>CP139507.1:247440556-248118231 GCA_021014915.2 Artemisia tridentata subsp. tridentata
ACATTACGCAAGCGGAAGTCTTTTAAATAAATAACCAAGTCTCGAAGATCAAGACTGGTATCAAAAGATAATCCCAAATGCATAGTGAGTTAACCAAACAAAACAAAAGTAAAACAATAATATTCAAAGTACTGAAAGAAATGAAAGTCCGAAACAATGGAAAACGAAATGATAAATAAATAGGTCTCTAAGTCCTATGCTCTCTCATTCCGAAGCCCGTCACCCCGCTTATTACCTACCGCATAAGAAAAGAAAACATGCGGCTGTGACAACTCGTAATTTCAGGCCATTTTTCCGAACCTCGATAATTTACTATTCATGAGTTACTATTCATTTTTACTATTCATCGATCACTATTCATTTTTACTCTTCATCATTTTCGAGGTCAGTTTGAGATTTTGAGAAACTTTCAGAAAATTTTACTATTCATGAAACACTATTCATTCCCGGAGGGAAATCACTATTCATAATCATCATTCATCTTTTCGTAAACTAGGTTTACGGGTATTCAAATTCGCGTAACCAGTTTGGTTTAGCTGCGAAATTCATGCATCATCAGTAAGGACATGTCATATAGACTAGAGTAGTCTACATATCATCAGTAACATCATTATTATGTTAAGTCATGCACGGGTTTGCGTGTTTTTCATTTACGTATGTTTGTTTATTTGTTAAACGTTACCACTCAATCATTACTACTAATATTATACTCAAATACTCCCGACTATGATCCTAATATATTTTCATGCTAATTTTGATGATATAAAATTTATATTATTAATTTACCCGGTGTTTAGAAACCTTTTGCTATATTTTACGTTAAGAGCTTATAACTCCATCGGTTTACGATATTTCATCACGATCACTATTTTAACACCCGATTCTTATCAGTAACATGATTTCATAATTTTCACGAATTCGTCATATTTTATTTTTATTCGTCACGTTTTATTTTCAGTTAACCCGGTACCCGATAACACCGAAATTACACACTAATCTAACTAGAACTTATCTTAAATATCTTTATATGAAAAAAATCTCATTCTTAACACTTTCTCAAGAAGCTTGCCGTCCCTTTCCCCCTTTCCCTAATAAGTCAAATTTTCTTAAATGCCAAAGTTTACTTATAACTTGATTTAATTCATTTAACACATTTACAAAACACTTTACAAGCTAGCAAGATCAAACTCTCTCCCATTTTCTTTCTATATCACACGACAAGATCAAGAACATGAAGAATCATCCATAAAAATTTTCACTTCAAGTGTTTTACTAGCTCAATATACCTTCGTTGTTAGAGTTTTGCGATAAAAACTCCAAGGTTGTGATCTTTTTCATCCAAACTCATCAATCTTCAAGTAAGCTTCAAGTGAACTTTTTCATCATCTCATAATTTCATTTGATCATTAACATCATGTATTTTCAAGTTATAATGGTTAAACATGCAAGTTACATATGTTACTTATACCACTTTACTTTAAAAACTACCTTAAACACTAGATCTGTAAGTTTTATTAACATCCTCGCGAAGCCCGTCATTTTTGGTGAAGTTTAGGACCCATGACACCCTAAGAAGGTATATGGTAGGATTTGTGTATTTGTGGAATTGTTTTGAAGTAGTTTGAGAAAGCCGCGAACCAAGAAAATGAATTTCTAACGTATATACAAACCTACTGTCCCAAAAATGTAAATCTGGAAAAATCAGTAAACATGCCGTTATTTTGGCCTTCATATTCAGAAAATACACTCATACACGAAAACATGGGCGCTTGAATCACTAAAAACCGAGTTATAACGAAAGAGATACGAAGTTTTAAAGTTAGGCGACAAAAACTATTATTTTCAGAAAATGCGTGCTGTTGGCCGAACTTCAAGGGACAGAACGAGGCATTAGCCATAGTCTAGCTGAGCCGAGCCACTGAAAATATGTTAGTTCATGTTATGACGAACGCGTGGATATAAAGAACGTTGAAAACGGACTTGTAACGACCGAGATATGAATTTTTGAAAAGCCGATAACAACACTCATTTTGACAGCCTCACTATAACTCAAATATTTTCTAAGTGTAAACAGTTTTTACGAGGCACTATCTTACGAGCCATTTTCCCGTTGAGCGAGTCGGATTGGGCCATAAACTCCTTCGGGTGAAACGAAGTATGCCCGGCCTACTTTCCAAATCAATCAACCGTTTGTTGATCGGACTTATAATGAGTAAGATATGATTTTCCTAGTATCTCCAAAAACAACCATTATAAGAAAATGTTTCTAAGTATAGAAATTGTTTTGCAAGACACCATATTCAAAGCCGATTTTCTTTATGATCGAGACGCGTATGATCAAAACTCAAATGAGACGGCATTAAGATCATGTTACAAGGTTTTCAAAAACGTCAAGTTCTATTACTAACTCTTAACGTACAATATTTTACGACTAGTTTTGCGAGGCCGTTTGGTCATATTTTCACCAGTTGTAAAAGTGATATTTTGCGACGAAACTATTTTATTTGACAATAAAACACCAAATAAGGATCGTGGAGTATTATTCCAACATTTTTACACGAAATATAGTATATGACTTGCCGAGATGTCAAAAATATATTTTTCGACAATAAACGTTATTTTCAAAAATAACGAGTGGTATCGTTAACATACGTATTTGCATGTGTAGCATCATTTCATTGCTTACAATAGATCATATCATTCATGTTAGGTCGCGGTTAGAGACCGAGCCTCATTTCAGCATATTCATATCTGTCATTGTTGCTATCGCATCAGGTGAGTTCCATAGCCCCTACCTTTATACGTTTTGGATTACGTTTTGGGGGAGAATACATGCTCAATTATTTTTCACAAGCACTTTAATCTTTTAAGGATTAACGTGAGTTTTCATAGCCCCGCTTTTCAAGTTATTACATCATTTCAAAATTATCGGGGGAGAATACATTGTACCAACATTTTTTTTATACGGACCAAAGTATACAAATTCATTACATTGCTTAAGTTACATCATTGCCAAGTTAAAGTCCCCTGTTATTTATCATGAACCGTTAATTGTGAGCAAGCGAAGGTGCGGTGGATAGATCTATCGAGGGTGACGCCTCCGTTCGGGTTGGTAGCACCAACTTGTCATACGAACGCATTTCATTTCATTCATTCAGGGTGTTTGGCAAAACACTCCATTTTGGGGCATATATAACATCAGTCTAGCTTCGGGGTCATGAGCTTAAGAGATATTGTATCATTTTTATGTGGCAGTTTGTCATACACTTTATACTTGTGGTTTCCGTATAACATTTCAGTAACATAAACCAAATCATATTTGGCAATGGGTTGTAAACACACAGGTTGCAAGTCTTGTTATGGGCGGGACTTGGAACTGGGTGGATTTACAATGCCTTTGCTGGGAAATCTTCATTCAAAGGCTTTACATTTTACACTAAACTCTATGAACTCACCAACCTCGTGTTGACACTTTTAGCATGTATTTTCAGGTATAAGCATTAGCACGCTACTGGAGGCTTTTGGCAGGGCATGGCATGGTCATAGAAGACTCTGACAAACATTTGGGACCGTTCTACCTATTTTAAAGGGCCTATTTCCGCACTACTTTTAACAATGTAAATTCAACATTTTTGTTAAACCATTTCATTCTAAATGATAGAGATGAAAACCGTTCTTTGCACTTGTGTTGTGATACCAATTGAGTTGCACCCCAGTGGCATGTATGCTTCCGCTGGACCCGATTTTGGGGGTGTGACAGGTTGGTATCAGAGCCTTGGCTATAGAGAACTGGGTGATTTTAAAACCTAGACTATAACTGCATTTACAAAAACTTGACCCTATGACCGCCACGTGCCTGCCTGCCAAGCTGATGCCTCAATTGTGGTTTGTTGCTGACATATTTAATAAGATTTGTGTCTTATTATCAAATCATTTATACCCACTTATTATAGTTGATTACTATAGTTGTCTTTCATATAAGCATGCATACATATCGTATACGTTTCAGCGTTACGCCTTTTTCTTACATAGTTTCATCATTCGACCACGAGTTTGGTCCTTTGCCTTAGCCTATCAGAACATCTCTTCAATTGTGAAGGACCTAGTATTACTATAACTGAGCTGAGTATTTTAAACTTCATTGAACCTCGGTGGAATATAGACTCGTCACCTATATTCAACCCGGGATAGTTGGACATAGGCTGACTACCTATGCCCCGCTCAGAGATGAATTTTGCAATACTGATAGCAGTTATAATAAAATTATGTCCGGTTTGCATTCCTACTCGATTTCTAAAGGTTTCAAAACTTCTTGTGTGTGTACACAATCGTTGCAAGAACATCCACACCTGCATCACCTTATGAACCGTAGTCTAGAAGCACGTCAGCTAACCATAACCCAACCTCAAGCCGTTGAGAGTCAGATCATTGGGAATGACAATCATTTCACCTTTACCATCACGAATCCTCGAGACTCAAGTTGAGGCACTCAAGGAAGGAAACCGACAGAATGATAAAACCCTATGGTATGCCAAAGAATGCAAATGGGTTAGTAAAGAGGTCAGACAGAGTATTGTGCTTCAAGGATAGAAACTGGATATCTCTCTATGGTGGAATACGAGAGTTGATTATGCACGAGTCGCACAAGTCGAAGTACTTCATTCATCCAAGTTCTGGTAAGATGTATCAGGATCTCACGAAACTTTATTGGTGGCCGAATATGAAAGCAGACATAGCCTTGTATGTTAGCAAATGCCTTACTTGCGCTAAAGTAAAAGCCGAGTACCAGAAACCATTAGGATTACTTCAGCAACCAGAAATTCCTCAGTGGAAATGAGAACGCATTACAATAGATATTTTCATTAAACTCCCCAAGACATCAGGTAGTTTCGAAGCTATTTGGATGATCATCGATCGTCCCACCAAATCAGTCCATTCCATTCCAATCGGAGAGACTTATACTATGGAACAGCTTACCAGACTCTACGTCAAAGAAATAGTTTCAAGGCACGGTGAATCAATTTCCATCATTTCCGACAGAGATAGTCGCTTTACTTCAAACTTCTAACAATCCCTTTAAGCTATCCTTACCCAATCAGATGTATGCACGATCTACCATCCTCAGACCAACGAACATTGAAGAGAACTATCCAATCCCTATAGGACGTGCTCAGCACCATGGAATTAACCTTAAATTGTTTGGAGTAAACCTTTGACATTGACAGATTTCACCTTCAACAATAGCCATCACACAAATACAAAGACTACACCCTTTAAGACACCCTATGGTGAAAGTACCCATTTACCTACTGACAGACCAAAATCGTAAAGTCTAATTCACTAGTCTATAACTCGATTGTGAAACAACAAAGGAAATTGTACAAGTCAAGAATCAGTTACAAGCAACAAGAGAACAATAGAAGATTTAGACTAGTTCGGGTTGCAAAATCATTGGGATTAGGTATCCCTAAGCAGCAAATCATTAAGGATTCGAGTTGGAGGACAAGCTATATTGAAAACCTTGCCTTGGAAAGGCATGACACAATTTTGAAACACGGGAGATTGAACCCTAGGTATATTGGACCATTTCAGATTCTAATTGGAATCGGACGACTGGCATACAGACTGGAGCTTCCGTCAGAGCTCAACAGCATACATAACACGTTTCATGTCTCAAACCTCAAGAAATGTTTTTCAAACGAAACGACCGAAATTCCATTAGAAGAAATTCAGCTCGACAATAAGCACAATTACGTGAAGGAAACAACAGAAATCATAGACCATGAGGTCAAACAGTTGAAGCAGAGTCAAATTCCTATCGTTAAGGTTCGCTAGAATTCTCGCAGAGGTCCTAAGTTTACTTGGGAGCGGGAAGACCAGATGCGGCTCAAATATCTACACCTTTCACCGAATCCACCCCGGAGACCAACACTAACTGAATTCAGGGACTGAATTCCCATAACGGGTGGAGACTGTGATAACTCGTAATTTCAGGCCATTTTTCCGAACCTCGACAATTTACTATTCACGAGTTACTATTCATTTTTACTATTCATCGATCACTATTCACTTTTACTATTCATCATTTTCGAGGTCAGTTTGAGATTTTGAGAAACTTTCAGAAAATTTTACTATTCATGAAACACTATTCATTCCCGGAGGGAAATCACTATTCATAATCATCATTCATCTTTTCGTAAACTAGGTTTACGGGTATTCAAATTCGCGTAACCAGTTTGGTTTAGCTGCGAAATTCATGCATCATCAGTAAGGACATGTCATATAGACTAGAGTAGTCTACATATCATCAGTAACATCATTATTATGTTAAGTCATGCACGGGTTTGCGTGTTTTTCATTTACGTATGTTTGTTTATTTGTTAAACGTTACCACTCAATCATTACTACTAATATTATACTCAAATACTCCCGACTATGATCCTAATATATTTTCATGCTAATTTTGATGATATAAAATTTATATTATTAATTTACCCGGTGTTTAGAAACCTTTTGCTATATTTTACGTTAAGAGCTTATAACTCCATCGGTTTACGATATTTCATCACGATCACTATTTTAACACCCGATTCTTATCAGTAACATGATTTCATAATTTTCACGAATTCGTCATATTTTATTTTTATTCGTCACGTTTTATTTTCAGTTAACCCGGTACCCGATAACACCGAAATTACACACTAATCTAACTAGAACTTATCTTAAATATCTTTATATGAAAAAAATCTCATTCTTAACACTTTCTCAAGAAGCTTGCCGTCCCTTTCCCCCTTTCCCTAATAAGTCAAATTTTCTTAAATGCCAAAGTTTACTTATAACTTGATTTAATTCATTTAACACATTTACAAAACACTTTACAAGCTAGCAAGATCAAACTCTCTCCCATTTTCTTTCTATATCACACGACAAGATCAAGAACATGAAGAATCATCCATAAAAAATTTCACTTCAAGTGTTTTACTAGCTCAATATACCTTCGTTGTTAGAGTTTTGCGATAAAAACTCCAAGGTTGTGATCTTTTTCATCCAAACTCATCAATCTTCAAGTAAGCTTCAAGTGAACTTTTTCATCATCTCATAATTTCATTTGATCATTAACATCATGTATTTTCAAGTTATAATGGTTAAACATGCAAGTTACATATGTTACTTATACCACTTTACTTTAAAAACTACCTTAAACACTAGATCTGTAAGTTTTATTAACATCCTCGCGAAGCCCGTCATTTTTGGTGAAGTTTAGGACCCATGACACCCTAAGAAGGTGTATGGTAGGATTTGTGTATTTGTGGAATTGTTTTGAAGTAGTTTGAGAAAGCCGCGAACCAAGAAAATGAATTTCTAACGTATATACAAACCTACTGTCCCAAAAATGTAAATCGGAAAAATCAGTAAACATGCCGTTATTTTGGCCTTCATATTCAGAAAATACACTCATACACGAAAACATGGGCGCTTGAATCACTAAAAACCGAGTTATAACGAAAGAGATACGAAGTTTTAAAGTTAGGCGACAAAAACTATTATTTTCAGAAAATGCGTGCTGTTGGCCGAACTTCAAGGGACAGAACGAGGCATTAGCCGTAGTCTAGCTGAGCCGAGCCACTGAAAATATGTTAGTTCATGTTATGACGAACGCGTGGATATAAAGAACGTTGAAAACGGACTTGTAACGACCGAGATATGAATTTTTGAAAAGCCGACTAACAACACTCATTTTGACAGCCTCACTATAACTCAAATATTTTCTAAGTGTAAACAGTTTTTACGAGGCACTATCTTACGAGCCATTTTCCCGTTGAGCGAGTCGGATTGGGCCATAAACTCCTTCGGGTGAAACGAAGTATGCCCGGCCTACTTTCCAAATCAATCAACCGTTTGTTGATCGGACTTATAATGAGTAAGATATGATTTTCCTAGTATCTCCAAAAACAACCATTATAAGAAAATGTTTCTAAGTATAGAAATTGTTTTGCAAGACACCATATTCAAAGCCGATTTTCTTTATGATCGAGACGCGTATGATCAAAACTCAAATGAGACGGCATTAAGATCATGTTACAAGGTTTTCAAAAACGTCAAGTTCTATTACTAACTCTTAACGTACAATATTTTACGACTAGTTTTGCGAGGCCGTTTGGTCATATTTTTACCAGTTGTAAAAGTGATATTTTGCGACGAAACTATTTTATTTGACAATAAAACACCAAATAAGGATCGTGGAGTATTATTCCAACATTTTTACACGAAATATAGTATATGACTTGCCGAGATGTCAAAAATATATTTTTCGACAATAAACGTTATTTTCAAAAATAACGAGTGGTATCGTTAACATACGTATTTGCATGTGTAGCATCATTTCATTGCTTACAATAGATCATATCATTCATGTTAGGTCGCGGTTAGAGACCGAGCCTCATTTCAGCATATTCATATCTGTCATTGTTGCTATCGCATCAGGTGAGTTCCATAGCCCCTACCTTTATACGTTTTGGATTACGTTTTGGGGGAGAATACATGCTCAATTATTTTTCACAAGCACTTTAATCTTTTAAGGATTAACGTGAGTTTTCATAGCCCCGCTTTTCAAGTTATTACATCATTTCAAAATTATCGGGGGAGAATACATTGTACCAACATTTTTTTTATACGGACCAAAGTATACAAATTCATTACATTGCTTAAGTTACATCATTGCCAAGTTAAAGTCCCCTGTTATTTATCATGAACCGTTAATTGTGAGCAAGCGAAGGTGCGGTGGATAGATCTATCGAGGGTGACGCCTCCGTTCGGGTTGGTAGCACCAACTTGTCATACGAACGCATTTCATTTCATTCATTCAGGGTGTTTGGCAAAACACTCCATTTTGGGGCATATATAACATCAGTCTAGCTTCGGGGTCATGAGCTTAAGAGATATTGTATCATTTTTATGTGGCAGTTTGTCATACACTTTATACTTGTGGTTTCCGTATAACATTTCAGTAACATAAACCAAATCATATTTGGCAATGGGTTGTAAACACACAGGTTGCAAGTCTTGTTATGGGCGGGACTTGGAACTGGGTGGATTTACAATGCCTTTGCTGGGAAATCTTCATTCAAAGGCTTTACATTTTACACTAAACTCTATGAACTCACCAACCTCGTGTTGACACTTTTAGCATGTATTTTCAGGTATAAGCATTAGCACGCTACTGGAGGCTTTTGGCAGGGCATGGCATGGTCATAGAAGACTCTGACAAACATTTTTGACCGTTCTACCTATTTTAAAGGGCCTATTTCCGCACTACTTTTAACAATGTAAATTCAACATTTTTGTTAAACCATTTCATTCTAAATGATAGAGATGAAAACCGTTCTTTGCACTTGTGTTGTGATACCAATTGAGTTGCACCCCAGTGGCATGTATGCTTCCGCTGGACCCGATTTTGGGGGTGTGACAGCGGCTGAGCTTAAAAAGCCCAGTGAACATATATATATAACATAACATAACGGTAAATAAGCATAAGCAACGAAGGAATAAGGATAACAAACGAAAAGCATAATCATGAAAGTCATACGAATTTTAAAGAGAACTAAGAATCAAGAGTGCATGAGAACCAAATAAGAAATGAATCAAGAGAATAATGAAATAAGGAAAATTTCATATAAGGATGTGCCATAAGAACTACATATCATAATCCATCAAATCATATCATAGCAATACAAGTATACGAAGAGGGGAGACCTCTAAGTAAATAAAAGTGTGAGAAGGAGTGTAAGGCACACACCACCTGGTCACGATAACATACACATACATAAACCTAGGATGCATCCATACAGTCCCTAACATAAGTATGTATGTCAATACAAGACTGGTCACACATATAAAGTTGGCAAATAGTGTACACAATAAATCATAACATAAGGGGGAACGTCGTAGATCTATCACACCTCTACAGGAGTATCATGCCTAGGGTACCATCCAAGACATGGTCATGGTACCTCCACAACTAGGTCAGCTCAGGCACAGATCTATCATAGAATACAAAATAATAATCTAGCATGGCAAGAGAAACAAGATAGTAACTCAATAAGCATGGCAAAACATAAGCATAGCATAGCAGAGACATTTAAATAAATGTCAGAATGAATCAAAAGAATGACAATCATACAATGAAAGTCATGAGTCAAATAAGGGAATCATATGAGGCATAGGATCGATAGCAATATCCCTACTGAAAAGGGAAAGAATATCTGTACCGTATCAAAGCACACAAATCAAAGCAAATAGATGAATGGAAGCAGATGATCAATCCTTCTTCACCCGATCTACATTAATCATAAGTTTATTTATAAGTTTCATAGTTTCATAATCATAACGGTTTCGTTTTAGCTTTCTTTCCATTTTAACTAACTTTTCATATTTAGCAGGTTTCCATAATTAGTAACTTTCCAAAAATAGTAACTTTTCATATTTAGTAACTTTCCAAATATAGTAAGTTTCCATATTTAGTAACTTTCCAAAAATAGTAACTTTATATATTTAGTAACTTTCCAAAAATAGTAAGTTTCCAAATTTAGGTTTAAAAGCAATTTAGGGTTTCTAAAAATAGTAAATAATATTTAAAAAGGTTTAAATAGTTATTAATGTCAAAATTGAGTTTCATATATTAGTATACTTATAAAATGATGTTATTTCACAATTTAGAGTTTTACAAGTCAAAATAGGGTTTCCAAATTAAGTAAGTGTGAGATTAGGGTTTCTAAGTACACAAGTCATTTTAATTGATCATTTAAAGTAATTAAATTCCAATTAGGGTTTCATACATTCAATTAGGTCATAATTAAGTCATATTTCCCGAATTAGCAGTTTTAGGGTTTATTTCATATAATTTGGGTCCCATATTATCATTATTCAAAGATTAGGGTTACTATTGTAATTATACCAAAGTTTAAGGTTAATATGATATTTGATCAAAACATAAGTTAAATACTTTTAGGATGACCATTAGCTTATTTAGGTTCTAAAAGTGAAGTAATTAAGCTTATAAGTGTTTTAAACAAGTAATTACTTAATTTCAGAATTAACATTAAAATCAGGTCCAACTTTAGCTATTTTTAACACACTTTAAACGAGCTCATAAAATTCTATAATTTTACCCAGATATACCTATATGTCTTGAGTATTTTACATAATTTTTTCATATTTTATTAAGTAGCACAAGTACGAATTAAAAATCGACATTCACAACATGTTCTCGAATTGGATCTGCTGGAACACCCCGAAAGTATGTATTTTTTCACCCCAGTTGAACGTCTCAGAAAAAACTAAGAAAATTACAAAACGTAACTCATATACTAAATATTATTCTGTCTAAATATCAGGTCTTAATTTGTTATATATATTAAATTAAAAATCATGAACCATGACCGAATTTTCATAACCCGAAATACAGTTTTGACATATGAATTTCTAAAAATCAAATGGTTTCCTTCTAGACCTCTAAAAATCATCAAACCAATTTTATTTGATCCCTATTTCATTGAATTCAGTTTTAGACCAAAGAATCACTAAAATTCATTCTTGTATCATCATTCTAAAATTCGTTTAGTTAACACAAAATTTCTGACAGCTTAGTTTGCATATACAAATCCGATTTCCCTAACTTAATTAATCATATTAACACATATTAATATATATTGATCCGAAAATATTGTTATAGATTAGAGTTTACATGGTACCCCTTGTATTAGATCGAATGGAACAAGAATTCAAGGATTCAACGATGATCAAATCACCAACACTCTCTCCTTTCTTCCTTGATGTAACCGTATGAAAGAAACAAATAACATATGGATCGGTTTAGGTTTTGATCAAAAAATTTGAATGGATTAAATTAATATTTATTCGATTACCTTATGTGATGATACGAATTGAATAAGAACACAATGATCAAGCTTCTTCTTCTCTTCATGGTGATCGACTAGCACAATAGTTTTTAGGGTTTTGTTTCTTTTCTTTTTTTTTTTTTTTTTTTTTGTATGCCGACAATTGAAATAGAGGGAAAGGGAAGTTTAGGGTTTGTTGGAGTAGTTTATGATTACACGGTTTAAGAAAAAAAATGGGGAAAGAGCCATGATTGGGGGGTGATTAAAAGGTAATTATCACTTTCCATTTTAGCTAAAATTTAATACTTATCTTCCATAATTAGGTTGTGTACATAATTTAATTATTTTTGGCCTTCAGAGACTTCTTAAACGTGCCATATTTTATTTTATAAGGTTCATACATAATTTCATATAATACTTTAGATTATGTGTTCATATCGTATGGTTTCGAGTCATAACATGTTATATAACTCAAGTTTTAATTTCTAGCGTATTTTATAAGTCGTAATTAATTTAGGGTGTTATAATTCTTCCCTCCTAAAAAGAAAATTTCGTCCGCGAAATTGAAATACGAAACCGAAATGGAAATAGGAAATCGAAAACGGAATCAAAATGAATACGTACCAAGTCACAAAGAGAAATGTGGATAACTGGATCGCATCGATTCTTCGGTCTCCCAAGTAGCCTCGCTCTCAGGATGATTCTTCCGAAGAATCTTTACGAATGGAATGGTTTTAGTTCTCATGACTCTTTCCTGACGCTCCAAAACAGCCTCAGGTTCTTCACTATACGAAAGATCTTCTCGAAAAGATCGAACGGCAAGAGACAACATGAAGCGGATGATAATCATACTCAAGAAGAAGAGATACATGGAATACATTGTATACGTGAGATAACTGGGAAGGTAACGCCAAGTGATGAGATACCTCGCCAACCTGATCAAAATCATTGAAAAGCCCTAGGCTTCCATAATTCACAACGAATTCGTTCCAACGAATACGAAACAACAATGTAGCGGATAACGATTTAAATCTCACACAGAGATACATGAAACATTCATGCTTGTAAGCAATACGAAGGTAGTACTAAAGAGTAAAACCTCATCAACTCAGTCCAGATTCTTAACGAAAAGGGAACTAGTGCATCATTATAGAAGAACTCATCAATTTCAAACAGATACTGATCAAACTAAGGAACGTACCACCGGTGACGAATCATCAAATGTATCAAGAGTTTTATAAGAGACAGATAGCATAATTGTACTGATGATCAATCGAGTATAACTCGAATATCAACTTGTATTGAAACGCATAATGAGATGGGTAGAACATTTGTACCGACGATAAATAGAGTATAAATCGGAGTATCGAAACGCATCAGAAACAAAATAAAATAGGTCGAATAATCATACGGATAAAACACATCAAAGAGCTAACGTAGTCGTACAGGCGATAAACTAAGCACATAACGGAGGATCAGAACATATCGGAGAGCATAACGGAATAGGTCGGATAATCGTATGGAAAACCACAACTCAAAGGATTAACGCATCGTGAACCCGATCTTCTTCATACGCCCAAAACGTCTAACTCTCCACAACGGGGACATCGTACAAAACATACAAATTACATAGTCCACCATTCAAGGTTTCTCTTCCAAAAGGATAACTAATCCACCAATCACAGTAATCAACCCAGGACCTTAAATCAGCAAATCTCCAACTTAATCCAATCCAAAAGGTGTTCTACATCTCCGTAGGCAAACTCAATCATGCCAATACACTTGTCAAACTCTCTGTCCCATACATCTTCAATTTCAACATAGTTGCTCTGTCCATCCATCCATCTGAAGGTGAGTACTCGCCATAAAATCTCGAGCCGATCTTGAAGGTCTTCTGCATTTCTTCTGGAAGTGTGAAACAAAACTCGTTTTTTCTGACACGAACACTGCCGGTGCGCCAAGGAGCTTGAATAATCTTCTGTTGAAATAAATCTCTGCCGATCTTCCAAGTGAGCCACCAAGTTGAACGATTTACTACAACCCACATCATTTTGTCCTTCCCAACGTGCGCGTAAATCCCGTTACAAAGTTGCTGACAGTTTTAATCCCACTTCTACATACGAACATCCAAAATGAGGAAAACCACTCGTACGCTGATGCTAACTCCCAATCTGTTGACATGCTAGACACTTCGCCATCAAAGCATTCACATCCGTTGTCATACCATCTCGTCATAATTTATGCTACAAGTCTCTACATAATAGTACAACTAATATGTATAGAGCGAAAAGAACGGGGTGCTTCGAGCATAACCGTTTCATTCAAATCTTCTACATAGAACATAATTCCACCACCTTGCACCTGAGCTTCTTCACATCCGTCATAACCAGTCTCCAGTCGTGCGTCTGATAGTTCGCCTCCCACGGTTTATCTGCATAGATGCATCACTAGCAATCTTTCCGTATAACCTAAGGACATAGCTGACCTTCTTCTCAAGTAGAAACAAATATCCCTCTTAACTTTCCAAAAGTTCTCCAACTCATTCTTCATCCCTACCACAATTATACTCTTCGAGAAACTTACATCGAGCTCTTCTGACGTAGAAATTTTCGACACTAAAATACAAGGATGATTCCCGTGTTTCTCTTTCGTCCCTGAATATACTAAATCGTCAAACTATGACAATTGTCCAAGCATTCATGAAATACACGATTCATCAAGCTCACAAGAATAGTAGGAGCAGTAGCCAATACGATTGGCATCACAATGCTCATAGAGATTATAACGGATACAAATCAATGCTAGAAACATCTTGCTCCTTCACATGAAAATGGACATAATCAGACTACAAATCGATCATAGAGAAAACTTCGCCCTGAAGTTGATTAGATAAGTCATCGATAACGGTATCAGTCCTAATCACCATACTACTAAGATTCCAGAATTCCATGAACAACCTCATATCACCATCATTCTTCTTCATAACCAAACTGAAACACAACACAGAGACGCACACAGACGGATAAACCACTTCCTAGAAGTAGGTCCTTCAATACTCTTCATTCAACGTATGTCGTTCGTAAGGGATTTCGGAAATAGGCAAAACGTTGCTTACACATAAATAGAGTTCTGATTCAAATAGCACACTGACCTCAGGCACTCCTCAAGACATTTATGACTCCAATAAGTTCAAGGTATATGATGTAACTATTATCACGCTGGCCAGACGTCATAATACTTGCATCATATACACATGCCTTTATCGCAATCACAGTCTACCTCAAGTCGTGACAAAACACATTCTAATAAACGGATCAAACAATTACATTCGAGAGGAAATCTTGGTAGTCCATCAAGGAATACATCGCAAAATTCAACATCGAAAAATCTCGAGCGAGTTACATCAAACGGAATATCTTCACAAACGCGAGGGATTAATATACGGAATTTCAAAGCAAAGGTGATCATAATAGTATGCCAGGTCAGAAACCTGGGCACGGAGTTTGAGTTTCATAAGTCGTCAGAGATGACAAAATCATAACTGTTGTTAGCATCTCAATGCTCAGTCAACAATTACATGACCAGAATGAAATTGAATCGAACATTCCCAAAGAAATCAGATTAGCAGAATGAAATTGATCTTCAAACATCCTCAACCGTACAGGATAATCTACACTCGATGGATAGTCACAAGATTCTCATAGAGATAGAATTAGGAATAGCAATTTAATAATGCAGAGGGGACTTAATGTGCTTAGTAAAAGCAAAAGACACCACAGGATATGTCGTTCTCATATCAAATAAACCACGCAGCACGATCGCATAAGTAAAGAATACCCGAAACGGTACTTGATGTGTCAGCAGCCTGGTCCCTGGTCAGAGCGAACACTCGACCCTCGGCAGATTGCTGTCAATCATTCTCATTCTTACGGTTGTTACCATTCACCTTTGGACACTCTTTCGTCCGACGTCCAATCACACTACAACTGAACCCGGCATCCAACGTCTTATACACGATCACCCAGATGAAACTTCTCACAGTCAGCACATAGAGGAGATGGAACCTGGTTCTACAACTTCTTCTGCTCAGACGAACCCGAACGTAGGGATCAAAACGAACAATGAAGACAAATCAAACGTCTTGATCAAAATACGAAGGAAGAGATCGCGTCAACGAAAAGCCTAATGTCTACCCAATATCCTCACAGGTCATTTCTAAGGTTCTACAGGTCAAACCCAGTGCTCTGATACCATAAGCATAACACCCCCACTCGACATGGCCAAGATATCACATTATGGTGTCATACAAAGCATACATTACGCAAGCGGAAGTCTTTTAAATAAATAACCATGTCTCGAACATCAAGACAGGTATCAAAAGATAATCCCAAATGCATAGTGGGTTAACCAAACAAAACCAAAGTAAAACGATAATATTCAAAGTATTGAAAGAAATGAAAGTCCGAAACATTGGACAACGAAATGATAAATAAATAGGTCTCTAAGTCCTATGCTCTCTCATTCCCAAGCCCGTCACCCTGCTTATTACCTGCAGCATAAGAAAAGAAAACATGCGGCTGAGCTCAAAAAAAGCCCAGTGAACATATATATATAACATAACATAACGGTAAATAAGCATAAGCAACGAAGGAATAAGGATAACAAACGAAAAGCATAATCATGAAAGTCATACGAATTTTAAAGAGAACTAAGAATCAAGAGTGCATGAGAGCTGAATAAGAAATGAATCAAGAGAATAATGAAATAAGGAAAAGTTCATATAAGGATGTGCCATAAGAACTACATATCATAATCCGTCAAATCATATCATAGCAATACAAGTATACGAAGAGGGAAGACCTCTAAGTAAATAAAAGTGTGAGAAGGAGTGTAAGGCACACACAACCTGGTCACCATAACATACACATACGTAAACCTAGGATGCATCTATACGCTCCCTAACATAAGTATGTATGTCAGTACTAGACTGGTCACACATATAAAGTTGGCCAATAGTATACACAATAAATCATAACATAAGGGGGAACGCCGTAGATCAATCACACCTATACGGGAGTGTCATGCCTAGGGTGCCATCCAAGACATGGTCATGGTACCTCCAAAACTAGGTCATCTCAGGCACAGATCTATCATAGCATACAAAATAATAATCTAGCATGGCAAGAGAAACAAGATAGTAACTCAATAAGCATGGAAAAGCATAAGCATAGCATAGCAGAGACATTTAAATAAATGTCAGAATGAATCAAAAGAATGACAATCATACAATGAAAGTCATGAGTCAAATAAGGGAATCATATCAGGCATAGGATCGATAGCAATATCCCTACTGAAAAAGGAAAGAATATATGTACCTTATCAAAGCACACAAATCAAAGCAAATAGATGAATGGAAGCAGATGATCACTCCTTCTTCACCTGATCTACATTAATCATAAGTTTATTTATAAGTTTCATAGTTTCATAATCATAAAGGTTTTATTTTAGCTTTCTTTCCATTTTAAGTAACTTTCCATATTTAGCAGGTTTACATAATTAGTAACTTTACAAAAATAGTAAGTTTCCATATTTAGTAACTTTCCAAAAATAGTAACTTTCAATATTTAGTAACTTTCCAAAAATAGTAAGTTTTCATATTTAGGTTTAAAAGCAATTTAGGGTTTCTAAAAATAGTAAATAGTATTTAAAAATGTTTAAATAGTTATTAATGTCAAAATTGAGTTTCATATATTAGTATACTTATAAAATGATGTTATTTCACAATTTAGAGTTTTACAAGTCAAAATAGGGTTTCCAAATTAAGTAAGTGTGAGATTAGGGTTTCTAATTACGCAAGTCATTTTAATTGATCATTTAAAGTAATTAAATTCTAATTAGGGTTTCATACATTCAATTAGGTCATAATTAAGTCATATTTCCCGAATTAGCAGTTTTAGGGTTTATTTCATATAATTTGGGTCCCATATTATCATTATTCAAAGATTAGGGTTACTATTGTAATTATACCAAAGTTTAAGGTTAATATGATAATTGATCAAAACATAAGTTAAATACTTTTAAGATGACCATTAGCTTATTTAGGTTCTAAAAGTGAAGTAATTAGGCTTATAAGTGTTTTAAACAAGTAATTACTTAATTTCAGAATTAACATTAAAATCAGGTCCAACTTTAGCTATTTTTAACACACCTTAAACAAGTATACCTATATGTCATGAGTATTTTACATTATTTTTCCAGATTTTATTAAGTAGTACAAGTACAAATTAAAAATCGACATTCACAACATGTTCTCGAATTGGATCTACTGGAACACCCCGAAAGTATGTATTTATTCACCCCAGTTAAACATCTCAGAAAAATCTACAAAAATTACACAACGTAACTCATATACCAAATATTATTCTATCAAAATCTCAGGTCTTAATTCATTATAGATATTAAATTAAAAATCATGAACCACGACCGAATTTTCATAACCCGAAATACAGTTTTGACACATGAATTTCTAAAAATCAAATGGTTGCCTTCTAGACCTCTAAAAATCATCAAACCAATTTTATTTGATCCCTATTTCATTGAATTCAGTTTTAGACCAAACAATCACTAAAATTCATGCTAGTATCATCATACTAAAATTCGTTTAGTTAACACAAATTTTCTGACAGCTTAGTTTGCATATACAAATCCGATTTCCAAAACATAATTAATCATATTAACACATATTAATATATATTGATCCGAAAATATGGTTATAGATTAGAGTTTACATGGTACCTCTTGTATTAGATCGAATGGAACAAGAATTCAAGGATTCAAAGATGATCAAATCACCAACACTCTCTCCTTTCTTCCTTGATGTAACCGTATGAAAGAAACAAATAACATATGGATCGGTTTAGGTTTTGATCAACAAATTTGAATGGATTAAATTAATATGTATTCGATTACCTTATGTGACGATACGAATTGAATAAGAACACAATGATCAACCTTCTTCTTCTCTTCTTGGTGATCGACTAGCACAATAGTTTTTAGGGTTTTTTTTTTTTTTTTTTTTTTTTTTTTTTTTTTTTTTTTAATTTTATACTGACAATTGGAATAGAGGGAGAGGGAAGTTTAGTGTTTATTGGAGTAGTTTATGATTACACGGGTTAACAAAAAAAATGGGGAAGGGAAAGAGCCGTGATTTGGAGGGTGATTAAAAGGTAATTATCACTTTCCATTTTAGCTAAAATTTAATACTCATCTTCCATAATTAGGTTGTGTACATAATTTAATTAATTTTGGCCTACAGAGACTTCTTAAATGTGCCATATTTTATTTTATAAGGTTCATACATAATTTCATATAATACTTTAGATTATGTGTTCATATCGTATGGTTTCGAGTCATAACATGTTATATAACTCAAGTTTTAATTTATAGCGTATTTTATAAGTCGTAATTAATTTAGGGTGTTATATTTATGCTGGGCCATAAACATAACGGGTTTGGTTGTACCCGTAGAAGAACTCGATACATAGCTTAGTATCGGTAAACATTGTAAGCGACGTTTGTAAGGGTTTTCTCCGCAGAGAAAGGAGCTTTTAATCTAGTGAAGTAACTATCGAGTTGGTTACTCGGGGAGTGGAGTAGGGCGAAGAGGAGTTTTATAACCGAACCACTATAAATCATCGTTTCTGGTTTGCATTTCCTTTTACTTATCAGCTTACCTTTACATTAGCATTTATCGCTTTCATTTATACTTGGATGTTGTTTATGTTTGTGCTATGGCTTTGTGATGTGATTTTCGATTGTGTTGTTGTGATATGCTATCGTTATAGTCATAGATCTATTATTGCCACTTTTCATATTACGTCACACTTGATCGGTTGTTTGATACAAAAGATTTAAGTTTTTAATCGGAAACGTATTTACCCCCTCTACGTTTTCCATATATCTTAATGGGACAATTTAACATATGTGTAAAAGTAATTTTGTAAAAGACTCCCGCTGCATAGTTTATATTTGATATGATCTATTGTTCATTTAATGGTTAAATAATTTTTGAAAATTACTACTCGTTATACCACAGATTTCCTTCAGTGGTATCAGAGCTCCTTGTACACCGTTTAGTCATCATGTTATTTGTCAAATCTGTATTCTTTGACTGAAAATAAGTTTTGGTTCGAAACCCTAACTAGGTTTTTCAAAATTTTGGTTGTTTTATTAAATATAGTATTTTATAAATTACCTACCGATTCAGATCTAGTCAAAGCACGAATCTTTTTATTATTATTATACATATATTGCTAGATCTGTATTTTTAATTGTTTTATATGATAAAATTAGATAATTGTTACGTATGATTAAAAATTGGAATATCTATGCTTTTTTGATGTTTAATGATAATATATTTGTTGAATCTGATTGACCTGCTATATGCTGCTAAGAATTAAATTCCTTAATTCTAATTATGATAATTATTTGCATGCTTTCTACTTTTAGTAACTTTGGTAAAAAAGGGTTTTTGTTATTTGATAAAAAGTTTCCTTATCTGCTTGCATGCTGCCGGATTAAAAATACCTTGTAAATAAAGTATTGCGATAATTATGAATTGTGTGATATGAGTTACTTTTGGCATGTGGGTTTAATTAGGGTTTTTAGAAACCCTAAATATGGTTTTCGGAATTGTAAACTTTTAGGGCTCCTTTTTGTGTTTATGAAACCCTAAGTATGTTTTGAAACTATTGTGTAAGTAATTATTTGATTAGACTTTTTTGTTAATTGAAAATTTTCTATTATAAAATTAATATTTCAAACTTTGTGTTTTATATTTTTCTATTTAGGGTTTATTAAATAATATTTTTATTTAGTAAATTTAAATAGTTTAATGTTTAACAGATAAATTACGTGTTTTTACTTAATTAATAAAGGTTGTTGATTTAAGTGGGAGCGTAGATTTATTCTTAAA
Organism: Artemisia tridentata subsp. tridentata; assembly: GCA_021014915.2. NCBI lineage: Eukaryota > Viridiplantae > Streptophyta > Magnoliopsida > Asterales > Asteraceae > Artemisia > Artemisia tridentata. The sequence continues at coordinate 247,461,428 of CP139507.1, forward strand.
AATGTACCCCTAAAATCATTTGATGAGTTTAATTGTCATTTTGAATGAATGAGGTTTTGCATGGCAAGTTGATAGATGCATGATGTATATATATGATATGTGTATCTTTTATTATAATTTTTGATTATGTTTAAATGATATTTAAGTGTTTTGAACATGCTAAGATTACATGTATGCTTGATTTATGTTATGAGCATTTATTAAAGTTAATGTGATTCACTGTTTAATTATATGGATAATATGACGTTTGCATGTTAAAATTGGATTGAATGGAAACAAAGGATAATAGCTTGAATGTTTGATTAAATACTATTAAAGTGTTTTATGTGTTGTTTGCTTAAATTGCTGAGTGATTGTAATTTATATTTTGTATTAAGAATATGTGATATTAAAAGATGTACAATATGTTGTGACGAAATATAAGATGAACACATAATTGTTAAATATGTTTAAGGTATGAATATTATGAATTAGTTGCATGCTTGTTTGTAATATACCTATTTATGATATAGAACATCCGTATAAAATGTTAGTAGTACCATCTAATTGTAGTAGCCTCCTTCCCATTTTTTTACACTGGTGCAGACCATGTATGAATTTGGGATATGATGGGTTTAACTATTCGAGTCCGACCTTATATGATAACAAACCCTGTGAAAATGATCAGACCTTAACAAGGTGGATTGTCCGACCTGAGACGAGGTACATGATAGAAGGAAACATGACATTGATGTTTTAATACCATTTAACTGTTACTAGGATTTAAGAGAGTTTATATCTGCTCCTATAGACCCATCTAAGAGTTGTATAATAGATACAATTTGTAAACATTACTTACCTTTTGATTCTTTGCGCTGTCTTCGTGATCAATCGTGCGGTGTTGAGAATTTCTAATAATTTAGTCTTTATTGAATTAATTATTATTGTATTTTAATGCATCTTTTTGGGTGGTTAATTGTTAAATAGTTTAATATCGACGATGCTAACCATTTTGCTTTTCTATGTTTTATTTCTTTTGATTAATCTTTACAGATGGCTACCGAACGTTTCCTGAAAATATTCCCGACTGAGAGTATTAATGAGGTTAACTTCTTCAATTGGGAAAGCAAGTTGAGAACTTGGTCAGGCGCTAAAAATGAACTTGAATTTTGTTGAAGCAATTTCTTGCAATCACTTCAGACAAATAAAGAGGGCCTGCCGGCTGAACTCCACTAGGGTTCTTCCGGTAGGCTTGGGGCTGATCACCTCGATCGTCTGGGGTCTTCCGGATATCTGCACACAACAGCACACGTTAGGCTCGCCCCGGGTGTTATCCCAGGACCCACCTCCGGTGTGAGAGTAAGTATCTGGTATTCCGAAAGGGCTATCAATCGTAGTGAGGAATTAATGCAGGTAAAAGTGTTAGTTGAGAGCAGTAAATGAGTCGAGTATTTATAGTACTCGACCTTGATACCTGGAATGGCGGCGCCGGATTTTCAGGAGACATGTCCCCGACATAATCCCGTAAATCCTGGGGCGGCGGCGGCGGTGTCTGCAGCTGCCATCTGTCAAAAGGTAAACGCCACCTGTCCTATTACTCACTGTGATATTGGCCGGATGAGTCGTGTTCCTTTCGGTATGTCCGGACGGCCGGATGTCGTCCGGACGGCCAGTAGAGACAGGCCGTTCGGACACATACGTCAACATGTCCCTCCCCAGTGTTGCATTATCGGCTGAAGGTCGATGATGTAATACTTATACAATATCTGTGCGCCTTTCGGTACCTGCAATTTTTAGGTAATACCTTTGGTGCCTTTCGATATATTTTGTTCGAACATATACACCCATAAGATTAAGATAATACCTTACAGTTGCTTCGCGTTTTAGCCTGCGCTTTCCGATACATGCATGTGATATCGGTATTGCGTTGTTGATAAAACATTGACGTAATACTGCAGAGATTACCTTGTGGCTTTTCGGCCTAAGTCTTTAGGATCACTGTTGCATTTGTTTTTTTTTAGTTTGGCCGATGGCGAAGTGCCTTACAGAGTTGGTGTTGATATGCCGTGGCTTTGACGTGTGGAAGTTATTATTGCATCGTTCCCGATCCTCTTCTGGCTTATAATGTATATTATGCGTACGTTTTTATTTCTTTTGGTGAGCAATCATTGTGTACACCCGACGGGTCAGAGTGCCTTTTTCAATTTATCCGGAGGGCCTTGCCCTTCTGTGCGTAGGCGCTGCGATTATGCCGATGGTACGACATTGCTGACAAACTATGGGTTCACGTTTGACCTTTTCCGAAGGATATGCCGTTAGATTCTAGCATGTCTTACATCATACCGATTTTACCAAGTATCGCCCTAGTGTTTTTATGAGTGTGCCTCTCTCTTTTATTATTATTTATAATTCTGTCACTTTACGGTTGTTCCATGTAGGTCATTGTTGATGGACTGACACGTATGCGCGTGTTTAGTGCGTGTGCAGATTTGCAGCCACGTCAGCGTCTCGCCAAATGTGACATTCCACATCCTGAGTTCTTCCTATAAATAGTGACACTGATGTGTGTTTTTTTTACTACCGTAATTCCATAATCTTAACTGAGACGCCTTCCGGTATTATTTTCCGAACGATTCTTGCCAATCTGTCCTACATTTTGATACTAGTCTTTCGTCTTTCCAAGGTACGTTTCGAACCATCTCTGTCTTAACTTTATTTTGTTGTTTGGCTGTATCCCTTTTTCCCCCGGCAAAACCGCATCGGCTTTGCCCACTTCTACTTGTGAGAGCTTTCCAGGGGTCCAATTAGAGATACGTGCCTTTCGATGGGGTTAAAGGGTTGTGCATGGGGTTATCACGGATTACGAAATACCGTAGAGAGGCATACCTAGCGTCGTTAGGAATGCACCATATAACATTTTTCGAGGTTTATCCTCGTAGCTTCCATATAAACCCTTCAGTTCTTTTACCTCGAACGCCGATAGGATGGCTTAGGGAACGATAGACCTCGCGTCGTTTGAATTTCCCACGTCGTAGGGCTCTCGTTCGATTGTGGGTATCCCAACTAGTGGGCCACTTCTAGGGGAATCGGGAGGAGGGTTATGCCCTTACGGTCTTTGTCTGTCTCCTTTTATTATTTTAGTTGTGTTTCGGCCTTCGCCTGTGCAACGTTTTGACCATCACCTGCATCCGTTTTTTGCAGCTATCATAATGTCTCAATACCTGAGGAAGCCCAAAGTTAAGAAGGATGTGCCGTTGACCCAGGGGAGTAAGCATCAAGAGAGTCAATCCCAAGGAACGCATACTGCCGCCGTTCCCCAAGCCGTTATCCCTGAGCAGACGGCCGAGACGACCAGAGTCGAAAAGTCTGACCCAAAGGTTTCGGGTTCCCGAAAGAGGAAACCGGGTGAGGATGTTGTCCGCCCCATACCTCAGTCCCAAACACAGGGGACTAGAGTCCGCCTTCACCGTGACGCGTCCGGTGGGGGTACTTTCCGAGAGCCCACTGAAAGCGAGAGTGCTTCGGGCGCAAGAAAACAGCCGGAGGGACCCGATGCTTCGGCCGGAAGAAAACAGCCGGATACCCAAGGGGGTATCGGCGGGTGCTTCACGTCGGAGGCAACTGGTGCTGGCAAGTCTTTCCTCTCTTTTTCTTTATAAAACATTGACCTTCTAACTTTGCATTTACTCCGAAATTGTTGCTTGACTTACTGATTATATTTCTTCTTTTTCCGGAAATGTAGGGGCTTCTTCCGCTGCTGATCCTAACCGCGGGAAGGATAAAGCAACCGGTGAAAGTGAGTCGGCCTCTTTGCATGTGCCAATGTGGAAGGTGAGTAAGGATGACCGCTTGGATAGCTGGAAGGTCTGCCGGGAACTGTTGTTGAACCTACCGACTCCGAAAGAAGAGTCATTTTTGGAAAGTTTGGGGGATGTCGAGGCTGTTCAGAGAGCCTGGAGACTTTTGGGTATGGGATCCGTTGCTCAGTCCGACTTGTTGCTTCGGTTCGAGAAACTCCTTCATGATCATAGCGAGCTTTACCAAATCCACCAGCATTGTGGAAACCTCGGAAAGAACGGGGGAGAGCTCAAACAACTGAAGATTGAGCATTCCACCTGCCTGGTGAGAGAGTCGGAGTTGATGGGGCAAGTGAAAGAGTTGGAGAAGCTGGTGGAGGATGAGAGGTTGGCCGCAGCGGAACGAATCAGCGCCTTGGAAGCTGATTTGGAAAGAGCTAAGGTTAACCTGAGTGACGAGGTGAAGGACAACGTGGCCCTTCGGGAAGAAAAGAAAGATCTGATTGCCCGGGTGGGACGCACCGAAGGGGAAAGGTTCAGGGTTGTTAAAGAGGTTCTCCCGGAGGTTGTTCGTCGTCTGTTGGGCAGCTATGAGTACAAGAACCATTTGGCAGGGCCCTTCAGCTTGTCCTCGCAGTCCGGGTTTATGGAAGGTGTGGTTGAGGGCCGCGGGCCGGAAGAAGTGGCCGCCATTTTGGCCAAAACGGAAGACCTGGATGTGGATGCTGCGAAGAAACTCAACCCCGCATTTGACGGGTTGTTTACCGCCGAGTATCCTTATATCAAGAAGATCAGCGGTTCCTATCTTAAGTCCCTTGATGAGATCCTGAAAATCTTCCCTGATCCCGACCCGGCTGCTTCTCCCCGCGCTCCGATTGTTAATCCCGCCGAGGGATCAACTTCCGGGACCACTACCGTCGAGGGCCCAACTGTTGGAAAGGACGGGTCGGCCCCCTAAGTTTCCGAATGATTTGCTTTACCTTGTGTTGTAAGGCCTTTGAGCCAAGAACAATTTTTCTCTTTCTGTTTTTATATACATACATCCGGATGACTGTAATAATCTTGTGACAAATAATTTGCGTGTCTTATTCCTTTGCATATATTTATGATTGTTTTGTGTTTCGCATGCTCCATGTTTTATGTTTCATGTTACTGTTCTTGCTTGCTTCCGGAGTGACCTGGATTTAGTGGAATTGACCTTTCGGTTGGTATGATGAGATGTTCTACTGGACCTTTGAACGATCCTGCCGGATTCTTTTAACTTGTGATTTATTAATGCTTGCCTTATCCTTCTTCCTCCTTTTTCCCTTCCTAAAAAAAAAATATTCTTCTCTCTTTTTTTTTTTTTTTTTTTTTTTGTGTGGACTACATGTGTGGATTGTAATGGGACAATTTGGGTCCTTGAAATGGATGTTGTCGAATAGTTGTTCTTCGCTATTCGTCGGTGTTATGAATCGCGTCGTTTGTCCGTTGTTATCTCTGTCATTCGTATGGCACCGAAAGTACATTTGTACATTCTTTTGATTACGGGCGTGTGACATTCGTTCGTTATTATTTTTGTGTTTGTATAGTTCCGATAGTGCAAGTTTATAAATTTTGTTTGGTTGTATGGTACCTTTATGAATATCGATCACAAAAGTCTCCGGAGGGGGCCAGCCTCCCGGAGGGATCGTTTTTCACTTGTGTTCAAAATGTGGTAAACGTCTCGGCCTTTCCGCCAGAATTATGGCAACCCCTTCCTTTTTTGGGTATCAACCATCTTTGGACATTGACCACAAACTCCCCGGAGGGCGCGAACCTCGGAGGGGGCCATTTTCTAATTATGTCCAGAAAATAATGAACATTGATCACTAATCTCCGGAGGGCACGAACCTCGGAGGGATCACTTTTTACTTATGTTCGCGATTTTACAGGTGGTTCAGCCTTTCCGCCAGGATTATGGCAACCCCTTTTCTGGGTATCAACCATCTTTGGACATTGACCACATACTCCCCGGAGGGCGTGAACCTCTCGGGGGGGCCATTTTCTAATTATGTCCAGAAAATCAAACTTTGAACACTGACTACGCCCGGATGTCGCGAGTCACCCGAACGAGTCACTTTAAACTTGTGTTCCGATATTCCAACCTCGAACATTGACTACGCCTGGATGTCGCGAGTCATCCGGACGAGTCACCTTAAACTTATGTTCGGGCTATTTTGCAATCGCTATACATGTGGGACCTCACATAAATATTCAAGTGATGTTCCGCAGGGACATCGCCTCCCTCCCATGGTGGGGTAACTGCATTCGTCATTAAAAACAGTCAATACCGAGCCTTTTTGGGATATCATAAATATTTCAGAGATATATTGAGAGAAAATTGCCCCCTTCTATGGCAGGGTAGCTATGTTTCATTAAATCACTAACATCAAACCCTTTCGGGTGTTACATAAAATATATTAAGCCCCATTTACATGGACGCGTTTTACAATCAATTCCTTGCTTGTGGTGTCCTTCGGCCTATCCCTGTTCGACTGGTGTTCTCTCATTTGGCAAGCTTCCAATGCTTCTGTCGGATCGTGTTTCCGTAGGCCTTGCTCTCCCGCCATGTAAAATTGCCTGTCTTAAGTTATGAAGGTATTTGCATTCCTTCCGTTAGTTCGCACATTGTTACAGTAATAGAAAATAATAGTAAGGTATTTCAATGGTTATTTCGTACTGACGATTACCTGAGCCATTATTTGCGTCTTGGTCGGTATGCTGGGGTTTCTTTGATCATCCGACTGATTCAGCTTTCTCCCGTCCTTCCTTCCAATCCCGGGTTCCTTCTTTCGTTCATACGGCTTGTCCCCTCCTACTTCTCCCAACGGATAATTTCTTTCCTTGGCCTCTTTTATTTCGGTGATGGGCTTCTCCCTAGCACCTTGATGCCCTCGTGTCCTCGACTGAGTGACCAATGTCGCTATGCCGCCCTGTGTCGGGAACTTGACCATCGAATGAATGGTTGAAGGTACGGCTCGCAACTTCCTTAAACCGATGCGTCCCAGTATGACATTGTAGGGGGAAGGTGAGTCGATCACGGCAAACTCCAAACTGATTGTCCGGGATAGACCCTGCCCCCCGAAGCGGATCTCTAAGTCAATCACCCCCCTCGGCCTAATGGGTTTTCCGGTGAACCCTGCCAAGGTTGTGTCAACCTTTTTCAACCGTGCTTTCACCGCATGGTTCAGGCGCTCAAATTGATGCCCATATATTACTTCCATTGATGCACCAGGGTCAACATAGACCTTGCGGATTTCTTTCCCTTCCGTTTCAACCTTGATTATCAGTGGTTCGTCCGACATTTTCTCCGGAGGAATGGACGGAAAGCTTATTGGAGCGTTCATCCATTCTTCCTTTCCCACTTCTTCCGGTTTCCGGGAGGTCATAAGGCCTCGGATCATGTTGATTACTTTCCCTTTATTCCCTTGGTAGTTTCCTCCTTGATTAGTTTTCTTTCCTCTCCTGAGGTCTTTTACCAAATGATCTAGCTTCCCCGTGCTCAACGCGGTTTTTAGCTCCTCCCTGAGTACCCAGCAATCGTCAGTGAAGTGTCCTTTCTCCCCATGATAATCACAGTACCTGTCCTCACAATCCTTCTGTGGCTTTCCCTTTGTCGGAGGAGGCTGCGGTAATCTTAGCTGATGTTCCGTCGCCAATATTTCCTTGGGTGTCTTCGTAAGGACGTCCAGATCTATCGGCCTTGTTTCGTTTCGACGGATGTCATTTCGGCGGGGGTCGGGCCTCCCAGCGTTGCCGTATCTTGGGGCGACATAAGGTGCGTAATAATCGTTCCTTCGCCCTTTGAACCCGACCCTGGGGTTATTCCGGCGTAAATCTCCAACAGGAGGCTTTGGCTGGTAGTCGTTCCTGTTGTGGTATGGGTTAGGCCGAGGCTCCGTTCTCTCTCCCTTTGGCAGCTCGGTTGCTCGGAATGCCTCCTCGGAACGAACAAAATCGTCGATCCTTTCCAACATTTCATCCACGGTTTTAGGGATCTTATCCGAAAATTTTTTGGCTAGCTCAGGGCAATGATGACCATTCAGAAATGACCCGATTTGCATGATCTCCGGGGCGTCCGGGAAGTGGTTGGCCTCACATATCCATCTTTCCTTAAAATCTGAAAGGCTCTCGTTCGCCTTTCGGTGAATCTTATTGATCTCTGTTAGGTCCTTGGTGCTTATTCTCAGCATGCTAAACCTGTTCAAAAACCTTTTCTGGAGTTCGTCCCAACTATCGATGCTCCCTGTGGGGAGCTTATCAAACCATCCTCGGGCTTTCCCGTCCAGGGTTTGTTGGAACATTCGACACCACACGGGCATGGGCCATTCCTCATGGTTTCCTGCTCCGGTGAAGCGATTGATGTGGTCATCCGGATCGGTGGTCCCTTGATATAGTTTCAAGTTCGTTGGGATCTTGTGTTTGGGGGACGAGAACTCTATGATTCTTTTTGTGAACGGGCATTTTATCATTTCTTTGAATGGTTTGCTCAAATCGTCGTCTGCCATTTTCTCCTTTTCGTGGCCGTCACTTGCTTTTTTCCCTTTCCCGTGACCATCATCTGCCTTTTTTCCCTTTCCGTAGGGCGATACTTCCACTTCCTCCTCTTCCGAACTCTCATACCCGTCGCCAAGTCTCAGCATTCTGGGGTTTACTAAGTTGCGATTGCCCGGTTGTTTGAACAATTCTTTTAATGCCGAAAGATGACCTTCAATCAGGGCTTGGGCGTCCGGAGGATGTTGGTCTCCTCCAGATCCTCCGGCTCCTCCCGCGTTTCGGACAGGGGTGGAGATGGGTGTTGTACCTGTTGTGTTGAATGCTTCAAACGTTGGTGGGGGACCTGTCATCCCTAATCTCAGGTAGATCGAGCGAAAGGTCCCACGGATGGCGCCAATTTGTTGAAGCAATTTCTTGCAATCACTTCAGACAAATAAAGAGGGCCTGCCGGCTGAACTCCACTAGGGTTCTTCCGGTAGGCTTGGGGCTGATCACCTCGATCGTCTGGGGTCTTCCGGATATCTGCACACAACAGCACACGTTAGGCTCGCCCCGGGTGTTATCCCAGGACCCACCTCCGGTGTGAGAGTAAGTATCTGGTATTCCGAAAGGGCTATCAATCGTAGTGAGGAATTAATGCAGGTAAAAGTGTTAGTTGAGAGCAGTAAATGAGTCGAGTATTTATAGTACTCGACCTTGATACCTGGAATGGCGGCGCCGGATTTTCAGGAGACATGTCCCCGACATAATCCCGTAAATCCTGGGGCGGCGGCGGCGGTGTCTGCAGCTGCCATCTGTCAAAAGGTAAACGCCACCTGTCCTATTACTCACTGTGATATTGGCCGGATGAGTCGTGTTCCTTTCGGTATGTCCGGACGGCCGGATGTCGTCCGGACGGCCAGTAGAGACAGGCCGTTCGGACACATACGTCAACTTAAATTTATTAATGGACCTTGGCCTCAGAGGCCTAATCTAAGGAATGAACACCCGAGGAGTGTTTTAGTATATGTCAAGAAACTATCAAGAGCAAAGGATATTGCTTGGACTATTCTAGAGAACGTTCAGCCTAATTTGAAAAATGGACTGGAGATCTTACATCATTAGAAATGATGGATGTTCTCAGGAAAACAAACCGACAACCACGACTTGATCAGATAACGTGCCGACAATGGAATTTCGAACTACGAGCCCAAACCAAGACCACGATGACCATCACCTTCCTGAACCACTATCTCAAACCAAAAATCAAACCACAACCTTAGAACAAAACTCACGAGATTTAACTTAGGGCCGTCCCAAGAACTTTTAAAGCCCTGTGCCACAACTACAAATTAAACCTTATTAAGCATTAAATGTGTATTTGAGTAAAAAGTGTCATTGCTAATACATGAATTATTTTAATGATCCTTCGATAGTTCGATTATACTAAAAGTAACCGAATATAATGTTATCGAATACATATCTCCGCATATACCAATCGGATTTCTTTTTCTCTGAGGAATTGATCAAACAGCCGACAATTCTAACCAAGTGAACTAACAACCGAACTTTTTCTTAACAACTTTTTATCAAAAGGAATACTAAAAATGTATTTATTAGATTCAACTAAACTATTAAAATACAATGGATTTTTTTTTCGGTTAATGGTTTACGTAAACACCTTAATCGTTCGTCCCTACCTATTCATTACCTGGCGACTAGGTGGAATAAGATAGTTCCCCGAAAGGTTAATATTCATGTGTGGAGACTGATTAAGGATTGTTTGCCTACCCGTTTTAATTTATGGTTTCATGGTATCGATAATGTCTCTCTCATATGTCCAATGTGTAGTAATGATTTGGAATCTATCTATCATACGATGTCTGAATGCGTTGTCACGATTAAGATTTGGAAATTGGTTGTTAAGTGGCTAGATCTGAATCTCCTTTTTCAGCTTCCTCTTATTGAGTTCCTAGACTTTGTTAATAGCCAGGGTAATTTGCATAAGGCTAAGGATATTCTTTTCACTATCATTTATACGGCTTGGTGGGAGCTTTGGAGATTTCGGAATGAATCTATATTTTAGCCCGGGAAGAAGAGGGATGTTGGTATTGTGGACTTTATTATTCTTTTTTAATATCTATGGTATCAGAATAGGCATAAGAAATCAAGTATGTGTTGGGATGATTGGCTTAAAAATCCGCTTCTGTTTATATAATCAATGCGGGGGAGCCTATCGGGTGCAGGTTATTTGCGAGTACTTGTTTGTTGTTGTTGTGAATTGCTTCTCGTTGCTGGGAGTATCGAGTATATCAAGATTGTCTGGATCATTTGTTAATATGTCTTTTCTTGCAGTAATTTTACCTCGGGACTTGTATGGGACTGTATCAAAAACACCGCGGAGTGAAAACTGGTTGCATGACCTCCGTGGATGGGGATTTTTCTCTTGTCTTGATAATTTGTAATTGGCAAGAGTTTTCTCATCCTTTTTGTAAAACTCGCAGCTAAAGCCTCGGTACGGATCTAGAATGTGTAGCTTTGTTTATTTCTATATTTTTTTTTTGTACTCTTTGGCTTCTAGTGCCTTACTAGTAGCTTATTTTAATATAATGCTGCCGTTAGAAAAAATAAAAACTATTAAAATAAAGTGATTGTTAATAAGAACAAATGAACGAAACCCTACGGGCTGAATGGCTCTAACTGCTACGAGCCAGACCAATAGTCTTTTATTATTTAACAATATCATTTGTTGTATTATTACTCATAAAATAAGAAAATTGCTAAACGTAGTCTAAGGGCTATGTCTAATGTATTCAGACACGCATTAAGTATTTATTCCTTCAATAATCTGTCCATCCTTAGTTTAACCTCACTTAATCGACTCTAAGTTATGCATGTTTTTGTTTCTTAAACTTAGCACATAGGGCTATCTTTAGCAATACTGATAAAACAATATCCCAACTTTTATATCAAACTTATGTTTCTCCCTTTCCTTTGCCATCAAATTTAAGATCTTCTAGCAACTTAAAGCTTTCCTTTATACCTATTCACCAGAGCTATATAACTTCCATGTCAACACGATCACTAGACACAAGCGATCACGACTATGTGATGCTATATTTGTACGCTGATCATTATTCAAATGTTCGCACCTAGGGGCACCAAACTGTGATACGTACAGCCTCGCACCATTATCACAGTTATCAAGTACATGTCTACACTCAATTTTTCATCATTTTTATCAAAAGTGATACTGAAAATTCTCTCTCAAATGGTTTTCATCTTAATCATCAACCGTACCTGTTTGTATCTTTCACATACCACGAAAGACGACTGAACTGATTTTAATATTTTCTGATAGGTTCTCAGAACGCATGATCATCTATGCCTCATATAGGATCATTCCCAATCACCATAGTTAATGCATCAACCCATTGGCTTGGAAATCTTCAACGACAATGCAGTGCAACTTTTCCTGCACCGATATGATATAACTAACTTTTTTCTTTCAACATATTTTCTGTAAATTACCATTCAAAAGCATAAGAAGCTTACCTCCAAATTTGCCAAATTCTCCGGTTTTTTTTTCTTTTCAGTTTTTTTCATTTCATGAATTGAACGGTGAAAAATTATATAGATAAAGTTCTAGCTAGCAAGAAGAGGGAAATAACTAGGCATCTACAAGTTACAAAAGTTTCGAAACAGCCACTAAAGGATTGTTTTCATAAACAATTATTTACAGGAGGTTATCCCAACTCGTCAACATAATTATTATACCAATTTCCTTTTCACTATAACGTTCCACGAATGTCCAATCACTAATTTATTTATTACGGCCGAGAGACAAATATTGTCTTACAACCGTCTTGTATTTCGTGAAACTCGATATACATTCTTCATATCCTGAAACCTAGCTATCTGTCAATATTTATCTCTTTGCGTGTCATTAATCAGTCATAAAATTTAATAACATTTGAATTCATAATTGCTTCGTTCCAAATAAATTTTATCATACAATCAATTCTTTTCGCAGAAAGTTAAAGCGTTTCTTTTATTGCTCTCAATCTTCCAAAAAATTTCTTGATAGATGTAGTAATACCCTGATGCGGAAGCCTTGCAATGAAAACCTCATCTTAAGTTCACCATCCCAACACCAGAGGTACGAAAACATGGGAATATATGAAAGTACGTCTTAGTGTTTTGTTCTTGTTCCCATGTTTCAAAAGAAGAGAAAAAAATGTTGTAGAAAGTCAATGATTAATTTTCCTTAGTATCTCGGTTTGGTTAATAACTCTGAGATTTTTTTTTTTTTTTTTTTTTTTTTTTTTTAACTTCTATCTTGATCTAAACCAAACAAACGAGAACACACTATATTGCAATTTATTGTGAACGCATAATCTTATTCATTGCTTCATATGTAAATATTTTAACACGAAGGACCAATAGTGTTAGTTAGATAGTTAGTAACCGAAAGTTAGTCAATGGCGGTTACAAAAGTTAGTTAGTTAGTTGGAGTCGGTTATAAACCAAAAGACACAATGGTTCATTGTACCGATTCATACTCTATATATAGGTACCAAATGTAAACGTTTGAATGTGTGTCTTTACAATGTAAACAATGGTTTGCATGGTTATAATAGAATCAGTCCCTTGTTCAATCTTTTGTTCATTATAAACCTGTGAACATACCTGTTACAGCGAATTTCAGATACTACAGTGGTATCAGAGAACTGAAAAAAGATGAACAAGGACGATGATCAGGAAGATCATCCATGGAACTATGAAAGGCAACGGAACATGTAAGACAGGACAAGAAACAAGGCGATCAAATACAGAAGAAGCAAAGAAGGAGCGAGACTACAATTAGGATAAACAAGAACAGAGTGAAGAGTATGATTTCTTGATTAGGGGAGTGAATGTTGGAAAGTATTAATCAAGAAATTCATATGAATCGAAAGCCAAAGGGCGGAACATGTTATTTAGATAGTTTATAACCGTTTGGTAGTTAAAAACGGTTAATTTAGTTAGGGTAGTTATTTCGGTTGTACCCTTTGTTGAACCAACATGATGGTTCGAATGAAGCCATAGGAAAACTATAAATAGATGTACATGTACTCGATGTAATGGTTAGACGAAACATTTATTCAGTATATCATTTGCAACTAAATTTCGACTCACATATATTGGGACAACAGTGGCATCAGAGACAACGGTTAAAGATCCTGGAAGAACAGAACCTGTGAAAGAAAGAAAGAAAGAAAGATTGAAAGGATTTGATTCAACTTTGATCATAGCGATCGAAGGACAGTGGTATTTTTCGTTTTCAGAAACTAGGGAACGAAGAACACGGAAGAAAAAGGACACCACTGTTTTTTGGTTTCGATTGGAACCAAGAATAGGAGACGCAAGGAGATAGTGAACGATCAGAACTTGTGTAAACGTTTCGCACCAAACGACATTGGTGGACTGTTTGTTGTGATCATTGGTACGCGACAACAAACAAGGAAAAGAACAATTGTTACGAGATAGTGTTGATAACTGCATAAACGCAGCAACAAGGAAGGATACGTCATCAAGATAAAGGAACTTTGTGTGTAGCAAAAGAAAACCGGTTTGACAAAGGAAAACACAAAGGGATACGCGTTATAAAGGCAAGAGAAAGGGTTGCTTGTAGTTTGGTTGGAAGATACCAAGAGAAGAAAAACAATCTAGGATTGTTTGTGGGAAGAAAACGTTAGCAATACAAGAACGACAACAACATTGAACAAAGAAACAAGCCGATCACTTGTTTGAAGGAAATACCGACGGGTATTTGGAGTTTGTTGTAGAATACGGTGTGGAACAAGAAGGTGTATTGTGGAACAACGTTTGGAGAAGAACAAGCAACAACGACAAGCAAAAACCACAATTGTTTTGTCGTGGGAAAATACCGAGTGGTATAGTGAAAAAGCAAGTCGATTGCTTTGGTTTAAATATCGAAAGATATTTGGTTTTGTGTAGACTTGGGGTTCGAAAGGATAAAAGAGAGTTCGAACAAGGACAGAAACAACGAAAAGTTTCTGGTTTGGTTGAAAGGATACCGAGGAAGAAGGTTCTAGGGCACGCAGTCTTGGAACAGTTTACAAGTCGTACACAAGGAAATAGCAACGTTTACAAGTGGAGCGTGGAACAAGAGTAGACAGAAGTTGCAAACGTTGACACCAAACGAGATTGGTGGGATAAAACTTTGTTCGTGACAACAAAGGGAAGGAAGCACGCGGGGCTTAAACGCGAGCAGTGAACGTTGTTGTGGAAAGGATCTTGGAACGAAAACCAAGAAGAAAGGAGTACTCAAGAAGTTAGTGTGGAAAACGTGTTGGGACGACACAAAGGAACAACAACAATGAACAAGAAAACAGAAACAAACACATTGTTTCGGTGTTGGTTACTGAGAGTGGTACCAAGTTTGTGTGTAAGAAAGTTTTGGACTTCGAAGTAAAAGTAGAAAAGACAACGTTTGGGAGACGTTGTGGAGACGAAATCAAGAACAACACACAAGGAAAACTTAAAGCAACGTGAGGACGTGTCGTATAAAGGAAAAGGAACAACAACGTTTGTTGTAGATAGTGTTCGAAAGGAAAGAGGAACAACAAAATCAAAAACACTCGCGGCTTGAAGAACGCGGAGAAGAACATGAAGAGTCGGATAACAAGACTTAAACAATCAGGGGGGAAATGTTGGACTTTAATTGTATAAGTCTTATTGTTTAGTGTCCATACGTAAATAACAAAACATGAAGGGCCAATAAAGTTAGTTAGATAGTTAGTAACCGCCAAGCGGTTAAGTTAGTTATTCGGTTAGAAGTAGTTATTGGTAGTTAGTTAGTTGGAGTCGGTTACAAACCAAAAGACACAATGGTTCATTGTACCGATTCATACTCTATATATAGGTACCAAATGTAAACGTTTGAATGTGTTTCTTTACAATGTAAACAATGGTTTGCATGGTTATAATAGAATCAGTCCCATGTTCAATCTTTTGTTCATTATAAACCTGTGAACATACCTGTTACAGCGAATTTCAGATACTAGCCCTTGATATTGGACAAGTATTTTTCACCAAAATCACCAAATACGACGGGCTAGGAAAGATTGGTAAAAGATCCAAGAAATAAGAATAAAAAATGGTATATTATCGTCTAACACATGAAATAACTCATACATGCAAAAAAAATAATCCAATTTATACAAGAACCAAATTCCAAATTTAATGCCATTTAAATTACCAGCAAAAACTTACATCTCCTTTTTAGACAATTAGGATTTTTTCTAGCGCTTTCTAGGCAGCAATAATGGCAAAGAACATCTAAAAAAGCTTTAAAAAGTTTACAAATAACAACAAATAGTTTTAATGTCGACAGCTACAAAAAAAAAGAAAAATAAAATAAAAAAATCCACATTTAAAGAGATTTATGGGGGTTTATCTCAACGGTCTTCAGGCGCATAGTTATTCCCTTACCTACTCGTAATCCTGATCATCAATCCAGTATCCATAGATTCTTTTCAACTTCCCCCCTGCTAATTTCTCGAACCACTTTGCTTGTTGTACAGGAGCAGCAGCGGCTGAATCAGTAGCCATTCCAATTTGGACCCCGTTGGCTGCAACCGAACCATCACCCTCAACACGTCTAATTGGTGTGTTTAGCTCTGAGAAATTGATTAAAAGACAAGACAAAACTCTTAATATGCTTTGTATTGAAAGGTACATATATAGCGTTAATGACACTTAAGAAAATTAACTTCATAAGGGTTAGGTTGTGCTTACATGAATTCAAGCACACATAAATGAACTTGTTTAGCAAGCAAAAATGATATATAAGTGTTACGTGAATAACCTACTTTTGGAAAACAATCAACTTAACACCCATTATTAGACCCCTTTTCCTTTAATAATCATTCCTATTTGTGGTTCTATAGTCGTTTCTCTTTCGTATCAAGTAAATACGACGTTCTAATATAGGACACTAGATTCCGTTAGTTACATAGGATCCACAAAATAATACTCCCTCTGTCCCAAAATAAGTGTCTAGTTTGACTTTTCAGAGTCAAACTGGTTCAACTTTGACCTTAAATATTTTTTTTTTTTGTTTTATATAATACTTGTGAAAAATTATACCAATGAAAAATACATTTAAAACCCAATCCATTCATATATTATATAACACCTGAAAAAGTAGACAAGGTCAAAGTTGAACCAGTTTGACTCTGAAAAGTCAAACTGGACATTTATTTTGGGACGGAGGTAGTACTAAATAACGGTAATAATTCTCACATTGGGTAGGACCCACAAAATAATACTAAATAACAGCGATAATATTCACATTTGGTTAAACGAGTATCCATAGGTTAACGCCTATATGTTAAGAATGAAGCTACATGTCCGTCATCTTAATCTATGTTGAAGAGCATAGCTAAACCTATGTTGCACGAAAACGCCGTCGAGGTGCCGTCTCCCGTACCGTAAACGTTTCGGAAACGGGAAACGGCTAGAAACGCCTGGAAACGCGCCGAAAACGTTTTCAAAAAAAAAAAGGAAACGTTTCATGTTGACTGGAAACGCGAGGTTTTGAAACAATATACCAACTTTTATATCAAACTTATGTTTCTCCCTTTTCTTTGCCATCAACTTTTAGATCTTCTAGCAACTTAAAGCTTTCCTTTATACGTATTCACCAGAGCTATATCAATTCCATGTCAACACAATCACTAGACACAAGCGATCACGACTATGTGATGCTATATTTGTGTGCTGATCATTATTTAAATGTTCGCATCTAGGGGCACCAAACTGTGCTACGTACAGCCTCGCACCATTATCACAGCTATCAAGCACATGTCTACACTCAATTTTTCATCATATTTATCAAAAGTGATACTGAAATTTCTCTCTCAAATGGTTTCCATCTTAATCATCAACCGTATTTGTTTGTATCTGTTTGTATCAAAAGTGATCTGCAGATTGATCTCCTTTTGCTTCGACCATGTATGGGTATTGCGAAACTATTTTTTGGTATAAGGACTTGTCAACCTGCACTGGTACAGATATGGGTATTGGTCACACCAAAAATGTGTGACGATATGCATATAGTCACACACGTTTTTTTTGGTGTGTGTCACCAAAGGTCGCGCCACCGTAGGTGGCATATGGTCACATTGTTTAGTTTGTGGGCGTTTTCATTGAAAAAGATTGACCAAAACTCGAATATGTGTGACAAATTAGGCACAAGTTTTGTTGGATTAATCAGTTTTGTGTGACCGTAAAAACTTTATAGTCACACAAATATTTTTTGAGAGTAACTATTGTTCGTCCTTTGGCCATATAAATATATAATATATGTGACATTTGAGATGATTTATTCAAGTAAATGTGTATTTTGTGTGACTATTTCCCGTCCTATGGCCACATGAAATATAATAAATGTGACGTTTGTGATAATTTAGTCACACAACGTGTGTTGTTTTTTTGGAGTTAGTCACATACAATTTAAAAAACAGTGGCCAAAATTGTTAATAAGTGTGACCATATTCTGTTTAAAGTGAATAAATGTGTATTTTGTGTGACTATTGTTCTTCCAATGGCCACTTGAATTTTATGTTTGTGTGGGCATTTGTAATATTTAGTCACACAAAGCATGTTTATTTTGTGTATTTAGCCACATACAATTTAACATAAACTGGCCAAAAGTCTTAATAAGTCTGACCATATGCTGTTTAAAGTGAAGAAATGTGTATTTTTTGTGACTATTGATCATCCAATGGCCACTTGAATTTTATGTTTGTGTGGCCTTTTGTAATATTTAGACACACAAAGCATGTTTGTTTTGGGTATTTAGTCACATACAATTAAGCATAAAGTGTCCAAAAGTGTTAATAAGTGTGACCATATGCTGTTTAAAGTGAAGAAATGTGTATTTTGTGTGACTATTGATCATCCAATGGCTACTTGAATTTTATGTTTGTGTGGCCTTTTGTAATATTTAGTCATACAAAGCATGTTTGTTTTGGGTATTTAGTCACATACAATTAAGCATAAAGTGTTCAAAAGTGTTAATAAGTGTAACCATATGCTGTTTAAAGTGAAGAAATGTGTATTTTGTGTGACTATTGATCATCCAATGGCCACTTGAATTTTATGTTTGTGTGGCCTTTTATAATATTTAGTCACACAAAGCATGTTTGTTTTGGGTATTTAGTCACATACAATTAAGCATAAAGTGGCCAAAAGTGTTAATAAGTGTGACCATATGCTGTTTATAGTGAAGAAATTTGTATTTTGTGTGACTATTGTTCATCCAATGGCCACTTGAATTTTATGTTTATGTGGCTTTTTGTAATATTTAGTCATACAAAGCATGTTTGTTTTGGGTATGTAGTCACATACAATTAAACAAAAAGTGGCCAAAAGTGTTAATAAGTGTGACCATATGCTATTTATAGTGAAGAAATGTGTATTTTGTGTGACTATTGTTCATCCAATGGCCACTTGAATTTCATGTTTGTGTGGCCTTTTGTAATATTTAGTCACACATCGAGTTAAACAAAGAGTGACCAATAATATTGATAAGCGTGACCGTATTATGTGAGTTCATCTTTTACTCACAGGGTTACTACTGGTATTACTAAGTTAGTACTCTTGGAGCAGAGTTGCTACTGCTAGTACTAAGTTAGTCCTGCTGAAGCAGAGTTACTACTGCTAGTACTATGCTAGTGTTGCTGGAATGAGTATATATATATATATATATATATATATATATATATATATATATATATATATATATATATATATATATATATATATATATATATATATATATAACTTAATTAAAAATAAAAAGAAATTTCAAATTAAATTAAATTCGAATGTATATAACTGAACAGAATATACAATTGTAATGTCGTACATAATCAAATTCTCAAGTACCATAATTTAAAGAATTTTGTCTCTTCGCCGTCCTAGCTTACTTTAGGGCTTCAATAGAGACATAACTTTTGCGCTTCGATGGTGCTGTTGGTCCACATTTGTTGTCACTAATCTTTTGCATCATAGTTGGTGGTGTAACTTGTATGAAGAATTATATATATGTAGGTTGAAAAAACACATGTATGTACCCAAAGCAACGATATTTGATTTCTTTAAGTGCCATAGTTTGCACTTAAATGGCTAAAAAAAAAGAATTTTTGCATGTATATATCAGAAATTATTTAAACAAAAGAATAACAAGAAACATGTTGAATTACATACTGTTGGCAGTGCTTGTGTTGTAGACACATTTTGTTCCGATTGGGAATCTTGAGACCCGTTTTTTCGTGACTTAGGCTTTTTCTTAGGTCTGACAGTTTTAGCAGGTTCCTATATGTATATATAAAACACGTTACATTATTTAAACAAAAGAATAACAAGAATCATGTTGAAATACATACTGTTGGTACTCTTTGTGTTGGAGACACATTTCTTTGCGATTGGGAATCTATAAACCCTTGTTGGCTTACATCTAAGGCTATTGGCAATTGAGATGACAAATTTAACTGCACCCCTTGTTGACTCAACTGTGCCATCAGTTGAGTAAGTATTCCCTTTCTTTCTGTCATCTCATTGGACAATTTCTTGATCTGGTCATCAGCTTCTTTCTGCACAAAAAATATAGGAAATGTTGGGATTAAAAGTCTTCTAGATGCTGTTAGAGTAACTGCTGCTCATATTTGTGTCAATGCTGCTCAATTGGAGTTAGTGCTGCTCATGAACTTCAATGAAAAATATGCCTAGTGTTTACTACTGCTAGAACACAGTTACTGCTGTTAGTATGCTGTTAATACTGGTGGTAGTTTAAGTTGGGTTATGTTGGGGTCAAAACCCATTTTGGTTGAACCACAATGGTGTACTTTTTGGTTCAAAAATATGCAAGATAAATGTAGCCTTGTTCTTTTGGTTGCTCTCAGTCGAAAACACCAAAACACCACCAAGACAGCAAGGAAAATAATACGTTTGAATATGATATATATGAGTTGAAATAAAATGGGTAGGTTTGATTCTGGTTGTGTGTCGAGAAAACACATTGGGCCAAGCCTAAAAAGGGGTGTTTGTTTCATGCTTAAAACAGCCTCAAATGGGGTGTTTAACTGCTGAAACGCAGCCCCCAACAAGGGGTGTTGTGGGCTCAAAAAACCAGCCCAACGAGGGTGTTTGGTTGCTGTAAAACGAACTCAAAAAGCCCATGTCCTATGCTGATTTTCCAGCACTAAAAACAGCATGTTTAGTGCAGTTTTTCTGCACAAAAAGGACATGCTTGGTTGCTGATTTTTCAGCATATACATGGGTGATTGTATGCTGATTTTTCAGCATATATAAAGGGTGTTATATGCTGATTTTTCAGCATGTATAATAGTGTTTATATGCTGATTTTTCAGCATGTATAATAGAGATTATACGCTGATTTTTCAGCATGTATAATGGAGTTTAATTGCTGATTTTTCTGCATGTTTAAGTGTGTTTGGTTTCTGATTTTTCTGCATGTTTAAGTGTGTTTGGTTTCTGATTTTTCAGCATATATAAGTGTATATATTGTGCTTGAACTTAGCTTTAGTGTCGGCTTATGTGACTTTTGTGGCTTGCGCTTATTTTGGACACATTAGTGGATTTTTGGTTAAGTTTATGATATGTTGCTTATCATTGAACTTATGTGATATTGTATATATATATATTGCTCGGCTTATTAACTTTTGGCTAAAATGGAATAACTTTGGATTTGTTAACGGCTAAGCATATAAACCTTAATGGGCTAAATGTATATAACTTATTTAACATCTTTTGACTTTAATAAACTTAACCATCCTCATATTTCCTAGTTGCTTAATTGATTCTTACATGTTTATT
The DNA here is from genome assembly GCA_021014915.2 of Artemisia tridentata subsp. tridentata. NCBI lineage: Eukaryota > Viridiplantae > Streptophyta > Magnoliopsida > Asterales > Asteraceae > Artemisia > Artemisia tridentata. The sequence continues at coordinate 247,482,610 of CP139507.1, forward strand.
TGTCATGTATGCTTGTGCTATATGTTTTATACTTTGGCGTGCGTTTGTCTGAGTCTATGACTCTATACCACCACACGAATGATATACTAAACTTTTTACAAACACTAACAAATATTCCACGAAAACTAAAACGCTCTATCTTTTGAAACTCATACGTATCGATTACCTTCCGCGTGTATATTCTAGGTTGCTCGTAGGGTTCTTGCGGTTATTTCTTCATTACTTCATTTTGATCCTTCGCTTTGCTATCGGTGAGTTCATAGCCCCACTTTAACTCTTAAACTGTTTATAAACTCATTGGGGGAGATATATGCTAGTTTTACAAAGTGAATACAAGTAGTTTTTGCTATGCTTGACCTGATACATGATTATAGTTATTGAATTATCTCTTGCCATTAAAAGTCCCTAACTTCATGAACCGTTAATTACATACATGGTAAACGCTAGTATTATGAATATGCATATTGGGCTTGACGAGCCTGTCCGGGTGAGTAGCGCTCACTTGAAGCCGATACTATCAAACAGACACATAATATTCAGAGATCAAGGTAAATGGCAAATCTTACCTTTGAGGGGCATTATTATATCTAGGTCAAGGTTCGGTGTCATGAGCTCGATGCTATAATCTTATTTTCCCGACTTGTATTCGTTACATGTCAACTTATGAATAATGCTTGTATTCAACTTATTGTTTATTAAACTCTATGAATTCACTCAACCTTTGTGTTGACTTTTTAGCATGTTTTATCTCAGGTTCGTAAGTGTTTAATGCTTGGATGGGCGTGCAAGGACATGGATGGATGGACACGTGTTATTTCATACTTGACGGAACTTTTAATAACTCAAAAACTTATGTTGTGTTTAAATTATGTATCTTTTGGACTTTTTTCCTGGTCAAAACTTTTGGGACCTAACTTCGTTAAACTCTGATTTTATCAAATGTGAACTTTGTTTAAAAACATCTTTAATTATTTTGATGTTTCCTATGACTTGTACTATGTGACTAATAGATAACACCCTATGTTGTATTCCGCTGCGTTCCGAAAATGGGGGTGTTATAGGTTGGCACCAGAGCATAAGTTATAGTGAACTAGGTCATTTTTAAAAAAAAACCTAGACTATAACCTTTAATTTTTTTTTTCAAAAGTCACGAGTTCCATCATCTTGTCCGATATCCATGCGCGCCTACTTCCTAAATTTCATATTACTCCATTGATTATATATCTTTTTTATATTATGCTAAGGATAATTACAGGAGCACTATAATTATTTCTTAACTTGTCCGATAATCCACGAAAGTATCACTTCTTATATATGTAACCTTTTGTGCACTAAGCCTCCTTGTTGTATTTTATGCTATTCAGGAGCATTATAAATTTTCATCCAGAAATTTATAAACATCTTCATGTGCACCCTTGCTATACATATATGTATAGTGAATATTACTTTAGTTACTTAAGATATTGTTCGACTATCTTGCTTGTTCCTAAAGCATCGCTATTTTTTTTATGAAGATTCTCCATGTGAATACTAAAATCTTTTAGACATTGTATGTGATTACAATGGTCTCTCTTATTTATCAGACATTGTAGATGATTACAATGGTCTCTCTTATTTATCAGACATTGTAGATGATTACAATGGTCTCTCTTATTTATTAAACATTGTAGATGATTACAAGGGTCTCTCTTATTTATCAGACATTGTATGGGATTACAATGGTCTCTCTTATCTTCTAGACATTGTACATGATTACAATGGTCTCTCTTATTTATCAAACATTGTATGTGATTACAATGGTCTCTCTTATTTCTCAGACATTGTTTGTAATTACAATGGTCTCTAAACTCTTTCATAACCGTATGTAATATCATTTCATATAACATCGAAACATGTTGCAGTTTATCAAATTCTATTGGTTGTCATACTTCCCGTGAACTCATGTTTTCTGAGCATTTCTGCTTACTTTCCGAAACACCACTATTAATACTATGTATATAAAGATTATTCATATACACTTTGTGTACTCTCAACTACTTATCTTTATAAATGTTTTTACGGATTCTTATTCTTTATATACTCAGTCTATCGATTCCTCTTGATTATCTCACTATCCACCTTCGAAAATGAATTTGAATATTTGTCCTAAAATTTTGGAACACTACATCACCTCGTAACCCATCTCCTAGAAACAAATTAATTAAATTGAATGCGACTTTAACCTATCATCTTATAACATTTTTACTCCAAGAAATGAGACTTATTCAACCCATAATTATCTACTATTTTGTATCAACATGTTGCGACAACTTTTTGTCTGTTGCACTTGCTATTTTACTATCATTTGGTAAACAATTTTATAAACTATCCTTTCTCTATATTTCAAACGGATTTACTATACTCTTCAGGATTTCCTTACAAATACCTTATAAATTAATAACCAGACTTACTATCAACTTATAAACTATTTTGTGAACACCTTACAAACGGTTTTTCCATTACCTTGTAAAACTATCTTACTATCACTTTATAAACCATTTCACTAAAATTTTATACACTATTTGTCACTATTCAATCAAAAATTTCGTCATTCTTTTACAAGATACTTCACCACCACTTTATAAACTAAATCACTGAGATACTGCTACTACATAAACTGTTTTGGACTAGTTCCGAATATACTATCTTGTTATCACCTTGCAAATCGTTCTGTCAATTACCTTATACCCAATCTGTCACCATACTAAATTTCAAGATCGTATACATTGCTTCGTAATCCATCGTCTTGAACTCTTCCAGTTGGTGGGAGTGTGACTTTAAATTTGTTACCTCGGATCGTGTCGTCTTTTGACACTTACCTTTGAAACGTGATTGACTAACGTCTCATTCTTTTCTCGTTATTCTTATGATTTTGAAGAATAGCATTGGTGATGTTTTTATTGTGTTTTGTGCCGGCAATACATAAGTAGGATGATTTATAATCATCTTATTGAAATGGATTGGGACGCCTCTTCATTTGAATAAGAAAATTATAAACCGCCGAACCATAAGTGTATATTTCTTTATTTACATTGTTTGGGACGCCTCTCTATGTAAATAATGAATTATAAATGTGTGGGCTTATGTGTATCCGCCATAGCGTGCGTACGAATCATTCTTTGGGCTATGAACTCCTTTTGACTCGTAAATTGTTATGTGGATTTTTTCGATTTTGTATCGACCACCGCGAGCTTGATAAGCTAATAGTAATGTAATATTATCCGCTTCCAAGAATTGACGAATTGTTAGAATTCTTCAATCCATTACCTTTTGTTCATTGAACATATTTGATCCTTTGGATTTTGACCATTTAACTCCTGTTGGAAACCTCGACGATGACTTGTCTATATCGTCATCTCTTCACCATTAAACCATACGGTGATTAAGAAGAATTGAGCACCGGGACGTCGCTCTCTTAAGGAGTGCGTACTGTGACATTTCGTAATTTCATGTCACTAATTTTTTTATTTTAATTACCTAACTATTTTATTTTTATTATTTTTTATAATTAACTTCGTCGGAAGTTATCCGTGTACGACATAACACGTTCAATTATTCAACCGACACTAGACTATGTCCAGTCTACACTTTTTATACACCTTTGGTTCCTTAAAATTCTATTTTAAGAGTCACTTTTCACTTTTTCCATTCTTACTTAAACCTTGCACCTTTTACGTTTTACGCGATTTAAACCTACGTTTTTATGTTCTAACCACATTTAAATATTTCGATGAACTCACCACTCATCTAAATTACTAAAATATATTATGAAAATAAGTTTTAATATTTTTGGAAGTTTTATGTTTTTACACTACCCGGTATTGTGTTACGTATCTTAAAAACCCTACATTTGAGTACCGGGAGCAACCTACACTACACTATACATTCAATACTACTCTTATTAATAAAAATCTGCACAAACCAACTTATTCCCTCCCTCTCCATTGTTTGTAACGCCTACACACTACCACACATGTCCATATAGTGGACAAGTGTTCACTAAACACTTCCCTAAGTTATATATACTTTAGATCTCACTCCAAACTTCTCATTTGACATGCAAAACACCAAAAATATGCTTCTCCCATATCACTTTCCCTCCCTCTTCCCTGCACCGCCTCACACAACCATCACCGCCATATTCATCCATCACCTTTTCTCTTGTTATTAATCCAAGATACTAGTAGATCGAAGATCTAAAGGTGTTCGTATTTTTGGTTACGGGTTAGGGTGAAGGGTCTCGTTTGGTTTGAGATAACCACCACAACAACACAGCCGCACCATCATCACCTCCATCATCTCTCTCGTGTCCTTGGTATGACGACTCATTTAATCTATCTTGGTCATTTCCTTTTGTATAAAACGATTATATAATCGTTTCATATGTTTTCGTGGGTTAAAGATTTATTAAAAACTTTTTTGGATATTGAATTCGTGTGGCTAAGTATAGATTTAAGTGGTGTTTCTTGATTTATTGTATTATCAGTCGAGTTAAACTCGAGTGGATTTCAAGCCAAAACCCATATGGGTCTTGTTGAAATTGATATGATTATTTCATTCTTCATTGATTTTATAAGATATAGTTAATGGGTTGTTTTGGTAACGAGAGTCAAAGACAGCCCAAGAGGGTGTTTGTCCATCCTGTTCTCGACTTCTATCACCCAAGGGGGTGTTTGTTTGATCCTCGGTTCGACAGGAACCCAAGTAGGGTGTCCTTGTTCGAAGTTATAACCCGAGTACATATAGATTGTTAAGTTGGTTGCTTATGCTTATCAGTTATTTGATTTGTGGAAATTTGAATGTGTTACTTATTAATAATCTTGCTCAGTCTACATAGCTAGTTTAAGTTGGGTTATGTTGGGGTCAAAACCCATTGTGGTCGAACCACAATGGTGTACTTTTTGGTTCAAAAATATGCAAGATAAATGTAGCCTTGTTCTTTTGGTTGCTCTCAGTCGAAAACACCAAAACACCACCAAGACAACAAGGAAAATAATACGTTTGAATATGGTATAAATGAGTTGAAATAAAATGGGTAGGTTTGATTCTGGTTGTGTGTCGAGAAAACACATTGGGCCAAGCCTAAAAAGGGGTGTTTGTTTCATGCTTAAAACAGCCCCAAATGGGGTGTTTAACTGCTGAAACGCAGCCCCCAACAAGGGGTGTTGTGGGCTGCAAAAACCAGCCCAACGAGGGTGTTTGGTTGCTGTAAAACGAACCCAAAAAGCCCATGTCCTATGCTGATTTTCCAGCACTAAAAACAGCATGTTTAGTGCAGTTTTTCTGCACAAAAAGGACATGTTTGGTTGCTGATTTTTCAGCATATACATGGGTGATTGTATGCTGATTTTTCAGCATATATAAAGGGTGTTATATGCTGATTTTTCAGCATGTATAATAGTGTTTATATGCTGATTTTTTAGCATGTATAATGGTGTTTAATTGCTGATTTTTCTGCATGTTTAAGTGTGTTTGGTTTCTGATTTTTCTGCATGTTTAAGTGTGTTTGGTTTCTGATTTTTCAGCATATATAAGTGTATATATTGTGCTTGAACTTAGCTTTAGTGTCGGCTTATGTGACTTTTGTGGCTTGCGCTTATTTTGGACACATTAGTGGATTTTTGGTTAAGTTTATGATATGTTACTTATCATTGAACTTATGTGATATTGTATATATATATATTGCTCGGCTTTTTAACTTTTGGCTAAAATGGAATAACTTTGGATTTGTTAACGGCTAAGCATATAAACCTTAATGGGCTAAATGTATATAACTTATTTAACATCTTTTGACTTTAATAAACTTAACCATCCTCATATTGCCTAGTTGCTTAATTGATTCTTACATGTTTATTTGTCATGTATGCTTGTGCTATATCTTTTATACTTTGGCGTGCGTTTGTCTGAGTCTATGACTCTATACCACCACACGAATGATATACTAAACTTTTTACAAACATTAATACAAATATTCCACGAAAACTAAAACGCTCTATCTTTTGAAACTCATACGTATCTATTACCTTCCGCGTGTATATTCTAGGTTGCTCGTAGGGTTCTTGCCGTTATTTCTTCTGTTGACATAAATAGTGCCTAAAAACATTATTCATATCTCTATGTTTTAATGATCACAAAATATAAACTCATTAAACATAAACTTATCAAATAAACAAGTATTTAGTTGTAAATATTCATTTCTACAACTTAATCACTTAAGGTATGAATAAACAAGTGCTTAATGCAATATATGATCAAAGGAACATTTTCTTAATAACTAGATTTTTTATAAAACATCAAAAACATTTTATATATTTTTGAAAAACATTTTTGGTATTAAATAAAAATGTTTAATCTTTTATAAAAATATGAATTCAAATTTTTAACCAAAATCAGTTAAAATATTCCAGAAAAACCTTCCCCACAAAAGGACAAATCTGGGCAACGGACACCTTGGGCAGCCCCCTTAATTTTACTAGGCGGCCCCCTTAAAATTAAGGGGACTGCCCCCCTATTTAAGGGGGCCGGCCACGCTCTAGTAGGTCTCCAGCTGTCCAGTTTTTCTCCTATAAATACCAGCCTTCTCCTGGATTTTTACTCACCTTTTGCACACTGAAACTTTCTGTTTTAAATCACATTTCATATCTTCAAAAACCCTTTGATCATATAGTCTTAAGCTTTGGTTTCTAAGTGATCCAAGCTTCCTCCATTCAAGTGCAAGAGAAGAATACTCCTTCAACAACTAGAGAAGAAGTATTGCAACTTAGATACCTAAGTTGTTTGTGTCATCATATATTTGTATATAAGTTGTGTATTGTTGTTAGATAGTTGTGTGTATAATTGTTTGGGATAGGTTAGTGTGTAAGTAGAGAAGTTGTGGTGTTAAGGTGTGTAAGTAGTGAAGGTGTGAAGAAGTAGAAGTGTACATAGGTTGTGCTTAGTTGTGAAGTGTTGTGAAGAAGTCGTGAAGAAGTTGTGAAGAAGTCGTGAAGAAGTCGTGAAGTAGTCGTGAAGAAGAAGGTGTGATTAAGTCGTGTTTAAGTTGTGAGATTGGTTCTAGCTACGATTAGAACTCGACATCTAGCTTTGTGTCGTTAAGCCGGTGTAAGATAAAGTTGTGTAAAGGTTTTCTCCGTCATAAGGGAGCTTGTTGACATAGTGAAGAATACTCTCGAGTTAGGTGCTCGGGGAGTGGAGCAGGGCAAGGAAGGTGTCCTTGTAGCCGAACCACTATAAATCTCTTGTCTCTCGGTTAGATATTTCCATCTCTAGCTTTCATTTCATTTTATTACCTTACTTGCATTACATATTTATATTTACTTATATACATATTGTTCATATTGTTCAAGGAGTTGAGATCACATAAATTCGAATCTAAGTTTTAAAAAGTAAATAAAGTTTTTATAATAAATTTAAAAGGACATAAAACTATTCAACCCCCCTTCTAGTTTTCCACAATTGGTATCAAGAGCCACGTCAAACAAGATTTTTAAAATTAACTGTATTTTAAAACTTGAAACGATCTATGGAATCTTTAAAATATTTAGAAGGGCAATCTATGCAAAGACCACCACTATTTGAAAGTGATGGTTTTCTTTATTGGAAAAATAGATTCGAAACTTATGTGAAATCAAAGGATCTTGATCTTTGGCATGTTATTACCTATGGTGATTTTCCCCCTATTCAATATAATATCCTAACTAAAATAGATGAAATTGTACCTTTTGAAAAATAAAATGATGATTTAAAAAAGAAACTAGCAAAAAATAATGAAGCTAAAATTGCGTTACCACGCAAAGAATATGAAAGAATTTTTATGTGTCAAACCGCAAAAGAGATTTGGGATTCTTTACTAATCACTCACCAAGGTAATAGTCAAGTCAAAGATAATAAAATAGATCTTCTTGTGCAACAATATGAACAATTTACAATTCCTGAAGAGGAATCTATTGATAATGCATTTGCTAAATTTAACACAATCATCACAAGTTTAAAAGCATTTGATGAGACTTTTTCTAGCAAAAATTGTGTAAGGAAATTTCTTAGGGCATTACATCCGAAATGGCGCGCGAAGGTCACGGCGATTGAAGAGTCAAAGAACTTGATGACGTTATCACTTGATGAGCTTATTGGCAACTTGAAGGTTCATGAAGAAATTATAAAGAGGGACTCGGAAACGGTCAAGAGCAAGAAAGATCAAATCAAGTCTCTCGCACTAAAAGCCAAAAAGGAACTTAGTGATGACAATTATTCAAGTGACGATAGTGAAGACGAAGAATATGCAATGGCCGTTAGAAAATTCAAGAAATTCTTCAAGAGACGAGGAAGATTGACGAGACAACCGCGAGATGAAAGAAGATCGCTACAAAGAAATAGAAATGATAACTACGGGAAAAGAAAGTGCTTTAGATGTGGAAGCCAAAACCATCTCATTGGCGAATGTCCAAAGCCACCAGGTTATGATTACGAAAGCGCATTTGTTAGTGGAACATGGAGCGATAGCGACAAAGATGAAGCGGACAAAGCAAAAGACGAAAAGTGCCTTGTAGCTCAAGCCACCGATGAAATATGTCTAGGGATAAATTTGGAGCCCGACGAATGGATTAAGGATAGCGGATGCTCGAAGCACATGACCAGAAACCGGAAGTTATTCTCCTCCTACAAGGCATACAACGGAGGTAATGTTATTTTCGGTAGTGATTTTTGTGGAAAAATCATTGGCAAAGGTACGATCTCTCAAGACTCCCTAACTATTGAAAATGTTGAGCATGTAGATAACTTAACATATAACTTGCTTAGTATAGGACAAATATGCGATAATAAGTGTAGGGTTACTTTTACAAGTAAAGATAGCGAAATAGTTAAGGACGGAAAGGTCATAGGTAGAGGAGTTAGGAAAGGTGGCGTATATGTTATGAAACTAGGAAATAAACCGGAAGATAAAATATGTTTAGCAACCTTAGATGAAAACTCTACATTGTGGCATATAAGATTAGGTCACGCAAATATGCAACAAATACAATCCCTAGCCTCTAAAGAATTAGTTAGAAACTTGCCTAACCTAAGATATGACCAACACTTTTGCGATGCATGTAAAATAGGAAAGCAAGCACATGCTAGTCACAAAGCTAAGAATATAGTCTCCACTACTAGATGCCTAGAATTATTACACATGGACCTTTTTGGTCCAACCGCTGTGCGGAGTTACGGAGGTAATCGTTATACCTTAGTAATTGTAGATGACTATTCACGATACACGTGGACTAGTTTCTTAAGTGATAAAACCGAAGCCTTTAATAAATTTGAAATATTTAGTAAAATGATTCAAAATAAATTACGATGTTCTATAATATCAATTAGGAAGGACCATGGTCGGGAATTTGATAACGAAGTGCAATTCGAAAAATATTGTGATTTAAATGGGATATCTCACAATTTCTCCGCTCCTCGCACTCCACAATCAAATGGGGTAGTAGAAAGAAAGAATCGAACCTTACAAGAAATGAGTAGAACAATGCTAAATGAACAATCTATCCCACAAAAATTTTGGTGCCATGCCGTAGATACATCAACATATATAATAAATAGAGTCTCAATTAGGAGAATCTTAGGAAAAACCCCATATGAGTTATTAAGAGGTAGAAAACCTAATATAAATTACTTTAGGGTATTCGGGAGCAAATGTTTTGTTCTCAATACAAAAGATTACCTTACTAAGTTTGATCCTAAGTCGTACGAAGGAATCTTTCTAGGGTATTCACAAAATAGTAAAGCATACATAATACTTAATAAACACACTATGAAAGTAGAAGAGTCCTTAAATGTAACATTTGATGAAACTCCACCACCACCTAAGTCATTGCCCCTAGAAGATGATGACCTAATTAAAGAAGAAGCTATTGAGGTTAGTAAAATTAAACCCTTAGGCGATGATAATGAAGATATAATATTAGGTAAAAACGAAATAGTAAATGTTAAGGAATCTAAATCACACCCGTTAGATAATATAATAGGAAACTTAAATCAAAGAACCCTTATATCACAAGCTCAAGATAAAAATAACTTCTTTTGTTTCCTATCAATTATAGAACCTAAAAATATAAATGAGGCATTAAAAGATGAAAGTTGGGTTATGGCTATGCAAGAAGAACTAAATCAATTTAAGACTAATGACGTTTGGGAACTAGTTCCAAATCCCATGAACATAACCATCATAGGAACTAAGTGGGTTTATAGAAATAAGTTAGACGAAAATGGAATAGTTACAAGGAACAAAGCTAGGTTAGTTGCCCAAGGATATAATCAACAAGAAGGAATAGATTATGATGAAACTTATTGTAACACCCCCAATTTCGTGATATGCAGCGGAATTTAAATTGGGTGTTACTTCATGGCACAACAGTTGAATAGTAGAAAATGATCACCAATTTAGTCATTTTAAAAGATTTATCATTCGAATATCAGAGTTTACAAAATGAGGTCCCAGTGGTTTCAAAGTTTATTTAATAGGTTTTCGAATGATAGTAAAATTTATAGCCTTCATAAGTATTCGTGCTCCTCCGTGCCATCCCTGCTCATTATGGACCTGAGATAAATACATGCTAAAAGCGTCAAAACAAAGGTTGGTGAGTTCATAGAGTTTGTAAGTAAAAACTGTTGATTTCCAAAGTCAAAGAGTTTGTGAGTCCATAGTAGTTGTAAATAAATAGTTGATTATCAAAATCAAAGAGTGAGTAATACCATAGTGTTTATAGTTAAACCAGTTGATTATCAAAATCAAAGTGTGAGTAATACCATAGTGTTTATAGTTAAACCAGTTGATTATGAAAATCAAAGTGTGAGTGAATTCATAGAGTTTGCATAAAATCAGTTGATTTTCAATAGTTCCAAGTTTAGGTAATATTTGTAATAAATACAATTATTATTTAAAATAAGCGGTGGGTTACGATATTATATACCCATAGTTGGTTTGTTATAAAGTAAGTGTTTGTTTAAGTTGTTATACACCCACAGTTGGTTTGGTTGTCCTAAATGGATCAACACAAAATGGTTATTGTTTGCCAAGTAGTGATTTTCTGCTATATAGTGAATACAAGTTCAAGTTTGATAAAATAATGGCAATACTGTATCATGACTACAGTATCGTTCTATTGCTCTAAGCCTCATGACACTCAACGTTTAACAGGCATCAAAATGATGTAAAGTATATAGGCCATCAGGATAGGTATTTGCCAATAACCTATGAGTATGTTTAAATAAAGTGCGTTTGGGTGGCTCATCCTAGCAGACCCAAACGGGGATTGTCAGTCCCAAATAGATCTATTCACAATTATTTACGTTCACTCGCAAGTGATTAAGGTTCATGATATGAGGGACTTCGAACATGGCAATAAAGGTAAACTTAGGCAATAGTGAATCAAGTATAGCATACAGTTGAAAATCACTTGTGATCATGTTTATTGTAGGTATCTCTCCATGAGATATAAAAATGTATAAATGTGAATTCATAAGTTCATAGTAATTCGCAAAAGTTTATAGTGTTCTTGTAAATAAAAGTAAGCGTTACGTTTCAATAACAAGTAGAGTGGTTTATCAACTTAGTATAATGTTAAAGGTAAACTAGTAAGGTTTATAGGAAATACAAGCATGTATTTCCCCCAAAAAGTAATTCAAAATAGGTAAAAGAGTGGTCTATGGAACTCACAGTAACATATATATAGATAAGAGTACTTGTAAAAGTATAAAGCATGTATCTCCCCAAAGCATTTATAAAACAATTATCACGAGTAAAAATGGGGCGATAACTCACAGTAGTATGTAAAAGTGCTTGTTAAAGTAAGAGCAAGTAGCTTAAGCATGTATCTCCCCCAAAAGTAGTTCAAAACGTTAAAAAATAGGGGCTATGAAACTCACCTGATGCGATAGCAATAATGACAAAAGTGGATTTACTGAAATGTAATTTCAGTTGAGATTTCGGAAATAGCTTCACACACGACCTTGATAATAATAACGTTTGAGTATTCGACTTAGCACGAGTAACGAATGTGATATGAGAAATCGTATGACGATTTGATCGGTGATGTGAGTGTGATATGCTTTAAAGTTCAAAATAATATATTCAATAATATTATTTTGTTGTTATGATTCAGAAATCATAATGATATTCGTCTCGAATTGGATGAGACAAAACATTGAGTCGAGTGGTTTAAAAGTTGTTATATATAAATATAACATATTGTTAATAAGTTTGTGTTTGAAACGAAACAATGTGAGAGTTGAGGGTGGATTGTGTAAATTGAGGATTGGAAACAAAATGGTATAAAGTTTCTGTTTACCCATGAACTTTCGCTATTTTTACACTTTATACCCTAACGGTGTTTGCGTTACACCGTTAGTCCCTAGTTTATAAAAATTACATTTTCGACCAAAAATTAACCAAATTGACAATCTGAGTTTATACTTTATTATAAAGTCATTTTCTATCCCAAAGATACTGTTTTTACTGTTTCAGAACCTGTTTTTACAAGGTTGGTAATTTTGGCCCCTCAAAGTGAAACTAGTTTGCAAAGTTAGTCCTTTTTGCATAAAACTTGTGGAATTCTACAAAAGCCCGTTAAGAAATTTGGAGGCGAGGGCATGAAAACACTTTTGGGCCTGGACTTGGGTTATTTTTGTGATTCTAAAAATGTTCAGTATGGGTCCAGTAGGCTTGTAAATCGAAGGGTCTTATTGGGCTTGATCTTTAGCCCAACCGGAAAACTAATAGAAATAAAATTTCTGGATACAAGTATAGAACTAGCGGTTTTGGCAATTTAGTTTAGCTAAGTTCGAACGCCTAAACGATCTTATGAGAACAATTTCAAAACATGAAGTATGTAGCTAGCTGGGTCGAAAATTGAGTTGTGCAAAAAGATTGGTAAGTTACATGTGCAAAATCGAAAATAAATGATGTGTTATTAGGCATGTCAGGACAGTTTTATAAAAGAAAAACACTTAGAAAATATATTCCAAGTCTTTTACCCGGTTTGACCATTCATGGTTCTTGATTCGTTTTGACTTCTCATGAGTTTGTATACGTTGTGTAATGATGTTATTGAGTTCCTTAGGCCAATTAGATATAAGATTGTACGTACGAGACCAAAAGAATATGTATCGAATTCATAAAAATGTGTATGTATCGGATTTTCATGGAAATCATGGCATGCGTTTAATTCTTACGTTAACATGAGTTGGATAGATATTAAAGAGATTTACAAAGAGTGGTAAGATGAATGTGGTGCGTTGGACTTGGTAGAAACGCAAAAGCTCGAGATATACATAACCCGTATATATTTTTTTTAAACGTACACTTCGACTCGTTTTTGGTAAACCCCGATCGTTGGAGATGATTTTTGGCTTCTGTGGACTTGTCAATGAGGTTTAAAGAACTTGTATAATGTGTTGGATATGGTTAGAGATGAACAATACGTTTAGAAGTCAAAACTCAAAACGTATATATGAAATATACTAAGATCTTGAAACCCGATTGATCAAGCTTCCTTCTGGTCTTCGAATGTTTTCCAACATGGTTGTGGATGATATTAATGTGTTGTGTATACATGGGTTCGAGTGATGAAGAAAATCTCATACTATTCGTATTATATTAGAACCGAAGGTTGTGAAATGGGATTGGTTTAGTGATAGTGTGATGTTTCTGGACTTGTGGCTTCTTGTTTGTGCGAGCTGTTATGATTGTGTATTGCATGGTGAGAGTTTAAGAGTGAAGTGTGTGTGTGTGTGAGCTCTTTCTGTACACGTATATATAGACCAAAGAAATGCAAGTGGGTTTCATTCTTTCATTTGGAGTTAGTTCATGTATTCAAGTGTTTGTTTTGTTGTGGCGTGAGAATGAGTGTAAGAAAGGTTGAGTGTGTCATAGAGGTTGAGTGTGGTGTGTGAGAGTCATTATGTTCTAGTGTCTTTTCTTGTTGTCTAGAATTTGATTTCATCATAAAATATCTAGGGTCGGTTTGGTTTGTAGTTCACAAAGTTTGTGGGGTTCCTTTGAGTGTATAAGTGAAAGAAATGATGATGGTTCTTGGTTGTATTAGTCGGCACTAAGAATCAAGGGGAAGAGACAAATGTATTTAAATGTTGGTTCTTGTTTGTGGCTCGTTGGTGTACTTCAAAGTTTAAGCAAGAATGTGACAAATGGTCGAGTGAGACTCATTTGGAGTCGTTTGTAGGTCGAACGAATTAATTTCACTAGACAAAATATATCTTTGAATCGAGTTGAGATAATTGGAGGTCGAGCTAAGCTTTGGTGGTTTTTAGGCTATCAAACGTTCGTAAAAAAAATATGGATTGTCACTCTAAATTCTCAGCTGGAAGAATAATGGAGTCGAGCAAAAATATTATTGGATTGTTAAGAGAAATCGCGAGCGAAATGGCCAAATTAAACAGAGTTTAGTCAAGTTTTAAAGTTGAAATTTATTAAGCTAGTTTGGTTTTGGGCCATGAATAGTGATATGAGCCCAAGACTAAAATAAAAGGAACCCGTTTGGTTTATTTGTGAACATAGGCCCAATTAAAGAAAAGAAGAGGAGGGGGAAAAGGTTGTGAGTTGTGTTTGATAATAAAAGGTGATACTGAGTATGATCTGCTTGCTTTTTGGAATAATGTGGGACGTATATGAGTTTGTCACAAGGAATGTGAGAACTGTTACAACGTCCTATTTAGTAGTAATGTTGAATAAAAGCAAAAATTTAGTTCGTAAAAACCGTTAATTAAACTGTGATGATAGATTAGTCTTTGTTTACTATTTACAAATGAAAGGGAAGTTTACAGGATGTTATAGTACCTACCCGTTAAACAGAATTCCTCCCGGAATTCCAGTCTAGGATAGTTGTCGGAGTTTTTTCCTACTGAAATCACTCAGTAATAGTAGTTGGAAGTATTGGGATGAATCCCGCATGATAAGTTGTTATGAAATCATCTATTGAGCAACACTCGATACGAGGTGTTGGAAAGAGTGTAGGCATGACTAAAGAATTTCAAGCGTTGGAGCCATATAAATTTCAAAAGAGATGAATTTATTGTGGTATATGAGGAAATCACTATTCTCATAGTCAACATGACTTGAGAAAAATTTCATTTTTGAATAAAGATCGTTTTTCTATCGCGTTTTGAAAATAAACATGGTTCATAACTTTTGAAAATCAAAAATCTATGGGGGTAACCTACCCGTTAAACAAGAAGTTTGTAAGTAATAGATTTTTAACAATGAGGAGTTCAGATGATAACATGATGAATGTAAAGAAAGTGGTTGAACTTCAGCTTTTGTAAAGAAAAACTTGTTAATTAAAGTTTTAAGTGACAACACAGAATCGTTTCCAAGTTTTTTTTTTTTTTTTTTTTTTTTTTTTTTTTTTTTTGGTATATGATGAATCAGTTTGCTTCTGAGTAAAAATATACACAAAATTTTGTTTGCTTTATAAAATCGTGTCTTACGTTAATAATTTGTTTGCATCTATCGCATAAAATATTCAAGTGGCAAGATAGGTATGGAAGCTAGGAGGGGAAATCAATATGTCATAAGATGAAATGTGTCATAGTTCAAAATCATTTTGTTCCTTGGGGTAGTTAACCGTTGCTGGGGATAAAAGAGAAACACGAAAATTGGTTTGTTTTGGTTGTAGTCGAGTCCACAAAGGATCCAACAACATGAAACATGACCAAATAATTAGGTGGGGGTTCGTTTGAGTTTGCTGAGGTTGTTTGGAGCTTGAATGGAACAAAGTACTTAGGTAATATATGATTTCTGGCCTTGTTGAAGCAATCAGAGAACATGACAGTCGAGCTGAGCTTTGATGATAACTTGGCCATCACATTATCGAGTAAATGGAAAAGATTTGTCACACATGATTCTTTGGTAAGTGCTAAATCGAGACGTGTAAAAATATTGATAGGTTGTTAAGTGAATTATTACATAAACGACCCAAAGTAAATGGGCATGAGCCGATTAGATTAGAACTAAATCTTAAGTCTTTGGGCTTAAATAAAGTTGGGCTCGAGTTTTTATGATAAAGGCCCAATGATAAACAAGAGTGCGTTGGGTTGCTGTTAGCAATGGGCCGAGAACCATTGTTTCAAGGGTGTGTTTGGTTTGGCTTTCGTGAGTCCGGAATGTTTAACCACACGCGTTTTATTATTTCACGATACATAAAGTTATAAATGGTACTTGGCTTATATTGTTTGCGATTGTTAGACTATCAAGGTTTGTACAAATGAGGGTGACATTAAGAATGTGGGATCACGTTACGACATTTAGATTAGTAATAATGTTTTGGAAATAAATGTGCCCATTGTTTCATTTACAGTGTTTGGAATGTAATTGAGATTACTGTAGGACTTACAGTGCCCGAGGTTGAAATATAGGGACCACTGTATCACTTACAGTGTCCAAGAAAAGTAGAGGCCACTGTATTTACTTACAGTGTCTGCTAAGGAAATAGTGATCACTAGAGTTTTGTGATAAATTCAAAGTGGTAAGACTTAAGGTTACGAAATAATTTTGAGACCATTGTAATCACATACAATGTCTGGGAGTTTAGAGGGAGCATCGTGAAATTTAAAACGTTAGAGGAATAAGTAGGACCATTGTGTAGTTCATAATGTCTTAATAGTGGATGTAACCATTGTAATCTTATGTGAAATTTACTATTTCCTCAGTTAACACAACTTGGAAAAATTTCTTTTGAAATAACTATTGTTATTCTTTTAGGGTTTGAAATTACACATGGTTTTCACTTACAAGGATCTGTGCGGGTAACCTACCCGTTAAACAAAAGAATTTTGTTGATAACAGATTCTTACATAGAAATATTCGGATGTGGATTCGATGTATATAGAAAAAGTTGCTGAATCCCAGCTTTAGGGGATGAGGAATCTTGTT
This sequence comes from Artemisia tridentata subsp. tridentata, assembly GCA_021014915.2. Classification (NCBI taxonomy): domain Eukaryota; kingdom Viridiplantae; phylum Streptophyta; class Magnoliopsida; order Asterales; family Asteraceae; genus Artemisia; species Artemisia tridentata. Next base: position 247,499,579 of record CP139507.1, read on the forward strand.
TGTCCTTGTATGAGGAATAGTGAACGCAAGCGGCTAGAATAGTAGCCTCACTGCTACTCCTCTATATATATGCCGGATTTCACTCCTCACCCCACACAATTCCTCTCCTCCCAAATTCTCGAAATGTCTTACACATACACCATTCTCGTAATTATGTATGCTGCTGCAGCCATCTTCTTGGCTTACGTCCCAGATGAAGATCTGGAGTCCCTGGCCAAGGTCATAGCGCTTCTCATAGCACAATTGGTTTTGGCCGTCAGCGCAGATGAAATATGGAGGTAAGAGATAGTATTACGATAGGAGTGTTGCTTTGAACCCGTATAATAATACCATGTATTAATGTTTTATTGCGTTAATACTTGTGTATTTTCGTCATACAGGATATTCAAGGTGTTCCACCCAGTCGTGGTTCTTGCTCTTGCTGGTGTAGTGGTGTTTTTCATTAGCATAGCGGGTCAACCGATTGGTGATGTTATGCCTTTCTTAGTGATATTTGTAATGTTACCATTACCAATGCTAATCATATCATTATGTATCAATATTTATGGTTTCTAATGAGAGTTATGCTGTGTGTTTGATGAATTTTCGTGATTATCGGTTTCATACTCGTGTCATTACAGATACAAATAAGCCCACTTATTTATAATTCGTTATTTACATAGAGGGGCGTCCCAAACAATGTAAACAAGGAAATATAAACTTATGGTTCGGCGCTTTAAAATTTCTTTATTTAAATAAAAGGCATCCCAATCATTCAAATAAAGACATTGTAAACCATCCTACTTAAGAATTTCTGATTTAACACTCATACTAATCCACAAAATAATTCTTGCGCGGATTTTCCGGAAATACAGGGAAAGTATTTCACACGCATCTATAAAGATATGAGTAAGATAATTAGGGATGGTTGGTACGGTACTCGAAATAGTTGATGAGTATATATATCAATATATTAGAGTATTGGTGTAGCAAAACTATCTAGAAGTCACATAAGCGTCTGGCGGATGGAAAGCACGGAGAGTGAAAGGCTATAAAATGTTTTGTTTGTAAAAGAAGTTATAGTTCGGACCTCATTTAGACCCGTTTCTCTATAACTGTAGCTCTGATACCAATCTGTAACACCCCCAATTTTGTGATATGCAGCGGAATTTAAATTGGGTGTTACTTCATGGCACAACAGTTGAATAGTAGAAAACGATCACCAATTTAGTCGTTTTAAAAGATTTATCATTCGAATATCAGAGTTTACAAAATGAGGTCCTAGTGGTTTCAAAGTTTATTAAATAGGTTTTCGAATGATAGTAAAATTTATAGCCTTCATAAGTATTCGTGCTCCTCCGTGCCATCCCTGCTCATTATGGACCTGAGATAAATACATGCTAAAAGCGTCAACACAAAGGTTGGTGAGTTCATAGAGTTTGTAAGTAAAAACTGTTGATTTCCAAAGTCAAAGAGTTTGTGAGTCCATAGTAGTTGTAAATAAATAGTTGATTATCAAAATCAAAGAGTGAGTAATACCATAGTGTTTATAGTTAAACCAGTTGATTATCAAAATCAAAGTGTGGGTACTACCATAGTGTTTATAGTTAAACCAGTTGATTATCAAAATCAAAGTGTGAGTGAATTCATAGAGTTTGCATAAAATCAGTTGATTTTCAATAGTTCCAAGTTTAGGTAATATTTGTAATAAATACAATTATTATTTAAAATAAGCGGTGGGTTACGATATTATATACCCATAGTTGGTTTGTTATAAAGTAAGTGGTTGTTTAAGTTGTTATACACCCACAGTTGGTTTGGTTGTCCTAAATGGATCAACACAAAATAGTTATTGTTTGCCAAGTAGTGATTTTCTGCTATATAGTGAATACAAGTTCAAGTTTGATAAAATAATGGCAATACTGTATCATGACTACAGTATCGTTCTATTGCTCTAAGCCTCATGACACTCAACGTTTAACAGGCATCAAAATGATGTAAAGTATATAGGCCATCAGGATAGGTATTTGCCAATAACCTATGAGTATGTTTAAATAAAGTGCGTTTGGGTGGCTCATTCTAGCAGACCCAAACGGGGATTGTCACTCACAATTATTTATGTTCACTCGCAAGTGATTAAGGTTCATGATATGAGGGACTTCGAACATGGCAATAAAGGTAAACTTAGGCAATAGTGAATCAAGTATAGCATACAGTTGAAAATCACTTGTGATCATGTTTATAGTAGGTATCTCTCCATGAGATATAAAAATGTATAAATGTGAATTCATAAGTTCATAGTAATTCGCAAAAGTTTATAGTGTTCTTGTAAATAAAAGTAAGCGTTACGTTTCAATAACAAGTAGAGTGGTTTATCAACTGAGTATAATGTTAAAGGTAAACTAGTAAGGTTTATAGGAAATACAAGCATGTATTTCCCCCAAAAAGTAATTCAAAATAGGTAAAAGAGTGGTCTATGGAACTCACAGTAACATATATATAGATAAGAGTACTTGTAAAAGTATAAAGCATGTATCTCCCCAAAGCATTTATAAAACAATTATCACGAGTAAAAATGGGGCGATAACTCACAGTAGTATGTAAAAGTGCTTGTTAAAGTAAGAGCAAGTAGTTTAAGCATGTATCTCCCCCAAAAGTAGTTCAAAACGTTTAAAAATAGGGGCTATGAAACTCACCTGATGCGATAGCAATAATGACGAAAGTGGATTTACTGAAATGTAATTTCAGTTGAGATTTCGGAAATAGCTTCACACACGACCTGGATAATAATAACGTTTGAGTATTCGACTTAGCACGAATAACGAATGTGATATGAGGAATCGTATGACGATTTGATCGGTGATGTGAGTGTGATATGCTTTAAAGTTCAAAATAATATATTCAATAATATTATTTTGTTGTTATGATTCAGAAATCATAATGATCGTCGTCTCGAATTGGATGAGACACAACGTTGAGTCGAGTGGTTTAAAAGTTGTTATATATAAATATAACGTATTGTTAATAAGTTTGTGTTCGAAACGAAACAATGTGAGAGTTGAGGGTGGATTGTGTAAATTGAGGATTGGAAACAAAATGTTATAAAGTTTCTGTTTAACCTTGAACTTTCACTATTTTTACACTTTATACCCTATCGGTGTTTGCGTTACACCGTTATTCCCTAGTTTATAAAAATTACATTTTCGACCCAAAATTAACCAAATTGACAATCTGAGTTTATACTTTATTATAAAGTCATTTTCTATCCCAAAGATACTGTTTTTACTGTTTCAGAACCTGTTTTTACAAGGTTGGCAGTTTTGGCCCCTCAAAATGAAACTAGTTTGCAAAGTTAGTCCTTTTTGCATAAAACTTGTGGAAAAAAATTCTACAAAAATTTCAGAAACTTATTTTAGCTTATTCAAGCTTAAGTCAACAACTAGTTTGACCAGAATGTTTAAAAATCCATTATTGGGCCTTAACGAGCCAAAACAAAAGCCCGTTAAGAAATTTGGAGGTGAGGGCATGAAAACACTTTTGGGCCTGGACTTGGGTTATTTTTGTGATTCTAAAAATGTTCAGTATGGGTCCAGTAGGCTTATAAATCGAAGGGTCTTATTGGGCTTGATCTTTAGCCCAACCGGAAAACTAATAGAAATAAAATTTCTGGATACAAGTATAGAACTAGCGGTTTTGGCAATTTAGTTTAGCTAAGTTCGAACGCCTAAACGATCTTATGAGAACAATTTCAAAACACGAAGTATGTAGCTAGCTGGGTCGAAAATTGAGTTGTGCAAAAAGATTGGTAAGTTACATGTGCAAAATCGAAAATAAATGGTGTGTTATTAGGCATGTCAGGACAGTTTTATAAAAGAAAAACACTTAGAAAATATATTCCAAGTCTTTTACCCGGTTTGACCATTCATGGTTCTTGATTCGTTTTGACATCTCATGAGTTTGTATACGTTGTGTAATGATGTTATTGAGTTCCTTAGGCCAATTAGATATAAGATTGTACGTACGAGACCAAAAGAATATGTATCGAATTCATAAAAATGTGTACGTATCGGATTTTCATGGAAATCATGCATGCGTTTAATTCTTACGTTAACATGAGTTGGATAGATATTAAAGAGATTTACAAAGAGTGGTAAGATGAATGTGGTGCGTTGGACTTGGTAGAAACGCAAAAGCTCGAGATATACATAACCCGTATATATTTTTTTTAAACGTACACTTCGACTCGTTTTTTGTAAACCCCGATCGTTGGAGATGATTCTTGGCTTCTGTGGACTTGTCAATGAGGTTTAAAGAACTTGTATAATGTGTTGGATATGGTTAGAGATGAACAATACGTTTAGAAGTCAAAACTCAAAACGTATATATTAAATATACTAAGATCTTGAAACCCGATTGATCTAGCTTCCTTCTGGTCTTCGAATGTTTTCCAACATGGTTGTGGATGATATTAATGTGTTGTGTATACATGGGTTCGAGTGATGAAGAAAATCTCATACTATTCGTATTATATTAGAACCGAAGGTTGTGAAATGGGATTGGTTTAGTGATAGTGTGATGTTTCTGGACTTGTGGCTTCTTGTTTGTGCGAGCTGTTATGATTGTGTATTGCATGGTGAGAGTTTAAGAGTGAAGTGTGTGTGTGTGAGCTCTTTCTGTACACGTATATATAGACCAAAGAAATGCAAGTGGGTTTCATTCTTTCATTTGGAGTTAGTTCATGTATTCAAGTGTTTGTTTTGTTGTGGCGTGAGAATGAGTGTAAGAAAGGTTGAGTGTGTCATAGAGGTTGAGTGTGGTGTGTGAGAGTCATTATGTTCTAGTGTCTTTTCTTGTTGTCTAGAATTTGATTTCATCATAAAATATCTAGGGTCGGTTTGGTTTGTAGTTCACAAAGTTTGTGGGGTTCCTTTGAGTGTATAAGTGAAAGAAATGATGATGGTTCTTGGTTGTATTAGTCGGCACTAAGAATCAAGGGGAAGAGACAAATGTATTTAAATGTTGGTTCTTGTTTGTGGCTCGTTGGTGTACTTCAAAGTTTAAGCAAGAATGTGACAAATGGTCGAGTGAGACTCATTTGGAGTCGTTTGTAGGTCGAACGAATTAATTTCACTAGACAAAATATATCTTTGAATCGAGTTGAGATAATTGGAGGTCGAGCTAAGCTTTGGTGGTTTTTAGGCTATCAAACGTTCGTAAAAAAAATATGGATTGTCACTCTAAATTCTCAGCTGGAAGAATAATGGAGTCGAGCAAAAATATTATTGGATTGTTAAGAGAAATCGCGAGCGAAATGGCCAAATTAAACAAGGTTTAGTCAAGTTTTAAAGTTGAAATTTAATAAGCTAGTTTGGTTTTGGGCCATGAATAGTGATATGAGCCCAAGACTAAAATAAAAGGAACCCGTTTGGTTTATTTGTGAACATAGGCCCAATTAAAGAAAAGAAGAGGAGGGGGAAAAGGTTGTGAGTTGTGTTTGATAATAAAAGGTGATACTGAGTATGATCTGCTTGCTATTTGGAATAATGTGGGACGTATATGAGTGTGTCACAAGGAATGTGAGAACTGTTACAACGTCCTGTTTAGTAGTAATGTTGAATAAAAGCAAAAATTTAGTCCGTAAAAATGGTTAATTAAACTGTGATGATAGATTAGTCTTTGTTTACTATTTACAAATGAAAGGGAAGTTTACGGGATGTTATACTTATGCCCCCGTAGCTAGATTAGAATCTATAAGAATACTACTTGCCTATGCATGCACCCTAGATTTTAAGTTATTTCGAATGGACGTGAAAAGTGCATTCCTTAACGGTTTTATCAATGAGGAGGTATACGTGGCACAACCTTCAGGATTCATTGACTTCGCAAATCCTGATTATGTTTATAAACTCAAGAAAGCTTTATATGGACTCAAACAAGCTCCCAAGGCTTGGTATGATCGATTAAAGGTATTTCTTATGAAACATGATTATTCCATGGGAATGGTAGATAACTCTCTTTTCACGAAAAAGAAAAGCCCAAATCTCATCATTGTCCAAATATATGTCGACGACATTATATTCGGATCGACTTGTCAGGATATGTGTGATGAATTCGCCAAAATCATGCATGATGAGTTTGAGATGAGTATGATGGGTAAACTTAATTTCTTCCTAGGATTACAAATAAAACAATTAGAAGATGGAATATTTTTTAATCAATCTAAGTACATTAAGGAAATGCTTAAGAAATTTGGATTAGAAGACGCTAAGCCCATGAAGACACCGATGTCTACGGAAGTAAAACTCACAAGAGATGAAGAGGGTGAGTCCGTAGAAAACACTAAGTATAGAGGAATGATAGGTAGTTTACTATACTTAACGGCAAGTAGACCGGATATCATGTTTAGTGTCTGCCTTTGTGCTCGCTTCCAAGAGGATCCCAAAACCTCTCACCTAGAAGCGGTTAAGCGTATCTTCTGATACATTAAAGGCACTATACACTTAGGATTATGGTATCCTAAGGGATCGGGCATAGAAACCATCGTCTATGCGGATTCAGATCATGCGGGAGACTACGTGGATAGAAAAAGCACTTGCCGAATTTGCACATTAATGGGATGTTGTCTAACATCTTGGTTCTCGAAGAAGCAAACCACTCTTGCTATTTCTACCACAGAAGCCGAATATGTAAGCGCTGGAAAGGCATTTCAACAAGCACTATGGTTGAAACAAGCTCTCGTAGATTTTGGCATTAGGTTAGATGATGTCCCAATTATGTGTGATAACAAAGGTGCTATAGATTTAAGTAAGAATCTCGTTCAACACTCTAGGACTAAACATATAGAAATACGCCACCACTTCCACCGCGATAACGTTCAAAAAGGAAACATATCTATAGAAAAGGTTGCATCGGAAGATAACTTAGCAGACATATTCACTAAGCCCCTTAAGCGTGAACTCTTTAACCACTTACGTTTAGGCCTAGGAAAGATGGAACAAATTGACTGAATTTTATGCATCTTTGGTACATTTTTTTTCCAGATGGGCGGACCCCTTAATGTTATAAAGGCGGTCCCCTTAACTATTAAGGGGACCGGCCATTTGTCTGTAACAATTTTTTTTTTGTTTCCTCCCATCTGAGTCTAGGAATCTGTTTTGCACAAAATAAAAGATTGGGATATTTCTTTGCATAAACATATTTATAAACAAAACCCAATCTATTTTTTTACAAATCATTCTCACATCTAGGAAAACACATGAAAACCATTTTTCTTACATTGTTGAATAATGCTAAAAACATTTTTTTTCATGCATAAAGATCTCACATGAATTGTCAAAGTATATAATCTAATATATACATCTTTGATATTCATATATTGAGCAAAATCAAATCAAGGAGACCTTAGATTGTTTCTTAGGAAATTTTTGCATTTAGGAGTCGAAACAATTACATCTCCACATTTGTTGCATATAGGCACACACTAGAACAAGCTTATTAATTACATCCTCACAATTGTTCCGTCACCTATTCCCCATTAGTTTCTAGTGCCTTTGCTTCATTACCCTTGCCTTAGATGATTAGGTTCCTTAATTCTCTAAATTGCTAGATATTAATTATTGCTTGCTTATTTATTTATCTTATATGCCATGCATGCTTAATATGTTTCTCTATTGCCTCAAAGAGTGGGACTTGCCTAAAACCAGAAGCTCAAAACATAGCCATCCTCACCTATTTCTGTAGAAAAACCCATTTCTGGAACCCAGAAAGGTACCAGATGGGCGGCCCCCTTAATTATTAAGGGGACCGCCCATAATTAAGGGGACCAGCCATCTGCTGGACGGGTTCACAGAATCTTTTTCTGCTTTTTAGCCCATTTGATCCTATACTTCCCCAAATTCACAAACACATTTTGTCCTAATCACCCAACAAGCCTATCCATTCCTAAACAACACAAATCCTCCACTATAAATAACCCCATATCTCACCACATTTAATCATCCCATCATGTCTTCTCCTAAGAACCCAAAACGAAAAACCTCAAAGCTAGCAAGGATGACCTTAAAACCCGGGTGGAAAAGAAAACCTCACCCTCACCACAAGCCCATCACAACTAGACAACCAACACCTCCATCATCATTCATCCCCAACTACTCTCCAAGATCACAACCTCATTCCATTGAACCATTTCACAAACCCTACCATTTTGGCCAAACATCCACATTCATTCCAAACTACTCCCCTAAACATCAAACCAACTTCAATGGAATCCTTGAAAACCCTCATCACCTTGGTCAAACATCAAACCTTTCACCCCAATACCATCCATTTCCACCAAATAACCAAATCCCCATTCATGAAAGGCAAAAGCTTCATGAAGAGATTAACCAAATCCATGATCTTAGTGATCTCCTTGCTATGCACCTCACACAACGCAACAAGGGACAACCTCCATCCTCACCTTACTCAAATTGCCTACCCCACTCTCTTAACTTGGATCAAGTTACAAACCACACCCACTATTGCCCTTGTTGCATCTTCCTCACCATCACATAACTAAAACCCATCCACATGCTTTCCGCCTCAAAATAAAATCCCTCACCCTTTTGTGTCGCAAGCAAGTCCAATCGCTCTCTTTGGCAATATGAGGACCATTAGTATTTCTAGTTATGTTGTAATCATTATGTTTCAAGTATTTTATGTAATGATGATTCATATGTTATATATGATCATCTTGAATGCATAAATAAATTAGTTGGTTGTTCTAAATATTTTTGCTATGTATATGTATCTTGTGTCTCCTAACTTGTTTTTGCAGCCAAGATTTCCATAGCTCGTCTCCTTGGTGCCCTCGAACGAGGGGGAGTAAACATCAAGGGGGAGTTCTCGTCCCGACAAATTTAGTTTCTAAAACTTGTCGGCATAACCTTTTTGATTCTACAAAAAGGGGGAGAAGTGAATGTAAACTCACTAAATACTTGTCCAAAAATAAATTTTTGGATTTAATAAGTTTAAGTTTTGTAATCATCCAAAAGGGGGAGATTGTTGACATAAATAATGCCTAAAAACATTATTCATATCTCTATGTTTTAATGATCACAAAATATAAACTCATTAAACATAAACTTATCAAATAAACAAGTATTTAGTTGTAAATATTCATTTCTACAACTTAATCACTTAAGGTATGAATAAACAAGTGCTTAATGCATTATATGATCAAAGGAACATTTTCTTAATAACTAGATTTTTTATAAAACATCAAAAACATTTTATATATTTTTGAAAAACATTTTTGGTATTAAATAAAAATGTTTAATCTTTTATAAAAATATGAATTCAAATTTTTAACCAAAATCAGTTAAAATGTTCCAGAAAAACCTTCCCCACAAAAGGACAAATCTGGGCAACGGACACCTTGGGCGGCCCCCTCAATTTTACTAGTCGGCCCCCTTAAAATTAAGGGGACCGTCCCCCTATTTAAGGGGGCCGGCCACGCTCCAGTAGGTCTCCAGCTGTCCAGTTTTTCTCCTATAAATACCAGCCTTCTCCTGGATTTTTACTCACCTTTTGCACACTGAAACTTTCTGTTTTAAATCACATTTCATATCTTCAAAAACCCTTTGATCATATAGTCTTAAGCTTTGGTTTCTAAGTTATCCAAGCTTCCTCCATTTAAGTGCAAGAGAAGAATACTCCTTCAACAACTAGAGAAGAAGTATTGCAACTTAGATACCTAAGTTGTTTGTGTCATCATATATTTGTATATAAGTTGTGTATTGTTGTTAGATAGTTGTGTGTATAATTGTTTGGGATAGGTTAGTGTGTAAGTAGAGAAGTTGTGGTGTTAAGGTGTGTAAGTAGTGAAGGTGTGAAGAAGTAGAAGTGTACATAGGTTGTGCTTAGTTGTGAAGTGTTGTGAAGAATTCGTGAAGAAGTTGTGAAGAAGTCGTGAAGAAGTCGTGAAGTAGTCGTGAATAAGAAGGTGTGATTAAGTCAAGTTTAAGTTGTGAGATTGGTTCTAGCTACGATTAGAACTCGACATCTAGCTTTGTGTCGTTAAGCCGGTGAAAGCTAAAGTTGTGTAAAGGTTTTCTCCGCCATAAGGGAGCTTGTTGACATAGTGAAGAAAACTCTCGAGTTAGGTGCTTGGGGAGTGGAGTAGGGCAAGGAAGGTGTCCTTGTAGCCGAACCACTATAAATCTCTTGTCTTTCAGTTAGATCTTTCAATCTCTAGCTTTCATTTCATTTTATTACCTTACTTGCATTACTTATTTATATTTACTTATATACATATTGTTCAAGGAGTTGAGATCACATAAATTCGAATCTAAGTTTTAAAAAGTAAATAAAGTTTTTATTATAAATTTAAAAGGACATAAAACTATTCAACCCCCCTTCTAGTTTTCCACGTCTTCATTACTTCATTTTGATCCTTCTCTTTGCTATCGGTGAGTTCATAGCCCCACTTTAACTCTTAAACTGTTTATAAACTCATTGGGGGAGATACATGCTAGTTTTACAAACTGAATACAAGTAGTTTTTGGTATGCTTGACCTGATACATGATTATAGTTATTGAGATATCTCTTGCCATTAAAAGTCCCTAACTTCATGAACCGTTAATTACTTACATGGTAAACTCTAGTATTATGAATATGCATATTGGGCTTCACGAGCCTGTCCGGGTGAGTAGCGTTCACTTGAAGCCGATACTATCAAACGGACACATAATATTGAGAGATCAAGGTAAATGGCAAATCTTACCTTTGAGGGGCATTATTATATCTAGGTCAAGGTTCGGTGTCATGAGCTCGATGCTATAATCTTATTTTCCAGACTTGTATTCGTTACATGTCAACTTATGAATAATGCTTGTATTCAACTTATTGTTTATTAAACTCTATGAATTCACTCAACCTTTGTGTTGACTTTTTAGCATGTTTATCTCAGGTTCGTAACTGTTTAATGCTTGGATGGGCATGCAAGGACATGGATGGATGGACATGTGTTATTTCATACTTGATGGAACTTTTAATAACTCAAAAACTTATGTTGTGTTTAAATTATGTATCTTTTGGACTTTTGTCCTGGTCAAAACTTTTGGGACCTAACTTCGTTAAACTATGATTTTATCAAATGTGAACTTTGTTTAAAAACATCTTTAATTATTTTGATGTTTCCTATGACTTGTACTATGTGATTAATAGATAACACCCTATGTTGTATTCCGCTGCATTCCGAAAATGGGGGTGTTATACGTCATTTGGAAATTCACCGTCTTTATTTACCCTTCCTTTCAACCACATTATACCACGCGGGGGTTCTTCATCTGCTTCAATCTCTTTATTTTCAATCTAATAAACATCAAATGCATACACATGTAAAGTTAAAACAAGATAAACGAAAATATGAGGATGCATACACATGAAATCTTACCATTTTCTCTTTCACATAAACATATCCCCCTCGTCCCATTTTATGCTGATAAATATTTTTGGAACGCGACATTTTAGCTTTATCAGATATCTCCTAGAAACACAAAATCATAAGGCGTTTACATGCGGTAATGCTGCAAACTGAAAATTATGAAATGACATATAGACTTAAATAAAGATGACTAATTAAAACCTTGTATGCCTCGGTGGTCGTGTGGTTTACAAACTCGACCCAGTCTTCTGATTTCACAAATGCACTATACTTGGCCGGGACTTCATTCAGTTTGGAAGGTGTATTTAGGTTGGGCAAAATGTATTTTTCTCTGAGCTTCGTTCTGAAATTCCTTAGCAGTTGACCAAGACGAGTCATTACCAATTTTCTTAATGTCGCGTCAACATCAAAATATCGCTGCAAAGATTAACAAAATGTTGTTAATTATTTGCACATAATGTAACTGCATAGATAAACTTTTGTAGTACTGAGTTAAAAAATAGTATATATGTATCGTGATTTCAACCCATAGTTTATCTCTTGATTCTCTATTCACCTTCTTCCAGGAAAGAATCTTCAAACATATGTGCTCATGAACCAGATATCTTAAAAAACTCGAAAACAGTGCTTTGTGTAACCCTGATACCCTATTCAATGCATCGAAAGTTACCTTGAGCTTTATTCCACCAGGGTTGCCATATTTCATCCGAAACTTAAATAGCCTGGTTATGCCTCTCTTAGATAGTATCCAATCTGATTGGTTGGTTCCAGGCGCATCTAGATCTTCATCATCAGAATACTTTTCGGATTCATATTATAAGTTGTTATCATCATGTTCATTATCAGCATGAAGCAAAAGATGATTATCAACAATGGGTTGAATTTCCATGACTCTTGAGCAAAAATGGGTAAAAAGAAAATGATTCTGGCTTGGAGAGTAATGGTGATAGAAGATTTGATTTTTATGTTTTCTTTGCAGTCTTTTTTTTTAGGAGAGAAAAGAGGGTATAGGAAGAATATGAATCATATGTTATTCTTGGTAACTGCTTGTAATTAGGTGATTTCAAAATTTTGGATCAAAATTTTGGCTCCAAATTCTAATTTGAAATTAACAGATGGATCAGCTGCTATGGGAGAGAGTGCAGGTGGTGGTATCCTGAGAAAGAGTTAAGGTCCAATTTTTTTTCCTTCTCTTCATTCTATCACAATGGTACTAACATGATGGCTGAGACTAGAGCTCTCAGAGATGGGTTCAAACTATGTTCTGATAAGGGCATCCAAGTGAATGACATCGAATCTGATTCCAAAGTTATGGTGGACTCCATCCTTGGTCTTATATCCACCCCTTGACATGTGCTTTACTTGATCAGAGAATGCATCAGCTTATTGTCTTCTGGCATGATGGTTTCTCACATTGAAATATTTATAAATTGTGCCTTAATTTGAACCTGTTAAGTAAATCATAACCTTGAATAAATCAAAATTTTGGCTCCAAATGTTATATATCATTATCTTAATCGCAAATCATGAACCAAGATCATGAACACAATCTGCATATCAAATCAATAACTCAAATTTACAAAATTACACCAAGATCAAGAACACAAACTGATACCATTTAACAAAACCTGCTACCATTATATCATAAACCAACATGAAATCAAGAACACAAACTGCTACCATTAAATAAATATGTGCAATCATCAAATCAACAACAGAAACTGCTACCATTAAATCTAACTATGCAATCATCACATCAAGAACACAAATTGCTACCATTTAACAAACCAAAATACTATCATTACAGTTATAAAATAGATATAGTTAAACTACTAATTACCAGTTATTGTACCATTAATAATTACATTTATCCAAATTAAATGTCAGAACTACCACAACCATATTAAAGTACCAAATACCATTTACAAAACATAATAGTCGAGATCACCACCTTTACATAATTCTCAACAAACTTAATGTATGAGAAGTCTTCTTCACGACCATCGGTTGATACAACATCTTCTTACACGGCAGTCCCAAGAAAATATCCTGAGTAAATTTCTTTTTTTGTACCTTTTCAGCTGGTATTTGAGAGGATTGAGTTTTGGGAGTAACTTGAGAGGATTCAGCTTTGTCATTTACCTACAAGTTGAACGAGTATAATGGATTAAGTCTAGAGAATGTCATAAAAGTAGCGAAACAACACTTATTAAATGGACCATTATTACCCCTTTTGTGTCAGCATCAACAGATTCTTCATCGCTAGAGAAATAGAAAGGGCTCTTTCTATTCCAATCTGTGTTTTCTCATACCTCCTAATAGTTTAACATACCATGTGTTTCAAAAAAATTAATTAATAGAATAAAGGTACACAACTTTAGCCACAAACACATAACAACTTTAGTATACCTTGTTGGAAATGATTTTGAATTTGGACCTAGGGATTTTTGCCTTTGAACCTGTTAAAGCATAAACTTAAATAAGTTAAAAATTCACACAACTTTACATTCAACAATAAATTCACACAGCTTTACATTATAATCGGTAACAACCCCAAACATCACCATTTATAGATCAAAAGCCTGTTACTAATTATTGTACAATGAATCATCAACTGATATGTGAAAACATTGAAAAACATACCTTTGCTGTTATTTGGATTTATTGTTTGCGTGTTTGTGTTTGCCAAAAGAATGTGTGTTTTGATTAGGGTTTATTGATTATTGTGTATGTTTAGAATTGATCGGGTACAAGGATTAATTGCCGGTTGACTATTGAAGTTGTGGTTTGGTTTAACTATGACAGGAAGTTGTGGTTTGTAAGATCCAGACCGTTTTTGCTTTGCAGTATCGTAAAATCATAAGATTCTAAGATCAGGATCGGGATCCTGACAACCATGGTTTCACGTACACTTCTAATTTCCTTACTTCGTTATTAACCAAATTTAATAACATATATCTCTACAACTTTTAATTTAAGAATTGTTTTTATTTCTTTCTTTTATTTTGTCTAAGTTGAGTCAATATCAAGTCGCAACAAATGAGTTACTATTTCCTTTCGAGTCACGGTCAAACATTTATTCCCTCGGGTCAATAATAATGAACCCGATCCCAAATCATCCCAAACATCACAAACAACTAGTTGGAAATATTGAGTTTGGAAGTTTATTATTCACAAAGCATGAGATACAACTAGTTGTTGCATCAACTCATTGTACATGGAAAGTCAATACTTGGTAAAAGGAAATTGGAGACTTTTTCGTACAACTTCAATTCACAGTTTATCTGTCATATACAACCTTCCTCCATGGTTGCGTATGAAAATAAAGTTTATCATGCTTTCTGTATTAATATTGGGATACCCGGGAAATGATATCGATGTATTTTTAGAACCGTTGGTTGATGATCTGCATACCTTATTCCAGAAAGGGGTTGATACATATGATGCTTCCACAAAAGAAAACTTTAATCTGCGTGCCGTTGTGTTATGGACGATAAATGATTACCGTGCACTTGGTACATTATGTGGCTGCCCATACAGTGGATTCAAAGGTTGTGTAGTATGTGGGAAAGATACACACTATGTTAGACTTTCTGCCTCATCCAAGCAAAGTTATGCTGGACACAGACGATATCTACCATACAACCATGCGTTCATTAGGCAAACGAAGATGTTAAATGGACACGAAGAATTTCAGCATGCTCCAAATCCATTAACCGGGGAACAAATATACAAAGAGGTACAACATATTGAAAATAAGTGGGGAAAAGAAAAAACCTTGAAAAACCAAAAAGATACCAGAGGCAGAGGTGGGAAAATTAAAAAGCATAAAAGGAAAACAACAGAAGAAGAAGGTAGTTCAAGCCAACTAATTGAAGCATATTAGAAGAAATTCAACATTTGGTATCAAAAGCTAAGGTATTGGAGGCATAATTCTGTTCCGCATTGTATTGACTTCATGCATGTAGAAAAGAATGTTGGTGAGAGTCTAGTCGGAACTTTGCTGAATGTTCCTGGAAAGACAAAAGAAGGAATGAATGCTCGATTGGATCTGGAAGAGTTGGGGATAAAAAATGAGTTGTTTGCTAGGCAAGAAGCAGACAAAACAACAGTACCTCCAGCAGGTTACACATTAACGAATGCTGAGAAAGACATCATTTGTGAAACGTTATGCAACATCAGGGTACCACAAGGCTATTGTTTAAATTTCTCTAGTTTGGTCAGCCTAAATGATAGGAAGCTCATTGGCCTTAAATAGCATGACTATCACATGCTAATGCAAGAGTTTTTGCCCATTGCTATACGTTCAATCATGCACCCACCCACACGATATGCTATTATCAGGTTTTGCTTTTTCTTTAAATCTATATATAGGAAAGAAATCAGGTTGCAAGAACTAGATAAGATGCAAGAAGAACTTGTTGTGACACTGTGCCTACTTGAGAAGTTCTTTTCTCCGTCATTTTTTGATATTATGATACACTTGACTGTGCACCTAAGTAGGGAGGTAAAATTATGTGGTCCCATATGCTTTCGGTGGATGTATCCCTTCGAAAGATGTATGAAAGTTATTAAAGGACATGTGCGAAACAGAAATAGACCAGAGGGATGCATTGCTGAGGAGACTATCATGGAAGAAACAATAGAGTTTTTTAGCGAATATCATAAAACCATAAAAACTATTGGTATCCCACCTAATAAATATGTAAGCAATGAAAATGAGGACGGAAAGCCATTGTCGGCCGGGAAATCAAGTGAAGTTTTCGGAGAATTCTTTCAAAAAGCACATTTGTATGTAATACAAAATACAGATGAAATTCAACCGTATATCGAGTAAGTATTACTAACACATGTCGATTTCATTGCTTAAAATGTTCTATCAAATATAATAATCAAAGACATTTATTTGTTTCAGGTGACACAAGGAAGTTTTGAAAACAAAAAACCTGGGTAAAAAAATGGCATTGCTGGAGAATGAGTACAGTAAATCTTTTGCTAAGTGGTTATGCAAAGAGGTAATTACTCGTATGTTGTTTATAATTGTTTGTTTGTTGCTAAAAAGAAGTGAGTTGAGATAAAATGTGAAGTGTGTTTTATTGATAAGTCCTTAACTGGTGTTTGTGATAAGCTGTATAAACCATTAATTAGATAGAGGTCCACCAACATACCATTTCATTATCCCAAACACTCCTAGTCTTTAATTGTTTGTTTGTTGTTCCTGCAATTTAAAGGTAATATATACTTGTAATGAAATTCAGGTTGAGAGAGAGTTAGCGATATCCAAAGATAGTGTATCAAAAACTGTGAGGTAGAGATATCATTTGGACCACGCGCCAGCATAGTGAAATACGAGGCATATAACATCAATGGGTATACATTTTGTACGAAAAGTAATGATGGCATAGTTTACCAGAACAGTGGGGTTAAAGTTTAGGCATAAGATCTTCACATATCCAAAGAAGTTGAAACCATAAGAAAAGCATTTTATTATGGGGTTTTACAAGAGATATGGGTACTAGATTACCGTTTCAGGAAAATTCCTCTTTTCAAATGTGATTGGGTTAATCACAAAACTGGTGGGGTCAAACACGATTCTCTTGGTTATACGTTGGTAGACCTGAATAGTTTAGGCCCCAAGGGTGATCCGTTCATATTAGCCTCACATGCAACACAAGTGTTTTATGTGAAAGACCAGGTAGATAAAAAATTGTCTATTGTCTTTAAAATACCTACCAAGAATTACAAAGATACATATGACGAAGTTGATGAGGAGTTTAGTACAGTCATTCACGAGCACAATGAAAACACATTGCCACATGTAAGTAAACATGATTTGGGTAATGAATCATGAAGTGACTACTATCGGACCGACTGTGAAGGTATTGTTATACAAAAATCCAAGTGAAGCATGTCATGCTGCAAGTTAAGACTACTAGTGTAACAGTTAAGGCTGCTGGTTGAAGTTAAGACTACTGCTCAAGGCTAAGTGCAAGGTTACTACTAGTATTGTTAAGTTAGTACTGTTAGATGATTAGCAGTTTTAGTATTAAATAGTTGTTTGTGTAATTTAGCCTATTGTGATGGATTTTGACTCCAAAAAGTCAAGCTTTTTTATGGCGATGAAAAAATTTGCAGTTTTCACTATTATGTATCCACTTGCAGTGAAGCTTTATTGTATTTGCAGTTTCTATTTATCATGTATATGCACTTGCAGACACTTTAGTAACATATTACTTCATTAAAGTTGAAAATTGACTTCAAAAAGTCAAGTAACTTAGTTCCTAGGGGCAAGTAACATACTACTGCATTAAACTAGATAGATTATAAAATCCCAGCATTGTAATGGGGCAAATGAAGAGTCACGACTAATAGTCTGAACTCAATTCAGTGAATATCAAATTAGACTCAAACTAGATAGACTAAAAAATCCCATATCTAACCCCTCAAAATTGCGTAAGTTATAAGAAGTGTGTGACCATATGTATCGAATTGTGACTACACTTAAATAATGGGTGACAAATTATGACTCTATGATTTAGACACCTAAATAAATACTTCATGTGACCATATGTAACATCTTGAATATATTTACACAAACACTCAATGTGACTAATATCAAGGTTAATGATAACTGAGTTCACATTTTGCTATAAATAACAGTCACATGAATATTTCACAGTGTGACTATTTTGAATGTATTGGTCACATATAATACCCTTATAATGTGGCCATAAACATAATTTAGATACACATTTGTGATATGGTGTGACTATTGTATAGCCTATAGTCACATGATTGTGCTACAATTAAATGTGACCATACACATTAGGATTTGGCAGGCAAACACACACTAAACTTTAGACACACATATTAACTTACGTGACCATATGTATCAAATTTTAGTTACACTTAATCATGTATGCCTATGGTTTAGTGTGACCATATATGACATTTGGTCACACTTTTCAAGTTTTCGCACATTTCAAATTCATATGTGGCTAAATTTTCCACAAAAACTAGCAGTCACTTTTAAATAATGTGTGACAAACTTGAGTATATGATTTAGCCACATACACAATTACTTCATGTGACCATATATGGATTTTGGTCACACTGTTCAATTGTGTGACATATATTTGTCACATATGTATATATATAGTGTGACTAATGTTTCAAACTTATTTGTATCTGTCACACGTCCCAAATTATAAGTGACTAAATAATCAAAAAAAATTTTACCAGATACCTCTAGTCACAAAAATATTCAAATGTGTGGCTGTAGCCTCAGATGTAATTCCGAAATAGTCACACAAGTTGGATCAAGTGTGGCTGTTTATTTTATTTTGGTACATTTAGTCACATAAAAAAGTTACTGTGTGGCCGTTCGAAATCCCACATGTGTGACGAAATCCCATATTTGTACTAGTGTTGTACAAATGGAGGAAGCGGCCTTGTTCTTTGACAAAGGGTTGCGTGGGTCGATTGAGAAAATAGTGGTTTGTGGAGGGCCTTTTTTTGGAGACTTATAGTGGCGACTCGCTTCTTTACCCATTCGATTTGTTAGTTTGGGTTTGTACTCGGCAAAAGTGGTTTCCTCTTATGCTTTAGTGGCCTCGTGGGCTCAATCTTGGGTGCTACAAGACTACATCTTACGAGACAGTGGCATATGTGGTATGGATGCTGACTATGTTTGTGCTTTGACTTGTCTTCATGATACGATTCCAAGCTTTTATTTTAGTAGTTTTACTAATAAAGACACCGCCCCCTCAAAACCCAAACAAACATTGGCGAGTGCACTTTTTAATGAATTGGTCAAAGATATGGAAGTTCATTTTGACATGACTGTGTGACAGAAAGCAGTTTTTGAGTAACTATGGGCTCCACATGCCCAGGATTTTCTACTAGCTATCCCCATAGATGGGCTAGGTCAACATATGTCACCGGTGGAATATCGTACTATCCTTAAGTATCGCCTTATGATTCCTTTATTTTTGGTTTATGAGATATGTCCAGTTTGTCGCAAGGCATGTTTGGATTCATTTGGGGAACATGTGGTTCACTGCAAAGAGCTCCTGGGCTTCAAATACAGACACGATATGGTTAGGGATGTCCTTTTTGACGTTTATAAGCGTGCTGGGATCTCCACCAAGAAAGAAGCACCTGTGAACTTTTTGAACCTGTTGGATGGAAGATCCACACTCAGACCGGCAGATGTTTTGGTGTTTGGATGGGTTGGAGGGAAACATGCGTGTGTTGATCTAACCGGGGTTTTTCCTCTCGTGGGTTTGAGTGGCCGGGGTGTTACAATAGGACATGCTGCTTTGAAAGCCGCCTCGTACAAAGTGGGAAAACACGAGAAAGCGTGCATTGAAAATCAATATATTTTTATTCCTTTCGTGTTTGATACTTTTGGTTTCCTTGCACCTGAGGCAGTGGAGTTCCTCAATAGAGTTCAACGTGTTATGCATAGTAATGTTATAACACCTAGATCCACAGATGTAGTTTTCAAAAGAATAAGTTTTGCAATCCAAAAAGGGCTAGTGGCGCAGCATGTTGCCAGTTTGCCTTCCACCTCTATGTAAATCTAGAAGTTAATTCTTAATAAAATGATTATATACTTTCACATACCACTGAATAAAGGCAGCAATTCGGGTCGGGTTCGGGTTGGCTGGTTGGTGAGTCAGAAAACCCCAACCCGAACATGACCCATTTAAATTATCCGGGTCAGCTATGTTAACCATAACCTGTATATACATAACCCGAACCTGGCCCATTTAACCTGTATATATACTTGGGTTAGCGGGTTAAATATGTTACTCGAGTTGAATAGGTTAAACAGGTTTCATGTTGACCTATTTAAACCGTTTTATATACAAAAGTAGGCACATCACATGAGTTAAAAAGGTTAAACGCGTTTGCGGGTCGACCCGTTTAACCCATTTAACCTGTATAATAAAATATAAATAGTTTTTAATTTAAGTAAAAAAACTTAATCTTAAACGGAAAGACGGGTCGACCCGCTTAATTTATTCCCAACCCGAACCTGACCTATTTAATAAACAGGTTAGTTGGGTCGGCCCAAACCTGACCCGAAATCTATTATTGACTCAACCCGAACCTGTTAATTTGCGTGTCGATTTCAGGTCGGGTTAGAAATTGCAATCCCTACCACGGAAGACTGAACTGATTTTAATATTTCCTGATAGGTTCTCAGAAGTCGTGACCATCTATGACGATGTTACGTATCGTATGCCTCACGTATAGGATCATTCCCAAATCCAATTACCATAAATAGTGTATCAACCAGGCCATTGGCTTGGAAATCTTCAACGACAATTCAATGCAACTTTTCTTGAACCGATATGATATGATATAACTGTTTTCTTTCAAAATACCTTCTGAAAATTACCATTCAAAAGCATAAGAAGCTTACCTCCAAATTTGCCAAATTCTCCATTTTTTTTTCATGAACGGTGAAAAGTTATATAGATAAAGTTCTTGCAAGAAGCTAGAGAAATACAAGCATCTACAAGTTACAAAAGTTTCAAAACAGCCACTAAAGGATTGTTTTCGTAAACAATTATTTACAGGAAGTTATCCCGATTCGTCAACATAATCATTATACCAATTTCCTTTTCACTATAACGTTCCACGAATGTCCAATCACTAATTTATTTATTACGGCCGAGAGACCATACTGTGATAGGAGCACGATGGGTTAAAGACTAAGTCTTGGATGTTGATACAATGTGCCCATGATCTCAATATTCACTTATTTGCATGCATGTATGTAGGATGAAGTGGTTATAGCCAGATTGAATTAGCATTCACCTTTCTAATTTTTAGTCCATGTTTACAGAATTGTTCCTAAATACTAGGCTAGTGGTAGTTAGTGTATTTCAAGTATTTAAATGTAGTTTGTTTCGAGAAAATGAGGGAATGAAGAAGAATATAAAAGTCTAGTTTCTTTCTTGTTTTCTTGGAGTCTTGCCCGCTCTAAGGGCCTTATTCATGTCGTCTCGTATCTACTTCTAGGGAGATTAACCATCTCTAATCGGACCCTAACAATGGTGCTTTCATTGACTTGTGATAACTGGTAAATTTCGGGAGCCATTTCAAATTACCGCATTACGTTTTAAAATGAATATTTTATCACTTGTAATCACTTTTGAATGCGTTGGATATTTTATCCGGATTTTGGTTTATATATATCGTGGACTTTCATAATGCGATGAGTATTTTCCCTGTGTACCCGATAAGGCACTCCGTGAGTCGACACAATTAGAACTAATAAAAACGAGAAACATTGACTTTTGGACATGTTAAATAATTATAGACGTATTTATAGTTGATTTGACTGGAAAAAACTACTCTAAAATTAGTGGAATATATTAAAATTACTCAGGAATTCGTCTCGATACTTAAATCTATCCCGGTTACATGTTAAAAGAAGTTTGGCCAATTGTCATTTCCCACCCCACGCCCAAGTTACAATATCAATCCTTGAGGGGCCTTATGCATTTAAAACTAGTCTTTTGCCTATAGAATGATAAGTTATAGATCATTTAGGGTTATCCCCTTTCTGTTTCTCTCACCAGCCGCACCTTTATATTCTTTCACCCCCTCACCTCTCCGGCCATCTCCACACGCCACCACCGCACCTCCTCTTCTTACACCACCACCACCAAACTTCGTATTTTAAGCTCCTTAATCCATTTCTTTACCATACGCGCTGTAAAACCTTCCCACACCATCCCCACGCGCCAGCAAAAGTTTTTCCGACAAAGATCTATTTGTATCCGAAAGTTTAAAAGGTGGGAAACACCGAGTCACCCGTGGTTGTGACTCAGTGTGAAACAAACTCGAGCATATCGAGTTATTATTTTTTTTTCGAATGGGTGTTAAAAACAAATGGGTTTTACGTTTTTATTAACTAAAAATAATTAATAAGTGTTTGGTATCACCTTGTGGTTGTGTTGTGTCGACTTGGTCTTGTCAAGGATAGGCCGTGAGCCTTAGCTCACGGCAGTGGTCTATTGAACGCGAAGTAGTCGAGTCGAGTCATGTGATTCGTATGTATATCTTTATTTCTTTTGTGTTGTGGGCTGTGTCATTCGAACCTAGGGTTTGGTAAACCCTAGCCTTCATCAGGTTATTATGATCAAATTTGGGTTCGTTCATTTAATTAATATTGGTTGTTATATAGTGGCTATAATGTTGCATCTGTGGGACTATTATTGTTGTTGTTGTAATTGGTTTTAATGTGGTAGCTGTTGGACTGTTGTTGATGTGGTTATTGGTAATACATTTGCGGCTGCTGGATTTCTTGGCGAGTAATATTTAGGGTCGAATTGGTTTATGTTGGAGCCGAGAGATGGAGCCGAGACCATTAGGGTCACGGCCTGGATAAATTCTTGTGGATATTGATTGTTGTTTGCGTGAGTGGGAGGAGTTGTAGATAACGCGCCGTAGTACTATTTGGCCATTAACAATTTTTGGTGGTTGATTGATATTTGCGGCATTTTTATTTGGATATATAACAAACTATGTTGATATTGAGTGACGTCGAGTGTCGCCGAGACTTACTAGTCTCATTGCGGCCTCGACAAGCCAAAAGAAATACTTGGACTTGGTTATTGATTTTGTACTTTTGAGGATTGACTTTTTACAAGAGTATGTTATAAACTTGGAAAGTGACTCGAAATATGAGATAACTCGTAAAAGCTTAAATGAAATCACTAAATGATAACTTAAAATATTAAATAATGAGTTCATGGTTACTTAATATTCTAAAGGTTAAAAAGGAAAAGTTAAATGGCGCGTAAGACGTTATTTAATATTTCGACAAATAAAAAGCAATAAGTGCGAGTTATTTATTATTTCGAGGGCACACAAATTGAGAAATACTATTTATGGAAATAATTATTTTTTTAGAATCTAGCGTCGAGTCTCAGATCAGTTGACACTAATAAACCCGACCTACATGGTTATCGGACTTATTGTGCTAACGAGTGCAATAAGAGCCCAATAAGCATGTCGAAAGAGATTTATTAATGAGCAATTCATCCTTATGACTTACTAAGTATGATTATTGAGTTTTGTAATGATAAAATAAATGAAGGAATTGCAAGACTTATCGAGTTGACGAACTCGATAAGAACCCAACAATTCGTCAGAATAACTTATCAAATCAAAACTTAGTCATACGTCCTTGTTTGTGAGTCGTTTCGGTTTTAGTCATTATGTGGCGTGAGTACACTTGAGTCATGTCGTGTCACCACTACACACCCGTCAATACCAAACACTAATAACTAATATAAGAAAGAGATTTCGAAATTAAAAATGGAATCTACATGGGATAGTTAGCTTTTGGAAACTTTTACATTTGGAGATTATGTTAAGGCGAGTTTATATTATTAGGTTTTACCGAGTCAGTGAGTGCCGATACTTGAGAGCCGCTGAGTACTTTGCTTCTGTAGATTGTATTTGTGCTTTGCTTGATTGAGGTGAGTTCATAGCCCCAGTTTTACTCTTATAAATGTTTATTTAACTTGGGGGAGAAAACATGCAAAACCGTTTTAACGGACCCACTGCTATTTTTGTTTTGCTATAAATTGTTGACCGGCTAAGGTTAGATATGCGACATGTTTTTCTTAGACCAGGTTAGCAAATAATCTAGTTATATTTTGCTATAACATGGTGCCTGGCTAAGAACTGATATATCTAGGTCCCTACTGTGATTGTCAATATGAAAGAGGGCTTTTGTGACTTGTCATATTGATACTTGATGAATCGTGTTTGTTGATATTATGGGATTTTGATTTATATCTATCTTAGTCCAGTGTAGGAAATTCTTATCTTGGTCCGCCGTTACTTATTACTTAAACCTATGAACTCACCAGCGTTAGCTGACTTTTAGCATGTTTCCTCATAAATTTTATCAAACCATCAACTCGAATTGGTTTATCTGTCAATATTTATCTCTTTGTGTGTCATTAACCCGTCATAAAATTTAATAACATTCGAATTCATAATTACTTCGTTCCAAATAAATTTTATCAAACAATCAACTCGAATTAGTTTATGTTGGAGCCGAGAGATGGAGCCAAGACCATTAGGGTCTCGGCCTGGATAAATTCTTGTGGATATTGATAGTTGTTTGCGTGAATAGGAGGAGTTGTAGATAACGCGCCGTAGGACTATTTGGCCGTTAACAATTTTTGGTGGTTGATTGATATTTGCGGCATTTTTATTTGGATATATAATGAACTATATTGATATTGAGCGACGTCGAATGTCGCCGAGACTTAGTAGTCTCGTTGCGGCCTACACATGCCAAAAGAAATACTTGGACTTGGTTATTGATATTGGACTTTTGAGGATTGACTTTTGACCCGAGTATGTTATAAACTTGGAAAGTGACTCGAAATGTGAGATAACTCGTTAAACCTTAAATGACATCATTAAATGATAACTTAAAATATTAAATAACGAGTTCATGGTTACTTAATATTCTAAAGGTTAAATAGGAAAAGTTAAATGATGCGTAAGACGATATTTAATATTTTGATAAATAAAAAGAAATAATGCGAGTTATTTATTATTTCAAGGGTACCCAAATCGAGAAATACTATTTATGGAAATAATTATGTTTTGAGAATCTAGCATCGAGTCTTGGATCAATTGACATTAATAAACCCGATCCACATGGTTATCGGACTTATTGGGCTGACGAGTCCAATAAGAGCCCAATAAGCGTGTCGGAAGAGATTTATTAATGAGCAATTCATCCTTATGACTTACCAAGTGTGATTATTGAGTTTTGGAATGATAAATTAAAAGAAGGAATTACGAGACTTATTGAGTTGACGAACTTGATAAGAACCTGAAAATTCGTCCGAATAACTTATCAAATCAAAACTTAGTCATACGTCCTTGTTTGTGAGTCATTTCGGTTTTAGTCATTACGTGGTGTGAGTACACTTGAGTCATGTCGTGTCACCCCTACACACCTGTCAATACCAAACGCTAATAACTAATATAAGAAAGAGCTTTCAGAATTTAAAATGGAATCTACTTGGGATAGTTAGCTTTTGGAAACTTTTACATTTGGAGATTATTTTAAGGCGAGTTTAAATTATTAGGTTGTGCCGAGGCCGTGAGTGCCGATACTTGAGAGCCGCTGAATACTTTGCTTCTGTAGATTGTATTTGTGCTTTGCTTGATTGAGGTGAGTTCATAGCCCCAGTTTTACTCTTATAAATGTTTATTTAACTTGGGGGAGAAAACATGCAAAATTGTTTTAACGGACCCACTGCTATTTTTGTTTTGCTATAGCTTGTTGACTGGCTAAGGTTAGATATGCAAGATGTTTGTCTTGGACCAGGGTAGCAAATAATCTAGTTATATTTTGCTATAACATGGTGCCTGGCTAAGAACTGATATATCTAGGGCCCTACTGTGATTGTCAATATGAAAGAGGGCTTTTGTGACCTGTCATATTGATACTTGATGAATCTTGTTTGTTGATATTGTGGGACTATAATTTATATCTATCTTAGTCCAGTGTAGCAAATTCTTATCTTGGTCCGCCGTTACTTATTACTTAAACCTATGAACTCACCAGCGTTAGCTGACTTTTAGCATGTTTACTTTGGCAATTACTGTTGGAGGCTTTGCGTATGGCATGGCTAAGGATCAACCTAAACTCTGAGAATGCTTTTGGGGACCTATCTTGTTTATTTCCTTTTGGACCTTACTTTATTTACTTTTATTACTTTTGGTTAAATGTAGACTTGATATATGGATTTTGAAATGTTTTATGTAAACAGGTAATGTTATCCTGCTTTCTATGCTTGTGTTGTGTATCAATTTTGTAGCACCCCAAAAACTTGTTTTGTCTTCCACTGAACCAAATTTTGGGGGTGTTACAGATTGGTATAAGAGCCCAAGGTTATAGAAAACTGGGTACTTATCAAGAACCTAGACTATGATCCTTGACCTGGACATGCCAGCCTGCCAAGCCGAAGCCGCATGAGTTGAGAACTGGAATATTATGATTATGAGTTATGATTTGTTTATATTTGGAACATATATGTAAGATCTTGGCGATATACTAGATTGATACTTTATGACTTATTCGGTATTTGTTTGAACATGTTTAGCATAATGCGGTATTCTATGTTGATTGTTTTGGATATGATTTTTGTTTATGAGATTGGCTATTTTGTATGCTTATACCTACCCTATACCATTGTCACAGACGATGCTTTCTGTAGCACATGATGTCTATAAGGAGATCCTTACTCCTACACCCCGCTTAGGGCGGACTATGATGACATCAGCTCAGGATGATCCTGATGCGATCGTTCGACACTCAGCTCTCACATCACCATCATCAGTTGCTCCTGTGCCATATACTTCACTCACTCTTAAGCCATCATCATCAGCTGGTCACCCTAGCTCCTTGCAATAGTTTACTCTAAACTAGGCATTAGCCCGAGCTCAGACTCCTCGGCTTGCCGGCAGCTCCACCACTCGCATGTTGATGCGATCACCATCGCTACCCATGCATGTCTCAGCTTACTCACTTCTGTCATCACCACTTGCATCATCATCTCGACGAAGACCCCGATCACCTACTCCATCATCTCATGACTCACCTATTCCACAGAGACGTAATTTCAGTGACCCAGATTCAGAGGATGAGGATGAGGATGAGGACGATGACCTTGAGGGAGAACCTTAGGAGGAGGAGGTTGATCCAGATGAGACCACCACACTAGATCAGGGACTTGCACCCTTAGTGCACTCACCAGGACCAGACTCTCTCCATAACATGCCTGAGACCGATTCTCCAGAGCATTCCTTAGAGCTGGCCTCACCTCCTCACTCACCTAGGCCAGAGAGTCCGCCAGCCCCGGGCACTCCATCAGAGGTTGCCTCAGAGGCAGCAGCCCATGGAGAGATGGTTCAGATTTAGGGGCAGACACCGCCCATGAGGAGAGGATCAATCAGATAACTAATCGACTAGTGGGTGTGTCAGCAATAAGATTTGGGGAGATTGAGAGAGACATGGGAGTATTGTATGGCAGGACCACATCACTAAGGCGTGACTTGTTGGATTAGCGTGATGCATTCATAGATTTGCAGAGAGGTCTCTTGACTGCGCGAGACACTGACAGAGCCCTTTGGCGTAGGGTCACAGAGCAGCAGACTGTGATCCCTCAGCTTAGGAGAGACCGTGAGGTAGACCGCCTTGAGATCTCATCTGTGTGGAGACAGATGGCAGACCTAGAGGCTGCTTTGAGAGAGATTCGTCGAGCTCGTGGCTAGTTGTGCTTTGACATATGACTGTTGTACCATCCCTAAACTAAGGAGTCCTTAGTTAGAGATGTTGGTGTTATTAGCTATCTTTGTTATCTTTAGTTATCTGTATCATCTATGACGATCAGTTATCATGTCTTTCCGTTGTACTTTGAGAAACTTGTATCGTTACTAATGTTATTATGGATGAGAAACATGGTTTTGAGCATGTACTGTTTGTGATATGAACGAAATAGTATTCCTTTGTTGTAATTGGTATTCGTGTTGGTATTCAACCCTGTGATGACCACTTTCTTGTGTGATATTTTATATTGTTTGGAATCTCATGACTCTCTTATCTTGTTATTCAGATCAATGGCTCCAAGAAGAAACCCAGCCAGGAGTACCCGAACAAGGCCTGCTGTTGTCAACACCGGTCGTGGAGGCTGGCATCCAGTTCGAAATCTTTATGGTCAGAATACCGACAACCAAAATACCAACAACCCAACTAATGAAGAAAAAAATGTGAATGATCAGGGTGTCAATCGTCACACTCCACCAAACACCCCTCCTGTGAACCAAGCTCTAATTGAGCAACTTGTGGCTAAGCGTGTTGCTGAAATCTTAGCTGAGTCTAATCACTCAAATACCTCTACTGGAACTCCACCACCTGCCAAAAATCATGGTTGTACTTATAAAGAATTTCGGAGTTGTGGGCCAACTGAGTTTGGTAGAACCGAAGGAGTTGTTGTGCTAATGAGGTGGATGGAGAAAATCGAGTCTGTATTGGTTGTTAGTAACTATGAGGAAAATGCCAAGGTAAAGTATGACACTTTCTGTTTGAAAGACGAAGCATTAACTTGGTGGAACAACTATCTCAAATCTGTTGGGAGTGAGGTGGCTTATGCTATGACTTGGGATCAGTTCAAGGCCTTGTTGATCAAGACCTACTGTCCATGGAATGAGGTTAAGAAACTGGAAATTGAATTTTGTAATCATAAGGTGAAAGGTACTGACATGACAACTTACAACCGTCGTTTCCAAGAATTGTCACTAGTTTGCCCCGAGATGGTTCGTACTGAAGCACTCAAGATTGAGCGCTAAACTGATGGGTTGCCACTGGCTACTAGGAATGATGTGATTGCTGCAAACCCGACTAATCTCCATGAAGCCATCACGATAGCTCAACGTTTAATGGATTCACTAGTTCTTGAAAATGCAGAAAGAGGGAGGAAAGATAAGAGGAAAAGGGAGGATCACTCTAAGGGAAATGACCACCCGAACAAAATACAAGAGGTCGCAAAGGTTTATGCTATTGCTGATGGGAAGAAGAAGGGCTACAATGGAAACAAACCGTATTGCAACCGTTGTAAGCGTCATCATCATGGACAGTGTAGTATTGTGTGCCGAAATTTCTCAAAGGTTGGACACATATCTAAGGATTGTAAATCCCGACCCCTAGCCATGGCACAAATAACTCAGGGAACGGATTGGAAGGCTAGTGTCACTTGTTATGGATGTGGGAAAAAGGGACACTACAGGAATGAGTGTCGTGGGCAGTTGATGCGTGGTTTTGCAACCTTACAATAGGTTTTACCTCTCGAGGGATCTCAAGAGGCTTACAACCCCACCAGGCAGTGTACCTGACCGATGTAGTATAGTGTATTGGTAAGTACGGGGGATTGATCGTTCTCCACAGGGAATAGTGTTCGTTAGGTATGAAAAACTACTCTAATTAGGTCTAAGGGTGAAGGAAGATTATTTTTTGTATTTTTATATTTTTTTTATGAAAGCAAGTAAAATCTCGGGTTTGAAGGAGTGGGCGGAATTAGTTGCTAGTCAACTAACCCAAATTACTACAAATGCAAATAAAATAAAATAACTGAAAATGAAAAGGTTGTGAAACTTATGTGGAGAGAAATGTGTTTACTTAGATTTCCTTACTCCCTAACTATCTTTTACCGGTTGATTAGTGTGTATTAATTGCGTGGATGACGGGTGTATTCCTTAATACCAATCGTGGGGTGGCGTACGTACTTCCCCAACTCTACAAGCTCCTACTTCCCTCCTATGTCGAGCCGGCTAGGAAGCTCCTAACATGGGATCACTAGAATTCGCTCATGCATTAAATACAACCATATAAACCTAGTACGCATTGGTTCATGTTTCTTAAGACGTTCAAGCAAGTTACCGTATAGGGAGTTAGCCAGTTTTCTTAAGCCTAACATCGATAAACAATCATTCAATACAATTAATAACACACTAATAACCGATAATCAATAGTTAGGTTTCATTAGATCTAAGCAAACACAAGATAAATCTAGCCAAGCATGTTAATCAAAAGACAAGAACAAGATATAATCAAACAACACATAGACATATTGATTGATTAAATGAATACTTATCTTCAATTAAACATGGGAGATCCAAGGGTATGAAAACCCTTAAAAATGGCAGAAATTCGTCTTAGGGTTTCTCCTCACAAAGTTGCACACTAATGACAAAAAATTGCAAAACTATATATAGAGTTTAAGGGCTGACGGCGTCACGTTATAGGACTTGACGCCATCACCTCGCCGTGTCTAGGGTTCCCGGATGGCCTTCTTGACGCCGTCCCTTTGTAGCCTTCCAAAATCCGCTCTGGCCTATCAAGGCTTGACGCCGTCAGAAATGGGCGTGACGCCGTCCCTCTTTAACTTAAACCGTGATGGCCTTGATTACCTTAAAGGGTGACGCCGTCAGAATTTACATTGCAAAACTCCCTGGCTTATCATGTGTATTTTTCATATCCACCTCTTTTGCCAAGCCGTGACGCCGTCTAGAACAATCCCTGACGCCGTCAAAGGTACTTTTCCAGCCGATTTTGAGACTTTGTCGTTTTCTTCACTTTTATGCTCCAAAAACGTCCAAAATGCTTCCTTTTCCAGATTTCTTCTCCAAAGTACCTAAAATGACAAAAGGAACGATTTAGGGCAATATTTGATCAAATAAATACGATTTAGGGCTTAAATGACCCCCTAAAAGCGGTACACTTTTCGCTTCATCAAATACCCTTACACTTGAGATTTGCTTGTCCACAAGAAAATGCGCTTTTATTCTAGTCAAAATACAAGTTAGGGGTCATTTAACGCTAATATAAAAGTAATTACAACAAATAGTCGTTCCACTTTAATCATAATAAGCACAGAGATTACAAACTAGCACCTCACAAGTAGTGTTTAGATACTCACATCTCTTAGGTGTCATCAAAATAAATCTCATAAATGAAAACGGATAATATCTCTCACTACCTGTCATAGCAAATAGATTACCATAGGCTTGGGAAAGGATCAAAAACCTTCTCCACTAGGCATAAGCACCTAAGATAAACTATCAAAGAGGGCTTTTACATGGGTTATAACGTGAGGTGTAGGGATATGATAAACACGGATTTGTTGGATAAGGGATATTTTACTGGTGGCGAGTTAAAGATCTTGATTAATTACATGAACAATATGGCGTTGCTAAGCCAAGACTAGACTCGACTTAAGCTAATGAAAGAAATAACAAAAAGATAAAATAAACATAGAATGAAACGGGATGGTAGTCCGTATGTTTTTTTCAACTTTTCTTTTTTTTCATTTTTTTTTTCTTGATTTTTTTTTTTTTTTTTTTTTTTTTTTTTTTTTTTTTTTTTTTTTGCATACACTCTTGCCCTACCATCCAAAATAATACATCATAGGGGCGTTGCATTCCCCTTACACTTGAACTTTTACATAACTTTACAAATAACTATTCTATCGACTCGAATTAAGATAATCGAAACACTTGGAGTACTTTTAAAATATTTAGCACATATGGGGGTAATAATGTTGTTCTTCCCCATTACTCCATTACACTAGTACTTTACCCATGAGTCCCAATCGTCCCAAAACAATATGTACAAGGATATGACTCGACTTAGCAACCATGTAATCAACTAGATAATTAACTAAGGGTTTAAACAAATGTTGTAACAATAATGCACTAAAAAATGAGTGCATACAAGGTAGGCTAAGGCGATTTGGGTGTACATTTAAGTGGGGTGTAACAAATTCTTCCTTTAAGTAAAATGCTTAAAGGTCGAAACGAATAGATAGGCTCTGAGGGGTGTACTAGGGGTATCGTGTACTAAAAATGAGTACAACGCAAAGGGTGTGGGAGAATTACTTGACCAATGTAGCCAATGTAATTATAACAAAAACACAGGTGTAAAACAATGGGTTAATCCTAATGCCTCTTATCATGTAGTAAATCTAACTACACGAATGTAGTCTCACTTGTGGCCTCGGAATGGTCCTAACGCAAGTTCTAGAATCTAAGTGCTACCGGTACACACATCATAGCATAAATGCTTTTCCTACCAATTCTAGGGGCGAACCTCACATATTTGGGGGTGGAAAATTTTTTAGTGGTACGGTTTTTGTGCTAGTCATATAACTCCTATCCATGAGACGCTCATTAAGATCAAAGTTTCACTCCTATATGTTGTAAAAAAATTTAAATTTGGCACTAAAATTGCCCTAACAGGTATTTATCTCAGTTTTATTACACATCTACCATCAAACAAACAAAAATCAAGTGCAATTGCATTCTCTAAAGTATCGTATTTTTACCCCCCCCCCTTACACATAAGATGAACATTGTCCCCAATGTTCAAATAACAAGGTGTAAAAGTAATAAGGTAAACGAATGAAATCAAATACTCCCCTGATTTGTTTGGTGGATAATGAGGTAACATGGTTAGATCTTCTTCCAAGAGAATGTAGAAGCTCCAAGACTAATGCAATGCCAAAAGCTTGATTCCACATACATCTCCTTGTCCAAAATAACCTGTTAATCCTGAGAAAACAAACACGAAATCCTGCATAACATCGGCGGGATAAATTCTATATAAGGATATAATGCTTGTGGAATGATAATTTTGCAGATTCCTGGAGTTTATAAGTTAGAGATTTAATAAAAACTTTTTATGAAAACAAAACTTTCAAAAATTTCAGAAAATTAAAACCTGACGCCATCAGGTTGTAATGCCTGACGCCGTCAGAAATGATCTGACAGAATTCCCATGTTAAGTTTCCGGAAAATTTCTGGAAAAACCTATACCTTACTTCCTGGAAATCCTGCAAAACATCATTATGACTCGATACAAGCATTTGACTCAAACAAATACTAATATGTATGTTAATTTATTATTATTACGATTCATGTTCATTTGTGTTCTGCTAAACTGATTTGGATTTCCCTTACACTTATCTTTTGCAAAATACCTTTATATGTAGTTAAGACGAAGTTAAAAACAAAATAAAGCATTTTCACAATTTCGTTTTGAACATGAATCAATAATAATAAAAATTAAACACACATACGGAAGCAAATAAAATCAAACAAACAAATAAATAAACACACAAAGCAAATAAAGCTTGGGTTGCCTCCCAAGAAGCGCTTGTTTTTGTTCGAGTCACGAGCCTGACTCTACCCTTATTTAACGGATAAAGGAGAGGTTTTTCCTACACTTAGGATTAAGTGCGGGTGATAGTAGCGATACACACCATCTTGGTGGAAGTATGCCGCGTGAGGAAAGAGTGGTGGATGAATTATATACTCAAAGGGGTGTGCTCCTTTCGTCATAACCTTACCTAGTTCACTTTGGTCAATGGGTGAATTAAAGTTTTCTCCTAAAAAGGGATCATCTTCTATCAACTTCGAGAGATTCCTAGTTGGGAATCCATCTTGACCTAATAAACCCGGTTTAAACCCATAATATTTCTTGTGATTAATCATGAATGGGTGATGTAAGTATGAAAGGTTATGGTTCACTCCCATGTCAGCTTCCACTCCACAAGGCTTAGAGTCTACTACCTTCAACATAAAACTACCAGGACTATATGGTTTGATGGGTGGGTCGGGACCTAATTCAATTCCTAAGTTCACATCTAAAGATGGAAGATTAGGTAACGGTTTTGGTTGAGGCTCCGGTTCATCAAAACTAGGAACTTCCATAGGACTAAAAGAAAGGTTGTGATCACTAAAAGCATTCAAACCTATTTCTTCTAGTTGTGTTTGGTCCAAGGGCTCTACCTCTATTGGGGTTCCTATAGTCTCCTCAACTTCTTCCGGGTAAGTCACGGGAGGTGTGTGTGCCTCAAATGATGGAAGGATTTGTGGGGTATTTAGTGGTCTTGCATTTCTAACCTCATTCTCCATAGTATCTAAATCACCTATATGTTCATCATGTGTTTTGGTAGGATCTAACCCAAACACATTCCTAAGTATCTCAAATCCTTCTCTAGCCATTTGAAATTCTAAGTCCGATTCATAGTAATATTCAACTTGATTACTATGTTCCAATTGCCTAAAGGATTCCTCATGCGTGTCATATGTTTTGGTGAAATCTATCCCACTCATGCAACTAGGTAGTTCAACACTAACCATCTCACAATCTTGGTCCAATTCAAGGTCCATGTTCTTAAAAACTAGGTCTTCTTGCTCATGGTACCTATAGTCGGATAAATCCTCCTCATTTGTTTTCTCAAGTTGTGATGTATATAAACCCATCAATTCATTCAACTTATGGTTCACGGTTAGGAAGCTTTCCTTAAATTTTTTCCAAAGGGTTTCACTAAAAGGAGTTGATCCTAACAATGATTGTTTAATAGAAGCTGCACATGCACATAATTCATCAAACCTATCAAACTTTACACCCATCTCCTCTTGTATATATCTAAGATCACTTAAAATTTCATTGGAACAACAGGAAGCAAATCTATCCGTGTAAAGTAATTGTTCCTCTAATGTTAATGATCTAAATGGAATTTCATCCGCCATGGTGACAAATGAAAATGGTTTTACAAACAAAGGGCACAAAGAAAAAGATAGACTAAAGAAATCTAATAAAAATAAAATAAAAATCTCACTAGAGAGGAATCTAGTGAGTAGACCTAATAAAATAAAAATTCAACCTCAACAATAACTATTCCCCGGCAACGGCGCCAAAAACTTGATGCGTGGTTTTGCAACCTTACAACAGGTTTTACCTCTCGAGGGATCTCAAGAGGCTTACAACCCCACCAGGCAGTGTACCTGACCGATGTAGTATAGTGTAGTGGTAAGTACGGGGGATTGATCGTTCTCCACAGGGAATAGTATTCGTTAGGTATGAAAAACTACTCTAATTAGGTCTAAGGGTGAAGGAAGATTATTTTTTGTATTTTTATATTTTTTTTATGAAAGCAAGTAAAATCTCGGGGTTGAAGGAGTGGGCGGAATTAGTTGCTAGTCAACTAACCCAAATTACTACAAATGCAAATAAAATAAAATAACTGAAAATGAAAAGTTTGTGAAACTTATGTGGAGAGAAATGTGTTTACTTAGATTTCCTTACTCCCTAACTATCTTTTACCGGTTGATTAGTGTGTATTAATTGCGTGGATGACGGGTGTATTCCTTAATACCAATCGTGGGGTGGCGTACGTACTTCCCCAACTCTACAAGCTCCTACTTCACTCCTATGTCGAGCCGGCTAGGAAGCTCCTAACATGGGATCACTAGAATTCGCTCATGCATTAAATACAACTATATAAACCTAGTACGCATTGGTTCATGTTTCTTAAGACGTTCAAGCAAGTTACCGTATAGGAAGTTTGCCAGTTTTCTTAAGCCTAACATCGATAAACAATCATTCAATACAATTAATAACACACTAATAACCGATAATCAATAGTTAGGTTTCATTAGATCTAAGCAAACACAAGATAAATCTAGCCTAGCATGTTAATCAAAAGACAAGAACAAGATATAATCAAACAACACATAGACATATTGATTGATTAAATGAATACTTATCTTCAATTAAACATGGGAGATCCAAGGGTATGAAAACCCTTAAAAATGGTAGAAATTCGTCTTAGGGTTTCTCCTCACAAAGTTGCACACTAAAGACAAAAAATTGCAAAACTATATATAGAGTTTAAGGGCTGACGGCGTCACGTTATAGGACTTGACGCCGTCACCTCGCCGTGTCTAGGGTTCCCGGACGGCCTTCTTGACGCCGTCCCTTTGTAGCCTTCCAAAATCCGCTCTGCCCTATCAAGGCTTGACGCCGTCAGAAATGGGCGTGACGCCATCCCTCTTTAACTTAAACCGTGATGGCCTTGATTACCTTAAAGGGTGACGCCATCAGAATTTACAATGCAAAACTCCCTGGCTTATCATGTGTATTTTTCATATCCACCTCTTTTGCCCAGCCGTGACGCCATCTAGAACAATCCCTGACGCCGTCAAAGGTACTTTTCTAGCCGATTTTGAGACTTTGTCGTTTTCTTCACTTTTATGCTCCAAAAATGTATAAAATGCTTCCTTTTCCAGATTTCTTCTCCAAAGTACCTAAAATGACAAAAGGAACGATTTAGGGCAATATTTGATCAAATAAATACGATTTAGGGCTTAAATGACCCCCTAAAAGTGGTACACTTTTTGCTTCATCAGCAGTGGAACCAAGGGAATCAAGGAAACCCAGGAAATGGGGGAAATCACGGGAATCAAGGCACGGGAGGATATGGGCATAATCATGGTAATCGAGGAGTAGGAGGAAATCGGGGAAACCAAGGCACGGGAAATCAACAGGGAGATGTGGGAGTAGCCCACAGAAGGGTGTATGTTATTGGGAAGGAGATCAAGGAGGACCCGAATGTTGTTACTGGTATGTTCCTTCTCAACAACCGTTATGCTTCTATATTGTTTGATGCTGGTGCCGATAGGAGTTTTGTATCTACTACATTTATGCCCTTGCTCGAAAATCCCCCGACAGCCTTAGGTATTGAGTACAATGTAGAGTTAGCAAATAGGAACCTTGAAAAGATAGACACCATTATCCATGGCTGTACGCTGAATTTCTTAAACCATCCTTTCAACATCGATCTCTTACCCGTTACCTTAGGAAGTTTCGATGTCATCATCGGCATGGATTGGTTATCCAAGTACCATGCTAATATTATCTACGATGAGAAAATTGTTCGTGTGCCCTACGGAAGAGAAGTCTTGAACATACAAGGAGATAGGAGTGATCATGAAGGTCCCTCTAGATTGAACATTATCTCTTGTAATAAGGCACAGAAGTACGTAGATAAAGGGTGTTACCTCTTCTTGGCCCGAATTTCTGAAAATAAGGGAAATGAGAAGAGCGAGAAACATATTGAAGATGTGCCCATCGTCCAAGACTTTCTGGAAGTATTCCCAGATGACTTACCTGGAATTCCACCAGTTAGACAAGTTGAATTTCAGATCGAATTGATACCTGGAGCTGCACCCGTAGCCCGAGCACCCTACCGCCTTGCCCCTACCGAGTTGGAAGAGTTGTGGAAACAATTGGCAGAATTGTCTGAAAAGGGATTCATACGACCAAGTTCATCACCTTGGGGAGCTCCAGTATTGTTTGTAAAGAAGAAGGTTGGATCTTTTCGCATGTGTATTGACTATCGAGAGTTGAACAAATTGACAGTGAAGAACTGATATCCTCTACCCAGGATCGACGATCTGTTTGATCAACTTCAAGGATCGAGTGTTTACTCCAAGATTGATCTGCGATCTGGATATCACCAACTCAGAGTTCGAGAAGAAGATATTCCAAAAACTGTGTTCAGAACTCGTTATGGACATTATGAGTTCCAAGTGATGCCTTTCGGTTTAACCTACGCACCAGCGGTATTCATGGATCTCATGAACCGGGTGTGCAAGCCCTATTTGGATAAATTTGTGATAGTATTCATTGATGATATCCTGATCTATTCCAAGAGTAAAGAGGAGCATGAAGAGAATCTAAGGCTTATCTTGGAATTACTGAAGCAGGAACAGTTATACGACAAATTCTCAAAGTGTGAATTTTGGATCTCAACCGTACAATTCTTGGGTCACGTGATTGATAGTCAGGAAATTCACGTGGATCCCGCAAAGATCGAGTCCATCAAGGTATGGGCTGCCCCGAAAACCCCAACTGAAGTTCGCCAATTCTTGGGCCTAGCTGGTTATTATCGGAGATTCATTGAGGGATTCTCTAAAATAGCCAAGCCTCTAACTAAGCTAACCCAGAAGAACATAAAGTATGAATAGGGAGAAGATGAAGAAGAAGCGTTTCAACTATTGAAAGAAAAGTTGTGTAGTGCACCTATCCTAGCCTTACCTAACTGAATCGAAGACTTCATCGTATACTGCGATGCTTCGCACAAGGGTTTGGGAGCTTTCCTGATGCAATGGGAGAAAGTGATAGCATATGGTTCGCGACAACTTAAGACCCATGAGAAAAACTACACAACTCATGATTTGGAATTAGGTGCAGTAGTATTCGTACTCAGAATATGGAGACATTATCTGTACGGCACGAAGTGCATTGTGTATACCGACCAAAAGAGTTTGCAACATATCTTGGACCAGAAAGAGCTAAACATGAGACAGCGTCGCTGGTTAGAACTACTCAGTGATTATGACTGCAAAATTCGTTATCATCCCGGTAAGGCAAATGTTGTTGCTGATGCTCTTAGTCGGAAGGAAAGAATACCACCGTTGCGAGTCAGATCCTTGGGAATGACTATTAGCTCACCGTTACCATCTCAAATTCTTGAATCCCAAGCTGAAGCATTAAAGGAAGAAAACCGACCACATGAAAACCCCTATGGGATGGTAGAAAACGAAAATGGCTTCGTAAAGTGTTCCGATGGAACCTTATGCTTTGGGGACAGAAGCTGGGTACTACTTTATGAAGGAATTCGTGAGTTGATTATGCACGAGTCGCAAAAATCAAAATACTCAGTTCATCCCGGATCTGATAAAATGTGCCAAGACCTGAAGAAACTGTATTGGTGGCCTAATATGAAGGGCGAGATAGCCCTGTATGTCAGCAAGTGCCTTACATGTGCGAAGGTCAAGGCTGAACATCAGAGACCGTCAGGGTTTTTGATACAACCTGAACTCCCTGTATGGAAATGGGAGCGGATCACCATGGACTTCATCACTAAACTACCAAGAACAGCTAGTGGTTGTGATACTGTTTGGGTAATCGTAGATCAACTCATTAAATCCGCTCACTTTCTTGCAATCAGTGAAAACGACAGTATGGATAAACTTGCCCGACTATATCTGAAAGAAATTTTTTCTAGACATGGTGTGCCAATATCGATTATCTCGGATCGAGACAGTCGTTTCACGTCAAATTTTTGGATGTCACTCCAGACGGCCATGGGATCAAACCTCGATATGAGTACTGCTTATCATCCCCAAATAGACGGTCAGAGCGAGAGGACTATCCAGACTTTGGAAGATATGCTTCAAGCCTGTGTTATTGATTTCGGAAAAGGCTAAGATAGATACTTTCCTTTGGCCAAATTTTCCTACAACAATAGCTATCATGCCAGCATTAAGGCCGCACCTTTTAAGGCGCTGTATGGCCAGAAATGCCGATCCCCAATCTGTTGGGCCGAGGTTAGCGACAGTCAACTTACTGGTCTCAAACTTGTTCTAGAAATGACCGAGAAGATAGTTCAGATCCGAAACCGTTTGCAAGCTGCACGTGATCGACAAAAGAGCTATGCCGACAAGAGACGTAAACCTCTCGAATTTCAGGTCGAAGGCAGGGTCATGTTAAAAGTCTCACCGTGGAAAGGGGTGATATGTTTCAGCAAGCGCGGAAAACTTAATCCTCGTTACATTGGACCATTCCAAATTCTTGACAGAATTGGACCGGTAGCCTACAGACTCGAGCTACCACCGAAACTGAGTAATGTGCACAACGTGTTTCATGTATGTAACCTGAAGAAATGCCTTTCTGATGAAATCCCAGTTATTCCTTTGAGGGAAATCCGGATAGACGAGAACTTAAACTTTATTGAGGAACCAGTGGAAGTTATGGATCGTGAAGTTAAATGACTGAAGCACAGTCGCATTCGTATCATTAAGGTCCAATGGAACTCACACCATGGTCCTGAGTTTACATGGGAACGTGAGGACGAGATAAAGCGAAAGTACCCTTATCTCTTTTTAAACGTATCGGGTAACTCGAACTGAAACCCGAGACGGGTTTCTTCTGACGCTGGGAGGCTGTGACAACTGGTAAATTTCGGGAGCCTTTTCAAATTACCACATTACATTTTAAAATGAATATTTTATCACTTGTAATAACTTTTGAATGCGTTGGATATTCTATCCGGATTTTTGTTTATATATTGTGGACTTTCATAATGCGATGAGTATTTTCCCTGTGTACCCGGTGAGGCACTCCGTGAGTCAGCACAATTAGATCTAATAAAAATGAGAAATATTGACGTTTGGACGCGTTAAATAATTATAGACGTATTTGTGGAAAACTAGAAGGGGGTTGAATAGTTTTTACCGCTTTTTAAATTTATTCGCTTTGAGTACTTAACATGATTTCAAACTAATGCAAATAATCAAGCAATATAAGTAAAGAAAGTAAGGAAAGAACAATCAAACCACAACACGGATGTTTATAGTGGTTCGGTCTACAAGGACTCTCTTCCTTGCCCTACTCCACTCCTCGATCCTCTAACTCGAGAGTTTTTCTTCACTAAGAAACAAGCTCCCTTCTAGGCGAAGAAAACCTTTACACGTCGCTTACACTTTTTCCGGTGCTAAGCTAGATACCGAGTTCTTTATAAGGGTACAACCATTCCCAACTTTGCTTAACCTTTTTCCGCTACTAAGCTAAATACCGAGTTCTTTACAAGGGTACAACCACTCCCGACACTCTATGTGTTTTGAGGACCAAAACACTAACCGATCACTACTGAATATTTGGTATAAACAATGATGTGTGAACTAATACAATATCACACAGTAACAGAACTAAAGGTTTACAACACTGTGTTGAACCTTGATGCTTGATCTTCTCTGCAACAAAAGGCAGATCTCTACAAATGAAATGAATGAATGAATGAATGGGTTAGTAAACTAAGAAATAATTGGTTTCGCCCATACAACTG
The DNA here is from genome assembly GCA_021014915.2 of Artemisia tridentata subsp. tridentata. Classification (NCBI taxonomy): domain Eukaryota; kingdom Viridiplantae; phylum Streptophyta; class Magnoliopsida; order Asterales; family Asteraceae; genus Artemisia; species Artemisia tridentata. The sequence goes on from CP139507.1 coordinate 247,540,296, forward strand.
TTTGCAATTTATAGGCAAAACTGAGTAGACAAGTGGCGGATTTGGCAGACCCAAATAATTGGTTCCGCCCATACAACTGTTTGGTTCCGCCGGGACATGACAGCTAGCTCTTACAAGATCTTACCAAGATCTTACACAATACAACTAGCTGCTTGTAAATCTTTCCAAAATATTTTGCAAAGTCAACCAGGCTATCTAAATGATGTATGCCATGATGTCATGTATATATTTACACTTTACGAATTAAAATGTAAAACATGTAAATGTATATATGTATATAACATGTATCCTAGTGATCATGTAGCATGTATATGATGGTTTTTAAAAGCTTATTACTATAAATGTAAAAGACTTTAACTTATATTTATGCTTTGCTAAGAATAAACTTTATAATTGTCATTAACGAAATATATCAAAGATCGTAAAATATAAATAACGTTTTTAGGACGATATTTGCATTAACAATCTCCCCCTTTTTGTTGATGACAAAACATAAATTTTATTTTTAAGTAAAGGAATAAGTAAAGTATAAGTCTTTTAAAAATATAGATTAAAACTAGTTTTATGCAATTTTTTTGAACTTTTTTGAAATCAATTTTGTCATAAAACATGTATGCACAGTATGATGCAGTGTATGAGTTTAATCTAACTTATCTCCCCCTTTTTGTCGCAACAAAAAAGAAGAAATTCATAGCGGAATGTGGTAAGTGGCCCTTGGTTATAACTCCCCCTAATTTGGAGTACCAAGTAGAAATCATGGATTTTGAGAACGTAAAAGCTCCCCCTTGGATAATACTCCCCCTAATTATTATGCCAAGGTTATGATGAATGATCCTATAAAACAAAAAGTTAGTGTATGTAATGCTCCCCCTTGATCAATACTCCCTGTTGCTAGGGTACCGACATATGTGATTCAAGGATCATGAATGATACAAAACAAGGATTAGTAAATGATATGCTCCCCCTCGATCTATACTCCCCGTTGCTAGGGTAACAACGTATTAGATTTGAGGATGACAAGTGCTATACATCAAATGTTAGATGTGAATAATCCAACCAAGGAATATGAGTTCAACCAAACATTGTAGTTCAACCCGTTTGACATAAAAAGTCAACTATGTAGAAATTGATCAAACCAAGCTAATAGTATAAACCAACCATCTAATAATGCAAGTGTTAGTGATGCAATCCAACCAAGATAATGCATAAATATTGATCACACACAAGCATAAACATAACATCCTCCCATTTAAAATTGTCTGTGATTAAAATCACAAAACAAGGAGTTACAACATAAAAGGAAAATATCCTAAAGAAAATCCTAAAAGGTTCTATAAAAGAAAGAATATTAGAAAGGATCCTAGCATCTATTGTGGATGGTTGGTTGGATTTGGTGAAGACATGATGGAGGCAAGTCAAATGGATTGTAAATCCTTTGTATCACGTAAGTGAGAATCCATCATGTTTGAAGAGGCGTAGAGAGGATCAAGTTCCTCATTACCTTGAGTGTTTGGTTGGTTGAGCCACATTGATTCATTAATGGCTTGGAGTGTGGCGAATAAATCATTGGGTTGAAGGTTGGATGAATAAGGAGGTGATGATGATCTCATTACTTGAGATGGTGTGGGTGATGGTGTGTTAGTCACTGATGGTGGTGTGGTAGCCACGGTGGGTGGTGATCTTGTCACTTGAGTGGGTGATGGTGATTTTGTTGGTTGAGATGGAGCGGATGGTGGTGTGGTAGCCACGGGTGTTCTAGTAGTTGGTGAAGTAGTGATTGGTGGTGTTGGAGTTAAGTTGGGATTGATCAACCAATATGGTCGGACACTTATTCTTGCTGTCCTTCTGTGTGGTTTGGGTTTTGAGAAGTTGTTTGAGTAGGACATTGTAAGGAAGAAGGTTTTATGAAGGTGAAGATGTGAATTGTGATTATCTAAAGCTTCTAATTTATAGGCTCTAAGTGTTATGGATTAGTGTGTTTGGATGTTGTTTCATACAGAAATGTTGGCTTCTAATGACTTGCAACAAGAACAAGAGGTTTGTCATATTCTTAAAGTCAATCCATAGAAATTAGAAATGAGCAATAGTGTGAAGATATGCAGTAGATGCAAGGTTTAGTGGGATTCTAGTGATTTGATTGATCCACGGATTTCAAGGAACCAAATTGAAGGCTCCTTGTTTGTTACAGAAAGGTAACTTGGAAGAAAATTTGAATTTTCAAATTTTGGTGGGAAAAGGATTTCTTATGGTTCTAAGTGTTCCTAAATCATCCTAATGTGCCTAATGATCAATATAATAATCCTAAGAATCAATAATCTAAGGAGCAGGATTGGATGTGAAATTTTAAAAAAGTTACTGTTGAAATGCGGATCCAATCGATAACAAATACGGAACCCAAAACTTGGTTCCGCAGAATCCGCAGGGTGAAATTTGGCGGAGCCAAACAATACAACAAACGGAACCCAGAAATTGGTTCCGCCATATCCGCCGATCCAAATTTCTTAACAGAGGGCTTACGAAACTACCCAAAACCCATTGAAATCCCGAAAATTATCCTAAATCATATATAATTAATTAGTTGTGATTGTTTAAAAACAAAAACACAGATTCTAACACATGATAACACATAGATCAATCAGATGATATTGAACTTACCATAAAAGAAGGTTAAGCCAAACGGTGGCTCAAGCATGAAAAATTGATAACATCAAATGTTATCATCCTGCATAGTTATGTTAGTTCACATAATTGTTAAACACCAATATAATATCCTAACAACACAAAAATTCATCACATCATTGTTTTGAAATTCTCTTATACCAAACATTCCATAACCTACACTTCTTGTTGACCTTTTTGTTGAGCTTCATGATCCACCGTCCAATATTCTTCATTATTCCTCGTGTTTGATGAAACTCCTCGGATTGGTTTTCGATGGGAGGAAGTTGACTCATGTACTCGGGTGGAGGAATCCTAGAATTTTCCAAACCATCATCCTCGCTAACCGATGATGATGATGACGAGGTTGGAGGATGAGCTCGTTTTCCTCTTGCTACGGCTACCCTATGATCACTAAGAGGTACAAAGGTGTGTTGAATTTCAAGGTGGTCGGGAGCGAAATCTCTAGCGTTTGGAGGAATAGGTGCAAAAGCTCTATAAACACGAGTAAGAAGCATCTCGTAAGGTATTGCGGTGGTACCTAAAACCGGAATATCGGCCATTCTTTTGGCGATATAATAGGTGAGGTTGAATGGTTGGTGGTTTGACACACAATAGCGCATGTAACAAAGGCTTGCGTTGATATGGTCCCTATTTCCTATGGTGCTAATGACGTTCTCCCTAAGAACTTCTTCTAGCTTCTTAAATTGGGGCCTAAGTTCGTTTAGCTCCATGCCAAACGGATCTCTATCTACCTCTCTACCTCGACTTGTCCTAGTGTGGGCGATCCTAGGCACAAAAAGATGAGCACGGATGGTCTCTTTTGGAGTTAAAGGTGTGTCGTACAGTGACATACGACCAAGGTTGGAATCTAGGATGGACAATAACCATTTATCCGAATAGAAGCAAGTTCCTTGACTTGGAACACCTAAGACTTCCCCAAATTGGTCCAAAGGGATTTTGAATTGGGTTTGGTTTATTTTGAAATGGATGTTCATGTAACCATGGTCATTAGAGCTAAGACAGACAGTAGCATAGAATTCTAGTATGAATCTAGGAATTATGGGTTCATCGATATCTAGAAGACAATCGAATTGGATTGCGGCTAGTTGTTCTCTAAGAATGGTTCCTTCTAAGAATGAGGGGTCTACGGTTCTACCCTCATGGACATAACATTTTTCTAAGGCTTTAAAGATTTTGACTTGGTCCTCAGTGAGTCCTTTTGTCTTATGGTGTTTGGGTAGGTGTTTGAGGGTTTCTTTGTGATCATAATATGTCGCAGGAGGCATGATTATCCTAGACACAAATATTACATAGTTTAGTTAAAACTATCAAAAATACGTATATAGATTTCTAGTGTGTGCCTATATGGGGACAATGTGGAGGTGTGGTTATCTCGACTCCTTTTGATGCATGAAAATATTGTTTATGCAAGTTTTATAACAAAACTAGAGATAACCCAAACGCCCCTACTTCAATGTATCTATGATTGAATGTACCCGAAAATACATATTAATTATGTATTCCCTTTAGCATTGAAGAGACATTATGCAAGTGATGTATAAAACATAATGTTTTGTATTTGTATGAACAATGTAAAAAAACCGTTTTTCCTAGTCGTGAGAAGATTTAAAAAAAATTCTCATGGGGTTTTTGATGAATTATGATAATGCCTTATGATATGCAATTCCTAACTAAGGAAAACATGATTTGTTATGCAATTCAGTAGACATGCTTCATGATTTTACAAGAAAAATGCATAAACCCCAAGTTTTGATTTTGTGCATGAAATAGAAATCCTAGACTCAGATCAGGAATGTAGATATGATTAGGATACTTACATAGATGATTAGAGCACAAATTGGTTGACGGGGATGACCTAAATTGTAAGTTTGGATGATTTTGAGTCGAGTTCTAGTAGTTGGTATGTTTTTGGGGAATGTGATACACAGTAGAGGGTGTTTGTTTAATATACTAAAAATTTGGCCTGGAGACTCACGGATCTGGCGGAACCAAAACAAAGGGTTCGTCCTTGTTGTCATTTGGTTCCATGGGATCAGAATCGATTTTTGGTTATTGTTGTGTTTGGTTAATCTAAGGTTTAAGCTAAGGTTCTAACTACACATTTGGTTTCATTAATCCTAAGCCTAGTTTAAGGAAGTTAAAGGGTGCTCTCTTAAGAGGTTTATTGAGAATGTCGGCAATATTTTCCTCTGAGAATACTTTCTCAATTGAGATGTTTCCCTTCTGAACATTGTCGCGTAGGAAATGGTGACGTATCTCTATGTGTTTGGTTCTAGCGTGTCGGACTAGATTTTTACTAAGGTCGATGGCTCCTTTGTTGTCGCAAAGAATGGGAATGTTGTTGAGATCAATTCCATAGTTAACAAGAGCTTGTTTCATCCACAGTACTTGTTGACACGCCTTTCCTGCAGACACATACTCCGCTTCGGTTGTTGAAATTGCAAATGCCGTTTGTTTCTTCCAGAACCAGGCGGTAAGACAATGTCCAACAAAAGTACAAATACTACTTGTACTTTTTCTATCAACATAGTCACCGGCATGGTCTGAGTCGGCATATACTATGGTTTCTGTTCCCGTTCCTTTGGGATACCATAATCCTAAATGTGTAGTGCCTTTGATATATCTAAAAATACGTTTGACGGCTTTAAGATGAGATGTTTTGGGATCTTCTTGAAAGCGTGCACATAGATAGACACTAAACATAATGTGGGGTCTACTAGCCATTAGATAGAGTAGACTACCGATCATTCCCCTATATTTAGTGCTATCTACGGATTCACCTTCTTCATCCTTCGTGAGTTTGGTTTCGGATGACATGGGTGTTTTCATGGGTTTGGAATCTTCAAGACCAAATTTCTTAAGCATATCCTTTATATACTTAGATTGGTTGAAGAATATCCCATCTTCTAATTGTTTGATTTGGAGTCCTATGAAAAAGTTTAGTTCTCCCATCATACTCATTTCAAACTCATCATGCATGATTTTCGAAAAATCATCACATAACTCTTGACAAGTTGATCCGAATATGATGTCATCCACATATATTTGAAACTATGCTTGTATGTGATCCTCTTTTTTTAGTGAAAAGAGTGTTGTCTACTAGGCCCATGGTATACTTATGGTCAACTAGGAAAGTCTTAAGTCGATCATACCAAGCTTTTGGTGCTTGCTTAAGTCCGTATAAAGCCTTTTTAAGTTTATAGACATGATTTTGGTTTTTCAAAATCGGTAAAGCCTGGAGGTTCTGCAACGTACACTTCCTCATTGATGAAACCATTAAGAAAAGTACTTTTGACATCCATTTGAAAAAGTTTGAAGTCATGTGCATATGCATATGCAAGTAGTATTCTAATTGACTCAAGCCTAGCGACGGGTGAAAATGTCTCGTCGTAATCTATACCTTCTTGTTGATTGTAGCCTTGAGCTACTAGCCTAGCTTTGTTTCTAGACACTACTTTATTTTCATCCATTTTGATCCTAAACACCCATTTAGTCCCAATTATGGTTTGATTTTGAGGTTGAGGGACCAATGTCCAAACATCATTTCTAATGAATTGATTAAGTTCTTATTGCATCGCTACGACCCAAGATTCGTCTTTTATTGCCTCATTTATATTTTTAGGCTCAATGGTTGACACAAAACAAAAAGAAATTACTTTGTTTTTGGACTTTGACCTTAAGGTCCTTACGTTAATTTTTCCTATGATGTTATCTTCTTTGTCATTTTCTACATTTTCTTAGTTTTCAACCATTTGACTTTCAACTAAGTCATCATCTACCAAAGGTGATGTCTTAGAGGGAGGTGGACTTTCGTCGAATGTTACGTTCAACGATTCCTCGACTCTTGAGGTTTCTTTTTTCAAGACAATGTATGCTTTACTATTGTGTGAGTATCCAAGGAATACACCTTCATAAGACTTTGGGTCAAATTTGGTGAGATAATCCTTAGTGTTTAAAATGAAGCACTTGCTTCTAAAAACTCTAAAATATCCTAAAGTAGGCTTTTTGCCTCTATAAAGCTCATATGGTGTTTTCTTCAAGAATGGCCTAATTAAAACTCTATTTAGGATGTATGTTGATGTGTCTATGGCATTACACCAAAACTTTTGTGGTATATTTTGTTCGTTTAGCATTGTTTGACTCATTTCTTGGAGTGTTCTATTCTTACGTTCTACTACACCATTTGATTGAGGGGTTCGAGGAGCCAAGAAGTTATGTGTTATGCCATTAGCATCACAAAAAGCTCTGAATTAAGTTTCGTTATCAAATTCACGACCGTGGTCGGTTCTAATTGACACAATGCTATTTCCTATTTGATTTTGAATTTTCTTGCTAAGAATTTCAAATTTATCAAATGCCTCGTTTTTAGTTTTCTAAAACTTAGTCCAAGTATACCTAGAGTAATCATCTACTATTACCAAAGTATAGAAGTTTCCTCCATAACTTTGTATAGCGGATGGACCAAACAAATCCGTATGCAATAATTCTAAACACCTAGATTTAGAAACCATGTTTTTATCCTTATGGCTATTATGAACTTGTTTCCCAATTTTGCAAGCATCACAAAAGTGTTGGTCGTATTTCAACTTGGGTAGGTTCCTAACGAGTTCCTTAGATGATAAGGATTGGATGAGTCTCATGTTGGCGTGACCTAAGCGTCTATGCCAGAGAGTTGAGTTGTCATCTAAGGAGGTGAGACAAAGTTTGTCTTTAGATGTTTTGTCTAATTTCATAACGTAAACGTTATTCTTCAAGACACCTTTTCCTACGGTTATGCCATTTTTAAGTATCTTACTTCTGTTTTTACTAAAAAGGACGTCGTACTTTTTACGTCATAATTGACTAATACTAAGCAAGTTAAAACCTAAGTTATCTACATGAGCAACATCATCAGTAGTGAGAGAGTCATGAGAGATCTTACCTTTTCCGATGATCTTGCTTTTAAGATTACTACCAAAAGTAACATTACCTCCTTCGTACACTTGGTAGTTTGAGAAAAGGCCTTTGTTTCCCGTCATGTGTCTTGAACACCCACTATCTTTGATCCATTCGTCCGGTTCTAGCCTGACTTTTAACCATACCTAAGTTAAAGAGAAACTCAAGCGTTTGGTCCCCAATATCTCATGGGTCCATTTGGGTTAAACATAGCATTATCTTGATTCACGTATGGAAATGGTGGATATTGGTTCCATGACATGTAGTTGGGACCTTGATAGTTTCTAGGCATGTTTGGGTTCCAACTATTTTGATAATGATGTTGAGAGTTGTAGTTACTCTTTGGAAAGGGGCGTTTGGGAATAGAGGTTCTAGGTTTCTGTTGAACTGTTTTAGTCCTAAACTCATTTTTAACTTTTCCTAATCCTACAGCAACTGCTGGTTTTTGTTTGTTAATAGTTGTACTAGTGCTAGGTTTTCTTGTAACTTTTACAAATTCAGTACGGTCCGAAGTACTAGCCTTCTGTTCATCAACAGTACCAGCGGATCCTTTGGCCAACACTGGCAGAACCAAATTTTGGGTTCCTTCAGATCTGTGGGTGTCTGACTTTGTTGGAACAGTTTCTTGTACTTTCACTATTTGTTTCTTAAAGTCACTTAAGTTTCCTAGTTTCATAAAACCTAGTCCGGTTTTATCATGAGGTAGTTTTTGAATTTGCATTATCTCATCTGCTAAACAGATGTATTTATCAAACATTTTAAAATTAGAGTTTTGTTTGATAAGTTCTTCCTGTGTGGACTTAAGTGTTTCTAGTTCAAGTTTTAGTTCCTGACAAGACACACATGTTTCTTTAACATCTTTACCCTTTTCTAATCTTAAGGCTTTTTCCTTTAACCAATAAACTTCATTTTCCAAAAATTCCTTTTTTGTTTTTAAAAACTTGTTTTTGTTTATGATTTTTAGGGTAATTTCACACAGCTTGTTATATTCTATTTATAATGTGTCATCATCAATAGAGGAGCAAGATGAGTCAGATTGTACCTCGTTAGGTTCATGAGCCATAAGAGAAATTTCGTCATTCTTTGGCTCTTCGTCATCAACTTCACTGTCACTCCAAGCACCACTGACAAAGGCTCGTTGAGTCTTATTCTTGGGTGGCTTTGGACAATCTCCAACTAGGTGACTAGAATCACCGCACCTAAAACACTTCCTATCTACTTTGCCTTTCTTGTCATCACGGTCTTTTCGGAGGGATTTCCTTTCTTCTCGAGGTTGTCTAACAAACTTTCCTCGTCTTCTAAAGAACTTCTTGAAATCTCTCACGGCCATGGCATACTCTTTGTCTCCGCTTCCTGAGCTAGACTCTTCATCGTCACTTGACTCTACCCTAGCTTTTAAGGCAATGGACTTTAACTTCTCCTTCTTTCCTTTGACAATATCAGAATCTTTTTCCATGATCATCTTATGAACTTTGAGATTTCCTCTGAGCTCGTCAAGTGGCATGCTTGAAAGATCCTTGGATTCTTCAATGGCCGTTACCTTTGTTCTCCACTTCGGATGAAGTGCTCTAATAAATTTCCTGACAAAGTTCTTACTAGAAAAAAAATCGTCAAGTGCTTTAAGAGAAGTAACAATAGTATTAAACCTAGGAAAAGCACTATCAATGGTCTCATCTTCAGAGATAATAAATTATTCATATTGTTGAACAAGAAGATCAATTTTGTTATCTTTTACTTGTGAGTTCCCTTGATGAGTGATAATTAATGATTTCCAAATATCTTTAGCGGTTTTACACATAAAGACTCTTTCATATTCTTTCCTAAGTAAAGCATTATAAAGCATCATTTTAGCTTCATTCTTTTTGGCAATCAACTTCTTTTGCTCATCACTATGACGGGTAAGAGAAGTACCCACATCCCGACCCCCTAATATATCCTTAATTATAGGTTTATGGTCACTTTCTACGATGATGTACCATAGATCTATATCCTTTGACTTCACATAAGTTTCAAAGCGATTTTTCCAATATATAAAACTATTTGCTTCAAATAGTGGTGGTCTTTGCATAGACTGCCCTTCTTTGTAGTTTTCAAAATCCATTGATTGTTTCAAGTTTTAAAATACAATATATTTTGAAAATCTTGAGTAACGTAGCTCTGATGCCAACTATGGAAAACTAGAAGGGGGTTGAATAGTTTTTACCGCTTTTTAAATTTATTCGCTTTGAGTACTTAACGTGATTCCAAACTAATGCAAATAATCAAGCAATATAATTAAAGAAAGTAAGGAAAGAACAATCAAACCACAACACGGATGTTTATAGTGGTTCGGTCTACAAGGACTCTCTTCCTTGCGCTACTCCACTCCTCGAGCCTCTAACTCGAGAGTTTTTATTCACTAAGAAACAAGCTCCCTTCTAGGCGGAGAAAACCTTTACACGTCGCTTACTCTTTCTTGGGTTTTATAGATTTGATGATACAAAACAAGAAAGAATGAAACATGAAGGACTTACTTGCAAAAGAAGATTTATATTTTAGTCCTTCGTAGTATTTTGTAAACCTAAATCTCTATTATATAAAGAGATCAAGGGTTAGGGTTTTTATCATTCTAAGTCTTCCATAATGTAGTTATTAAAGGGGTGTGTGTGTAACCTAGGCATGTAGGTTTGTAAACGCCTAGCGTTTGTAAAGTTTGTTCGTAACCTTCAAGGTCTGAGGTGTCTTAGATCCATGTTACAGTTAGGTAACACGTTATATTCTGATCAAATATAATTGGAGGTGATTATTAAAGAGAAACTTTGTGTCAATAACAATTGATTTCTTCTTATTCCGCTGTGCATTTATATTCATTTTTATTGTTGGACCCTAAGGCTCAAAACGATCCAAGAAACTATCTTTTGCACGTCATTAGTTTCTACAGGTGGTATCAGAGCTTGGGGAGCTCGTTACCTAGGGATTCACAAAGTTTTGTTTTGTCGAAGAGCAGCTGATTCGTTGAAAAAGTGCAGATTTGAAGAAGGCAAATAATCGGTAAGGTCTAAATTAATTATTCTCGTACTAATTGAATTTAATTGGTCAAAATGTTTATTCATTCACGTGGGGTTGATTTGACTGATCGAATAAAATAAAGTGGAGCTAATCGACATAAAGTGGTTCTATTGTTTGTTGAATCTGTCGTCTTCTGAAATTGGTAAAGAACCTCTATTGCAATTGTGGGGTTACTGATCAATTGGCAATTGGTGTCGGTTGTCAAACATGAGACATGGCGATCTGATTGGTGAACCGATTATCATTCTTTATTTATATTTAATTAAATATTAATGGTACGGTGCAATATAGTGGTATGTGTTTAAAGTTTACTGATCACGTGTCTTGGCTTGTGGATTCATTGAAGATTAATTTGTTTACTGCGTACGTGTTAATATGCAAGTGGAGAGATGTGCTCTTGTCGTTTATCTGCTAGTAGTACGAAAAGGTGTGGGGTCAATGGTCTTGTTATGGCTCAATGATATTCGGTAGTTGCTCAATAAAGTGTATTATTTGTTCCTGCTGCTCGACACATTTTATTCTGCTGCTACTTTATATAATCCTGCTGCTACAAAAATGTTTCTGCTGCTGCACAGTATTGTTTCTACTGTTGAACTTCGATACTACTGCTGTTATTTATTTTACTGTTGCTGGATTAAATTGATTGTGCTGCTACGATACTACTGCTACGCTTGGTAGTTTCTGCTGCTCGTACTATTGGTTTCTACTATTGCGTTTAAAAAGAGTTTTATGATTTTATATATATGCTTGAGTTACGAGCAGTGAGGGGAAGCATTTATGGTTGATTGGAGATTTGACACACACACAGGGGAAGTTCACACACACAAGATTTTTGGATTTATTTTCGGTTCGTTAAAGGTTTTAAAGGCTCGCATTAATTTTCTTATTGGCGAGGAGGATTATTTGTTGTTTATTTGATGATGCAGTGGAATTTTTCAAGGTTGTGTCTTAGCATATCTTAAATGGCTAACAACGTTTAAAGATACTTGTTTGTTCATTTAAGTGACTACGAATTGACAAAACACTTGAAGGAGTTACGTTATTGTGCTCAGTGATTATTGTCAAGAGATTGCGGTCTCCCTATACGTTAAGTATACGTTCGAAGTCGTATTTAGTACAAGGCATCGGACACAAGGTTGGTTTATTCTACTTCAACATCAAATTGGTGATGATTATTTTTCTTCAACAATATATAAAGCCTACAGATTTGAAGAATCAGCTTATGTACATGCATCACTCGAGGGGAAGTTTCTACTGTTTATTCGTTCTCTATTTGTTGATAACAAAAAGAGGAAGAAATATTGTGATGTCATGGCATGGTTCAAGGGGAAGACAAGGAAGACAAGTTTGTTTCATTCAAGGAGATGATCACATCTCAACTTTTCTACTTCGTCTAGGGAAGTTCGTACAAGACTGTGTTTGTTTTGTCATTATCAAATAGGGGAAGATTGTTGGGTTTTATAGATTTGATGATACAAAACAAGAAAGAATGAAACACGAAGGACTTACATGCAAAAGAAGATTTATATTTTAGTCCTTCGTAGTATTTTGTAAACCTAAATCTCTATTATATAAAGAGATCAAGGGTTAGGGTTTTTATCATTCTAAGTCTTCCATAATGTAGTTATTAAAGGGGTGTGTGTGTAACCTAGGCGTGTAGGTTTGTAAACGCCTAGGGTTTGTAAAGTTTGTTCGTAACCTTCAAGGTCTGAGGTGTCTTAGATCCATGTTACAGTTAGGTAACACGTTATATTCTGATCAAAGATAATTGGAGGTGATTATTAAAGAGAAACATTGTGTCAATAACAATTGATTTGTTCTTATTCCGCTGTGCATTTATATTCATTGTTATTGTTGAACCCTAAGGCTCAAAACCATCCAAGAAACTATCTTTAGCACGTCATTAGTTTCTACACTCTTTTTCTGGTACTAAGCTAGATACCGAGTTCTTTACAAGGGTACAACCATTCCCAACGTCTCTTAACCTTTTTCCGGTACTAAGCTAAATACCGAGTTCTTTACAAGGGTACAACCACTCCCGACACTCTATGTGTTTTCAGAACTAAAACACTAACCGATCACTACTGAATATTTGGTATAAATAATGATGTGTGAACTAATACAATATCGCACAGTAACTAAACTAAAGGTTTACAACACTGTGTTGAACATTGATGCTTGATCTTCTTTGCTACAAAAGATAGATCTCTACAAATGAAATGAATGAATGAATGAATGAATGAATGAATGGGTTAGTAAACTAAGAAAGAATGTATATGCAATATATGTTATGTTACTGATGATTGTCCTTGAACGATCAGCTTGCTATTTATAGGCAAAGCTGAGCAGACAAGTGGCGGATTTGGTGGACCCAAATAATTGGTTCCGCCCATACAACTTGTTGGGAATTATTGTAGAACAGACTTAAGTCTGCTGATGAAATCGTTAAGTCTGTTAGCTTAGTTAAGTCTGCCAGTACAAAGTTAAGTCTGGAAAATATAGTTAGTACTGGTAGGTATTATTAGTTATGTCTATTTATGTTTAACAGAATAGTTTATTAGCTATACGTTAGGAAAGGATATATACGTATTAGTTATCTTATTAGACGATATGTTTATCCTTTCACACGTTTTGTAACATTAGGGTTTCCTTAGAGTATAAAAGGAACCCTACGGCATTATGCTTTAGAGTGACAATTGAAAAGTTTAATAGTAATACGAAGTTAGTACTCATAGTTGTGTTCTTCATACTTGTTGTTTGTTAAGATTCCGCATTAACAATCAATATACTGTTAAGAGTTTCTCATATAGATTAATTTGGATTTATTCAAGTTATCTATTGTCTAACACAGGCTACTTAGATCCATAATCGTGGATGTACAAGTGGTATCAGAGCCTATAGAGGGACTCTGAGTAAGATGAAACACAAACCACAAACACTCATTCACTCAAAAATCCTACATAATGTCTCAACCGGCCAATGATGAGTACTCAACTCATCTTAATGATGAAGAAGTTTCAAATCATGATGATGATACATCAGAAACCAGTAGACCTAAACAACAACAAGACATTCCTGCAACAACCACTATCTCAAACATCAAACTCCCAATTCTGAAAAAAAGAGTTGTATGATATCTGGGCCATGGATATGGAGCATTACCTTGAGTACATTGATAATGATGTATGGAATGTAATTCTGAATGGAAACTCAAAGAAGAGGATCTATGTTGGTAAGGATGGTGTTGTTAGAGTGCTTCCACCAGTCTCTGCTGCAGAGATTCATGCTGTGGAGAAGGAGAGGAAGGCAAGAACCATCTTACTGATGGCCCTTCCCAAGGAACATTTAAGAAGATTTCATGGAATGGATGATGCTAAGGAGATTTGGGAAGCAATCAGAACAAGGTTTGGAGGAAATGCTAATTCAAAAAAGATGCAGAAAACTGTTCTCAAACAACAGTTTGAAGCATTCACTGTGACCAGTTCTGAAGGATTGGAGAAAGGGTATGACAGATTCCAACATCTCCTCTCACAGTTGGAAGCTCATGGTGCTGGTGTATCTACTGAAGATGCAAATCATAAGTTTCTCAGATCTTTGCCAAAAGAATAGTCACATCTGGCAATGAGCATGAGAATGAAAGAAGATGTTGACACTTTGTCAATTGATGATTTGTACAATAATCTTCGGGTCTTTGAACATGAAATCAAAGGTGTTTCAAAGGCATCTTCAAGTGCTGCTAATGTTGCTTTTGTCTCCCAAAGCAAGAGCAGTACTAGCAAAGTTAATTCTAGTGGCTATAATTCTGGTGTCTATGATACTTCTTCAAGCAATATGAAAGAAAGAGAAGTTCCTGCTGGTTTTGCTGATGAAGTCATCTATTCACTCTTTGCAAAGAAATCAGAAGACAAGGACCTCATTAATGAGGACCTTGAACAGATAAATGATGTAGAGATTGAAGAAATGGACATAAAGTGGCAGATAGCAATGATTTCTCTTAGAGTGAAGAAGTTCTACAAGAAAACTGGAAGAAATATCAGATTTGATGGAAAGACACCAGTTGGTTTTAATAAGAAGAAGGTTGAATGCTATAGGTGTCACAAAACTGGTCATTTTGCTAGGGAGTGCACAGCAAAGGTGACTACTGATGGGAAGAAGCAGAAAGATTCAGCCTCTCAAGAAGCAAACAAGCAGGAGAAGAGTCGAATGGGTATGTTGTCTTTGGAAGCTGGTGCTGTTAACTGGGGAGATCACACAGATGAAGAAACAGAACCAAATCATGCATTCATGGCTATTGGCTCCAATACTGAGGTACCTTGTGTTCTAAAACATGCATGAAATCATATAATAATCTTAAAACATTGTGTGATGAGCAAATGCAACAGATAGGTGACAAGGAAGCTAAAATACTTGCTTACACTAATGTCGTTAAGACCTTAGAAGCTCAAATTGTCACTTATCAAAAACAGCAATTAACCTTAAATGAAAAGCTTACATTTCAAGCCAGTGAAATCTATGAAAAAGATGAAAAGCTAAAAAAATATAGGAGAATTGGAATGAAAGCTGTAAAAGATAAGGAAGAATTGCAGAAAACAATAGACACATGGAATAATTCTGCTAAAAATCTAGATAGATTAATAGAGTCTGGTATGAGCTCAACTTGCAAAATTGGTCTAGGATATGAAATAAAATCAGATAGTGAGATTTTAAGTTATGAGGAAGAAATGGAAGGAACTGTGTTCACTAGTACAGATGATGACTTTGCTGATAAACCTGTATACAATAGATTCTCAAAAACTGACAACTTCAAAGGAGTTCCACCTCCTTTAAATGGAGATTACACTCCTCTACCAGAGCAAGATTTTGATGAGTCTTTGTATGTTTATGGTAAGAAGGGACCTCAAAAGCCTGAAACAAGTATCTCAGATGACAAATCCAGTAAGTATTCTACCTGTCAATCTGATGACAGTGGAGGGTCCATTGGAAATGTCACTGAGCATTCTGAATCAGAACCAGAAAATGTACCAAAAGAGGTGTCTAAGTGTAAACCTGTTAAGATTAGTAAACCAGTCATGTCAGCACCAAAACCTAAAACAGTTGAACCTGGTTATGTCTAACACATAGAAACTCCTAGGCAATATGTTAAAAGTCAAGAGTCACCCAAGGTTGATAGAATGAAAAGAGAGCTAGGGAAAGGTTACTCTTTTTCTCAGAAAAGATGTTTTGTTTGTGGTAGCCTTAGTCATTTAATCAGAGATTGTGATTTTCATGAAAAGAGAATGATTAGAGAGGCTGAGCTTAAGAAACAAAGGAGTGTTAATGCTGGTAATGTGATGGCCAAACCAGTGTGGAACAATGTAAAAAGCGTTAATCATGCAAATCAATTTATTCCTAGATCAGTACAAATCAATGCTGGTAGATCACATGTTAATTCTGTTAGGACAAATGTTAATACTGGTAGGCAAAATATTAATTATGTTGGGCAAAAAGTTAATTCTGTTAAGCCCAAAATTAATTCTTGGTATGCTGATACATTTAGACCCAAACAACCAGTTACATATAGACCACAGGTGAACAAATTTAATCAAAGAAATAATTTTGCTAAATCACACTCACCTGTGAGGAGACCCATTGTTAAAAATACAGCAAAAATGTCAAACTCTTATGCTGTAAAGGGACATGGGGGTCTGCTGTTAAGGCCTCAGCATGTTGGTCTTGGGATCCATTTCAGAATGAACTTACTTATAAATCCCAAAGCAACAGTGGTTCATATTCAAATAAGACATACAAATATGTTGATCCACAAGGCAGACCAAAGCCTGCTCAGGCCTGGGTCCTTAAGAGAAACTAATTTCTCTTCTTTATGTGCAGGATCATCCACTCAAGAACATGGGAGATAGAGGCATATTTGATAGTGGATGCTCAGGGCACATGTCTGGTAACAAGGATCACTTAAAAGATTTTGAAGAATTTAAAGGAGGTTCTGTTACTTTTGGAGGTAGCAAAGGCTACATTACTGGTAAAGGTAGAATAGTAGTTGGCAATTTAGAATTTGATAATGTGTCTTTTTTGAAAGAACTAGGGCAATTTAATCTTTTCTCAATATCACAAATTTGTGATAAGCAGCACAAGGTTCTTTTTACTGAAACTGAATGTTTGGTGTTGACTTTTGACTTTAAGATGCTTGATGAAAGTCAGATACTACTAAAAGTCCCTGGACAACACAATATGTACAGCTTTGATATGAAGACACCTGAACTTGCAAAAGGTTTTGCCTGTTTGATTGCAAAAGCCACTATTGATGAATCTAAATTGTGGCATAGAAGACTTGGTCATATAAACTTTAAGAATCTAAAAAAACTTGTGAAGAATAATCTTGTTAGAGGTTTACCTTCCAAGGTTTTCAAGAATGACCATACATGTGTTGCATGTCATAAGGGTAAACAGCATAGGGCTTCATGTAAGGCTAAATTAGAAAGGCTCATCACTAAGCCTTTACTCATCTTGCATATGGATCTTTTTGGCCCTACTTCTGTGCAAAGCATAAATCATGCTAGTTATTGCCTTGTCATTACTGATGATTGCACTATGTTTTGTTGGGTATTCTTTATGTCTAAAAAGGATGAAACCACTGGCTTACTTCAAACTTTCATTAGGAAGATAAAAAACCAGCTTAATCATAAGGTTAAGATTATTAAATCAGATAATGGCACTGAGTTTAAGAACAGAAGCATGCTTGAATTTTGTAGTAACTAGGGAATAAAACAAGAGTATAGTAATGCTAGAACTCCACAACAAAATGGAGTTGCTGAAAGAATGAACAGGACCCTCATTGAGGCAGCTAGGACTATGCTAACAGACTCACTCTTACCAACCACTTTTTGGGCTGAAGTAGTCAATACTGTTTGCTACATATTTAATAGGGTGAGAGTGACTAAACCTCAGAATAAAACTCCTTATGAGCTTTTATTTGGCCATAAACCAGTTAATAGTTACATAAGACCTTTTGGGTGCCATGTTACCATTCTAGATACTCTTAGTGTGCTTGGCAAGTTTGAAGGAAAATCTGATAAGGGGTTCTTAGTAGGATATTCATTAAGTAGTAAAGCTGTAACACCCCAACCCGACAAGGGTAGAAGTGTCACGTAAATGGTGACATATCAAAGGCAAGCATAACATACGACTTACATAATACAAATGGTTTACAATGTTACAAAGGATAATATACCAAATCTACGAAGTCATATATAAATGAATACTAAAACTAAGGTATCGTCTTCATAAGGTAATCTCTCATCCCAAAGCAAACCCAAGCTCCTGGCTTCCTACTAAAACCTGCCGCAGGAAAAGAATGCGGCTGAGCTTAAAAAGCCCAGTAAACAGATATATAATAAACGGAAACGAAATCAACTGGAAATGAACAGACATATCATAATGAATGAGATATAGGAAAAGGAAATAAAGAGTAAGTTTTAGGACAGTAATCCACCACGAGCCCAAACAAATCACATATCATATCATAATCATGTAGAGGGGATGCCTCTCAAATAAGCAGATAATATGAGGGGTGTCCTCATGTACTAGTTGGAGTAATCAGCTCCCGAACTTTGTGAAAGAAGTGGATTGCACCCATCCTCAGTCACCATATCATATCAAAACGAACTGTCCACGAACACGGACTCGAACCTAGGATGCATCCATTCGCCCCCCCCCCCCCCCCCCGGAACAAATCATATTGGCCATAACAAAACATATCATAGTGTGCTAGCATATCATAATCAAAATGGGGACGGTGTAACCAAATCACTAGGGCTACACGCTAGTCATGCCAGTGGTGCATCACAGACACGGCCATGTTACCTTCATGGCTAGGAAACGAACTTGGCTCGGGTATCAAACTGGGGTCAAAGGTCAAAGGTTCATATCAAAGCAAAGGTTCATATAATCATCGTCCAAATATCAAGGTTCAAATCACAGGGTTCATATCAAAAGGTTCATATGCCAAAGGTTCAAATGTCAAAGGTTCATAGCAAAGGTCAGGGTCACATCAAATCAGAGTTCAAGAGACTGAAGGCACCTTATTAAAAAGGGCAGAATATCTGTACCTTAACCGCCAACGAAACATAACATAAGGATAAGAATTACTCCTCCTTCGGTGAATCTACACGAATCAATGATCGGCTTATTATTAATAACTTATTCAAATCAGAGTTCTCATTTTAGTCGGCTTTCCATTTTTAGTAACTTTCTATTTTTAGCAGGTTTCCATATATAGTAAGTTTCCATTTTTAGAAAGTTTCCATCTTTAGTAAGATCAAGTATCATAATTCAATTAAATCAATATTTAATGATATTATGGAAATAAGATGCATTTTAGCAAGTTATGAAAGTTTAGGGTTAATTATGACAACTTCTCATATTTTAAGGTTCTAATTGTAATTATACCAAGGTTAAAGGTTTACAATGAAAATATCATATTAACTCATTCTCATACTCAAGTTATCCAGAATTTCACATTTAGTCCTTTAGATTACACAATTTACAATTTACACCCTTTATATAAATAAGTTACACTTTAAACCTTATAATATCAATAATTACACATTAAACCCTTAGTTTATCAATTTTACACAATCAGTCCTTAATTTATTAAGTTGTACAAAGGCTCCCTCAATTATCCATATCTTACACAACAAGTCCCTCAAGTTATCTAAGTTACATATTAAGTCCTTTAATTTACAATTTCAACCTTTAATTATTAATAATTACATATTAAGCCTTTAAATTCCCAAAATTACACATAACCCCCTGAATATATTTTATTACTCAAATCAACCCTAAGTTTCCAAAAATTACATTTTTAGTCCCTCTCTTTCATTTAATTATAAATCGAATTAATATTTATTTAATTAATCAAAATAAACCTTTTAAATGCAAAATTTACACATGACACCCTCAACTTATATTTTTAACACTTTAGTACCAATCTTAATAATGTTCTAAAAATACCCCACCAGTTTCATAATTTACAAAAACACCCCCTTAACTATTAAAACCACAATTCGTATAACATTTTATTTATTCAAAACAAACCCTAAATGTCACCATCATTACACAATCATTACAAAACCTTAAAAATGCATTAATGATCAGATCTACATCCAAGAAAACCCTAACCCTAATTTCTACCCTTTTTAATTTATTTCTTTTCTTATTTATTTATAAATCCGATTCTAAATTAAATTAGCCACGACTCATATAAGCTCCCATAATTCGAATTAGCATTTTTCCCAGATCATATGTATTATATAGAGTCCAAATAAAATAATTATCATGCCATGAAAATTCGTATATAATTATTTAAGGTTTTAATTCATTTTTAAGGGTTAAATCACAAATTAACTATATATTATACATGATTCGAATCTAATATTTTTCATGAAGCTTATATGATGTAAGAATCAAGGGAAAAATAAATTTTTTTGGACGTGTGGAATGAGCGGATCGAATAATTTCCCACAATAAGCAATCGACACAAATAAATTCCTCCAAGAGCAAACGAATGATCCCAAGACCTTGTAATCATTTTTCACAGAGTATATACATTATAATGAGTATGAGAAAATGATGAACGAATTTTATAGAGCTCGAATGATTTATTTGAAAATATACCTCACGAATTGACAATAATTTCACCACGCTCGAATCAAGCAAGGCACGGCCCCAAATCTATTTTTTGCAGATCATATATGATGTGAGGGACATGGGAAAAATAACAAAATAATTTCAGAAGGGTCTAATGATACATAATGAATTATACCTCAATATGGTACTCGACAAAGGAAAAATTCCACAAAAATCGAACCAGGCCAAGAGAAACTCCAAACCTATTTTTATAGGCTTCTAATGATGACAAAGAACACAGGAAAATTGATCTTGAAGCTCCAAAAATTCGGATGAAGGTGGGACGAATTTAGTTATGGTTTTAGGGTATTCGGTTTTAGTTTTTAAGGAAGAAAATGATATGGTTAAATTAAATAGATGTTAGGCCGAATGAAGAGGGTAGGGGAGGCATTAGAATCGGCCAAAGTGGGTAGCAAATCAGAATTTTAAGGTTGATTGATCTTTCCCTTTTTATTTGATACTTATCTATACATTAAATAAATTAAAAACAATTTTATTAATTAATATATACATAATTCGGTTCATGTAACATTTATAATGTGTTACAATAATTTTTATAACATGTACAAAAATTCAAATGGTGCCTCATAATTATTTGGTTACATATATGGTTTAATTTCTAAGGTTTTGTAATTTAATTTTATTTTATATAGGTTTTAAATTAAAATTTTAAGTTGTAAGGGCATTTTGGTCTTTTTACACGTTTTGGATTTTAGGGTTTTACAACTCTTCCCCTCTAACAGAAAAATTTCGTCCTCGAAATTTGCAAAGAATCAGAAGTGAAAGGATCGAAAACAAAATAGGGACGTACCAGATCAGAATACAAAATGCGGATAACTAGCTCGTATTGATTCCTCGGTTTCCCAGGTAGCCTCCCGCTCTGGGTGGTTCTTCCAAAGAATCTTTACGAATGGAAATGAAAAATCCTAACGATCGGAAATGAAACGAAACAGAAGACACAACGGACAGCGAACGGAAATGTAAAAGACTTGTTTCTCATGACTCTTCGTTGTCGATCTAAGATAGCTTCGGGTTTCTCAGAAAGACATACTATACTGAATTTCAGATTGCAAAGATCATATCCAACATGACAAATGATTATCGCGTTCTCTCGGAAGAGATACAAGGAATACATAGGATTTTGACGGATATGCCGTCCATAGAATTTGATTAAGCAAATCACATGAGATCGTACAGAACATAGATTGTTGGTGACATCAAATGGCAGAAAACATCACAGCAGATCTTATGATTCTTGTCAGAAGTATAGGGATCAACAAATGCGTGTCAAGAATCGAACGTATCAGATCGTATAACGGCGAACAGATTAAGCGTATAGGTGGAATGAACCTAAATCTTACATATGCAAAAATTCTCACATCTCCTATCAAAATTATAAGGTTTCTAAAGTACTCCTCGAAATATCCTATGAACACAATAAGGGTACGTCATATGACGTAAGTATTATCACGTTAGCTACTCGTCATAATACCAGCATCATATGAGTATACCATCATGATGGTCATACTTTATCTCAAGTCGCGAACAGAACTACTTATCTTAACCACCTATCAGTCTTTCTACCTCCTAAGGTTGGTCCAAAACAAACATCACTACGGATTCTAAATCGGAGGAATTTGAACGTACAAATAGCGTAACGGAATGTGTACACCTCAAAATGAAACTCGTCGTCGAAACGTTAGGTCTTCCACAATTCATCATCATTCTCATAACAAAACCATCATCCAAACAAATGCATAACGAATACAGAACGGAATTTCTAATAGGGTAAGGCTCATTCAAAAGATCCTATCGAAAGGTAACGGAAACTTAAGTGGTCTAAGAGGAAATGAATTACGTCTTCAATATCTTCATCCTTTACAACAATCAAATCTTCCAAATCCAAACGTTTACTACAAAATTTCATCCATTCAATTTCATGATCTCGAATCTTTTCAAATTCCAAGTAGTCGCTCTCTTGTCTAATCATACGATCATAGGGTGAAAAGGAAATCATAAACTTGAGTCTGGTTCCTCAAGTCTTCGACACTTCTTCTGGACACGTCGGTGCGGTAGCGTGAATCTCTGACGTGATCACCTTGCATTCCTCCATTTGCGAGTCTGCATCAGCTCTCAATTCATCTTAGTACAACTAAAATGACTAGAGAAACAAGGTTGCGTGTCTCCTACAGGTCTTCTAGCATGATTCAAAATTCACCAACTCAAACTGCTGTGGACTTCCTGGTTTATGTGCTGAAAGCTCATCTTCTACGGTCTGGTCGTCTTGATGCCCAACTGAAATCTCCACGTGCTGCTTGAGGTATAATCGAGTCTCATCTCAGTCTGTCTTCTCCTCACATGCTTCTCTCTTGGTAACGCCTGTCACGAACCTCTTCTGCACATCTTCTACAAGGTTTCTAACTCTAACAATGGTCTTCAGTCTTGGTCCTTTTCGTGGAAGCTCTTTAGTCATCGGATACCTGGTGGTGTTGTCGGCTACAATCTCTGATCGTCAAGTAAATCTATTCTTCTAGAACAAAGGGTCAATTCACTTCATACTAAAAATGGTCAACGTGTTTCCTCGTTCGTCTCTGAGCACAAACATACTGTCATACTATGACAATTGTCCGAATACTTGCGAAAACATGAGTCTTCTAGCCAATACAATTGACATCATTCAAAACTCATAGTGGTCACACGGGTACTAAAGCAACTTCAGGAAATTTTCTTAAGGAAAAACTTCATATCACAAATCTTTCTCTTCACAAATCAAATTGTAATGCTTCGCGGAACTTAATCTCAACTAATCAACTTCCTTCTCAGATGTTCTTGTGGTTGCTTCTTCCGTCTTCCAAACTCAAATGAGGTCGTCTGCTACGGAGTTTCAAAAATAGAACAAATCAAATATTAATACGCGGAAATGGAATAATGATTACGGTTACATTCACGATGGTCGGTGTGCCGCCGCACACTTCTCTCTTTCTTCTTCATAAGCCAACAGGAGCATTCAAGAGATCACTGAAGTGAACAAACTCATATCCCATCAGTTCCTACAATCTCTTAACTTCTTCAGTATCGTGGTTTCGCCAAATTTAGATTAGTTCAATGCAAACTTTACTTCCCTAACGGATCTCAAAAGGTTCATCAGAAACACCAGAAATTCGTACCACAAACTTTCAAGTGCTGGAGCTTTCCAAGAGTGGATACTAACAGGCGTTAGGAGAAAATTGGAAATCAAAGAGATCGGAGTATGTGCTTCATAGCAACAATAATCTTAACAGATTCAAATGATTGAGAATATCATATCAAAATATGGTGAAGCAGATTGTTAAAGGTCGCATTTCAAATATTGTAGTCTATGATAGCTTTACAAAACCACCAATCCATAATCAAGAGACCTCAAAGTCAAATACATCAAAAGGGAAACGGATTCTCAGAGCGAATGTGGTTGTCAAATCATACGGATAGTTCACATATCAAATTTAGGTACATGGTTCATCAAAGTGTGAGATGGGAGAGTATTAGAATATATCAAGGTCAAATATAGCAAATTCAAGGTTAGAATCGTGAACAGTTCAAAGGATTGGAATCTTGTTTAGCTTATAACATAGGAATGATAGGGTGTGCACCTATAGTAATACGAACATCGTTTAACTGTCAGAGTTGAGATGTATGGAATATCAGTTATTAGCATCAGCATGCGTAGATAACAATTCCGTACTGGACAATTATCAACATCAAATCCTTCTAAAGGAAATTGGTTAACATACAACGTTCATCATTCAAATGACGGAAAGTAAGACTTCCTCGTCTTCTGCGACAAACGTTCTTATAAGGCATGACTAAAGGCAAAGGCAAGATTCAGAGTGATGCGGAAGCAAATACTACTCACATGGATGTCCTAGACTACCCATTCCTCATCGGTTATGACTTATGTTCCTATGGGAAAATCCTACGCAACTTCACAAAGGTTATCCTACGAGCGCCTACAGTGGAAACTTAGGGGTCCTAACTTACACAGGCCAAGGGTAGATGTACTACAAGTCGTAAACCTGGCTCTGATACCATAATTGTAACACCTCAACCCGGCAAGGGTAGAAGTGTCATGTAAATGGTGACATATCAAAGGAAAGCATAACATACGACTTACATAATACAAATGGTTTACAATGTTATAAAGGATAATATACCAAATCTACGAAGTCATACATAAATGAATACTAAAACTAAGGTATCGTTTTCATAAGGTAATCTCTCATCCCAAAGCAAACCCAAGCTCCTGGCTTCCTACTAAAACCTACCACAGGAAAAGAATGCGGCTAAGCTTAAAAAGCCCAGTGAACAGATATATAATAAACGGAAACGAAATCAACTGGAAATGAACAGACATATCATAATGAATGAGATATAGGAAAAGGAAATAAAGAGTAAGGTTTAGGACAGTAATCCACCACGAGCCCAAACAAATCACATATCATATCATAATCATATCATAATCATGTAGAGGGGATGCCTCTCAAATAAGCCGATAATATGAGGGGTGTCCTCATGTACCAGTGGAAGTGATCAGCTCCTGAAATTTGTGAAAGAAGTGGATTGCACCCATCCTCAGTCACCATATCATATCAAAACGAACTGTCCACGAACACGGACTCGAACCTAGGATGCATCCATTCGCCCCCCCCCCCCCCCGAACAAATCATATTGGCCATAACAAAACATATCATAGTGTGCTAGCATATCATAATCAAAATGGGGACGGTGTAACCAAATCACTAGGGCTACACGCAAGTCATGCCAGTGGTGCATCACAGACACGGCCATGATACCTTCATGGCTAGGAAACGAACTTGGCTCGGGTATCAAACTGGGGTCAAAGGTCAAAGGTTCATATCAAAGCAAAGGTTCATATAATCATCGTCCAAATATCAAGGTTCAAATCACAGGGTTCATATCAAAAGGTTCATATGCCAAAGGTTCAAATGTCAAAGGTTCATAGCAAAGGTCAGGGTCACATCAAATCAGAGTTCAAGAGACTGAAGGCACCTTATTAAAAAGGGCAGAATATCTGTACCTAAACCGCCAACGAAACATAACATAAGGATAAGAATTACTCCTCCTTCGGCGAATCTACACGAATCAATTATCAGCTTATTATTAATAACTTATTCAAATCAGAGTTCTCATTTTAGTCGGCTTTCCATTTTTAGTAACTTTCTATTTTTAGCAGGTTTCCATATATAGTAAGTTTCCATTTTTAGAAAGTCTCCATCTTTAGTAAGATCAAGTATCATAATTCAATTAAATCAATATTTAATGATATTATGGAAATAAGATGCATTTTAGCAAGTTATGAAAGTTTATGGTTAATTATGACAACTTCTCATATTTTAAGGTTCTAATTGTAATTATACCAAGGTTAAAGGTTTACAATGAAAATATCATATTAACTCATTCTCATACTCAAGTTATCCAGAATTTCACATTTAGTCCTTTGGATTACACAATTTACAATTTACACCCTTTATATAAATAAGTTACACTTTAAACCTTATAATATCAATAATTACACATTAAACCCTTAGTTTATCAATTTTACATAATCAGTCCTTAATTTATTAAGTTGTACGAAGGCTCCCTCAATTATCCATATCTTACACAACAAGTCCCTCAAGTTATCTAAGTTACATATTAAGTCCTTTAATTTACAATTTCAACCTTTAATTATTAATAATTACATATTAAGCCATTAATTTACCAAAATTACACATAACTCCCTGAATATATTTTATTACTCAAATCAACCTTATGTTTCCAGAAATTACATTTTTAGTCCCTCTCTTTCATTTAATTATAAATCGAATTAATATTTATTTAATTAATCAAAATAAACCTTTTAAATGCAAAATTTACACATGACACCCTCAAATTATATTTTTAACACTTTAGTACCAATCTTAATAATGTTCTAAAAATACCCCACCAGTTTCATAATTTACAAAACACCCCCTTAACTATTAAAACCACAATTCGTATAACATTTTATTTATTCAAAACAAACCCTAAATGTCACCATCATTACACAATCATTACAAAACCTTAAAAATGCATTAATGATCAGATCTACATCCAAGAAAACCCTAACCCTAATTTCTACCCTTTTTAATTTATTTCTTTTCTTATTTATTTATAAATCCGATTCTAAATTAAATTAGCCACGACTCATATAAGCTCCCATAATTCGAATTAGCATTTTTCCCAGATCATATGTATTATATAGAGTCCAAATAAAATAATTATCATGCCATGAAAATTCGTATATAATTATTTAAGGTTTTAATTCATTTTTAAGGGTTAAATCACAAATTAACTATATATTATACATGATTCGAATCTAATATTTTTCATGAAGCTTATATGATGTAAGAATCAAGGGAAAAATAAATTTTTTTGGACGTGTGGAATGAGCGGATCGAATAATTTCCCACAATAAGCAATCGACACAAATAAATTCCTCCAAGAGCAAACGAATGATCCCAAGACCTTGTAATCATTTTTCACAGAGTATATACATTATAAGGAGTATGATAAAATGATGAACGAATTTTATAGAGCTCGAATGATTTATTTGAAAATATACCTCACGAATTGACAATAATTTCACGACGCTCGAATCAAGCAAGGCACGGCCCCAAATCTATTTTTCGCAGATCATATATGATGTGAGGGACATGGGAAAAATAACAAAAGAATTTCATAAGGGTCGAATGATACATAATGAATTATACCTCAATATGGTACTCGACAAAGGAAAAATTCCACAAAAATCGAACCAGGCCAAGAGAAACTCCAAACCTATTTTTCTAGGCTTCTAATGATGACAAAGAACACAGGAAAATTGATCTTGAAGCTCCAAAAATTCGGATGAAGGTGGGACGAATTTAGTTATGGTTTTAGGGTATTCGGTTTTAGTTTTTAAGGAAGAAAATGATATGGTTAAATTAAATAGATGTTAGGCCGAATGAAGAGGGTAGGGGAGGCATTAGAATCGGCCAAAGTGGGTAGAAAATCAGAATTTTAAGGTTGATTGATCTTTCCCTTTTTATTTGATACTTATCTATACATTAAATAAATTAAAAACAATTTTATTAATTAATATATACATAATTCGGTTCATGTAACATTTATAATGTGTTACAATAATTTTTATAACATGTACAAAAATTCAAATGTTGCCTCATAATTATTTGGTTACATATATGGTTTAATTTCTAAGGTTTTGTAATTTAATTTTATTTTATATAGGTTTTAAATTAAAATTTTAAGTTGTAAGGGCATTTTGGTCTTTTTACACGTTTTGGATTTTAGGGTTTTACAAAAGCCTTTAGGGTATACAACTTAGTGACAAAAAGGGTAGAAGAGAATCTCCATGTTGACTTTCTTGAGGAGAAACCTAATGTGAAAGGAATAGGTTATAGATGGATGTTTGATATTGATTATCTGACTGATTCTATGAATTATATTCCTATTTCTATGGAGAATCAAGCTAACCCTCCTGCAGGTTCCAAAGAAGTAACTAACAATGCAGGTACACAAGTTGCTTCTGATGCAAATGCCTCTGAGCAAGAAAAGGAGAATGAGGAACTCATTGTTGTTCCCACAACAGTAGTCAAGCTTGATGCAGCTTATGCTGGCACAAAGAAATTTTCTACAACTTCAAAAAAGAAGGAGACTGTTACCAAGCCTCAAGCACAAGGGAAAGATGCTTCTCCTACAAAAGTTTCAGCAGATATTCTATCTTTTAGAGATGAATTGAATGCACTGGCTGAAAAGCATCTTGGAAAGAAGGCTACCAGTACTTCCTCAATTAAGTCTGGTAGTGACTTAGTTAATTCTGCTGAGCCTGATCCTACTCTAACTGATGCTTTTGATAATTCTGAGATGCCAGAGCTTGAAATCTTTGACAAGCCAAGTGAAGGGATCTTTGATGAAGCTTCTTATGATGATGAAGGAGTGATTAGTTATTTTAATAACTTACCCACAGAAGTGGATGTAAGTCAAGCTCCTACACTTAGGATTCACAATATTCATCCACAAAGTCAAATACTTGGTGATCCTAAGTCAGCAGTTCAAACTAGAAGCAAAGTGAAGAAACAGTCAGAAGCTCATGCACTTTTCAGTTTTGTTAAGAAGCAGCAAAGGAACAATCACAAAGATCAACAATACTGTCTGTTTGCAGGTTTCCTTTCTCAAAAGGAACCTACCAAGGTTTCTGAAGCCTTAGAAGATGAATGTTGGGTGGAAGCAATGCAAGACTAGCTGTTGCAATTTAAGTTGCAAAAGGTATGGGTTCTTGTAGATCTACCACGTGGAGCAAAAGTAATTGGCACAAAGTGGGTCTTCAGAAACAAGAAGGATGAAAGAGGAGTAGTGGTCAGAAAAAAGGCAAGATTGGTAGCCCAAGGATACAGACAAGAAGGAGGGATAGACTATGATGAGGTTTTTGCAACTGTAGCTCGAATTGAAGCTATCAGGTTATTTTTGGCCTTTACATCCTACATGGGATTCATAGTTTATCAAATGGATGTCAAGAGTGCTTTCCTGTATGGCACTATAGAAGAAGAAGTGTATGTTCACCAACCTCCTGGTTTTGTTGATCCTGCTCATCCCAAGAAGGTTTACAAAGTAATCAAAGCTTTGTATGGACTACATCAAGCTCCCAGAGCTTGGTATGCTACACTCTCCAAATTTCTTGAGGAGCATGGATACAAGAGGGGTGTCATTGACAAGACCTTGTTCATTAAAAGGAACAAGAAGGATATCATTCTAGTGCAAGTGTATGTAGATGGTATCATATTTGGATCCACAAAAAGGTCTTGGTGTGAAGAATTTGAGGCATTGATGAAAGGCAGATTTCAGATGAGTTCAATGGGTGAGCTCACATTCTTTCTTGGACTGCAAGTGAAACAAAATGAAGATGGACTTTTCATTTCTCAAGACAAGTATGTTGCTGAGATGCTGAAGAAGTTTGATCTTGCAAGTATGAAGTCAGCAGTCACTCCAATGGAGAACAAGGTGCCATTAACAAAAGATGAGGATGCTGATGATGTGGATGTGCACGTATACATATCTATGATAGGTTCTCATATGTATCTAACTGCCTCTAGGCCTGATATTATGTATGCAGTTTGTGCTTGTTCTCGTTTTCAGGTTACTCCCAAGACTTCACATCTTCATGCTGTGAAGAGGATCTTTAGATATCTAAAGGGCAAACCCAATTTGGGTCTTTGGTATCCTAGAGAGTCATCATTTGACCTGGAAGCCTATTCAGATAGTGACTATGCTGGAGCAAGTCTTGACAGGAAATAAACAACTGGAGGTTGTCAATTTCTTGGCAGAAGATTGATTTCATGGCAATGCAAGAAGCAAACCATTGTGGCCACATCTACAACTGAAGCTGAGTATGTAGCTGCTGCAAATTGCTGTGGACAAGTCTTGTGGATCCAAAATCAGATGCTGGATTATGGTGTGAATTTCATGAATACTATAATTCACATTGATAATGAAAGTACTATCTGTATAGTAAAGAACCCAGTGTATCACTCTAAGACCAAACACATAGAAATAAGGCATCACTTTATAAGAGATTGCTTTGAAAATAAATTGATTAGGGTGGAAAAGATACACACAGACTTTAATGTAGCTGATCTATTGACCAAAGCCTTTGATGGACCGTGGTTCAATTTCTTAGTGGTTAATATTGGAATGATAAACCCATAGCTACATTTAAGGGGAGGTTAAATGTATAGTTTGTAAGATAGTACAAGTACTTAGTAGATTTAATTCTGGTAGAAGTTAAATCTGGTAGCTTTAGAGTTAATTCTGGCAATGAGTAGGTCTTAATTATGGTTAAACAACATATGGTTGTATATTTTCTTGGTTTTAGACTAATTTTTCCAGGAAAAGCATGGATTGATGGTGATTGGAAGCTTTGCTAATGATTTTTGTTTGTGTTTGTCTGGTTTTTGTTAAGTCTGGTGAGTCACCATTAATACTGGTTGACCAACGTTAAGTCTGATAATGTTAAAACGTAATTAATTTTTTACCGTTAGGTCTGGTCATACGCTTAATGATTTTTCCTGTTTCAATTGTACCGTTACCATTTTTTCGGCCCTAAGAGGTATATATGGGTAATATTTGATTCATTTTTCATCTTTATCCATTATTTAATTCCACTTTTATTATTTTCGGCCAAGATTACTCTGTTTTAAACAACCAGCATCAAAACCCTAAGACGGCATTCAACCAGTACTTTCAAATCATCTTCCAAAATTCATTGCTCATCCATGGCTCAACTCAAATATTTTGATATGCACAACCAAGTGGGTTTCTTGAAGAAACCAAACAAGAGCGAAGGCTTTGAACAGATAGTGGACTTCTTGAAAGGCTCTCATATAAGGTATGCCTTAACTCACAATCCCACTATCTATGATTCCCTAGTCAAACAGTTTTGGGAGACTGCTACTTCCAAAACTCTCGCTGATGGGACCCAAAAGTTAAGGGCAACTATTGACAACACTGACTATTCAGTCACTGAAGCATCCATTAGAAGTAGTCTTTACTTGGATGATGCTTCAGGGGAAGTTATGTTGTCAAATAAAATGATTTTAGAAGGTATGGAAAGTATAGGATATCCCATTGATGGCACATTCACGTTTTAGAAAAGCCATTTTTCGCCTCAGTAGAGATTTTTAGTCCATTATTTACTACAAGGTCTAAGTTCTAAGAGTGGAGGATGGGATCAATTTGGTAGTAATATTGCTTTTGCAATGGTCTGTCTTTCGCTTGGTAAAACTTTTAACTTTTCCAAATTAATATTTGATGGCATGGTGGGAAATGTGAAAAGTAAACACAAGTTTTTGATGTATCCTTGCTTTCTTCAAATGGTTTTGAATGTTGAAACAGAAAACAAATTGCCTTACTTGTGTGTGCCCTTCAAGGATAAAATTTTTAGTTACATGAAAAGGGGCTTTAAGGTGGCACATAAACAATTGTTAGCTGCTATGTTTCCTGTTGGTACTGACAATGCAGGTACATCTTTATCATCATCTGGAAGTGAAGCACACTCTTAACCACTTCATGAAGATGAGGAGCCTGCAAATGCACTTAGCTAACTTGCACAACAACCACCATCACCTATACCCCCACCACCTTCACATCAGCAAACCCATGTTCTAACTCCAACTCATTAGGAGGAGTCAACTCCAAGGTCTGTGGATGATCTTTTACAGCTGGTTCCTCAACTGGTTAAAAGGATATCTGTATTGGAAAAAGATCTTACATAGACAAAACAAACCATGGGCAATGCTATAGTGAATTTGGTTAGAAAAGTAAAGAAGATGGAGAATATTATGAAAGCAAAAGGGGTTGTCTTTAATGATAAAGAGGGTGCTGCAGATGAAAATTCTTCCAAACAGGGGAGGAATTTGGGTGAAGACACAATCTTTCAGACCCTACTCAAGCAAAATCCTCTGGTGATACTGATATTAGTCCTGTGGGATTGGAAGCAGCAAAGATTTTAGTTAAAACTCTTAGTCAAAGTCAAAAGAAGAGAAGGCTAAGAAAGAAGTTGGTGACAGAAGAAGTTAAGTCTGCTAGTGATGATCCAGTTAAGTCTGTCAGTGAGAAACTTAAGTTTGGTGATCAAGTTAGTTCCGGTGATAAGTCTGGTTATCAAGTTAGTTCTGGTGACAAAGATAAGTCTGCTGGTACTCAAAGAGAAGGCAAGCAAGTACTTCAAGAAACTTCTCAGCTTAAGAAAACAAAGAGGCAAATCAGAGAGGAACAAGCAAGTATGCCTAAAATTGCAAGAATTCAAGCTGAAGAAAAAGCTGAAGAGGAAAGGCTTGAAGAGCTAAAGAAAAAGGATGAATCACTTGCAAAGAAGCTGCAAGAGGAGTTTAAGAATGATCCATTCATGTCTATAATTGAGGATGATGCTGAATTAAAGGCAAAGCTGGAATAACTGAAGGCTAATGAAAGTTTGATAGTGAAGAAAGAGCAAAACAGCTTGCAGATTTCATTAATGCCAGAAGGGAAACAGAAACTCTTGGAGATATGATGGAGAAGATTAAACAGACACAAAAGATGAAAAGTACTACCAAAAAACAATCAAAGCAAGAGAAGATGTCTTACATGAAGCAGTATTTAAAGAATCAGGAGCATTCTACTCTTGAAAGGATGAAAAGAAAGACATATGAAGAGATTGAAGGTTTGTATCTCAAAGCTTATGAAAGAGATCATAACTATAAGCCTATTGATTATGAAGATTCAATTAGAAGGAGTTTTAAAAAGTAGAAGGTAATTGATGTTGAAGAGGTACCTGATAGTTCAAAAGGTGAACTTGTAAAGCAAGAAGTAGAAGTTAAGAAACCTATTTTGTGGACTAGAAGGAAAAGAATGGCTAAGAAGGGTAAGTCAGTCATTAAGAAGGATGTGCAAGAGTATTTAGATGAAAAGGTAGAAGAACCTTTTTTCTGATTCATTCACAATGGGTTCAATTCCTGAAAGCTCAGCACAACCTACCAAGATTGTCAAATGGCAGATCATTAAAACTGGTGAGAAAGGGGATTATCAAATAATCAGGGAAGATAATACATATGTTGTTTATGTTAATTTTCTAGGATTACTTAATGATTTGGACAGAGATGATCTCAAGGAGTTATATAAGCTAATCATGATCAAGTATGGAGATGTCAGACCAGAAGAAGAATTTGAAAGAGTTCTTTGGGGAGACTTGAAGACCATGTTAGATCCACCATCTAAGACTGATGAAATTTGGAAGTTGCCTTATCAACAAGAAGTGGTGAGATGGAGATACTTTGACAGTTATGTAGTTCATGGTTTGACTCTGCAAAGTGCACACATATATATGCTGACAGAGGTTGAGTATCCTCTACATCCCAGGGTATGCAAGAAGATGCTTGAGAAGAAGCTTTTGGGTGATAGAAAAGATGAGGTATGTTATCAGCTATTGCAGTTAATTAAAAGGCAATCCCAAAAGGAAGCTGTTTGGGATGTTTGAAAGAATTTTCTAAGATGATAAGTGGGATAAATGGAGTTTGAGAAGAATCTCACTTGATGAAGGTGCTTCGCACAAACACAACAAATAGTTATCAGTCCACAATGTCTAATCCACATAAGGACTGGCTAATCCAAGAGCAAACGGCTCATGGTAAAGATATCTCAAATCTGTTTATGGCTGACAATTTGCCAAAAATTGTATGGTAATCAACTCACCATATCTATGATAGTGAAGAGTTGACTAGCCCACAAGAGTATGGCTTGTGGTAAAGGTTGTGGAAATCCATAACTGGTTATCAATTCACCAAGGTGATGACTGCATTCCACCAAAGAATTGGCTAGTCCAAAAGCAATCGGCTTTTGGTAAAGACAAATCAAATCCGTTGATAGCTGATGATTTGCTAAAAATCATATGGTATTTCAACTCACCATGTTTCATGTACAAAGAGTTGAAATGGTTATCAATGTACCATGGTTTTACACCAAACGTTGGCTACTCCAGAGTTAATGGCTAACTGGTAAAGAGACATCAAATCCATTAAATTTTCAATGATTCACCTCTCACAGGAGTTAACACACCTGGAAGTGATGAGAATAGTATGAAACTTTATGAATTGATGTACAAACAGTCAATGTTGCTGCAAAGATCAGATGGTGTAAAGATTGCTGATAAAAGATGCTGCACAGTTCAGATTTGATGATTTAAAGAATTGCAGTTCAAAATAATTCCAAAGGTTAGAGTTCAACATCCTCAGGAAGCTTATCAAGAAAGAAACTTGAAGTTCATGGCGTTTGAAGATCAAGTTAGGGGAGGATTGTTGTGGATATTGAGAACATAAGTCGCGATGAAATCGTTAATGTTACTTGTTAGTCTACCAGTACAAAGTTAAGTCTGCAATTATTAGTATGTAGTATTAGTTAAGTCTGTTTATGTTTAACAGAATAGTTTGTTAGCTATATGTTAGGAAAGGATATATACGTATTAGTTATCTTATTAGAAGATATGTTTATCCTTTCACACGTTTTGTAACATTAGGGTTTCCTTAGAGTATAAAAGGAACCCTATGGCATTATGTTTTAGAGTGACAATTGAAAAGTTTAATAGTAATACGAAGTTAGTAATCATAGTTGTGTTCTTCATACTTATTGTTTGTTAAGATTCCGCATTAACAATCAATATACTGTTAAGAGTTTCTCATATAGATTAATTTGGATTTATTCAAGTTATCTACTGTCTAACACAGGCTACTTAGATCCATAATCGTAGACCTACACAACTGTTTGGTTCCGCCGGGACATGACATCTAGCTCTTACAAGATCTTACCAAGATCTTACACAATCCAACTCATTGCTTGTAAATCTTTCCAAAATATTTTGCAAAGTCAACCAAGCTATCTAAATGATGTATGCCATGATGTCATGTATATATTTACATTTTAAGAATTAAAATGTAAAACATGTAAATGTATATATGTATGTAACATGTATCCTAGTGATCATGTAGCATGTTTATGATGGTTTTTAAAAGCTTATTGCTATAAATGTAAAAGACTTTAACTTATATTTATGCTTTGCTAAGAATAAACTTTATAATTGTCACTAACAAAATATAGTAAAGATCATAAAATATAAATAACGTTTTTAGGACGATATTTGTATTAACAGGATTTATAGTCGATTTGACTGGAAAAATTATTCTAAAATTAGTGGAAGACATTAAAATTACTCGGGAAGTCGTCTCGATACTTAAATCTATCCCGGTTACATGTTATAGGAAGTTTGGCCAATTGTAATTTCCCAACCCACGCCCAAGTTACAATATCAGTCCTTGAGGGGCCTTATGCATTTAAAACTAGTCCTTTGCCTACATAATGATAAGTTGTAGATCATTTAGGGTTATCCCCTTTCTTTTTCACTCATCAGCCGCACCTTTATCTTCTCTCACCCCCTCACCTCTCCGGCCACACATGCTGGCTATCTCCACTCGCCACCACCGCACCTCCTCTTCTTACACCACCACCACCAAACCTCGTATTTTAAGGTCCTTAATCCATTTCTTTACTATACCCGCTGTAAAACCCTCCCACACCATCCCCACGCGCCACCAAAAGTTTTTCCGACCAAGATCTATTCGTATCCGAAAGTTTAAAAGGTGGGTAACACCGAGTCACCCGTGGTTGTGACTCAGTGTGAAACAAACTCGAGCATATTGAGTTATTTTTATTTTTTTTGTTCGAATGGGTGATAAAAACAAATGGGTTTTACGTTCTTATTAACTAAAAATCGTTAATAAGTTTTTGGTATCACCTTGTGGTTGTGTTGCGTCGATTTGGTTTTGTCAAGGTTAGGTCGTGAGCCTTAGCTCACGGCAGTGGTCTATTGAACGCGAAGTAGTCGAGTTGAGTCATGTGAGTCGTATGTATATCTTTATTTCTTTTGTGTTGTGGGCTGTGTCATTCGAACCTAGGGTTTGGTAAACCCTTGGCTTCATCAGGTTATTATGGTCGAATTTGGGTTTGTTCATTTAATTGATGTTGGTTGTTATATAGTGGCTATAATGTTGCGGTTGTGGGACTATTATTGTTGTTGTTGTTATTGGTTTTAATGTGGTGGTTCTTGGACTGTTGTTGATGAGGTTATTGGTAATACATTTGCGGCTGCTGGATTTGTTGGCGAGTAATATTTAGGGTCGAATTGGTTTATGTTGGAGCCGAGAGATGGAGCCGAGACCATTAGGCTCTCGGCCTGGATAAATTCTTGTGGATATTGATGGTTGTTTGCGTGAATGGGAGGAGTTGTAGATAACGCGCCGTAGGACTATTTGGCCGTTCACAATTTTTGGTGGTTGATTGATATTTGCTGCATTTTTATTTGGATATATAACGAACTATGTTGATATTAAGCGACGTCGAGTGTCGCCGAGACTTACTAGTCTCGTTGCGGCCTCGACAAGCCAAAAGAAATACTTGGACTTGGTTATTGATATTGGACTTTTAAGGATTGACTTTTGACTCGAGTATGTTATAAACTTGGAAAGTGACTCGAAATATGAGATAACTCGTAAAAGCTTAAATGACATCATTAAATGATAACTTAAAATATTAAATGACGAGTTCATGGTTACTTAATATT
This sequence comes from Artemisia tridentata subsp. tridentata, assembly GCA_021014915.2. NCBI lineage: Eukaryota > Viridiplantae > Streptophyta > Magnoliopsida > Asterales > Asteraceae > Artemisia > Artemisia tridentata. Next base: position 247,576,858 of record CP139507.1, read on the forward strand.
GTAAAGGTTAAAAAGGAAAAGTTAAATGACGCGTTAGACGTTATTTAATATTGTGACAAATAAAAAGCAATGGGTGCGAGTTATTTATTATTTCGAGGGCACGCAAATTGAGAAATACTGTTTATGGAAATACTTATGTTCTGAGAATCTAGCGTCGAGTCTCAGATCAGTTGACATTAATAAACCCGACCCACATAGTTATCGGACTTATTGGGCTGACAAGTCCAATAAGAGCCTAATAAGCATGTCGGAAGAGATTTATTAATAAGCAATTCATCCTTATGACTTACCAAGTATGATTATTGAGTTTTGGAATGATAAATTAAACGAAGGAATTGCGAGACTTATCGAGTTGACGAACTCGATAAGAACCCGACAATTCGTCCAAATAACTTATCAAATCAAAACTGAGTCATACGTCCTTGTTTGTGAGTCGTTTCGGTTTTAGTCATTATGTGGCGTGAGTACATTTGAGTCATGTCGTGTCACCACTACACACCCATCAATACCAAACGCTAATAACTAATATAAGAAAGAGATTTCGGAATTTAAAATGGAATCTACTTGGGATAGTTTATATTATTAGGTTGTGCCGAGTCCGTGAGTGTCGATACTTGAGAGCCGCTGAATACTTTGCTTCTGTAGATTGTATTTGTGCTTTGCTTGATTGAGTGAGTTCATAGCCCCACTTTTACTCTTATAAATATTTATTTAACTTGGGGGAGAAAACATGCAAAACCGTTTTAACAGACCTGCTGCTATTTTTGTTTTGCTATAAATTGTTGACTGGCTAAGGTTAGATATGCGACATGTTTTTCTTAGACCTGGGTAGCAAATAATCTAGTTATATTTTGCTATAACATCGTGCCTGGCTAAGAACTGATATATCTAGAGCCCTACTGTGATTGTCAATATGAAAGAGGGCTTTTGTGACCTGTCATATTGATACTTGATGAATCGTGTTTGTTGATATTGTGGGATTGTGATTTATATATATCTTAGTCCAGTGTAGCAAATTCTTATCTTGGTCCGCCGTTACTTATTACTTAAACCTATGAACTCACCAGCATTAGCTGACTTTTAACATGTTTCCTCAGGTAATTGATGATGTTTACTTTGGCTATTACTGTTGGAGGCATGGCGTATGGCATGACTAAGGATCAACCTAAACTCTGATAATGCTTTTGGGGGCCTATCTTGTTTATTTCCTTTTGGACCTTACTTTATTTACTTTCGGTACTTTTGGTTAAATGTAGACTTGAGATATGGATTTTGAAATGTTTTATGTAAACGGATAATGTTATCCTGCTTTCTATGCTTGTGTTGTGTACTAATTTCGTAGCACCCCAAAAACTTGTTTTGTCTCCCGCTGAACCGAATTTTGGGGGTGTTACATTACTCGACACCTCCAAGACGATACCCAACTTCCCTACAAGAATCCATGGCCACCCTGGCCGATAACATATCCAAACTCGAAGCCGTCATGGCCAAATTCCTTGCCACTTCCGTCTCCAACACCAAAACGACTATCACTAAAAATGAGTCCAACAATAACACCTCCATCACTAAAACCGACATCACCGAGACTACAACCGATCATGTCGACACAGAAACATCCTCTCTCATTGCCAAAATCAATAAACCCGACAACACCATGCTTACTTTAATTGCTCACCGACTCCACTATAGAAACTGAGGTTTTCATACAAATTCCCTTTTCCCCAGTGTCCAGTTTGCATGCCAACCCAACTCACAAAACACCAAAACTTCTACATGATGTAGCCATCTTCCATCGAGCCATCCTTAATGAGACTTATGGTCGTGCCCCGCTCATCGAGAGCATGTTAGCCATATTTCATTGTGTCGAGACATTTCATCCCGGTCACAAATGTTCCCCACCTAAGTTTGTTATTCACCAATCCAAAGACGAACCACCCTGCAGGGAGCCACATGACTTGCGGTACATAAGCATGAGTCTTGAGGACAAGGCTTGTTTTCAGGTGCGGAGTATTGATAGGTGCACGATGGGTTAATGACCAAGTCTTCTGGATGTTGATACAATATGCCCATGATCTCAATATTCACCTATTTGCATGCATGTATGCAGGATGAAGTGGTTATAGCCACATTGCATTAGCATTCACGTTTCTCATTTTTAGTCCATGTTTACAGAAATTTTCCTAAATACTAGGCTAGTGGTTTTTAGTCCAAGTATTTAAATGTAGTTTGTTTCGAGGAAATGATGGAACGAAGAAGAATATAAAAGTCTAGTTTCTTTCTTGTTTTCTTGGAGTCTTGTCCGCTCTAAGGGCCTTATCCATCTCGTCTCGTCTCTACTTCATAGGAGATTGACCATCTCTAATCGGTCTCATAACATATTGTCTTACAACCGTCTTGTATTTCGTGAAACTCGATATACATTCTTCATATCCTGAAATTAACCTAGCTGTCTGTCAATATTTATCTCTTTGTGTGTCATTAACCCGTCATAAAATTTAATAACATTCGAATTCATAATTGCTTCGTTCCAAATAAATTTTATCAAACAATCAACTCTTTTCGCAGAAAGTTAAAGCGTTTCTTTGATTGTTCTCAATCTTCCAAAAAATTTCTTGATAGATACTAATACCCTGATGCGGAAGCCTTGCAATGAAATCCTCATCTTAATTAGTTCACCATCCCAACACCAGAGGTATGAAAACATGGGAATGAAAGTACGTCTTAGTGTTTTGTTCTTGTTCCCATGTTTCAAAAGAAGAGAAAAAATGATGTAGAAAGTCAACGATACTTTTCCTTAGTATCTCTGTTTGGTTAATAACTCTGAGAATTTTTTATTTTTTTTTACTTCTATGTTGATCTAAACCAAACAAACGAGAACACACTGTATTGCAATTTATCAAGCAATGATATTGGACAAGTGTTTTTCCTAAAAATCACCAAATACAAATGGCTAGGAAAGATTGGTAAAAGATCCAAGAAATAAGAATAAAAATAGGATATACTATCGTCTAACACATGATATAACTCTTTCATGCAAAAAATTATCAAATTTATACAGGAACCAAATTCCAAATTCTAAGCCATTTAAATAACCAGCAAAAACTTACGTCCCCTTTTTAGACAATGAGGATGTTTTCTAGCGCTTTCTAGGCAGCAACAATGGCAAAGAACATCTAAAAAAAGCTCTAGAACGTCTACAAATAACAACAAATAGTTTTAATGATGAAAGCTACGAAAAAAGAAAAAAAAAAAAAAAAATCAACATTTAAAGAGATTTATGGGGGTTTATCTCAATGGTCTTCAGGCACATAGTTAATCCCTTAGCTACTCGTAATCTTCATCATCAATCCAGTATCCATACATGCTTTTCAACTTCCCCCCCCGCTAATTTCCCTGCTAATTTCTCGAGCCACTTTCCTTGTTGTACAGGAGCAGCAGCGGCTGAATCAGTAGCCATTGCAATTTGGACCCCGTTGGGTGCAACCGAACCATCACCCTCAACATGTCTACTTGGTGTGTTTAGCTCTGAGAAATTGATTAAAAGACAAGACAAAACTCTTAATATGATTGGCATTGACAGGTACATATACAACGTTAATGACACTTAAGAAAATTAACTTCATAAGGATTAGGTTGTGCTTACATGAATTCAAACATACATAAATGAACTCGTGTAGCAAGCGAAAATGATATATAAGTGTTACGTGAATAACCCACTTTTGGAAAACAATCTACTTAACACCCATTATTAGACCCCATTTTCCTTTAATAATCATTCCTATTTGTGGGTCCTATAGTCGTTTCTCTTTCGTATCAAGTAAATACGACGTTCTAATACAACACACTAGATTCCGTTAGTTACGTAGGACAATAATACTAAATAACGGTAATAATACTCACGTTGGGTAGGACCCACAATATAGTACTAAATAACAGCAATAATACACTCACATTAGGTTAAACGATTATCCATAGGTTAACGCCTATATGTTAAGAAGAAAGCTACATGTCCGTCATCTTAATCTATGTTGAAGAGCATAGCTAAACAAAACTTGGTTAAGAAACTTATTAATCATTTCAGACATTCGAAAACACAATCTCATATCTTTTGATATACCAATAATAGAACAAGAATCTTTTTTTTTTTTTTTTGAACAACAAGAATTTATTAAACTAGCAAGATGCTAGAAAGAGATTACAAGGAATAAACCACTAAAGGGTTTTGAATCCAGTTGTTCCAAGATATGGAAGACATTTTACTTCTAGTGGAATACCATCTAAAAGAAAAATCTACAATATTATCAAAAATCATGCTACGTTTAGGCTGATTGGTACCAAATATCACTACGTTTAGGCTGATTTTACTTCTAGTGGAATAGCATCTAAAAGAAAATTCTACAATAGAACAAGAATCTACGACGGATGAAGTTATAAGTGTTAATATATCAGTAAAAAAAACAAAAGCTTGTTCCAACCTTTATATACAAGTGTCCTACCATACTATACAGCTAATTATTACTTCTATTAAGTGCCCAGTTTTGCATTAAGTCCCATAAAACAACTAAACATAAACATACGCTATGACTAAAACAAAAGTAAAAATGGAGAAATACCTGCAAGCCCATGAGCATAGTTACATTTATCAGCAAACACACAGTGCCCGGTCATTTCCCACTGATTGCAAATTTTAGTTTTCCAGTAAGTACCCTTCACAGAAGTTCGTACAACATCTTGATCACTGCTAGCAGTTCTAACTTGGACAGCCCTGCCAACAGTTTGACTTTGACCCTGGTCAACCACAGTCTTGATATTGATAACAGAACTTTCTCTTGCTCGTCCCGAGTCCATGGCTCCACCAACGTTGAACATAGTAGCATCATGAGTATAGCTACAATTGTCTCCATATGGGCATTCTTCCCCATTAGAAAACCTCCAACAAATACCCTTTTGACCAATCCTCCCCCGATCCTCATTCCAATTTCCATTACCATTTCTTCCTCCTCTATTATTATTCACATTTTCTTGCCAATTTAGTGGCGGAGAACGTAAGTCATTAGGGCCGTGAGCGTAGTTACAACCATCAGCAGCCTTAGGACAGGTCCCGTCAACAAACTGTTGACACAATCGAGTCTTGTAGAATATGTGGGTGGTTCCTCTACTCATAGGGACACTTGAGCGGTTAGGCCTTTGAGCAGCAGAAGACAAAGGTGTTGAATTTTGAGTAACTGAGTTGACTATCCTATTCGAATTGTCAATTTGGGAGTTTGAACCATTTAGATAAGGGATGAATTCCCCTTGTCCATTGTTATTGTTGCCACCATTGAAAGGGTGTTGAATCATTGTCACAGGTTTGGTTGATACTTTAGAAATTTGATCAAACTCCAATATAACTGTTACATAAAGATGACCAAGAAATAAAATTAGAACATAATGAACAAAACACACATTGTGAGTTTATAAAATGGTACCTTACGATTTTTAGGTCTGATTTTTTTTCTTTCAAATTCTACTTACTGAGTGGTGGTTTCAGAAAATCAACTAAAATCATTTGAAAACATAATGAAGCTTAAAGCCGTTTTAAAACATCTAAATTAACCAAAATCCTAAAAACGCATCGAGTCTCCTGTACACAACTATAAAAAAATGTCCATTCACTGAAAATAAACTAAAATCACATTCTTAAAACGGATTAATAAGTTAATGTGTAAAGAAGCAATGGCCTACATGATCCAACAAACAATATCCATGTCAAAGATGCACCCAGGCAGTCACATATTACAGTTTGCATGAAAACAAATTAAAGACAAGGTTATGCTAGTTTCCTAGTGGTGTTTCAAGAGGTGAAGATAATTACCAGGCCACCAGCTATAATATAATGATCCTCATGATATTCCTAATTGGCTCCCTTTAACTGAGTCTCACAAAATTCATGTCTTAGGTGCTGTTTAGCTTTTGTTTTCTCAATTATATCTTGAAATACATTATCAAGTTATCAGCCACCGTTTACATGAGTGCTATCAAAATTAAATATCAGTTTCTTCTTGAACGACTTCAAGATTTCATACATATATTCTTTTGGCATAAAACTAATTAAAAACCCTAAAAAGATTATTTACAAAAATTAACCCGCTAAATGAGTTAAAGAATAAAGATCACTCAAGTGTTAACCAATCAAAAGTATTAGCACTCAATATTAAAATTTAGAGAGACTAGGAATTGAATAAAAAACCCAGAAAGAATAATAAACTTAAAACAAATTAAATCCAACCTGTAAAAAAGGCGACGATCAAGAAAACCTGACACTTGAAGAAAATGCGCAAATAAGAATTTACAACAAGATTGAAGATTAAAAAACCATCGGAAATTTTACAATTAGAAGTGAGTAATAAGTAATAACTTTGTATATTTATATACAAATTAATTTTATAGAGAATTAATGTAATTAATAAGAATATCTTTAATATCCATGTATGTAATTACGCATTAATGATTTGTAAACAAATGGAATGTATAATCGTTATCTTTAACGGAGACAACAAGGAGGGGTTTAGAGGTAAGTCTATACCTAAAACTTTCCACTCAAACGGCTAGACTTCAATTCTGAAAATCGTATTCTGTTAGGAAATTTACTAAATATTATTATTGCTGTTATTTAACTTAAAATTTCAAAATTGGAACTTTGATAAAATTAAATTATCTCTTTATGACCACATATTAAACAAATTATCAAAAATGTCGTTTTTTTTTTTTTTTTTTTTTTTTTTTATTTTTTTTTTTATTTTTATTTTAATTTAATGAAAATTCAACTTTTTTATTATTTATCTTAGTTTGTTATAGAAAAAGTTTTATCATCATAAGCAGTTAGCAGTTAGCGGTTAGTAGTTAGCAGTTAGCAGTTAGCGGTTAGTAGTTAGCAGTTAGCAGTAGCAGTAGCAATTTAATTTATAAAAGTGTTTGGTAGAGTATTTAATTTATAATCTGTCCACCCTTAATTTAACCTTTCTTAACCGACTCTAACTCTTTAAGTTATGCATTTTTTCCCTTAAACTTAGCACTTAGGGCTATCTTTAGCCACTACAACATTGACTGCTATTCGAGGGGACTTTTTGAGCCTTTCGGCGGGGATATGTCCCCGCCAATAACCTTCAGCGGGGACATGTCACCGCCGGAGAGTCCCCGCTAACGGCTAGTCGTTGATACTTTTGGCGGGGACGGATGTCACCATTTGGCGGGGACATGTGAGTCCCACAGCCTTTGAGCTGGTCAAACTTGGTCCAGCGTGGCATTACTTTTTGGCTGGGACATGTCCCCGCCAAAAAGACAAATAACTAAACAGAAAATCACTTAGTAAATTGATTATCTTAATTAATCAATACTTTCAGCGAGGACATGTCCCCGATAAAAGTGTTATCCACTGTTGAGATCATCTCTTTTGGCGGGGACATGTCCCACCAAAGGAGTTATCCAATGTTGAGATCAACTCTTTTGGCGGGGACGTGTCCCCGCTAAAGGAGTTATCTACTGTTGAGACCAACTATTTTGGCGGGGACATGTCCCCGCTAAAAGCCTATCACCCATTTTGCAGCATATTGCTGCAAAATGGGTAATTTTCAGATTTTTTCTGGAAAAAAATTTACAACATCGCAACCTGTAAAATCTACAACATCACAACACCAAAAAAGACTCTCACATCACAAATTAGCCAATTTCGCTAAGCATAATATCATATATATCTAAATTCGCTAAACATAATCATATGAATCCAAATTCGCCAAAAACGGTTCCAAAACCGTGATCACATGATCATCTACATGGACTACACATAACCTAGCTATCCGCAAAATGGTCCAAAACTATACGCGTAATCCATTTAGCGAGAATCCTAACACATAATCTACATAAACACATAATAATCCATGTAAATCTCCACAAATTTGTCCATAACCCCAAAACAAATATAAACCGAACCATGGGACCTAAACAACCCGTATGCTATTCCCCACTCCCCCCACTACCCCCACTCCCTTCCCCGGTACCTCGAGACTCACCTGTGAAGCATCATGTGATCCCGATGTCCCTGGCATGTTACTCGCTAGCCGATCGGCCCAACCCGGCTGAGTCCTTGCCCACTCCATCAACTGATCAACTTGAGTCCTTTGAGCAGAGAGCTCCTCGGCTTGCTTATGCACGGTTTCCTGCAGCGAGGACACGGAGGCTTGCTCGTGGGATCGTGAGGCACTGAGGGTCGTCTTCTCATCACCGCCGGGTAACACTCGACCTACGCCAGGAATATGACAGCGCTGCTTACCACTGATCACGTGGCGTATAATATCGGGGTCAGGCATAGTTGTCTCCGCGGAGGTGCTATTTGTCCGCATCCGTATCATCTCATTCTCATTAGTTACAAAAAAATAGGAAAAGTAATATATAAGTTGTGATTTATTATATTGCATTAAAGTGAGTGAGTTTTTGGAAATAAATTATACTTACGTATCTAGCCTCAGAAAATGGAGACTCAAAGACGTCGTCTCTCGTATGGTTCCTCCTGTAAAGCTCTGATGACGTATAGTCCGTATTCGGGTCACGAACCCGACCCAGACTTAAGTCCGTTACGAATGGACCCATACCCATCACGAATGGGCTATCACAATAGCGGTTTGGGCTCACGATGGCCCAAACCCAAAGCTATTTATGGTTTTGATATAGATATCCTTTATTTATGGATATATATCATATACCGCCCTATGCGGGATATGCTGAGGAGTGAAGGACACGAAACCGACTAGGGTTTCGTGTGTATATAAAGAGTCCTTCGACTCTCATTAAAGGTACGACTTACAAAACCCTAACTCTTCTACAAACCCTAAAACCGATTACTTACTCTCACGCCGGAGGATAATCGTGGGAGACAATCCCACGATAAGCCTAACGGTGTTTTTCTGTTTTATTAGTGCACAGGTCTCAAGCATTAAGATCAAATTGGTACGGAATCAAGGAACGCCCAACTTTTGTATCAACAAGTGGCGCCATCCGTGGGACCCTACACTAAGAGCTTTGAACTAGAATGACGAAGCACGGAAAGGAGCGGACTCTACATGTGAAGAAAACGCATGACGATTTACTAGGGAAGAAACAGCAAACTGATGCGGCCTCTAAGCAGACCTCTGGGACAACCAGCACGCCTAGAAGCTTAGGAGCGTACTCAGATCTGCTCTTTACTCCAACAGAACCGCTCACTATGACTACCAATGCTACTACAACAAGTACTAGCGCGGTAGACCCACAACGCACTCCTCTAGCCATGCCAGAAGTAAACTTCACTGAGCCACCAAATGCGCCTATCCGAAACAAGGATCTTGTTTTGGAAACAGACTCCATCGCACTAGAAGGAGTCACGCCTGAACTAGCGCCAAGTGACTTCGTATCTCAAAACTACGAAGCCTTGGCTGCGCTCATGCAAGAAGAGGCAAATAAGAGGTCAAGCCAAAGTCTGCACGCCAGGCTCAACTTCTACCCTGAGTACGAAGCATCCCCACCGCGCTACCGAAATGAAAGACGCGAGAAGGATAGCCGCAAACAACCGGTGTTTACCAGGATTGGAAGGAAGGTTGTGGATGATGAAGCAGCCGACTTCCAGCATCTAGAGGAGCATGAAGATGGGGAACGGTGCACCAATGTCCATGCTAGGCTTGGCAGTCGCAGGGTTCAGGATAGGCTTGGGCGACGGTGCTCCCCAAGTGAAAGTCCTTCAAGCTCTGATTCTGAGGATAGTCGGCGCAAGCGCCGCAGAGGAGCAAGCTCAGATTCTGATGATAGTCGACGCATGCGTCACAAAAGAGTACGCTCATCTTCAAGTGATTCCTCGGATAACGAGGACAAAGAAACTGGACACTGGAAATCAAGGGGGAAATACCGCGACCAGAAAGACGAATACATGTCTCTTCCTTGGCGTCGCCAAAAAGTTGATGCGTTTACTAGGCGCATCAGCGATTTTTTGGAGAATAAGAAAAGGCGCATGCCTGCCAACGTCAAAACATATGATGGGACAGGTGATCCTGATGATCACCTAAAAATTTTCGAATCAGCAGCCACTATCGAAAATTGGCCACAACCTGTGTGGTGCCATATGTTCAACTCTACATTAGTAGGGAATGCGCGCAACTGGTTTAGTAAGCTTCCACGCAGAAGCATCGGTGGGTTTGAAGAGTTGCGCAAGGCGTTTCGTTTAAACTTCACTCAAAGGAAGAAGTGCGCCAAAAACCCTGTCGAACTCGCTAGGGTCAAACAGCGACAAGGGGAATCCACAAGCGCTTTCATGGAACGCTTTAAGGACGAATGCATGCAAGTCAAGGCGTGCCCAGAAATACTAAAAATATCGGGTTTTATGAATGCAATCAATAACCCAGATTTGATAAAAAAGTTAAATGATAAGGTTCCCCTAACCTTTGACGAACTCATGAAACGAACGAGGTCCTTCATCCAAGGAGAAGCAGCCGCTGCAGATAGCAAGAAAGGCTACTCGAACCATAGGTCACAAGAAGAGTCAAGGAGACAATCCAATGACCAGAGTGGCAATCGTAACAAAAGTTATCGCAACCAAGGAGGCGGAAGGGGAAACGACAAGTACACCCCATTAACAAAAACTCCAAAGGAGATATTCGCGACGGAAGGTGCGAACTTTCCAAGACCCCCACCTATGCGCACCCCTGAGGATCGGCGCGTAGGGAACGGATACTGCGAGTATCACGCACAGAAGGGCCATACCACTAATGAGTGTGTCCAGTTACGCCAACTAATCGAGAAACTAGTGAAAGAAGGCAGGTTGGACCACCTCGTTAAAAACATTAAGGAGGGGAAAGACAAGCAGAAAACCGGAGGCAAGAAGGAAGCGCCTAAGGAAAAAGATGATACTATCTACATGATACAGTCATGGCAGTGAAAGATTAGGCAAAAGGTGAGCCAGAAGTTCTCTCATGGAAGCGAAATCTCCTTCCCCACCTTAACTGCGGACAACGCAGTGGCAGAACCACTTACCATTGAAATAAATGCGGGGGGTCACGACATCCACCGCATGTATGTCGATGGGGGCACATCAGCGGATATAATGTATGAACATTGCTTCAAGAGATTGCGTCCTGAGATACAAGGACAGTTAATTCCAGCCACGACTGCGCTCACTGGCTTTACAGGAGAGAAGATATGGCCTATGGGGCAACTGCGCCTACTAGTTGCTGTCGGTAATAAGGAACACTCCACGACAGCCTGGATGAACTTTATGGTAATTAAATCCTCTTCGCCATACAATGGCATCATTGGGAGGTCAGGAATATCGGCGTTGCGCGCGGTACCATCCACAGCGCATGGGATGCTCAAATTCCCAGTAGAAGGCGGCATCGTCACCATTTACAACAACGCTGCGCCACCAGAAGAATGCAACACGATTACATGTGAGACGACGCACGTCCCAGAGCAGAGCGCAGCTAAAGTTCCAAATTTGAAGGTCGCAATTCACCCCGATTACCCAGAGCAAGAAGTATCAATCGGAGGGTCGCTGTCTGACAAAGGCAGAACAGCCGTGTGCGCAATCTTACAGAGGAATTTGGATATCTTTGCCTGGGAACCAAAACACATGACTGGCGTGCCACGATCAATCGCAGAACACAAGTTACAAATCCGACAAGGATATTCCCCAGTAAGGCAGAAAAAGCGCGGCCAGGCTCCAGAACGCGCAAAAGCCATACTAGAAGAAGTACACAAACTTGTGGACGTTGGCATCATGCGGGAAGTCTATTACCACGATTGGCTCTCCAACCCAGTGATGGTCAAAAAGAGCGATGGCAGTTGGCGAATGTGTGTGGACTTCACTGACCTTAATAAAGCATGTCCACAGGACTGCTACCCACTACCAGAGATAGACTGGAAAGTGGAATCGTTGTGTGGATATCCCTTTAAGTGTTTCTTGGATGCATACAAAGGGTACCACCAAATCCAAATGGCAAAGGAAGACGAGGAAAAAACAGCTTTCCACACAAGCCAAAGGGTCTACTGTTACACAAAGATGCCTTTTGGCCTGAAGAATGCGGGCGCCACCTACCAGCGATTGGTAGATAATGCATTCGAAAAGCAAGTGGGCCGCAACTTAGAAGTTTATGTGGACGATCTTGTCATAGAAAGCCATACTGAGGAAGAAGTGGTGCGCGATATAGAAGAAACATTTAGAACGCTACGGGCGATCAACATGAAGTTAAACCCCAAGAAGTGCACTTTCAGTGCTACAGAAGGAATGTTCTTGGGATATCTGATAGAACCAGATGGCATTAAGCCATGCCCAAAAAAGACAGACGCTGTCCTCCAACTTCCTTCACCGCGCACGTTGAAAGAAGTTCAATCTCAAAATGGAAAGCTAGCCGGTTTGAACAGATTCCTGTCCAAATCAGCGGATAAGTCACTTCCTTTATTCAAAACACTCAAGAAGTGCACTAAAAAGGGAGACTTCCGGTGGACTGTGGAAGCGGAAGAAGCCTTCACCAAGCTTAAGCAACATATAGCAGCGCTTCCTAAGCTAGTCGCACCTCGACCAGGGGAGGAGTTAATCATCTACTTATCCGCCACCCAAGGAGCGATCAGCGCAGTCCTACTGACGGATAGGAATTCTGTGCAAACACCAGTGTATTTTGTAAGTAAAGCACTCAAAAAGACAAAGATCAACTACAGCTCAATGGAGAAGTTGGTTTTGGCGTTAGTATTTGCTGCCAAAAGACTGCGCAGATACTTTCAAGCGCACCCAATAGCAGTAATTACCGACCAACCTATCAAACAAGTTATCTCTAAACCTGACGCATCGGGCCGGTTACAAAAATGGAGTGTACTGCTAGGCGAGTATAACATCTCCTATAGACCACGCACTGCGGTCAAAGGACAAATATTAGCAGACTTCATTATCGAAAAGCCAGACACCGATGCCGCACCTCCACCAAGCAAGCTAGAAATACAAGAGCCATGGATCTTATTCACGGATGGATCTTCATGCGTGGATGGGTCGGGCGCTGGCCTTATACTCACTAATCCAGAAGGAATGGAGTTCACTTACGCACTGTGTTTTGAATTCACAGCCACGAACAACGAGGCAGAATATGAGGCCCTAATCGCTGGATTGTGCATTGCAACTCGAATGGGTGTACGCAACCTAGAAGCAAACGTGGATTCTCGATTAGTAGCCAACCATGTGTTAGGAGAATATGTGGCTAAAGAGGACAACATGGTCCAATACCTTGAAAAGACAAAGTCACTAATTCAAAGTTTTGATAGATTTACAATCAAACAAGTTCCTAGAGGGGAAAACAATAAAGCAGATGCACTGAGCAAGATTGCATCTACAAGCTTTGCGCACCTATCAAAACAAGTATTGGTGGAGATTCTAAAGAACAAGTCCATCTCGAAGATGGAGATATCTACGGTGATAGAAGAACAGTATCCTACATGGATGACCCCTATCATCGATTTTATAAACAAGGGCAAAATTGCCCGAGGAGCTAAAAGACGCTCGACGGATACGGCGCACGGCGCAGAGGTTCGAGCTTAGAGATGGTATCCTATATCGGCGCTCATTCCTACAGCCATGGCTTCGGTGCGTTGGACCTCTCCAGGCAGACTACGTACTCCGGGAGATCCACGCTGGTTCATGCAGCATGCATTCAGGACCACGATCCGTCGTAGCACGCACATTGCGCTCAGGGTACTACTGGCCTACTATGCACCGTGATGCGCGCGATGTGATAAGGAAATGCAAGGACTGCCAAGTTCATAGACCCATCCCGCGCAGACAACAACAAGAGCTAACGCCTATTACTTCTCCATGGCCATTCTATAAATGGGGTATTGACATCGTGGGTCCCTTCCCTGTCGCAGCAGGAGGACTGAAATTCCTTATTGTGGCAATAGATTACTTTACTAAGTGGATTGAGGCAAAAGCAGTTGCGACAATCACAGGAAACCAAGTAAAGCGATTTGTCTGGGAAAATATTGTATGCCGCTTTGGATTACCTGGGGAAATCATTTCAGATAACGGAAAACAATTCCGTGATAACCCATTCAAAGACGGGTGCGCGGAGTTAAATATCACACAACACTTCGCATCAGTTAAACACCCACAAACCAATGGCTTAGTTGAGCGCGCAAATCGAAGTCTAGGCGAAGGAATTAAAGCACGCCTAGACAAACACAAAGGCAGATGGGTGGACGAGTTGTCGCATGTCTTATGGGCGCACCGCACAACAATCAAGGTTAGCAATGGAGACACTCCTTTTTCCCTTGTCTACGGGACAGAAGCTGTTATACCAGCTGAAATTGGGATGCCAACTATCCGCACCGCGAAAGTTAATGCTGCGACCAATGATGACGAACGAAGGATAGATTTGGACCTGCTGGAAGAAAGGCGCGAGCGCGCAGCCATACGAGAGGCAAAAACCAAGTCAAAGATGAAGGGATACTACGATGCTAAAGTTCGAAGCACCTCATTCAGACCTGGAGACTTTGTGTACCGCGCTAATGATGCAAGCCACGCAGAAGATACAGGTAAACTTGGACCGAAGTGGGAAGGGCCTTATGAAGTCATTGAGGCACTAGGACAAGGCGCGTACAAACTGCATAACACAGATGGCCACGAGCTACCACGCACATGGAACGTTTGCAATCTCAAGAGATGCTACCTTTAGATAAGGCTACGGCCTCACACATGGACACCTCCGCACTTTAGTAAGTGCTCAATAAATATCCGTGTATTTATATCTTGTTTCATTTAGACAAATGTTTTTTCTTTTTTACAAAAACTTGCAAGTATTAATAAAATGATTGCGGTTTCTAGCTAACTCCGTGATACACTTTACTTTATTGCTTACATATAATTTATGTCTCAATATTGTTTGTTATATTATCTTTTGCCTACATGGCGTGCATGCACTAATTAAAAACCCACGATGGTAAAAGGATGAGTAAACCTAATAAATGACTCGTTGAGTAAGAGGGTTGCAAACCCATCAACATCGGATCACGTATCCTTGTTAAACACCTTACTCTCAAGACGTTGGAGTAAGTTCGATGCGCATCTCACGACGGGTGCGCAATTATGCATACTGTGCGCGTTTAACAAATTAAGAGTTAAGACAATTATCCCCTTAACATGGTATTTGCAGTACGCTGCAATCCATACACTTGTGCACCTCACGATAGATACACAACAACTTGTGCATCTCATATACATTTATGTTATACACGATAATGTCATACACGACTATGCCATGAATTTACACACGCTTATGTTAAGATTATGATACCAGTGATTATAAATTCTTTAAATATATTTATATAAACGGTTTGATTCTTAGACATCTTTCACGAAAAGACAAAATAAACTAAGCACAATCAATATAACCACAATCAAATTTGGTACAATATGCGTACAATCGCATATTTCAAAACCAACACTTTGTTATGGATTACGAATTCATACAAAAGGATAGACTTAACATGCATATGTGCAACAAAAATGTTAATCTATTACAAAAAGCTACCAAGACAAAAAAGATCTAAAGGCTACGAGTACGCTTGAGCCTAGAACTGCTAACACCACCTTGGGGCGACACTGTCGGTACGCTGACAGGCACACCATCAGACCTGGGGAGATGTGCGGCACCAACACCGCAGAGGATAGCCTTTCCCTTCACACCCTGCTTCTTTGCCAATCTCGTAGCATGAGCTTCTAAACATTGCTTCAACGAGATTTCCTCCTCAAGGGCAAAGGGATCCTAGACATTGCGAGGATGGGCAAAGATGGGTACCTGCAGCTACGACGAGTCTGGCTTGAGAAAATAGTCAGCCTCTGCCTCTGCGCTCTCCACTGAATGCCTTGCCAAGGTCAACCCCTCCATGATAACACTTATGGGGTAATCCTGGTCACGCTCAAGTTGAGCGATATGAGGAAGCTCCAGCAGCTTCATCTTCTCCATTGATGCAACAAGCTCATCATAAGCACTCGCATTATAATCAGGCACTTGTGCGACAGAAACCTTCAACAGACCGCTCTCAGAAAGCTCCTCTACAGCTTGCGCCTTGCCACGTGCAAGTGCGCGCCCAACAACCTCCCCAAAGGCCTCTCGCACCTCTTGGGACTCCAAAGTACCCATCGCAGCAAGGCGTAACCCATGGCTAATGAGCCATCTGCGTTCAGCAATAGTAGACACCAAATGAGGGTACAGCTCCTCATCATACTCAATGCTCAGCTTACGCAGCTTGCGCTGCTGGTTCTCCAGCAAGCTCTCCACAGACTTGCGAAAGCCATCCATGTTCGACATGAGTTTGCCCTTGTTCAGTTCCATATATCTCAAGGCCCAAAGGCAGGAGGCCTTGTATTCTCTTGCTCCTTTGCGCTCTTGAGTCAGTTCAGCAATAAGTGACATTTTCTCATCAGCAACCTTCTGGGCGTACATACTAGATGCCCTCGCTTCAACCTGTGCATCAGTCAACTGCGCCCTCAGAATATCTATCTCCTTGTCCTTCTGCGCAACTTGGCTACCCTCACCACTATACTGAGTCTGTAGTCGCGCAACCAATGAAGCCAACTCTTCTATAAGGCGACCTGTTGGCGCATCTTCAGCAGACTTTTCCTCACCCACCGAACTCTTGGGCGCAAACTCACCAGTATATGCAACATCAGCCTTGGGTGGCGAATTTCCAACTTGCGCACCCTCATCAACAACAGCCTCCAAACTGCGCGCAAGTAACAAAAAGTCAAACAATGACAACAATATCAACAAGGATTAAAAGGTTAAAGATAGGAGGTCCATTGCTTACTTGAAAGGAGGAGTTCCAGAAGCATCCTTCTGCGATGCAGTTTCTTCAGATGATTGCCTGACAGAGATAGCAGGGCGCTTACTTGATGTACTTGCGCCATCATCACTAGATGATCTCTTACGCTTCAACCTTTGGCTCTCCTCCTCCTCTTCCTCAGATTCATCCATGGCACTCCCCGACGAATCTACGTGTACTACCTCCACAGGGATCTGCGACCCAGAAGCGGGAAAGCTACGCAGAGGAGTAGCCATAGTGACACCTGGGGGGATCTCCCCTGTCTCACCTGTCTCCTCTGGCTCTTCCTGCGTAATGACCATTGTGCGCCCTGCAGTAGCCTGTAGAATTGGCTCTTCGCCGTCCCTCAGAGGGCGCACCCCTACAATCACTTGTTTTGGCTTCTCCAAGCGAACCACGCTAAATAAGTCCATTTCTGCGCAACAAGCAACAAACAAACACAAACTAAGTTAGATTATTCACAAAGGGAGGAGCGCTTACTACTAATAATCGAAAAGGAAGGAAGGACGAGCACCCACCCCGGCTATTTTCATCCAAAAAAGATGGCACCTCTTCTGGCCTACCGAAGTAGTTGCGACTGATGCCCATGTGCACCAAAAACTCCTCTGGATACGCTTGTATCGGAATGCGATTAGTATTTATCGTGTCCGCATCAGCCTCGTTATACAACCTGGGGTCGGGGCGCTCATCCTTCGGCAATGATTCTTTGGTATAAAACTCGAAAACCCATGGAAAGAAGGCACTATCTACCCAAAAGAACTTTTCCCACCAAACTCTCTGCGCATCTAACTTATCTGTATAGCATTGCAATGTCTCGGCGCGCTTAGCAAAAGACACCCACCCATTCAACCACGTTGTGTGCTAGAACGCGCGGAATAGATGGACTGTGGGCTCAATCCCCAAAAGGCGACAATTTACTTCGAAGTTAGTTATTTTTGCTGCACCTATACAGTGCAGCTGAGAAATATGAAGGCGATAATGATTTAGAATATCGCACAAAAAGAGGGAGATGGGCGCACGCTGGTTAGCGAATTCGAAGAAGCGCGTATAAACCCCCACCTTCCCTCGCGGGAAATTTGCTATTGATGCATTCGCAGCCGGAACTACCGGATGCAATGAGAGAGGGATGTAATAATCGGAGGTGAACTGACGAAGTTCATCCTCCGATATATCGGAAGGAATCTCAGACAACTGAAGAACCATTATTGGAATTTAAAGTGTTATGAAGCGCACGCGCTATTACCTGGGATTTCGTTGATTTCTTGATCGCTATTGGAAGGTTTAACAATGGCGGAAAAATGATGGTTTTTACTATGGTAGCCACAGAGAAATGACAGCTTCACTTTATATAGGGTACACATATTCGTGGATATACGACATGTGTACCCCACTTGCTCTAATCGGACGGTTGGGAACTCAAAAGGTAAAGCACTTTTTCACCCACCACACACGATTTTCGAAGAAGATACTTGGACTAGGTTAACTCGCTACTTTTGGCGGGAAATAATTAAAACTTCCCCGCTACGCATCGAGTAATATATATTTTTAAGTTGTTAGTCTAGAACCCGCAATCACGCATTGCGCACACTAGACTGGGGGGACATGATGACGTATAGTCCGTATTCGGGTCACGAACCCGACCCATACTTAAGTCCATCACGAATGGACCCATACCCATCACGAATGGGCTATCACAATAGCGGTTTGGGCTCACGATGGCCCAAACCCAAAGCTATTTATGGTTTTGATATAGATATCCTTTATTTATGGATATATATCATATACCGCCCTATGCGGGATATGCTGAGGAGTGAAGGACACGAAACCGACTAGGGTTTCGTGTGTATATAAAGAGTCCTTCGACTCTCATTAAAGGTACGACTTACAAAACCCTAACTCTTCTACAAACCCTAAAACCGATTACTTACTCTCACGCCGGAGGATAATCATGGGAGACAATCCCACGATAAGCCTAACGGTGTTTTTCTGTTTTCTTAGTGCGCAGGTCTTAAGCATTAAGATCGAATTGGTACGGAATCAAGGAACGCCCAACTTTTGTATCAACAAGCTCGATCAAGTCGGTAGCAGCCGCTGAGTCATTGGGTGGTTCAACTTCTTATAAATAAAATCAATAACGACTCACCCAACACTATATATATATATAAATAAAATAATTAAAAAGTGTCTTCCGAAGTTATCGCGTATAACGGCTAACGAATGGGATCCATGAAGGCTAGAACTCATATTCGCCAACCGGTTTTGCCTGTTGATCGCCCCTATCTTCAACTTTTTTGGGTCTGACCAGTGCTTCACCTGCTTATTATAAATAATAGAAACTATTTTATAAATGAAATATTATAATAATAATAATAATAATAATAATAATAATAATAATAACAATAATAATGATAATGATATTAATAATAATAATAATAATGATAATAATAATAATAATAATAATAATAATAATAATAATAATAATAATAATAATAATAATAATAATAATAATAATAAAGTGTCGATCCAGAAATTTACCTGTTCTTCCCAATCCTAAGGCATCTTGTTTCCCGGACGCTTATTCTTGATCTCGTCTACTTTCTCAACCCCATCTTGCCGTGTAAAATTTTTCAACTTGAATTTGTATTTGTTTTCATCATATCGCTTTCTGAGATAAGCTTCGAGACTGTTGACAATATCTTCTCCATGCGGACCGGCAAGGTGTTCGCCGAGATCAAATAAATGTTGCAATAAAATATAATTAAAATAAATATACAAATTTAAATAAATAAACACATTTAAAATAAATAAACACAATAATTAAAAAAATAAAAGATAAAAAAACTGACGTGTAGCTGGTCATCGATGTAGGGCTTGGCAGTCTCGGGAACCTTAACCCACGAATCGTAATGCATGGGAATTGATTCCCGTAACAACTCCCCGACCATGTTGGAGAACCATGAAGTGTGAGGGCCCACATGCTCATACATCCCTTTGGCGTTCTTCTAGAATCTGATCGATACCGGATGACCTGTATCAGATACCGTATTCTTGAGTTTCGTGTTCTTTATGGGACCACGCACCACCTTCCCGCCTTTGCCAATTTTGGCATTGGGCTTGGGAGCTTTGGATTTAGATCCTACAAGTAATCAAATTCAAGTGATGATGACATAAAATAGCAAGTTTAATGATCAAGTTTAGTTAAAATCATCGAGAAATTCCTACGCTGACAATTAGTGCCTAGCCTCCTCGAGGGACCACGGGATGTCTCATTATCTCCATCGCCACCGTGGCTCCTAGCAACAACATCTGCCATCTATAAATATACTAGTACAAGAACATATAAATTAGTGAAGAAACACACATACGCATATATATATATATATATATATATATATATATATATATTATATACATATATATATTATATATATATGTATATATATATATATATATATACATATATACATATATATATATATATATTACTATATATTTTATATATATTACATATATATTATATATAATATATACTATTGTCGAAGCCCGCCCGATGGGCGGGCATGACTTATAAGCCCTCCCAGGCATATAAGCCCGCCTCAGGCGGGCATGTCTTATAATTATTGTTGGCATATTTTACTTTAGCGAAAGAAGGGTAGTAGAAAATGGTTGAAAAGTGTACATGGTGAAAGAAAGGGTTATACCCATGTTGCAACCTGTAATTTACATGAACCAATTATTGTGCTTTATTATTAACACAATCTTACCTTAGTTTTATCCAGCTTTTTCTTTATTACTTCTATTAAGCATAACCATTGACAATACATACTTTTAAATGTAACTCCTCAATGTTACTCATATTATTGTACAGTATAACATAAATACCATGCCTAATAAAGTAAACTAAATGTATGATAAGCTGGGGTACCTATATGTTAAACAAACCAACACGTTAAGTGAAAAGGTAATTTGAAAACAGTTAGTTATTAATAAACCATTTGAACCATTCAAAATAAAACGTTACCCAAATTGATTTATGGTAATGAATATACCTAATACTTTATCATAGTGAAAAGGAGAGTGTTATTACAGACCTGGTTGCATCCATATCACAGGCTCGACAAATATGGATTTACATTCAACTTGTCCATTTCCCGTGTCACCAGCTATTTTCTTCCACTTAAAGCTCTCTTTTCCTTGTCCACACTCATGAGAAACTATCTGCTCTTGTGAAGCAACAATCCTTCGACATTTCTTGCATGAAAGAGATAGTCAATTTATGTGTACATATAGTGGTTTTCGTCTTATCAGTAATAAAATTATGTTGTGTACCATTTGATGTCGAACTTGGTTAGTACTACTCGAAACATGGTTAGTACTATTATTGAATGGTTAGTACTACACGAACATGGTTAATACTGCTCGAAACATGGTTAGTACTGCTCGATAACATGGTTAGTACTGTTACAATTTTTATGATGCTAAGCTTTGATTAATGCTTCTAGCTTTGTACCAACATGTTAATACTGCTCGTAGTACACTTTAATGCTATCTTTATCACTTATTGACGGACTTGAATATCTTATTGCAGTTTGAATGGTAAAAGATCTATACAGATTTTATGTTTTTAATCAATTTCTTAATCATTAGAACAACTAAATAACTGAACGTCCGATGTATGTATAACTTACCTTGTAAACTCTGCCATTTATGTTATTTTCCAGGTGTCTTATTTTTCAATTTTTAAGCCTTTCGTATTTTTTAGTAGTTCTTAGTGTTCAAGAGTTATTTCACCACTTTCTCGACCTTGGTTTAGCTATCGAATAACACAATCATACTTAAGAAGATCGAAAAAAGGAAAATTGGTGATGCGGGTGGTATTGTCAAATTGTTTAGCAGTGCCTCATGATAGCTCGAGCGTGAACCTCGCACGATCAAGTTAATAACCCATTCAGTATAAAAAGTTTACTTTAATAAGCATGTTTTCTTGGGTCTCAAGTAGAACATATGTAAAGAAAGTAGTTGGAGAGACAGCCACCCACAAGTATCGGTCAAAATATAAATTTCCCAAAATGATCGGGAGTGAAAATCAACCTGAGGATGTTGCTGTTTGCTAATGCCAATCTCTAGTAAAAGGGTTTGGTGTCAAGTAAGTTTTAGTACAGCCAGCCTCAGCAAGAGGTTTATATTCTGGCTCAACTCAGTGGAAGATAAGTGAAGCATGTATTTACGCGAACTATTAGTAGATATCACTCCCTTAGTTTGTTTCTGATAATCTTTTGGGTATTAACTTTTGCTTATTCCATATTGCTTATTTATGGAGCATTGAGCTGTTTCAAAAGGCAAATCCAAACGACACATATTTTTGAAGTTGAACGAATATAATGTTATCTTATACTTACTTGAACTTATTATTCAGCATTTGGAAGAGTTAGGAACAGATAAGTGGCTTGTTTTACATGGAAAACGACCATTGAGGTGCACTGGAGTGGCACTGAGTGTTGCAGCAGGTTTGCCTGCAGCTTGTGACTCTGGTATAGCTATAGTTATTAAGTCATAATTATTAAGAGGCTCAAATACATAATCACCAACAGAAGCAGGACTCTTAAATCACCAATAGCAAGATATTTGATTCTGATTTATTATCAAATAATTAGTTTCAGAAAAGAAAACCAAACACCCCTTAATTATAGTATCATGTTTTCATTATTGCGAGTAATCGATATACGTTTCTTTACCTGCAAATAGAATCCATGGCCTAGTTTAACTCCCTTAGATGCAGCACACTCGAGCCGGTTAAACATTAACTGCTTTGACATGAGAGGAACCCCTTTTTTTCAAATCCTGTAAGAAGAACAGAAACCAACGGAACTTAATCACATGTTTCAATAGTTGAACCAACTCCGTGAACCAACTCCCTCAACCAATCCCCTGTTATAATGTACATCATAAAAAGGGTGACGACAGTGACTTGCAGCTGTGTTTATGTAGTTAAGGCGCACAGAGGCGATTAAATCAGACACTTGCGTAATTTGCAATTTGGCTTTAGTGTTTATATAATGTTGCCTTAAAAAAAAAAAAAAAAAAAAAAAAAAAAAAAAAAAAAAAAATCAGTTGCGTTTCTTGTCCATTTTTCACCTTGTTAAAATGGTGCTATTATTTAGTGAAAACAAAATTCAATTTTTCTGTGTCATTTTTTGAATCAAAATTATCAAACTTTTACAGCCTGGTAATATGAATAACTGACATTTAATATCAAATCTTACTAAAAAGAAAATGACATTGCTACAAAAATGGACTACAATGTGGTAAGTAGTAACCTCAGTTCGAAGACCTTCTATAACAATATGCTCTAAATTAAGCTGAACTATCAAATGGGAACCACACTATTGTCGTGTATGACTAAAGAAGATGAACTTACCCATTGTAAATTGGTATTAGCGCCAGTAGGTCAATATATAGATGTTGTAGGGTATATGTGAAATAGGAAAGACTTCATGTCCCCATAATACTCAACATGCCTCTCCCAAGGTTGAGACGCATAGCCACCAAATATGTAGCCTTCCTTGTCCATGATAATCAAAATAGTGGCCCTTCATCATTTCTGCAAGTCAATTATACATGTGAGAAAGACCACCCCTGTATTCCCAATTAAAGAATGCATACATCAGGCCTTCACATGCTCATCAGCTGATAAGTGCTAATATGAACGACACAAATTGACCCAATAACGAAACGATGACCAATGGCGGCAGAGGAGACTATCGGTGATCATTAGATTCTCAATTTACTTTTCACTTTTACTGCGGAATATGTTAACTGGCTGGAGATAACATGTTTTTGTTATCTGTTTGTGAACTTTTAAGTTTTTTACAAAAATGGGTGTTTGGATAAATTTTATAGAGTAACAAACTAAAGATGATGGCACGAAAGAATGTAACATACCGTGTTTTTGTTGTCTTTTTGTGAACGGTTAAGTTTTTTACCACGTTTTGTTAAGTTATTTCATGCCATGTGAGAGAGATGGATATATTGACAGAAAATGGTGAAAGCAATGACTTGTTTAAAATGTCCACACACAGAAACACACCTCTTATGTACATCTATATATACGTCAGTGTCATCAGTAATTTCGGCCTGCATCAGTTATGAAAAGTAATTAGCACTTTCGTATGGAAACATGGATTACATTGTGATAAAATTTGTACCAAAATAATGATAGAGGTGGCATGATGAGAAAGAAAATATTTACTTTTGTCGTGAACCTCACTCGCTGATACACATTTAAGAGATTAATTAAGAAAAGCATGTAAGTATTAGTATAGGATATACCATATGTGTCTTGATTCATTTCTAAGAGTGTTATTAATGGCTGACGGTTTCTGAGTCGTTCTTGTTCCAAATCTGTGTATCTTTCTGTTCTTATCTCTATAATGCTTGTAGAATGAACCTTACGCAACATAGGTTTGTGTTGATATAAATAATGCCAAACACGTTATTAATATTTTTCGATATCTCTACGTTTTGATAATCACAAAATCTAAAATCATTAATCGGAAAATTATGACGTAAACAAGTATTTAGTTGTAAATATCTATTTCTACAACTCAAATCACTTAAGGTATGAATGAACTAATGCTTAATGCATTATATGATCAAAGGAACATTTTCTTAAACACTAGATTTTTTATAAAATGTCAAAAACATTTTCTATCTTTTAGAAAAACATTTTTGGTAATAAATAAAAAGGTTTAGTTCATTATAAATTTATGAATTCAAATTTTCAACCAAAATCAGTAAAAATGTTCTAGAAAAACCTTCCCCACAAAAAGACAAAACTGGGCAACGGCTAGGGAGGGCGGCCCCCTTAATTATACAAGGCGACCCCCTTAATTTTAAGGGGACCGCCCCCCTATTTAAGGGGGTCGGCCACGCTCCAGTAGCCTTCTAGCTGTCCAGTTTTCTGCCTATAAATACCAGCCTTCCCCTGGATTTTTTCTCACCTTCTGTTTTAAATCTTGTAAATCCTTTCTAAAAACCCTTTGATCATATTCTCTTAGGCATTGGTTTCCAAGTGATCTAAGCTTCCACCATCAAAGTGCAAAAGAAGAATACTCCTTCAACTAGAGAAGAAGTATTATAGCTTAACTCATATCATCATTGTAGTTGTGTAAAGTGTTGTATAGTTGTGATAAGTAGATCTAAGTGTAAGTAACTAGTTGTGTTGTAAAGAAGTAGTGTAGAAGTAGTTGTGAAGTAGTCGTGGAGAAGAAGTCGTGAAGAAGTCGTGAAGCCGTCGTGAAGCAGTCGTGATTAAGTTGTGTAGAAGTTGTGTACAAGTCGTGAGATTGGTTCTAGCAAAGATTAGAACTCGACATCCAGCTTTGTGTCGTTAAACCGGTGTAAGCTAAAGTTGTGTAAGGTTTCTCCGCCATAAGGGAGTTTGTTGACATAGTGAAGAAAACTCTCGAGTAGGTGACTCGGGGAGTGGAGTAGGGCAAGGAAGGTGTCCTTGTAGCCGAACCACTATAAATCTTCGTGTTGTGGTTTGATCCTTCCATTTCTATCTTTCATTTCATTATATTTACTTTACTTGCATTGCTTATCTATATTTGTTTATATTTGTTCATATTGATCAAGAGTTGAATTCACATAAGATAGAATCGAAGTTTTTTTTAAAAAAAGTAAACAAAAGTTTTCATAATTTAAAAAGACGTAAAACTATTCGACCCCCCTTCTAGTTTTCCACAATTGGTATCAAGAGCCACGTCAAACAAGATTTTTAAAATAAACTGTATTTTAAAACTTGAAACGATCTATGGAATCTGAAAAATATTTAGAAGGGCAATCTATGCAAAGACCACCACTATTTGAAAGTGATGGATTTCTTTATTGGAAAAATCGATTCGAAACTTATGTGAAATCAAAATATCTAGATCTTTGGCATGTTATTACTAATGGTGATTTTTTACCTATTCAACATAATATTGAAACTAAAAAGGATGAAATAGTTCCTTTTGAAAAACAAAGTGATGATTTAAAAAGAAAGCTTTCTAAAAATAATGAGGCAAAAATGGTTATTTATAATGCGTTACCACGTAAAGAATACGAAAGGATCTTTATGTATGAAACCGCAAAAGAAATTTGGAACTCTTTACTAATAACTCACCAAGGTAATAGTCAAGTCAAAGACAATAAAATAGATCTTCTTGTTCAACAATATGAACAATTTACAATTCCGGAAGAGGAATCAATTGATAATGCTTTTGCTATGTTTAACACAATCATCACAAGTTTAAAGGCACTTGATGAGAGTTTTCCTAGTAAGAATTTTGTTAGGAAATTTCTTAGGGCTCTTCATCCAAAATGGCGAGCTAAAGTTACGGCAATTGAAGAATCAAAGAACTTGTCAACTCTTCAACTTGACGAGTTGATTGGCAACTTGAAGGTCTACGAAGCAATAATCAAGAAAGACTCCGAGATGGTCAAAGGAAAGAAAGAGCAAAGTAAGTCAATCGCTTTGAAAGCTAGGAAAGCATCAAGTGACGAGGATAGCTCAACCTCCGATAGTGATGACGAAGAATATGCCATGGCCGTAAGAGACTTCAAGAAGTTTTTCAAAAGAAGAGGAAGATTCGTTAGACAACCACATGACGAAAGAAAGACACTCCAAAGAAACAAAGACGACAAAGGTAGCAAGAGCGAGAGGAAGTGCTTCAAATGCGGTGATCCAAATCATCTCATCGGAAGATGTCCTATGATGTCAAAGGAGCAAAACCAAGAGGCGTTCGTTGGAGGAGCATGGAGTGATAGTGACGAAGACGAGAAAGAAACCACAAATGAGGAGAAATGTCTTATGGCTAAGACATCAAGTGAGGTACATTCCAAAACCGAATACTTTAGTGATGAATATTTATCATTAGATGAAAAACACTTAGATAGCGAATATAATAAATTATGCAAACTAGGTCAAAAAGTAATGAGTAAAAATAAATCACTAAAAGTTAAAATTAACCAATTAGAAAAGGAAATACTAGAATTAAAAATCAAACTACATAACTTAGAAAAGGGGAAAGAAGTTTTTGAATGTAGAACATGTCAAGAAACTAAAAATGAAAACGAAATACTTAAGAAAGAAATTTATAAACTTAACAAATTCGAAAATAGTAGTAATTCACTTAGGGAAATAATAAGTATTCAAAGGATATCAGGAGATAAAACCGGATTAGGATTTAATTCAACTAAGGATTCAAATAGTGAAACTAAAAATGTAAAGTTTGAATGTGAAACTAGTGAGCAAAAACCTTTAGAGTTAAAACCTAAGTATATACTTATGAAAGATAGAAAAATACCCATAGCTAGTAATGAGGATGTAAAAACCTTTTATAAAACATCTTTAAAAAATGAAGTAGAACACTCTAAACCAAAGTTAAGGTCAAAAACACCTCCTCCTAGAATACCACCTAGTCCTCACCCTCGGCCTAAAACTCCTCAACCTAGAAGAAATCAAAATAGACCAAACAGTCAAAATAATAGTCACCCAATGTGGAATTATCCAAATCCACCAAGTTTTAATCCTTGGGGAATACTTCCACCATATATGCATCCGAGTCAATTGCAAACAATGTTTGGTTCAAACAACTATGGACCAATCAGACCATGGGGACCAAGTGGCTAGAATTTCAACTCATCGGGAAAGTCGGAATCTCTTTCGTAATTGGCTTTTATAAGTCAATACTCTTTGAAGTATTTGAAGACCACATGTTGAAGACAAAAAGGTACGCCTCTCTTTCATGCTCACCACTATATGCGTAGATTAATAAACTAGCCTATTGCATGCCCCCTTTAGTCTTAAATGCTTAGTTTAATAAATACTTATGTGTTTGTTAGTAAGTTCTCTTCTTATATACTATATTACTATAATATATATATATATATATATATATATATATATATATATATATATATATATATATATATATATATATACATACATATATACATATCCTCTCATAACCTAGATAAGTCATTTGTTGACTATCTAGAACTATAATGTTCAACATGAAAATCTTCTATGTCCTCTCTCGCAAAACTCATGGTGATGAAGAGAAGTGAGTTGAGTGGATCAACATAGAAGTCGGAGCCGAACCTTCGAACAAGAAAACTATGTAACAAACTCCCATCGTCGTCAGCACCCATCTCCGTCCTTTCCTCATTATCCCTCAACATCATTCAACATCCCACCTTAACATATATATATATATATATACACACACATATATATACATACACATTCTCTTTTCATTTCTTAAATCCACCTTTGTCAGCTTGACGTCTTGATTATTTTATCCAAAATTCTCAAGATATATTTTGTTAACGAAATGTTAATAAAATGCGCCAAGTATTCCCTCTTCGTGCTAATAAAATCTAACGTATTTTTGATATATATAATAAATCTATCTATGATGAGGCGAAAAGTGTACCGCTTTTAAGGGGTCATTTAAGCCCGAAATCGTATTTATTTGATCAAATATCGCCCTAAATCGTTCCTTTTGTCATTTTAGGTACTTTTGAGGAGAAATCTGGAAAAGGAGGCATTTTGGACGTTTTTGGAGCATCAAAGTGAAGAAAACGGCAAAGTCTCAAGAATCGGCTAAAAGTTACTCTTGACGGCGTCAGACTTAACTCTGGACGGCGTCATGCCTTGGCAAGAAAAGTGGGATGTGAAATTTACTCATGACGGGCCAGTGAGTTAGCATGTGAATTCTGACGGCGTCACGCTTTAACTAAATCAAGGGCGTCACGGCTTAATTCATAAGGGGACGGCGTCACGTTCAAGAGGTGAGGGCGTCAAGCCTTGATAGGCCAGAACGGATTTTGGAGAATTAAAGAGGGACGGCGTCAAGATGGTCATCCGAGAACCCTAAAAGCGGCGAGGTGACGGCGTCACAATCCATAAGGTGACGCCGTCAGATGCAAAAGTCTATATATAGTTTTCTAATTTTTTGTCATTAAGGGAGAGCTTAGTGTGTGGAATTTTGGGGATAAAACCCTAAGACGATTTTAGCTACTTTTTCAGGGCTTTTTGCCTTGAGATCTTCCATGTTTCATTGAAAGATAAGTTATCAATTAATCATTCAATATGTTTATGTGTTGTTTGATTCTATCTTATGCTTGTCTTTTGTTTAACATGTTAGGCTAATTTTATCTTGTGTTTGCTTAGATCTAATGAAACCTAGCTATTGATTATTGGTTGTTAGTGTGTTGTTAGTTGTATTGGATGATTGTTTATCTATGTTAGGCTTAAGAAAACTGGCTAACTTCCTATTCGGTAACTTGCTTGAACGTCTTAAGAAACATGAACCAAACGCGTACTAAAGGTTTTTATGGTTGTATTTAATGCACAAGCGAATTCTAGTGATCCCATGTTAGGAGCTTCCTAGCCGGCTCGACATAGGAGTGAAGTAGGAGCTTGTAGAGTTTGGGGAAGTAAGTACGCCACCCCACGAATGGTATTAAGGAATACACCCGTCATCCACGCAACTAATACACACTAATTAACCGGTAAAAGATAGTTAGGGAGTAAGGAAATCTAAGTAAACACATTTCTCTACACATAAGTTTCTCACCACTTTTCATTTTTGTTATTTTATTTTATTTGCATTTGTAGTAATTTGGGTTAGTTGACTAGCAACTAATTCCGCCCACTCCTTCAAAACCGAGATTTTACTTGCTTCCATAAAATATAAAAGTACAAAAAGAATCTTCCTCAATCCTTAGACCTAATTAGAGTAGCCTTTCATACCTAACGAACACTATTCCCTGTGGAGAACGATCAATCCCCCGTACTTACCACTACACTATACTACATCGGTCAGGTACACTGCCTGGTGGGGTTGTAAGCCTCTTGAGATCCCTCGAGAGGTAAAACCTGTTGTAAGGTTACAAAACCACGCAATCAAGTTTTTGGCGCCGCTGCCGGGGAATAGTTATTGTTTAGGTTGAATTTTTATTTTATTAGGTCTACTCACTAGATTCCTTTCTAGTGAGATTTTTATTTTTCTTTTTATTAGATTTCTTTAGTCTATCTTTTTCTTTGTGCCCCTTGTTTGTAAAACCATTTTCATTTGTCACCATGGCGGATGAAATTCCATTTAGATCATTAACAATAGAGGAACAATTACTTTACACGGATAGATTTGCTTCCTGTTGTTCCAATGAATTTTTAAGTGATCTTAGATATATACAAGAGGAGATGGGTATAAAGTTTGATAGGTTTGATGAATTATGTGCATGTGTGGCTTCTATTAAACAATCATTGTTAGGATCAACTCCTTTTAATAAGATCCTTTGGAAAAATTTTGAGGAAAGCCTCCTAACCGTGAACCATAAGTTTAATGAATTAATGGGTTCGTATACATCACAACTTGAGGAAACAATTGAGGAGTATTTAGCCGAACATGAGCATATTGAGCAAAAAGACCTAGGTTTTATGATCAATGACTTTGAATCTCAAGGAACACATGATGAATCCTTTAGGCAAAGTGAACATAGTAATCATGTTATCGGGGAAGATTCTTATGAATCGGACTTAGAACTTGAAATGGCTAGAGAAGGATTTGAGATACTTAGGAACATGTTTGGGTTAGATTCTACTAAAACACATGATGTGGATATAATTGATATAGAGACAAGGAAGGATGAGGTAAATAACACAAACCTACAAAGTACCCCACAAGTCCTACCATCATTTGAGGCACATACACCGCCCGTGACTTACCCGAAAGAAGTAGAAGAGACTATAGGAACCCCAATAGAGGTAGAACCTTTGAACGAAACAAAACTAGAAGAAATAGGTTTGAATACTTGTAGTCATAACCTTTCTTTTAGTTCTATGGAAGTTCCTAGTTTTGATGAACCGGAGCCTAAACCAAAACCGTTACCTAATCTTCCATCCTTAGATGTGAACTTAGGAATTGAATTAGGTCCCGATCCACCCATTAAACCATGTAGTCCGGGTAATGTTAAGATTAAGGTAGTAGACATTAAGCCTTGTAGTGAGGAAGACAATATAGGAGTGAAAAATGACCTTACATGTCTACATCACCCATTCATGATTGATCATAAGAAACATTATGGGTTTAAACCGGGTCTATTGGGTCAAGATGGATTCCCAACTAGGAGTCTCTCGAAGTTGTTAGAAAATGATCCCTTTTTAGGAGAACACTTTAACTCACCCATTGACCAAAGTGAACTAGGTAAGGTTATGATGAAAGGAGCACACCCCTTTGAGCATATAATTCATCCACCACTCTTTTCTCACGTGGCATACTCCTACCGAGCTGGTGTGTATCGCTACTATCACCCGCACTTAATCCTAAGTGTAGGGAAAACCTCTCCTTTATCCATTAAATAAGGGTAGAGTCAGGCTCATGACTCGAACAAAAACAAGCGCTTCTTGGGAGGCAACCCAAGCTTTATTTGTTTTATTTGCTTTGTGTGTTTGTTTATTTGTTTGTTTGATTTTATTTGTTTCCGTATGTGTGTTTAATTTTTATTAGTATTGATTCATGTTCAAAAGTAATTTGTGAAAATGCTTTATGTTGTTTTTAACTTCGTCTTAACTACATATAAAGGTATTTTGCAAAAGTTAAGTGTAAGGGAAATCTAAATCGGTTTATTAGAACACAAATTAACATGAATCGTAATAATAATAAATTAGAATACATATTCGTAATTGTTTAAGTCAAATGCTTGTATCGAGTCATAATGATGTTTTGCAGGATTTCCAGGAAGTAAGGTAAAGGTTTTTCCAGAAATTTTCCGGAAACTTAAAATGAAAATTTTTGTCAGGTCATTTCTGACGGCGTCAGGGGTTATAACCTGACGGCGTCAGATTTAATTTCCAGAAATTTTTGAAGGTCTTGTTTTCATAAAAAGTTTTTATTAAAATCTCCAACTTATAATCTCCAGGAATCTGCAAAATTATCATTCCATAAGCATTATATCCTTATATATAGATTTTATCCCGCCGATGTTATGCAGGTTTTCGTGTTTGTTTTCTCAGGTTAACAGGTTATTTTGGACAAGGAAATGTTTATGGAATCAAGCTTATGGCGATGCATTAGTCATGGAGCTTCAACATTCTCTTTGGAGGAAGATTTAACCGTGTGATTTCACTATCCAACGAGCGAATCAGGGGAGTATTTGATTTCATTCTTTTACTTTATGCTTTTACATCTTGTTATTTGAACATTGGGGACAATGTTCATCTTAAGTGTAAGGGGAGGGTAAAAGTACGATTTTAGAGAATACAATTGCGCTTGATTTTTGTTTGTTTAATAGTAGATGTGTAATAAAACTGAGAGGAATACTTGTTAAGGTAATTTTAGTGCCAAATTTAAAATTTTTTACAACATATAGGAGTGAAACTTTGATCTTAATGAGCGTCTCATGGATAGGAGTTATATGACTAGCACAAAAACCGTACCACTAAAAAATTTTCCACCCCCAAATATGTGAGGTTCGCCCCTAGAATTGGTAGGAAAAGCATTTATGCTATGATGTGTGTACCGGTAGCACTTAGATTCTAGAACTTGCGTTAGGACCATTCCAAGGCCACAAGTGAGACTACATTCGTGTAGTTAGATTTACTACATGATAAGAGGCATTAGGATTAACCCATTGTTTTACACCTGTGTTTTTGTTATAATTACTTTGGCTACATTGGTCAAGTAATTCTCCCACACCCTTTGCGTTGTACTCATTTTTAGTACACGATACCCCTAGTACACCCCTCAGAGCCTATCTTTTCGTTTCGACCTTTAAGCATTTTACTTAAAGGAAGAATTTGTTACACCCCACTAAAATGTACACCCAAATCGCCTTAGCCTACCTTGTATGCACTCATTTTTAGTGCATTATTGTGACAACAATTGTTTAAACCCAAGTTAATTATCTAATTGATTACATGGTTGCTAAGTCGAGTCATATCCTTGTACATATTGTTTTGGGACGATTGGGACTCATGGGTAAAGTACTAGTGTAAGGGAGTAATGGGGAAGAACATCATTTATTACCCCCATATGTGCTAAATGTTTTAAAAGTACTCCAAGTTTTTCAATTATCTTAATTCGAGTCATTAGATTAGTAATTGTAAAGTTATGTAAAAATTCAAGTGTAAGGGGAATGCAATGCCCCTATGATGTATTATTTTGGATGGTAGGGCAAAAGTGTATGCAAAAAAAAAAAAAAAAAAATAAAAAATAAAAAAAAAAATAAAAAAAAATAAATCGAAAAATCAAGAAAAATACAAAAAAAAAAGAGAAAAAGAAAAATAGAAAAAACATACGGACTACCATCCCGTTTCATTTTTTGTTTATTTTTATGTTTTTGTTATTTTGTTATTTTGTTTCTAGCTTAAGATTGAGTCGAGTCTTGGCTTAGCAACATTGTATAGTACATGTAATTAATCAAGATCTTTAACTCGCCACCAGTAAAATATCCCTTATCCAACAAAACCGTGTTTTCCTTTTCCCTACACCTAACGTTATAACCCATTTAAAAGCCCTCTTTGATAGTTTATCTTAGGTGCTTACGCCTAGTGGAGGAGGTTTTTGATCCTTTCCCAAGCCTATGGTAATCTATTTGCTATGACAGGTAGTGAGAGGTATTATCCGTTTTCATTTATGAGATTTATTTTGATGACACTTGAGAGATGTGAGTATCTAAACACTACTTGTGAGGTGCTAGTCTATAATCTCCGTGCTTATTATGATTAAAGTGGAACGAATATTTGTTGTAATTACTTTTATGTTAGCATTAAATGACCCCTAACTTGTATTTTGATTAGAATAAAAGCGCATTTGCTTGAGGACAAGCAAATCTCAAGTGTAAGGGTATTTGATGAGGCGAAAAGTGTACCGCTTTTAAGGGGTCATTTAAGCCCGAAATCGTATTTATTTGATCAAATATCGCCCTAAATCGTTCCTTTTGTCATTTTAGGTACTTTTGAGGAGAAATCTGGAAAAGGAGGCATTTTGGACGTTTTTGGAGCATCAAAGTGAAGAAAACGGCAAAGTCTCAAGAATCGGCTAAAAGTTACTCTTGACGGCGTCAGACTTAACTCTGGACGGCGTCATGCCTTGGCAAGAAATGTGGGATGTGAAATTTACTCATGACGGGCCAGTGAGTTAGCATGTGAATTCTGACGGCGTCACGCTTTAACTAAATCAAGGG
This sequence comes from Artemisia tridentata subsp. tridentata, assembly GCA_021014915.2. Lineage (NCBI taxonomy): Eukaryota > Viridiplantae > Streptophyta > Magnoliopsida > Asterales > Asteraceae > Artemisia > Artemisia tridentata. The sequence continues at coordinate 247,610,956 of CP139507.1, forward strand.
CGTCACGGCTTAATTCATAAGGGGACGGCGTCACGTTCAAGAGGTGAGGGCGTCAAGCCTTGATAGGCCAGAACGGATTTTGGAGAATTAAAGAGGGACGGCGTCAAGATGGTCATCCGAGAACCCTAAAAGCGGCGAGGTGACGGCGTCACAATCCATAAGGTGACGCCGTCAGATGCAAAAGTCTATATATAGTTTTCTAATTTTTTGTCATTAAGGGAGAGCTTAGTGTGTGGAATTTTGGGGATAAAACCCTAAGACGATTTTAGCTACTTTTTCAGGGCTTTTTGCCTTGAGATATTCCATGTTTCATTGAAAGATAAGTTATCAATTAATCATTCAATATGTCTATGTGTTGTTTGATTCTATCTTATGCTTGTCTTTTGTTTAACATGTTAGGCTAATTTTATCTTGTGTTTGCTTAGATCTAATGAAACCTAGCTATTGATTATTGGTTGTTAGTGTGTTGTTAGTTGTATTGGATGATTGTTTATCTATGTTAGGCTTAAGAAAACTGGCTAACTTCCTATTCGGTAACTTGCTTGAACGTCTTAAGAAACATGAACCAAACGCGTACTAAAGGTTTTTATGGTTGTATTTAATGCACAAGCGAATTCTAGTGATCCCATGTTAGGAGCTTCCTAGCCGGCTCGACATAGGAGTGAAGTAGGAGCTTGTAGAGTTTGGGGAAGTAAGTACGCCACCCCACGAATGGTATTAAGGAATACACCCGTCATCCACGCAACTAATACACACTAATTAACCGGTAAAAGATAGTTAGGGAGTAAGGAAATCTAAGTAAACACATTTCTCTACACATAAGTTTCTCACCACTTTTCATTTTTGTTATTTTATTTTATTTGCATTTGTAGTAATTTGGGTTAGTTGACTAGCAACTAATTCCGCCCACTCCTTCAAAACCGAGATTTTACTTGCTTCCATAAAATATAAAAGTACAAAAAGAATCTTCCTCAATCCTTAGACCTAATTAGAGTAGCCTTTCATACCTAACGAACACTATTCCCTGTGGAGAACGATCAATCCCCCGTACTTACCACTACACTATACTACATCGGTCAGGTACACTGCCTGGTGGGGTTGTAAGCCTCTTGAGATCCCTCGAGAGGTAAAACCTGTTGTAAGGTTACAAAACCACGCAATCAATCTATTTACATAAAAATATTTTGCTATCAGAAATAAAATTTGACAAAATCCAATTTTTGGGCCGGCGGCCCCCTTAATTTTAAGGGGACCGGCTTGAAAACGGGGGCGTCCCCCTTAATAATTAAGGGGACCGGCCTACTGTTACCTCCAAAAACGTTTTTCCTTCAAAAATCTTTGCCAAACACCCCATTTTTCAAACACACCTCTCACTCCCTCTGTTGTGAACGAGCTGCAACCCCAAAACTACTTACCAAATCACCATTTTGGGCTAATTTCGCAAAGGGCAAACACTTATATCTTGATTAGCAACATACTTTGTGAAAATGCCTAAAGCTACAGTCGGTGATCTCTCCAAAACAAAAGCCTACATTCCAAAAGTCTCCGAAACTCCCGGCATATCTCCATCTGTTGCATGTCTCTATCGACCTATCGAAGGTAGAAACATTCATGAAGGTAGAGTTGTCGAACCATCTTTCTATCAATCCGACCAAATCGAGCGAATGTTCTCAAATGTTCGTCTCGATTGTCTCTTCAAAATTAATGAGCCAATCATTCCTCGCTTCGTTCTAGACTTCTATAGCCAAGTGACGGTGCAAACCGATCATTATGGCTATATTCTTATTTCCTTTATGATCCAAAATGAATTTATCACTCTCAATCTAGCTCAGTTTGGTCAAATTCTCCAAATTCCTTACAACGGTCAAGCCGTTTTCTCAAATAAATGGGATCTCTCATCTCTTGAGAAAAATCGGCCTCAGAATGGTCCGTACTATTCTGATATTCCTTCTTCTGACGACATTCGTCGACTTCTCGAGCTAGAACGTGGTACGACTAGCCGAAAGATCAAGTCGAAAAATGTTGAAATCCATGCAAACCAAATCATCCTTAAAGAGCTAAGCCCCGACATGAAGCGTTGGGAAGAATTCATTCGTGAGAATGCGTTCGGTACCGGTGGTCACCGTGATCATCTCACGGCGAGCATTGCTCACATGTTGTATTGTATTGTGGCAGAAGAACAATACAATTTGGCTTACCTCTTTGTCTATCGCATCATGTCAGCCAAAAACACTCCCAAAGCCAACCTTCCTTATGGCATGTTCCTCACCCGTCTCTATCGTTATGTCATGGAACATTTCCCTCATCTCGAAAGTGATGTCTATCTATTCGTTCATCCCATCCTACGCCCTCTCTCTCGTAGCCAACTTCGTTGATCTCGTAGTGACAAGGGCAAATCTAGATGCCCTAATCTCTACGCACCTCGTAGTTCCACATGTCATTGGGGAGATGATGATGAGGAGGAGAAAGGCACCTCACGTGTCAGTGCTCCATCTCCCACGAGGTTCGTGGACAATCTCCCGGAACTTAACTATTCCGATTATCAAGTTCCTCGTCCTTTCGAACAAACCGAACAAATCCTATTTGAACGACAAACCACATTACTCAACACAACTCAACAGATGCATGAAGAAGTTAGAGGTGGTTTCAAGTCGATAGGGAAAGCTTTCAAGAATACTTTCGGAAAGAAGAAAAGATGAGATGTGGAAATTGGCTTATTAGAACTATATTGTGTTTAGACATTTTATTTTGTTTTGTATTTGAGAATTATTTATTTCTTGCATGTTATAGTATGTTAGTATCTATTTTCTTGATTAGAACTTGAATGCTATGCTTAAATTAATATGCTTGCTAATGATTAATAACATGCTTATTCTATAATATGATTATTTTTAGCCTAAATGTATACATGCTTATTTAAACATGTTTATGCCACTATTTAATCATTCTTCATGTACATGATTCAAATGGAGCTTGCTGCAAATACACCCTAACAATGACCCTTTTATGAAAATTTTCAAATTTGGTCGCCTGGGAAAATATCAGATGGGCGGCCCCCTTAATTCCATAGGCGTTCCCCTTAATTTTAAGGGGGCCGGCCTACAATTAAGGGGACCGGCCATCTGGACAGTAAATTTTACTATTTTATTTTGCATCTTGTGACCCCTTTAATCTAGCCCCAGCTACCATTTCTCTTTATGAACGAACTTGTATTGGAATCTTACCACAAAACCTCAAAAATTTACCCAAACTAACCACATCTTCGTATTATAAATTCCCTCCAAACAATCACCTCTCATTCCATCATCATCCTAAATCACCATGTTATCACCTAAATCCTCCATCTCTAAGACTCCAAGGAAGCAAAGACTTGTCATCATACCACCAAAACAACTTTTCATAGACTTAACCCAAGATGACACCAAAACACCATCAACACCACCTCAATGTTCATCACCAAGTGCACCAAACGCACCATCAAAACACCATCTACTCATGGCACATCCTCTTCCTCCATACCATCCACTTCATCCATCAATGACTATATCAACTCCCACCTATCATCATCACCACCAAGAGCATCATCACCACCTCCCACTCAAGAACCTCTATCCACCCAACTTGCCATTTCCTTATCACCCATCACACCTCTTGATGCTCACTTCTCACCATCACCAATCCCACAACCATTCTTTCCCATACCTTGGGCATTGCTTGAAGCCCATGGTGACAATTGTCTTTGTTGCATCCATAACCGGACCATAATCTTTGGTCTTAGAGATGAGATACACTACATGTTTTCATCACTAGAACACTTGATTACCAACCCACCACCACCACCACCTCTACCATCTTCACCCACTACACCACCACCACCTCTATTTTCACCCAATTAAGCATATGCAATGCTTAATTAAAAATAATTTTCAAAACCATTTTGTGTGCAAGCCCCATGGAAGATCATGTACTCCTAGAATGATTATGTAATCTAGTAATCTTGTAGGATTGAATGTAATCTTGTATGTTTGTGTATTTATACACAACATTTTTAATGAATATCTTTCTTTTATATGCATGCTTATTTTTTTTGCTATATATATACTTGTGCTTCTAATATTTTTCTTGCAAGAATTCCATATATCGATTCATTTATGCACATAAACGAGGGGGAGTACACACCTAGGGGGAGTCATCGTCCCAACAAATTTCATGACTAATATTTGTCGGCTAAACCTTTTTGATTCTACAAAAAGGGGGGAGAAATAGATATAAACTCACTAAATACTTGTCCAAAAACTAATTTTTAGATTTAATGAATTTAAATTTTGTAATCATCAAAAAGGGGGAGATTGTTGATATAAATAATGCCTAAACACGTTATTAATATTTTTCGATATCTCTACGTTTTGATAATCACAAAATCAAAAGTCATTAATCAGAAAATTATGACGTAAACAAGTATTTAGTTGTAAATATCTATTTCTACAACTCAAATCACTTAAGGTATGAATGAACTAATGCTTAATGCATTATATGATCAAAGGAACATTTTCTTAAACACTAGATATTTTATAAAATGTCAAAAACATTTTATATATTTTAGAAAAAATTTTTGGTAATAAATAAAAAGGTTTAATTCATTATAAATTTGTGAATTCAAATTTTCAACCAAAATCAGTAAAAATGTTCCAGAAAAACCTTCCCCACAAAAAGACAAAACTGGGTAACGGCTAGGGAGGGCGGCCCCCTTAATTATACAAGGCGGCCCCCTTAATTTTAAGGGGACCGCCCCCTATTTAAAGGGGCCGGCCACGCCCCAATAGCCTTCCAGCTGTCCAGTTTTCTGCCTATAAATACCAGCCTTCACCTGGATTTTTTCTCACCCTTTGCACCCCAAACCTTCTGTTTTAAATTTTGTAAATCCTTTCTAAAAACCCTTTGATCATATTCCCTTAAGCATTGGTTTCCAAGTGATCCAAGCTTCCACCATCAAAGTGCAAAAGAAGAATACTCCTTCAACTAGAGAAGAAGTATTATAGCTTAACTCATATCATCATTGTAGTTGTGTAAAGTGTTGTATAGTTGTGATAAGTAGATCTAAGTGTAAGTAACTAGTTGTGTTGTAAAGAAGTAGTGTAGAAGTAGTTGTGAAGTAGTCGTGGAGAAGAAGTCGTGAAGAAGTCGTGAAGCCGTCGTGAAGCAGTCGTGATTAAGTTGTGTAGAAGTTATGTACAAGTCGTGAGATTGGTTCTAGCTACGATTAGAACTTGACATCTAGCTTTATGTCGTTAAACCGGTGTAAGCTAAAGTTGTGTAAGGTTTCTCCGCCATAAGGGAGTTTGTTGACATAGTGAAGAAAACTCTCGAGTAGGTGACTCGAGGAGTGGAGTAGGGCAAGGAAGGTGTCCTTGTAGCCGAACCACTATAAATCTTCGTGTTGTGGGTTGATCCTTCCATTTCTATCTTTCATTTCATTATATTTACTTTAATTGCATTGCTTATCTATATTTGTTTATATTTGTTCATATTGATCAAGAGTTGAATTCACATAAGATAGAATCGAAGTTTTTTTTTTTTTTTAAAAAAGTAAACAAAAGTTTTCATAATTTAAAAAGACGTAAAACTATTCAACCCCCCTTCTAGTTTTCTACAGTTTGTTCATTGGGACAATTGTAACTTTGAGCTTGTAAATAATCTCAAACTCTGAACTCTCGGTTGCAGCACTACTAGTCATGCCACAAAGTTGGGGGAACTATAATATTTCCAAAGGTATAACTCATGAGTTTTAATAAGTATAATAACTTTCATAACTATTTAAAGATCATAAAGATGCTTCGAATATGTGAACCTGAAGAAAGAAGTTTTGGTAACTAATTGAAGCCAGATTCAGAGTCTCATTTTGGATGGGTAATCTTTCTTTAGCTTCCACTACATGGTGAAGCCCATCACTCCAACGCCTCCCCAATGATACATTTCTGTTCCTTTAGGTATTATATTGTAGGTTTCAAAGTATTTATGTAAATGTATACTCATAAACTGAAGGCATTTAATAAATGAAAACTTAGTAAAAGGATAATCTAAAACAGTACATATTGCAGCAACCAAAGGGCTCGACCTGTCACCCTTATTTCACAAAATAACAATTGATTGATGAAACAAATTAATAACTTACCACGCATATATGTAGCTCGACGTGCATCCTTGGACAGAAACACAAGCAGCAGGTCAATATTATCTTGGGAACATTCAAGAAGAAATTTTTTCCGCAAATTGAGATCTTCTTATGAGGTTGAAAAGACGTTCTTCATACGGCTTCCCTCGATCTTCTTCAAGACATATGGCTGAGTTAAAAAAGTTTATGTTAGTTACAAACTTATGCTTATATACTCAAGGTTCGGACAAGGGATCCGCAGGCTGCAAACATCTGGGGCTGGATTTGCCTGACATTATCTATTACGCAGAAGAAAGCATTGGACAGTAAATATCACTCTCAGTCCTTTCAAATTTGGTCTGATTATACAATAATCATTCAAGACGTTATCATGTTTTTTTTCTTTCGACCACGACTTCCTCCAGTTTGGGACAGCCTCTAAATATCCTTTTACATACTCCTCATTGCTATATGCCACCGAGATAAGATACAGTTTTTTAAGGTTTGGGAGATTAAACTCCATGCTTACCTTAAGAAGAGCAGTAATTTGTCGCTCATTTAGCCTTTAAATACCTCTGACCCTTAATAATCTTGCAGACCTGAAAACAATAACAACATTAGGATGCACTTCATTTTGAACTACTAAATAAAGAGAGATGAAGTAATGTTTGAACCTCCATAGGCAGATAGTTTGGCCTCTGAGTATTCCCAACTTGCAAGCATGGCCATTGCACACGGTGAATCGAAAACCCATAAGTCTCACGGAAGTATTCAACAACATATTTCATTGTACCTCTCTCACCTACTGGAAAGTTGATGCGTGACAAAACAAATAGAAACATGAGATGTTTTAGTCAACACGTCGACAACAAAAAATAGATATCGCAATTTAAGTTTTGCTTCTCACTTTTCCATTGTTATTGTTGCCACCATTGAAAGGGTGTTGAATCATTGTCACAGGTTTGGTTGATACTTATAGAAATTTGATCAAACTCCAATATAACTGTTACATAAAGATGACCAAGAAATAAAATTATAACATAATGAATAAAACACATATCGTGAGTTTATAAAATGGCACCTTACGATATTTGGGTCTGATTTTTTTTTTCAAATTATACTTACTGAGTGGTGGTTTCAGAAAATGAACCAAGTCATTTTAAAACATAATGAAGCTTAAAGGCATTTTAAAACATCTAAATTAACCAAAATCCTAAAAACACATCGAGTGTCATGTACATAACTATAAAAAAATGACCATTCCCTGAAAATCAACTAAAATCATGTTCTAAAAATGGATTATTAAGTTAATGTGTAAAGAAGCCATGGCCTACATGATCCAACAAACAATATACATGTCAAATATGCACCCAGGCAGTCACATATTTTTTTTCGAATGGCAAATTATATTAAAAACACACTAGCAAGGAGCTAGGCGGAGGGGAACATAATTACATAGGAATAGAAAGAGCGATCTGAGGGTTGCTAAACCACTCGATCCAATTACAAAAACCTTTTCTTTGCCTACTAGAGATCCATGTGCAAGAGTATAGCTTAATGTCATTTAGAATAAGCTCTTTCTTTGGCCTTTTTTAACCGAATGTAGATTCATTTCTAAATCGCCAAAGAACCCAAATAGCAGTTTGTACTACGGCATCGAGGAGGGGAGTGTAGTGAGCCGACATGTTAGAGTGATCCGCAAGGTTGACCACGTCGGCAATGCAAGAGAAGTGCCTATCCGCAAGGTTCCACCACTTGAAAATACCATTCCAAGTATCAATCGCCACTTTGCATTGGCCGAAAAGGTTAAACTCCGTCTCAATTCCATCGTCACAAATGGGACATCTAACAGTGTGGAGATCAATACCTCTCATATCAAGATTGTATCTAGTCGGAAGACACTCATTTAGGACTCTCCAAGATGATATGTTTATCTTAATTGGGATTAAACAGTTCCATCTAGTAGCTGAAGTGCTTGCGGGCATCATGTTCATGATGAGAAGTCTCATTGCTTTTACCGAGAAACCACATGAAACTTTACCATTAAACACCCATTTGTCTTCGGTGGATGAGAGGTGTAATTAAGACACTAAATTAATAAGCTCCTCAAGATGTAACAGCTCAATGGCGGACCTCAAAGGCCTTCTCCAAGCCCAATTAAACCTTAAACCTGGTAGGAGAAGTGGCTTGACAAGATGGTAGATAGGGGCATGTGGGCTGGGGGGTGGGTGATTAGTAGCTTGACCGAGAGAAAGAGTTCCAGGGCTAGCACAGGGGCTGTACCAGGATCAGCAGGGGCTGTAACAGAAGCAACAGTGGGTGTGTTTATGGCAGTCAGAGCGCGGTCATGAACTAGGGAATGTTGATTAAGATCGATCCTAAAGAGACGAGGATACAATTCATTAAGAGGTGACCCTCCCATCCATTTATCCAACCAAAACTTAGTGCTTTCACCATTTCCAATCTTTTTAGAAAACAGACCAGACAAGTTTATACCATTTGGAATAAGATCTTCCTTAAGTCTTGCAATTTGGTACCAAGGTCCCGACTTTGTTTTAATAGAGGATCAATCACGAAGACCGCCATATGGACCATGTAAGGAACGCACTGATTTTGACCAAATGGAATTATCTTCCGTTAACAACCTCCACCACCATTTAGCCAATAACCGTTGATTGCAAACTTTAAGGCTACCAATACCAAGACCACCTTGATCTAAAGGAGAAATGACGTTGTCCCAAGCAATCCAAGCTATCTTTTTTTCATCCGAGCAACCGCCCCAATAGAAGTTTATCCTGATTCTTTCAAGCTTCTTTATGATTGATTTAGGAGATTTAAAATTGGAGAAGAAATATACCCCCAAGCTACCAAGAACGGCTTTAGTAAGAGTGAGCCTACCACCTATGGAAAGCGTCTTAGCTTTCCAATTTGACAATCTTTTCTGGAATCTATCAATTAGAGGGAACCAGTTCGATAATCTAGACATATTCGAACAAATAGGAAGGCCAAAGTATGTGCAAGGGATGTTACAAGGCTGACAACCAATTGCAAGAGCTAGAGAGTTTAGCTCTAAGCGGGACACCCCAACTCCATAAAATTTGGTATTGTTAAAATTAACTTTTAGTCCAGAAGCTAGGTGAAAACAAGAGAGGATTCTTGACAAGTTCTTAGCATTTGACAAGGACCATTCACCCATTATAAGAGCATCATTCGCGTATTGTAGATGAGAGATATGAATCTTGTCAATGCCTACTTCAACACCCCTAAATGAATTCTTTGCCCTAGCATCCAAAAGAGCAACATTTAAAGCTTCAACCGCCAAAATAAAGAGGAGGGGAGAAAGGGGATCACCTTGTCTAAGGCCGCGTTCAAGTTTAAATTCGGGTGTAGGCGAGCCATTGATAAGAACCGAAGTGTAAACCGAGTGAAGACAAGAAAGAATCCAACTTCTCCATTTTAGACTAAACCCCATTTGACACATGGTAGATTCAAGAAAATGTTTCTTTTTGTGTAGTTTCGCCCAAGCGATTATTTCATTCACCAAGAGAGGTCCATCGAAAATTTGGCGACCCTTGATAAATGCAATTTGAACATCACTTACCACCGATCCGAACACTTTTCCAAGGCGGTTTGCTAATATCTTAGCAATTATCTTGTACTGGCACCTGATGAGACTAATGGGCCTATAATCATTTATCACTAAAGGGTCATCACACTTAGGAACGAGAGTGGTGAAGGACGGGTTACATCCTTTAGGAATGAATGAGGTAGATTCAAATTCCTTGATATAGGCAATTATATCTGAACTAATGATGTCCCAGTGAGCTTTTATGAATTTAAAGGCGAAACCATTCGGCCAGGGGGATTTATCCCCACCACAATCCCATACCGCATCCTTAATTTCTTGAACAGAGATTGGAAGATCAAGGGAACAAGAATCCTCAAAAGAAAGAGTCTTGAATAAACGACAAGTGAATGATGGTCGTGATATATTTTCTTCTTTGAATTTTGACTTAAAAACATGGAAGATGTGATCTTTCAAAAGGGGTGGTTCTGAGACCCAAGAACCGAGAATATTGAGACCATTTATCCGTGAGCAGTTTCTTTTATTATTGAAGAGGCCATGAAATAAATTAGTGTTCTCGTCTCCCTCTAATGCCCATTTAGATTTGGCTTTTTGATGGAGGTCTTTGATGTTCCTATAATCCAAGTCGTGAAGTTCCTTTATATGTTTCGATCTTTGATCAATATCAAAGGGTGTGAGAGTTCCAACTTCTGCTTTAGTGTCGAAATCAAGCAACTGGGAACGAATGGCACATGCTTGAGAGTTTTCAGATGCACTGACTTCTTTTCTCCAACCTTTGAGGTTCACCTTAAGGCCCTGTAACTTATCTTTGAAAGAGAGCAAAATTCCTAAAGGGTTTTGATGGGGGAGAGGCCCATGAGTTAAGCACAATGGGTCGAAATTCATCATGGGCTAGCCAAGAGTTGTAAAGTTTGAAGGGCACAGGCCTGAAGTCAACATTTTTATTAGATACAAGGATTGGGACATGGTCTGAGTACTCTCTTACAAGTGCTAATGTGAACGAGTTTAGCCATATGTTCAGGTAATGAAGAGATACGAGAAACCTGTCGAGTTTACTCAGTTTTGAACCAGTTTTGTTTATACGAGTATATCTCAGCCCACACAATGGAAGATCAAATAACCCACATGAAGAAATAAAGTCATTGAAGCTGATGGCACCTTGATGACAGAAAGTGGTCCCCAATCTTTCGGAGTCGGCCCTGACTTCGTTGAAGTCACCCGTAATAATCTTTAGAGAATCAAATTCCAAGTATAGGTTCCTGAGATCATGCCATAGTTTCTTTTTTTTATTTAAACATTGTGGAGCATAAACCACAATAATGTTACAAGGGGTATCAGGTGAGTGCCAAGTTCCCGAAACTGCAAGGAAACCTTCACCATCCACAAACTTCCGTAAGGTGAATTTGGAGGGATCCCAAATGGAGATGATACCTCCTGATTTACCCTCTGAATTTTTTGAGAGAAACTCGAAGTTAGAGTTACCCCAAACAGCTTGTAACGTGATATGATCAATATCACGGGTCATTGTCTCTTGAAGGCCCAAAAAGTGAACTTTATTTTCACCAATCAATCTTTTAGTCCAACTCCTCTTATGGTCTTCACCGAGACCCCTTATATTAAGAGAGAGTATATTCATGGGATACCACCGTGATCCCCATTCTCAAGAATACGAGCAACATCAGCATCTTTATTATTCATGTCAAAACCAAGTTGGTTGCCAATATCAATTGTGTTTCCTACTTCCGACGAATCTGAGTTTGAGGGGGTGCTGTTTTTTGTGAGAATTCAAAGGTTACAACGACGGATGAGGGTGGAGGATTCAGCCAAAACCTCACCAGCAGAGAAGGAATCTGAGACACGAGTTGAGGTTTGAGAGGGAACTTTACATTTAGGCTGGTTCTTTTTTGCTTCCCGGGGTTATGGGATTCGGTGAATTGGGTTAAACATTTTTAGTGATGAAAATCTCTGTTCTCGAGTCCAAATTTTAAAGAATGGAAGGGGATGGTATGAGAAGGGCAAAGTAAGGGATGACAATGTGAAGAAAGTAGTTATTGCAATTTGTGTTCTTGAGTTTGTATTTGAAGTAGTGAGGAAAGGATAGGAAAGTTGACAAAATTACCAATATACCCTCAAAATTATATACTGAATTTGGTGCTTTTGAGTTGTTTGACCCATTTAATTATTACTGTATATTTTTTTTAACTATTTGATCAAAATGTTTTATAACCAAAACAAGTTGAGGCTAATGAAATTCATCATCTTTCATGTTCCATAGAACTGATTATATACGTCGTCATCACCATATAATTTTGTTCTTGCTGACATTTATTGTAATGGTGCTGCTGGCATTAGTGGGTGTGAACAATTTGATAAATGACGTGAAGAACGTGTGCCTCGATATGGGATCATTTAATTGTTTTAGTCATATTAATTATTAGGTTTGTAACATTACTTCTAATATATAATTATTATGTGGTAAGCATATGCAGACGATTCATATTCATCTTTGAATGTTAGACATCCATGTAAGTACTGATGCCTTTTTGTTGAAAAATACTACTCAACAACATGAAAAAAAAGGAGGATATAATTGTAATTTAACACAAACCCATGATGTTACTAACCCACTTCCCTTCCTAATCCCCCCATTTTTTGGAGGAACAAATCAACACAAAAAAATATCATAACTTCTCTCCCTCACCCCTTCCCGTCCCCTATCTTTCCATCTAAAAAAAACTCAAGAACACCAATATTGGTAATTTCCCTTCTCATTCCTTACCTTTCCATCTAAAAAAAAATCGAGAACAAAGCGAAGGGTTTGAGGAGGAAGCAGGGACATAAAGGGATCATCCCCTGTTATGTGTGGTGGGGTTATTTTTGTGTGGTGACTTGGTGTTGTGTGAAGTTTGGGCTGAGGTGGTGTCATTGGGCCTACGAGGTGATCCTGAGGGATATGAATTATTTAGGCTTTGAAAACGAATATGTGTTAGCATTGATTTAAAAGTGATGGTCATTTGTATTAATTAAACTATGTGTCATGTGTATGTCTAGTCTAGCAAAGTGGGCTTTTGCTAGTTAATATGTAAGATTTAATGTAAAAGTCTAGTCCAACTCAAAACCCCACTTGCAGCCCATCAAAGCCCTTTAGGGCATCACATTTGTAGTATAAATTAGACACTCCCACCTCATTTCCAGTGTGCCTCATATGACAGCTAAGGTGGGAGTGTGTGTGCTTTAGGTTTGTATTTGTTATCTTTTTTCTTTAAGCTAATAGATACACATTTATATTTCATACGATCCACTAATCTCATCTTGTTCTTGTTTGAGTACCATTCGTATAGCATAAGTAGTGTGTGATAAGTTTTACAAGTGGTATCAACACGCCAAACAACGAGTTAGGAGTTATTTGTTTACGTTTTACCGATCAAAAGTAAGCATAAAAGTTGCGTTTTTTCTTAATAAACCGTATACTTTTTTTGTGTATACTTAGATTTTTACGCAAGTTTTAAGGTTGAAAGTTGTAGTTTTTTATAGATTTTACGTGTGGTTAGTAAGTTTTGGTTGCTTCTCATTCGATTTTTATCTTTAAATATTGGTTTGTCACATTAAAGGTTTAATCTTTGTGTCGAAAAACTGGTTCTATAGCATATTGGCGATAAAAGGTTGAAAATTTATAAGATTTACGTGGTGTTTGAAGTACTGTGATCGAGAAAAAGGCTACAAAGGTTGCGTTTGAAGCTTCATCGACTTGCAAAGTATCTAATTTCTTGTATAAGAATTTAGATAACAGTGGGTTTATCTCAATTATTGGCTTAATTATTGATGTCGATAAAGTCAAAGGCTTATCGCAATTGGGATACTTATTGAAATTCTGGGATTATCGCAAATCTGAGGAACCTATCGCAAAGTTGGAAAGTCTATCGCAAACCATGACATTGCATTCTATCACAATTGTGACAAAGTCAATCCTATCGCAATCTCAGTCAAACCTATCGCAAACATGAAACGAGGATCTATCGCAAATCTGAGAAATCTATCGCAATTGTCTGGCTCTATCGCAATTCTCTGGTTCTATCGCAATTGTCTAGGTTATCGCAATTCTGGGTACTTATCGCAATTGTTGGATTTTTATCGCAATTCTGAGGCTTTATCGCAATTGTTGGAATTAAGTTCTATCGCAATCTTAAATACTCTATCGCAATTGGCGGGAAAATTTGAGTAAAATTTATTTTTTACAGGTGACTAAACGTTCAATTTTTACGCAAAATTCAATTTTTGGTACAACAGTGAAAATTTTGGCCCAAAATTCAAATTTTTAGGTCAAAATTCGAATTTTTTCGGTGAAATTTGGCGTCAAAATTTTTAGAACTCAAAATTTTCTGATAACCTTAAAATTTCATTTTATGGTGTATTTCAAATTATGGTAGAAAAATTTTTCAAATTCAATTTTTGGAGGGAAATCAGAAATCACCATTAAGAAATCCTTAAACCATATTCAGCTGAAGACCAAGACTTCACCACACCAACTGAATTTAACCTTTACCAACCACAACTCCTATTTCGTTGCAACGATCCTACATCAACTTTATCATACAAACCATCAACAACGACAACTCAACAAGACATTCATGCAGCCAGTGCAGAAAACTGTCCTTCTATGGTAGAAAAAGGTGGATATCTTCAATGGACGAGCCGTATGCTTCGCTATATCAAAACCAAACCTGAAGAACAAGGTAAACTCCTGCTCAACTCCATCCAGAATGGACCATTCAAGCCTCATCAAATTCAAGACCCTGGAAATCCAAATGACACACCTCCTACTCTACCATTCCTTCGTGAAAAAAGAGAAGATGATTACACGGCAGAGGATTGGCTGAAAATTGCAGCTGATGACCTGGCAATGCACTTAATTCAACTTGGTTTACCACGTGACATCTTTGCTGCTGTTGACAGTTGTGAAACTGGTTATGATATGTGGGAATGAGTTAGAAGGCTTTGTCATGGCAAAGAAATTGGACAACAAGAAGTTGAAAACAAGCTGCTAACTGAATGGGAGAAGTTCACATCCACTCCAGCGGAACCCATTGAATCTTATTACACCAGGTTTTGCACCTTAATGAATGAGCTCATCCGAAACAAGTTGTCACCAAGACAAATTGTTCAAAACATCAAGTTCATCAACAATTTACCAGAAGAATGGGGACGTTTTGTCACAATAGTCAACCAAACAAAGGACCTTCACCAGGTAAACTATGATCAGCTCTATGATTTCCTAAAGCAAAACCAAGCAGAGGCGAATGAAGTCAGGAAAGAGAAGTTAGCAAAGCAACATGATCCTCTTGCACTCATTTCTCAAACACCTACACCTCCAACAGTGACTACACAACCCTCTTCATCTTCTACTCAGAACTTCATGCAACAACAATATATTCCACAACCACCATTCGACCCACAACAACAACAAGTCATTCCACAACAACAATACCTGCAATACCTAGAACAAGAATTTAATGACAATGATGAGTCCACTGCTGCTTTGACTCAAGCATTTGCTTACCTAACAAAGGAATTCCAAGGACGCTACTCAACACCTACCAACAACAATCAAAGAATCTCATCGAACACTCGGAACAGGCAGATTTCACAACCGAGTTTCAACATGGGTCAACATGGACAAATGGTTGGAGGTTATGGGAATCAGCAGGGATATGCTCCTCAATATCAGATGGGTAATCAGAATGCAGGGCAGTATGTTGGAAATCAGATGGGTCAGTATGCAGGGAATCAGATGGGTCAGTATGCAGGGAATCAGATGGGTCCAGTTGTTGGAAATCAGAGGGGTCAGAATGCTCGAAATCAGTTTGGGAATGTTGCTGCTCCAGTTACTGGGAATATGAATCAGGGTAATTTGCTAAAGTGTTTCAACTGTCAGGGAGTCGGTCATATGGCAAGGAACTGTCCCACCAAGCCGAAAAAGAAAGATCCAACTTATCTATAGAAAGCATTAATGTTGGCACAGAAGGAAACGGCTGGGTTACAGTTGAGTGCAGAAGAGAATGATTTTATAGCTCTTATGGATGATATGGAAGACCTTGAGGACATCGATGCAAACTGTATTTTCATGGCCAATCTTCAGGAGGCTAAGTATGATAGGGATTCTGAGACACCTCCTGTGTATGACACTAATGCAGTCTCTGAGGTATCACCATTCACTATATGTCACAATAATGAAATATTTGATATGTCAACTCATGATGAATAGCATCCTGCGACTCCTGCACACACTTATGATACGTATATGGACACACCAAGTTGTAGCAATACCCATCTGGCAACACCAGATATGGATCCTAATGGAGGCTTCGAGTCATAGCATGTTGAGAATGATGAGGAAACACGTGCGTTATTTGAATCATTATTGAACAACTGTAGTGTTGAAATTGAAAAAGTCAAAAAGGTCAATAGCGATGTTAAGACCGCAAATGAAAAATTGACCGCTGAGCTTGAGAGATATAAGGTGAATGAAAAAGTTTTTGATATTAATAAAACCCGACAGTCAGAATTAGAAGCTAGTTACAAAAACTCCGTTTCAAGGGAAAAAAAATTGCAACTTAGGTTTGACACCCTCGATGTTAACTTAAATAAGAAAATAAGATCCCTAAAAACGGAAGTTTCAGATTTGCAAAACCAACTTTCTAAACAAAAATCAACTTTTTCTGATCTTGAAAAAGAAAAGAAACAGTTGAAAGCAGATTTTTCAAAACACGAAAAGGAACTTCTTGATGAAATCATTGAGAAACAAGAAACAATTAAAAAGTTGGAAGGTTTGCTTGTCAAAACGGGTCATTCTGCTCAAGCAATTCATATGCTTATTAAAGATCCAAACCCGCTTTTACATACAATGAAGAAAATGGCTATCGGTTGTGAAAACCCTTATCATCTCAAGAATGCTCAGAAAGAACAGAATGTGTTATATAATGGTAATGTGCTGTTTGATAAACATGATCCTCCCGAGGTTCGGGATTCTGATGAAACGATTGAGCTTGCCGAAGAGAGTCGAATCAAAATGAGACAACTGAACCCAGAAATCAAACCAATTGATTATAACAAGCTTAACATACTTTCTGGGGTAAATTTTGTTAAACAACAACAACCCAACAACAAAAGAATGTTTCACAGAAACCTTTTTAACAAATCTTTCAAATAGACAATACCCTTGGATGATTTAAAAACAGTGAATAAATACTTCAAAGTATTGTTGACTCAAAAGTGAATCTTAGCATCAGCAACTGGCATTCAAGTTTTCATAATGAAATGAAAAAGGTGTTTCAAACAGAAATTACTACTCCACTCTATAACATAAGTGCGAGAGTAATTCATGTTGAAAATGCAATTTTAAAAGAAACAGCCGACTTCGTCAAGGACCACAAATCCCTGGTGAAGGAAGCTAATGAAAACATTGAATGCATCAATGTTTTGGAAAACTGCAATGATACTGTCTTCGAAGCAGTTCTATCGACCGAAATTATGTGCATTATTTATCAAACATATTCTGTGGAAGATGATGAAAGACTCCGAGCTGAGACTTCTGCAATTGTTATAAAATATGAAAATTCTCTTGCTAAGCTTGAAAAAGAAAATGTCACATATTTTAAACAACTTGATCAGAAAAAGGAAGAATGCAAGTATGACAAATTGTCGTATGAGCGTGCTTACGAGAATATGAAAGCAAAAAATGATCTTTTGAAGTCTCAGCTGGATAGTCAAAAAAGGAAGGGTGATCAAACTAAGTTTCTAAAACCATCGAATTCGGATAAACCAAAAATGTCAATTTCTAAAATGGTTCCAAAAGTTGATGTGACAATTGATTTGACAAAACAAGTCACTCCAACACCCTTACCTAAACAATGTGATAAAGCACAATGTGCTGATAAAGGAAAAACTGTTGTCAAAACATCAAATGTGATAGCGCCTGGCCTTTATAGGATTAGTCCCACTACTGCGTCTGCCTCTATATCTAACACATATAGGGCGATAGACAAAAGTAAAAAAGATATTCTGAAAGAGTCTAGGAATGCTACAACAACATAAATTCTAATGTGTGTGCCTTACCTTCTATAGGATTAGAAAGCACCTCTAGGAGCAGCAGACTAAAGCCTAGGAGCAATACAAGGAACAATAGAGTCTCACCTGTCTCTGAGAGTGAATGCAAGAATAAAAATGGAGAAGTAGAAGAACACCCTAGGAATTTATCGCTTTCGAATAAGAAACATATATCATCAGGATGTAATATTAAGAGTACTGTTTCAAGTGCATGTAATGACTCTGTTTTTTTAATGTGCAAGAAATCATTAAATGTTTGTGATGATAGTGTTTCTAATAATGTGAATGTGAATGCTATGCCTGAACAGAAAGATGTTCCTCCAGGAACTAGTGCTAGGACTAGATATGTTAAAAGACTTATTGCAGCATCTAGAACGACCACTAGTAGTATATTGCCTAGGAACTATCTTAAGCTTTGTGCATGGAAACCAACGGGTAGAAAGTTTACACTTAAGAATAGCAAATTAAAAGTTGTTCCAAAAGAACAAATAGAAACCTTCTGTAACATATTCACTAACATATAACACACCTTTGATTGTGATTTGGCCAAATGAATTTAGAGAGAGAAAGAGAATGGGAACTAAAGAGAGAAAGTGGACTTGTATTAGAATGAAAATGATAAGGAGTTCCAACCCTTCCCTTGTGTGGGAAGGGCTAGCATAGGTGCCCCGAGTGGGCTGTGGAGTGAGCTGACAGTGGGTAAAGACCCGACCCACTCCATGAATTCTATAATAACTAAACTATTACTAATAATACTAATAATCTTACGAGCTATTTAATGCTAATGAGTACTAGGGGTGACCGAGTCTTCATACAAATATTTATATTCCTAACAATTTCCCCCTAAGGGAGGTCACCCCGGAAATTACATTTTGAATTTTAGCATTCTATCATATGAATTTGACTTCCTAGCTCGCAGTCTTTGATTCTTCAATGTCATTAATCTTTGTGCATTCAGCAGTGAACTTTTGATGACTAATCTTTTGTCTTGGATGATCTTTGAGGATTCTTCGAGGATATCATCCAACATATGTCTTCTATTCATCTTTTTGCAGTAACATCTTCGTATGAAGTTGTAATCTTTGAGCATTCTTTGAGATCATCAGCCACCGTAAATCTCCAAGCTCATCAATTGTAATATTTCCTCCATGTGATTTTTTGTGACCGTTGGACTCGCATGCTCACACTTTTATGGATCATGATAACTTTTATCAGAGTTGTGGAAGCTGTGTTGTAGGTCTTTCAATTATCATGATGTCTTTGATAATGATTTGTAAGTGTGAGCATGGAGTGTGGATTGACACATCTCTACTGGAATCAGGAACCACCATCACCATCTTTAGAGCAATAATCATTGCACACTCTGGAGGAGGCACTAATTCCCATACTTCAAGATGATCAAATTCATGAATTTCATCTTGCATTTCACTAAACCAACAGTCTTTGGACATGGCCTCTTTGAAGTCTTTTGGCTCGACTTTGGAAAGTACAGAATTGAAGAAACACTACAGTGCATCGGTGGCAAGTTGCTTTCGTGTGGATATTGGACGAGAAGGATTTCCAATTATGTTGTCAATCGGATGATCATTAGTCCAGTTTCTGAGATGATCATGTAGTTGAGGGTAGTGAACTGATGTTGCCGTGTTGAGATCCCCTGAAGAAGATGTTTTTGTAGAAGATTCAGGAGAAAAGACATTCTCGAATGGAACATCATCAACAGGAGCAAAAGGATTCAATTCAAAAGAATTATCTACTGCAGAGCCTTGCTGTACTAAAGGAGATTGAATGTTTGATGTTGATGGTGGGTGTCTAGCAAACGGTGCATCTTAACTGATTGAGACAGATATAGATGGACCTTCAGAGTTTTGTGGAACTGGAGCATCTGCAACTCGAGGTACAAGTGGAGCATCCGTTGTAGTATCAACCGTTGGTGGCTCAAAATATTCATCAAACATCGGGTCAAACAACTTCTTCAATTCATCACTGGTAGGAGGTACATAAGGAACTGCAGGAGTGGGATTCTGTACAAGACCTGAACTGATTGGTCCAGGTGACAAAAGATTAGGAGCGGGTCCAGAACTAGTTTGTCCAGAAGCCGTTTGCTCAGTCAGCTCATCGAATGTTATGTGAATAATTTCCATGATTTGTTGGGTTCGTTTGTTGTAGATTATGTATCCTTTGCGATCTGGTGCATACCCAACGAAGAAACCTACGTCTGCTTTTGCTTTCAGCTTTCCCAGATCTTGACTGTCATTTGTCGGATAGAACAGTGCACCGAACACACAAAGAAAGGAAAGATCAAGTTTCTTGCCATGTATCAGCTCATAGGGAGTTTTGTTGTGAATAGTATATATCAAGGATCGATTTTGGGTGTAACATGCTGTAGCAATTGCTTCTGCCCAAAGAAACATCGGTGCCTTAGAAAATATTAGCATGGTTCGTGCAGCTTCTAAAAAAGTACGGTTTCTCCTTTCAGCAACTCTGTTCTGCTGAGGAGTGCGTGGAACACTTTTCTGGTGAGTTATGCCAATACTTTCATAAAATTGACTGATTTGTTGGTTAACAAACTCAGTTCCATTGTCTGTATGGATGATTCTGACAGTTTTGTTAAGTCTCACTTGCAGCTGTTTGATAAGTTTGATGATAACCTCTGGAGTTTCGTCGTTGGTTCTCAAAAACTTTACCCATGTAAACCGAGAGTAGTCATCAACCACCACCAAAACATATTTCTTCCCATTAATACTCTGAACTCTCATTGGTCCGCACAGATCCATGTGAAGGGTGTGAAGAGCTTCCATAATGGTGTTGACAGTTTTGGGTTTGTGAGTATGTTTCTTGCTTTTGCCCAGTTGACATGCAGAACAAAGATGATCTTTCTCGAACTTTAATCTGGGCATGCCTCGTACAAGATCCTTGCGAGAAAGGTCATTTATTGTGCCGAAGTTCAAGTGATTTAAACAACGGTGCCAAAGCCAAGATTTGGTCTTTGAGGCCTTTGAAAGCAAGCAAATAGGAGAGGACCTCATCATTTCTTCAATAGAGATGGTGTATAGATTGGTGCCACGATTGCCTTTAAGAAGATCAATACCATCCAACTCTCTGATGAAACATGTGTGTTTTCTGAAAGCAACTTCAAGATTGGAATCACAAAATTGACCAACAGAAAACAAATTGTGCCCTAGTCCTTCCACGTAGTATACCCAAGAAATTACACTGTCGCCAAACACATAATCTCCATAACCCATAATTGCCCCAAAATGGTCGTTCCTGAATCTAACTGTCCCGATAAACTTTTTCACGAAATTCTTGAGCCGTGAGCGATCCCCGGTCATATGTTTTGAGCAGCATGAGTCCAAATACCAAAGGACGATTTGTACGACCTGCATTTGAAAACAGAAAATGATGGATAACTGAAAAAGGTGGATGCCCACGTGCAATTGGGGTCCGTTTGGTTAGCACACACAAATTCTGGAACTACAGGAATTATAGATGCTATGGTACTCATAGTGGAAACTTCACTAGTAGATGCAAATGACCTAGTTGCAGGGCATTGTGTCACTAAAGGGAAAATTCGACCAGTTGGCCTCTATTCCTTAACATTCACTGCCTTATGATTAGTCATTCTAGTTAAGGGGCACTAATCTCCTAAAGTGAATTTTCTTCCAGTGGGCTTCCATTGATAACCAACATTAGTAAACATCTTTCCTGTTGCTTTCCAAATTTGCTTACTCAGATCAGTTTTCCTAATATTCTTAACTGGGGATCGTTTGGGAGACATAAAAAATGACACAACACAATCATCATGATTACCAGAAATTAAACATTCATTATATGTTTTGCAAACAGTATTAGAATTCAAATTAATTACAGTACGCTTAAAGCTAATACTAGAATCAACATGATTCATTCTATTCAAAGCAAACTTATTGTTCCTAGGATGGACTTCTACTTTCTTCTCCTGAACACTCTTAGCCAGCGCAGTCCTATCTTTCCTTTCATTGCGACTAGGCTTTGACCCGCTAGCTTTGGTGTCACAGTTTACTCCTGTAGAAGCAATGATGGGAACATTTGTGTGTTTCACTGTCATTTGTTTTTCCGGTTTTTATGTGATGGGTTCAGATGTTCTCAGTGGTACATCAAAGGTTACATGCTTCTTCTTAGTAGTAGAGGATGATGCAGCAAGTTTATCTCTTTTGTTATCAATCTTAGGACTTGTGCCAATGACGTATTCTAAAAGTTCCTGAGACCGTTTAGTGAGGAAGCATGAATCTACAACTGCACTATCAAGTGGTTTGTCTATTCTATCCTCTTCTATGATCTCACGAAGGGTATCAAGGCTATCCTTAAGGTGATTGAGATATATTTGATGGGCAGACCTATTTTTCTTAAGGGGAAATGGAATAGGCACAACATCTACAGCATACTTACTATAAGCAGAAACCTTTGGAACAACATTATCACTAGTGATAATTGGCATTTTCCCTTTCACCTAGGTCTTTAGATTCTCGATCTCATTTAGCAAAGAAGTTATCTTTTCATTGTGATTGTTTCGTGTGACTTTAATTGATTCATATAACTCTTTGTAATGCTGTTTGACTTTTGAATTTTCAGCTCGAAAACACTCATTTTCATAGTGTAACTTATTGATTGTATTTTGATATTGAAAATTCTGAGAATCTAAGGACGATGGTTTATGGGTGCCAATTACTTCACTCTTGTTTGACTTTAATTGGGCAATTTGTGCCCTCAATTGTCGAATCGTGTTAGTGTGAGCATGAAATTTTTCATCGCGTTTGCTTAATTCAAAATATGTATCAAATTCAGGAGCATCCAAAGATGTATTGGCTTTTGAGATTTTACATCTTTCTTCTAAGTGTTGATATTTTAATTGCAAATTAAGATGATCAACCTCTAGTTTTGAAAAATGCTTGACCATGTTATCATGGTCATCATTTTGAATTTTTTCATGCAATTTCAAATTCTCCCCCTCAAGCTCAACAACACGATTCTGGGTAACATATAATACAATAGAATACTCATGAAATTGACAGGCAGTTAATGCAGCATCAGTAGCAGTATAAAATATATCCTGTGCAATAAATCTAGCAATCAAATTCTCATTGGTGATGAGAATATTCTTTCTCTCAATCTCACAACTCTTAAGTTCTATCGCATTTTGAGCTACCTCATTTTCCATATCTTTAAACACCACTTTCATCTCATTTACTTCAGTTTTAAGGTTTTTTTGCATCCCTTCAAATTGTTCTTTAAGTAGCTTAAAGAATGGAATAACCTCAGTTAAGTAGCACCTTTTTGTTTGCTCAAAACCCCTTTCCCCCTCAGTAATTCCTGTTGGTGTAATTCTCTTCTTACATGTTTTATCAAAATCAGCAAATAATTGACAAAGTACATATATGCTAATTAGAGTTTTACATTCTGTGGGAAGAGTTAAAGGAACATAATGCCTAGGTGTATTGGGAGGATACACCGTTGCAACCACAATTTTCCTAAGGGGTAAAGTTTTGTCTTTAAGTTCATCGGCCTTTCTCTTTTCTA
Organism: Artemisia tridentata subsp. tridentata; assembly: GCA_021014915.2. NCBI lineage: Eukaryota > Viridiplantae > Streptophyta > Magnoliopsida > Asterales > Asteraceae > Artemisia > Artemisia tridentata. The sequence goes on from CP139507.1 coordinate 247,634,352, forward strand.
CGTCCAAAGGCCAAAATATTTGTTCAGGCGTCAACTTAGTTTGAGGTGCAAAAACAGTCAAACGATTTTCCTCATAATAATCATGGGGTTTGATTATAATTAATTTGGCTATACATTTGGGATCCTTCATTTTCTCAGTCATTTTTTCTCTATTTCTCACTTCTATCTCATTACTCTCTTCTAATGATGACACATCAGGAGGGGCATGATCAGGATTAATCATAACATTTGCATCATATAAGGCAGGTTGGGCTACTTTAGCACTCCTAAGAAGAGCTAATTTAGGTTCACTGATGAACTCAAATAAGTACATTTTATTATCATCATTTATCCTATTTATTTGACTTGTTTTATTATATTATATATGAGAATTGATACATTAATGTTTACTTTTGTAATTCTCAGGTAAAAACAAGTATTATATGAAACTTGGCTATTTTGGACTAATTATGGAGCAAAACAAGCAAGATGTTAAGAGTCTACTGAAATGTACAAGATCAAGATCATTCTGCTCTAGATACGCCGCAACATACTTCTTACATACGGCGTATCACTATCAAGATTTCACAAGTTACAATCCAAGACAGCAAAGGACATGCGCCGCATAGAGAAATGGAGTTACGCCGCATCTTAAGGCGGTGTACGAATATTCCTGAATATATTAATCTTGGACCCCACGCGAAGTTAAGTCAATGCGCCGCATCTACTTATCCTATGTGCCGCATCTAACCCTCAGATAGAAACTATAAATACCCCAAAGTCAGACGAATTTGAGAGGTTGGACTGTGCAAGATACCATACGTACGAGTACCAAACCAGAGACGAATTCAGACGTATTAGCAGCACAAGACACACCCTGAACGAAGATACAAGAGCTGTAAGAAGGTCCTGCATGTATTCAATTCATTAAGTAGTTTTGTTTTATTGTATTAGTACACTTTAATTCATCAGGATTGATGGGCTGATGTCATGTGACTACGGAATATCATGTCCACCCCTTAAAATTGCTTTCCCATTAATTAAAGTTTATATGTTGATGTCTTTGGTGACTTTTATTAGTGCATTGATAACCTCTGTGTCTAGCTGAGCATTGCTTGGGTCGCCATGCCCCTTCCTCGCCTATCTATTCTAGCGTATACGAAACGTGGGCATCACAAATGCTCAATATTCTAGGATAGTAGGATAGACATAAGTGATCATTAAGGGTTTACTCGCCGATAAGATTAGAGCCAACGAGAAAGGGTTAATTATATACACTTCATATAAAACTAGCAATAGAACAAGTGACAAGCTACTTAATTATCAGGACAGGTCTTCTTATTGTCTCAAGTATCTATCTGTGTACGTGTGTGCTAATCGCTGATTCGTGCTCATTAGTTTAGTTTAATATTTAATCATAACCAAACCATGCCAGTCTCTCAGGCTGAAACCCCCTTGCGTTAGATTAGGTTGTATAGCTAACTTAGGATATTAAAATACTGATTAGAATAACTAGATAATACGTTCCACTCTTAGTGATCGACACTCTACTTACCATGATATTCATACTGACCGGGTACACTGCTTGTTAAGTGTGTGTGTTATTGATAAGTCGGCTAAATATAAATCTAAAACTTGAGTAGGCATTAATACTGCTAAACCGCAATGACACATCACGCGCATCAAGTTTTTGGCGCCGCTGCCGGGGAGTGAATTGTTATTATCTGTTAATTTGATTAGTATTTTAATTAGGTTTTTCTTTTTAATTTTTAGATTCTAACCGCTAACACTATTATATATTAGATAGATTGTATTCATTGTATAGTTTGCATATTTTCTGTTTTTGTACGTTTTTTTTTTCTTTAATTTTTGTTTCTTTTTGTTTATTTTTATTTAAGTTGTTTGTTTTTCTATTTTTCTGCATTCTGCTATCGTTGTATTGTGCTGATACAAACGATACGGCGCATCTGTTTTAACAGATACAGCGTATTGCGTTTAATTTTCATAAAATACAACGCGTTTAATAAATTCGAGTACGACGCATCTTTCCCCAAGATACGGCGTATTCTGTTTTTAATAAGAAATTTTTCTGAACCATAACGCCATACGACGCATCTGTTTTAACAGATACGGTGTATTGTCTATTTAAATTAAAAACAGTTTTCGAATTTTTAAACAGATACGACACATCGATCTTTATCGATACGGCGCATCTTCTGAATCAAAAATCTTGTATTTTGAAACGTAACGAAAATACGGCGCATTATCTTTTGTTAATACGACGCATTTAATTTTAATAAATATAATCGATTTTTGATAAATTAAATTTGATACGGCGCATTCTTGTTCATAAGCGGCGTATCTGTTTTCTGAATAAAAGTGTGATTAAATCTTAACGATTATAAGATACGGCGTATCCAACTTTCTGGATACGGCGCATCATCTGCAGATATCAGTTATTTTTATATCCGTTTCTTAATTCATTAATTTCTCTTCTAGCGAACAAATCCTACTGACGATTTTACCTTTGATGACAGGCTTTGCTATGGAAGACATGTCAGTGAACGGATATCTTGCTAAGGAACTTATGGATGATAAGCACAATGAAAAGTCCCGCACCAAAGAGCCGTTAATTCTGGAAAATGATGAGGAGTGTGATAACTATGAAGTTAGCTTGAGCAAGTTCCCAGCATTAAGCATTAGTAAAAGCTCAGAATTGGAAAAGGAACTCTTGCTTTCGGATTCATTCGAAGGTTTCAAGGCTATTACTTGCAACTTACCTACGATCGATGCTTTACTATCTCAAACCAACCTGCCCTGCTACTCAGTGAAAGTTTTTGAAGATGTCAACTTCAATGTGCTCATGATTGATGCCGATTTATTCTCTTGGGAGACCCCTCTTGAAGCTACTTATAAGGAATTCAAACGCTTATGCAATATTGAAGATGAGATATTCTATTATGATTTACTAATGAGCTACACTGAAGATGAATTGATACTCTTATGGCCCATCATTGAATCTAAAGGATTAACTTGGACTACTATCGAAGAAAAAGATGGGAAATTCCAAATTGAATACATGAACTCAGCAAATGCAGTCAACAAATCGTGCAACAAAAGCTATGAAGTCCAACCTATACAAACTTCTTATATGCCTTATTCCGAACAGTATTGGGGATTAGATAAAAGCTATCTGGATAACGAAAGAATGTATGCTGAATAGGAGATACTATTTCATGGAAAGTTGGTAAGGTTGATGGATATCTCTTTAGAAGAGTGGCTTGAACTTAAATACAGTGATCCCAAATTTGCTCCTATGAATGAAGTCAAACGGATTGTGACCTCATGGTTGACATGAAGTTTTAAAGAACAATTTAATGAGTTCATGGAGATAAGAAGGAACATGATTGGTAACACTAGCTTTGACGTTAACCACGATCCTAACAATGTTGATTTTTCAAATTGGTTAGCTAGTAAGTTCAATAACCATAGGAGCATGGACCGAGCTACTAAAGATGTGTTATGGGTATATTGGATGAGAGGGGAAGATGAGGAAGTAGAGAGCAACAATGGATCGTCAGATGACAATTCAACAATCAAGGAAGGCATTAAATAATTGTTCAGCATAGACATTGATATGTTCAATTATGATACACCTTTGTGCGAACAGTTCAAAGAATTTAATTACCTTCTTCAAGTCGACGCTGATGTGCTAACTAGAGATTTACCAGGGTTCAAAACTTATGATGAGTTCAAAAATACCTGGTACTACGAATGAAATGACCAAATACCATGGGTTTGGGATAAACCATGGGGATTTGGGCATATTGATCACACTTGTAAACCTTTCCGCTTCAAGGATGGATTTAGTGAATGGCCCACCTGTGATTATAAGAATGATGGAACCTGTAATGGGGGAAGTATAATTGGAATGAAACGGGTTGGAAACGATGTATACTTTGAAGACGATGATTGGTATGAAAAAGTTGAAGACTGCCCACGTAGAGCAGAGGCTTTGCAAGAAAAGGTAGAATCAACTACTTAAAAGAACTTAAGGGAGCATCGGACACTACTTTCTGGGAATTGGTGCATGGACAATTTGATGATTACGCAAAGCTTAGTCGACACTTACAATGGGAATTGAAAAAAGAGTGGGACGAGATTCAAGATTATTATCAATCCTTTAACGTGGTTAATTATGATCCCTATGATAATAACGATGAGTCGCAAGGAGAATTAATTGATGAACTTGATGACTATTTGAATAAGGATCCTTATTTCAAGTTTGTTGATAAAGACGAAGAAGAATTCATCAAGAGAAAATGTCGACTACTTGGGATCACTTATAATAACCCACCCATGATAATTTCTGAAAAAATTAAAGTCATCAAATACTCTTTGGGACCATATGAGGAATATGTTGCGACGAAGACAAAAAAATGTATTAGATTAAGTCGTACGGAAGAAAATGTTGCGGAGCTATACGGGAACATCTTTCGGATGAAAGAAGAAGGATGGCACGTAACAAGAACAAAATAAGGAGCTGAACGCGAGTCTAACTTGAAGACTCTGGAATAAAGACAAGTGCTGACCGGGAGACAACCCGGAGAATTTTTACATTTTGTTCTGTGTCGAGTCTGTCAGACCTGTAGAAGATACGGCGCATCTCAATCCTAAGATGCGACGCATCACCTGCACTGGTCATATCTTATTTAATTTTCTGCATTTTTATTTTTGACTTTAAAACTTTCTGTCAGTTTATTTAATGCGGCGCATGCCTGGTTAAGGATGCGACGCATCTTCTATTCTGATTCGTATTTATTCCAGGCTCGATACGGCGTATCTTCTTCCATAAGATACGGCGTATCGACTGACCTGATGATTTTCGTTTTATTTTTTAAAGTTTTATTTTTACTAACTACTAATGTATTATGCAAGTTTGAACCTTCTTAATTCAGGTGTGTTAAATTCTGAATGGTATTATAGATTCCTGCATTCTTGTGGATACATCATTTTTGAAGCTTAAACGTTCTCATCCACAAGAAAGTTGATTTTTGCTCTTATACAAATAATGGAGGATCATACCGAGCAAATCTCAGGAGAGTTTTTCTGTTCTAATTCTTTTATTTTCCAGTTTTTAACCTTTGATACAAACAATGAGGACGTTGTTTAACTTAAGTGAGAGGATTGGAGAATTAGAACACTTACTTGTCCTTAACTTTTTCAAAATATGCTTAAAATGCGCCCAATATATCAAAATTTAAAATTTTTCCAGCATGTTTTTGTTTAAAGTCTAAATTACATAGCTGCACACATAACATTATTTCCAAAAATTGTGAACTTATCAAAATTCACAAATCTATGAGTGTGCCGGTGACTTGTAAACTTTAGAACTTGGCTTATACACTATTCGAGACCACCATAATAAGTATTATCTATATAATTGGAATGACTTGTCTAAATTGGTAAATTTCTTGGATTACACCCAAATAGCCTTTATATGTTATGTGATATTAACTAACTACACTGGTTAGTTAACCCCCGTACAAACCCTTTGTTACTCTCACTTTTAGAGTAAGATACCCCTAGAAAAATACTCAGAGCCATTCCTTTCATTTCTTACACCTTTGTTATAATGTTTAGTTACACCCTTACACCTTAGCCTACCCTGTAGATTAAAATCCGTGGTTGGTTAATTGCTTTAGGCAAAGTGTGTTTCCTTACATTACCTATGTTCGCGTGCGTAATTCATTATCTTTGATTAGGTCGGGAAATTGCACAATGCAATTGGTATGAAAGTAAATATTGTATACCTTTTAGTTTATTTTTCGTGTATTTACTACTTTCACTATTACAGTTATTTCTGAAAGTATGAAGAGTATGGAAAAATTATCCGGAAAGATAGTGATAGAAAAGTTGTGAAATTTTACACATATATGTTGATGTCAAAAAAAAAAAAAAAAAAAAAAAAAAAAAAAAAAAAATCGAAAAAAAAATAGAAAAGAAAAAGAAAAAGGAAAAGTTGGAAGTTTGTTTTAACCAACTTATGTAAAGTTTTGTATTAAGTGGCGATATCACCACTATTTGTTGTATATTATATGGATTGAATGGGAGTTGGCCGTTATGGGAACGCCAACTAAGGTTATTCTTTGATTGAGATCTTGTTGAGTATAATTCGTGTCTACCTAAAGCGTGTGTTTCAAGTGTTAAAGCGTGAGTTATTCAATGATATGAGTCTTATTCATGGGATGGTTGGGAAAGTAATTTACCACACTTAGGATTTTAATTTATCTGTTTTGTTTATTTTTTATTTTACACCAATTTGTATCCCAAATATTATCCATACCCTACATCATTCTTTACAAAACCTTTGATTTATTGAGATTAGGGATTTGAGCAATCTTAAGTATCGTAGTCGTGGATTCGGCTATGTATTTATGATTTTGTCGCCCTTTTTGATATAATATTGTTGGTAAAGATTACTTGGTCCTATCTGTAGCCCATTCGAGTTAAGGATTTGAGCAATTGCAAGTATCGTGGTCGTGGATTCGATCATGTATTTGTGATTTTGTCGCCTTTTCTAGAATGTGAGATCGATAGATTAAGAAGAATGATTAACCCTTAACCAACAAACCCTTTTTACCGCTTTAGACTTGTTATTCCTTGGCTTTAGTGGGGGAGATGCGTATACTTGCCAAGCTTATGATAGAATATTCTTCACGACTGGACAGTTAAACGATTAGATTTCCTTTTATCGAAATATTTTATTTTATTTCTAATTCGTTAAGTGTTTGGTTGTGCAATTATGACAAAACGAATACATGCTTAAATATAAAAATAAATCCTAATATCTTTTAGGATACATTTTCATAAGATTTATTCTAAAGTTTACTTGGGGACAAGTAAAGTTCAAGTGGGGGGATATTTGATGAACCCAAATAAGTACATTTTATTATCATCATTTATCCTATTTATTTGACTTGTTTTATTATATTATATATGAGAATTGATACGTTAATATTTACTTTTGTAATTCTCTGGTAAAAACAAGTATTATGTGAAACTTGGCGATTTTGGACTAATTATGGAGCAAAACAAGCAAGATGTTAAGAGTCTACTGAAATGTACAAGATCAAGATCATTCTGCTCTAGATACGCCGCAACATACTTCTTACATACGGCGTATCACTATCAAGATTTCACAAGTTACAATCCAAGACAGCAAAGGACATGCGCCGCATAGAGAAATGGAGTTACACCGCATCTTAAGGCAGTGTACGAATATTCCTGAATATATTAATCTTGGACCCCAAGCGAAGTTAAGTCAATGCGCCGCATCTACTTATCCTATGTGCCGCATCTAACCCTCAGATAGAAACTATAAATACCCCAAAGTCAGACGAATTTGAGAGGTTGGACTGTGCAAGATACCATACGTACGAGTACCAAACCAGAGACGAATTCAGACGTATTAGCAGCACAAGACACACCCTGAACGAAGATACAAGAGCTGTAAGAAGGTCCTGCATGTATTCAATTCATTAAGTAGTTTTGTTTTATTGTATTAGTACACTTTAATTCATCAGGATTGATGGGCTGATGTCATGTGACTACGGAATATCATGTCCACCCTTTAAAATTGCTTTCCCATTAATTAAAGTTTATATGTTGATGTCTTTGGTGACTTTTATTAGTGCATTGATAACCTCTGTGTCTAGCTGAGCATTGCTTGGGTCGCCATGCCCCTTCCTTGCCTATCTATTCTAGCGTATACGAAACGTGGGCATCACAAATGCTCAATATTCTAGGATAGTGGGATAGACATAAGTGATCATTAACGGTTTACTCGCCGATAAGATTAGAGCCAACGAGAAAGGGTTAATTATATACACTTCATATAAAACTAGCAATAAAACAAGTGACAAGCTACTTAATTATCATGACAGGTCTTCTTATTGTCTCAAGTATCTATCTGTGTACGTGTGTGCTAATAGATGATTCGTGCTCATTAGTTTAGTTTACTATTTAATCATAACCAAACCGTGCCAGTCTCTCAGGCTGAAACCCCCCTTGCATTAGATTAGGTTGTATAGCTAACTTAGGATATTAAAATACTGATTAGAATAACTAGATAATACGTTCCACTCTTAGTGATCGACACTCTACTTACCATTATATTCATACTGACAGGGTACACTGCTCGTTAAGTGTGTGTGTTATTGATAAATCGGCTAAATATAAATTTAAAACATGAGTAGGCATTAATACTGCTAAACCGCAACGACACATCACGCGCATCATTCACCTACATTATTTTCACTATGCTTATCACACAACTTTTTGTGCTTTTGAATCATTTGAGCAGTTTGTCTGGTTTGGTCTTATGTATACAACTTGTTTTCAAGCTTATTCTTTAACGTTTTAAGTCTGAAGAAATCATTTAAGAGTTTTGCTTCTTTTTCTTTGAAATCTTGTTTTAGTGTATTTACACTCTCTTGGACTTCCTGTTTTTGTTTAACAGTCTGATCCAGTTGTTTTCGCAAAGAATTCAACTCCTTTTTCAATGTTTCTTCCCTTAAATTACGTTCAGTTATAAATGTACGCATTTGACTATCCATTTTCTGCTCACGTTCAGTTAACTCAAATTTTGCACGTTGTACATATATGGCCACCTGATCTTTATAGATGTTAAGTCTAGTGGTCAAGGTGTCATCAGGAATAAACACAGTGTTTTCATGCAATTCACAAGCATTATCTATAACAGAAGCATTTTCTACAACAGAAGATGCACAACCTGGTACATCAGACACGTTGTTGTGATTCACATATTGTTCATATGGAATAATATTACTATTTCCCATGTCAACAGTATCTGATTCAACAACATCTGTCTGTTGTACTTTGTTGGGAATCTTCTGTTCATCTACCACGTCATATGTGTCATAAAGCTTTAGTACCTCAGATATGACAGATGCATTGGAAGGACCAGCTTGTTGAGGTGATGAGACAACAGAGGATAGATTAGCCATGAAGATGGTTTGAGCAGTGGGTTCATCATCAACGTCTGAGTCAAAAGCATCACAGTCATCAGCGTTGAAGATGTTGGGATCATTAAGTGCCAAGCCTTGAACTGGTTGATCATCCACATCAACATCAAACGTATTCCCCCCATCACCAGCAAGAAACAACAACTCTTCTTCATCCAAGACTGCTCCTTTCTCTTGAGCTTGCATCAACAACATTTTATCCTTGAAGTAGTCAGAGTTTTGTAGATGCTTTGGTTGATTGCAGTTTCTTGCAATGTGCCCAAGACCACCACAGTTGTAACACTTGGGTTGCTTTCCCTGCCCCTGATTTGCATTCCCTACTCTAATCTGTACATTACCCCGACCCACATTCCTTTGATTCAAGTTCTGCCTTCCTTGAACATTCTGAACCATAACCCTTCCATCCTCCACAGTTGCTTGATTGCGTGGGTTTGATGAAGTTCTAAGTTGGTTGTTGTTTTGAGGGAGTGTTGCTTTGAACTGTTGTACAAGTAAGGAGACATGGTTAGTGAGATTATCAATCATCTTGTCAGTCTGAGAATATCCTGAATCCAGTTGGGGATTCATAGCTGATGGTGAGTGTAACGATGATTGGACAAATGATGTTTGATTTTGTGGTGAATAGGGATGGTGATAAGCTTGATCAGACGATGATTGATTGAATGGCTGAACATTTGCAACAAATGCAAGTGAATCATTTGATGTTTTTGGATTGAGTTTTTCCCTCAAAAGACGATCATAAGCAGCATGCTTTTCATGTTGTTTTAAATAGGCATACAACTTTTCATAATTTGTATCTCTTAATCCCTTGTTTAGTTTCACTGTAGTAACAAATCTGTCCCACTCTGGTGTCATGTTGTTCACAAACTTTGAGTTGAGTTGGATGTTTGGCATTGTCATCCTGATGATCCTCATGTCATTCAAAAGCTTGTGAAATCTCACATAATAGTCAGTAATGTTCTCTCCAGGATTCATCTTGAAGTGCTCAAACTCATCATACAGTTGAGACTCACGATCTTCTTTGGTTAGTTCAGATCAAGCAAGAAGCATTTTGACATTATCCCAGACAGCTTTGGCTTCAGTGTTGAAGTTGATAAGCTTGTACACATCTTTGGGAAGTCCTTGAATCACAATGTTGGAGGCTCTAATGTCCGCATCATACCTCTTCTTTTCTTCCTCATTAAGATCATTGTAAGTACGTGGCCTGTCGATTCCAAACGTGACTGTTTCGTCCTCACCGGTAGTTACAGCATCTCTGGTGGTGCCCATTTGAAATGGTCCTTCATCAATGGATTTAAGAATGTTAAATCCATTTTCTTTGCCCAAGCAATAGCGTCGAATTCTTTGTGCCCCTGACTCATAATCCATCCTATCAAGCATAGGAGGGCGGGTATTGGACCCGGCAGCTTGAATGTCATCAGAAGCTGTGCTTGTCATGATGTAGATTTGTACGGGATTTTATAATTCTATGATTTAAACCGAGAAATAGATTCTTTTGCGGGATTTTACTAAAATCAAGAATAAACCGTTATTTGATTCAAACCGTAGTTAAAAGTATTATTTCAATATCAAACCTCAAAATCCAAACCGCAGTCAAACTGAACAAACCACAAAGGTCAAACCGCAGAACATGAATACTAAAACGCAAGATCCAGACCGTAGTGTATCCCAAACCGCAGAAGACTCAAACCACAGAATACCACAAACCGCAAACAACTCAAACCACAGAGTACCACAAACATCAGAAGACTCAAACCACAAGATACCACAAACCGCAGAAGACTCAAACCGCAATACCTCAAAACGCAGAAACTACAAAACACAGAGAATCAAAACGCAGATGTTGAAACCGCAGAGACCCAAAATGCAGTACCACAAACCGCAATCCCACAAACCGCAGAAAATCCAAACTGCAGTATGTCAAAACGTAAGACACAAAATGACAAACCGTAAAGGACAAGAGACCACAAACCGTAGCCGCAAAAGGAAAAGGTGTCACTTTCAATACTTTTTGTCTTTTTTCCCGTTATGGATAAAAGCCAAAACGCAATCCCAAAAACACCAAAACGCAGTCAACAATTTCCCAAAAAACTCAAACCGCAACCACGAATCCTCTACCGAGAGGCAAACCACAGCGAAGAAAAACCGTCTGAGTGTCAAACCGCAGTCAAGAAACTTCTTCTAATCTTCCAATAACTAACACCACACGGCTGTATGTTGCCAAGGAAGATGCAAGATAGATTTGTGAACTCAAAAGTACAATGTTTTAACGATTTGAACCACAAACAAAGCACAACCAACAATTTTCTTAGCTTATCTATTCGACCCACAAAAACAAAAACAAAAGTGCCAAAATCACTCCACAAATCCGTGAATATGCAATCACTAGAACCTAACCATGGCTCTTGATACCAATTGTAACATATTCACTAACATATAAGACACCTTTGATTGTGATTTGGCCGAATGAATTTAAAGAGAGAAAGAGAATGGGAACTAGAGAGAGAAAGTGGACTTGTATTAGAATGAAAATGATAAGGAGTTCCAACCCTTCCCTCGTGTGGGAAGGGCATTATGTAGGGCTAGCATAGGTGCCCCGAGTGGGCTGTGGAGTGAGCTGTTAGTGGGTAAAGACCCGACCCACTCCACGAATTCTATAATAACTAAACTATTACTAATAATACTAATAATCTAACAAGCTATTTAATGCTAATGAATACTCGGGGTGACCGAGTCTTCATACGAATATTTATATTCCTAAAAATTTCTCTGAGTGTAATTCATTTGTTACCCCTAACTCAATGAAACCAAATGATATACGGTTTCCAAATGCAAAATCTTCTGTTCTTGGCAGGTTATCGAAATCTGTCTTTGGATCGTCGACTCGGGTTGCTCCAAGCACATGACCGGGAATTGAAGCTGCTAATCAACTTTTTATGGAAGTTCATGTGAACTGTATGGTTTGGAAATGATCATGTTGCAGCTATTATGGGTTATGGAGATCTTCAGTTTGGGAACTACTTAATCACTCAGGTTTACTATGTCGAAGGGTTAGGACACAACTTGTTTTCAGTCGGGCAGTTTTGCGATTCAGATTTAGAGTTTGCATTTAGGAGAAACACTTGCTTCGTTAGTAATTTGGTTGGAGATTATCTCTTAACTGGGAATCGTGGCACCAATCTCTATGCTATCGACATAAACCAAATGGCCTCTTCATCACCAATTTGTCTCATGACAAGAGCATGCGAAACAAAGTCTTGGTTGCGGCATAGACGTTTGTCCCATCTTAACTTTGACACCATCAACAAGCTTGCCAAAGACAACATCGTCAACGGTCTCCCAAAGTTCAAATACACCAAAGAACACTTATGTCCATCCTGTGAGCAAGGAAAAAGCAAAAGGGCAACTTATAAACCTAAAACCGTACCCAGTTCGGTTGATAAGTTACATTTGTTGCATATGGACTTATGTGGCCCAATGAGAGTTGAAAGCATAAATGGGAAGAAGTATATTCTTGTAATCGTCGATGACTATTCAAGATATACATGGGTAAAGTTTCTGAGGTCAAAAGACGAAGCACCAGGCATCATCATCACCTTTCTGAAGCGAATTCAAGTCTTACTTCAAGCTCCAGTAAGGATCGTAAGAACAGATAATGGCACAGAATTCACTAATCAGGAGTTAACAACCTACTCTAGTACACCGTTATTCTTATGGGCTGATGCTGTTGCCACTGCTTGTTTCACTCAGAACCGATCCCTAGTCCATCCAAGATTCAATAAAACCCCATATGAACTAGTGAACAACAGAAAACCCGATATCTCTTACCTTCATGTATTTGGCGCTTTGTGCTATCCAACGAACGACAGAGAAGATCTGGGGAAGTTGAAAGCTAAGGACGATATTGGAATCTTCATCGGTTATTCCGAAAATTTGAGGGCATTCAGGGTGTATAATACGACCAACGGTTCTAATAAACTGTCTTGGACTGCAGTCATCCGAGATGAGGATAGTGCCAAAGTGTTCGACAATATTACTAAAAGAGTCTGGGAACCAAAGTTGTTGTGGAAGGCCACCAATAGAGATCCAGGTTACACGATTAAGGATATGGAATTCGTTTCTCCAAGGTTTCAATGATTTGAAGTGTTGTTTGAGAGTAGCGCTGGAGAGAACTTTAGTAACTGTTGGTTTGTCATGGAGTTGGACCAAGAGGTTGAGACCACCAATGTATTTTATGCTAAATTCAATAAAACCTTCATCCAAAAAAACATTGTGGGTGTTTGTGGTGTTGTCTAATGATGATAATTCAACGATGATGGCAGAGGTGGAAAGTCGGTTGGGGAGAGAAGGTAGGGAGAGATGAATGTTTACAACTGGACAGGGGTTGTCGTTTTTGTCATTGAGGATATCGGCGAAGGTAGGTTTAGTAGTTGGGATTTTGGTGATCGATGGATGCTTGGTGGAGGTTGCCTTGGGGTTGAAGGTCCAGCTCGTTTCTGGTTTCCGGTAAAATGTCCAACTAGTTTTTGGTTTCCGTTGGTATTTCGCAATATTACATATTATTTTTTTGAGTTCCAATGCATATTGTATTAAGTTTTTCCTCAAATGCAAATCGGTCACCAATGCCAACAAACCTGCAAAATCCGAATCTTTTGCCAAGCCTATTCCTCTTTGAGGCGATAAAGACATCAATTGCGCAGCCATATTTCCTGAAAACAGATAACATGGCGGTATGGTCCCAGTTCGATGAGAAGTTGGTGAAATAATAGGTGACAGTAGGGGGGTTGTTCTGCTCTTTTGGTAAATGGTGGGATGGAGATGTAGATATGGGCCTATTGAAATTTAGTGGTGGAAAGTCGCAGTTATAGGGTGATGGGTTGTGGTTGTGATGGTAGGGTGGAGGGGACTTTGCCGGTTGTTTTCTAAGACGCCTGGTGACGGTAGTCCATTCTCTCTCCATTGACTTTTGAGAGAAAAGTTCAACAATTGTTTACCTACCCTACCCAGGCAGTCACATATATGTACGCATTTGACTATCCATTTTCTGCTCACGTTCAGTTAACTCAAATTTTGCACGTTGTACATATATGGCCACCTGATCTTTATAGATGTTAAGTCTAGTGGTCAAGGTGTCATCAGGAATAAACACAGTGTTTTCATACAATTCACAAGCATTATCTATAACAGAAGCATTTTCTACAACAGAAGATGCACAACCTGGTACATCAGACACGTTGTTGTGATTCACATATTGTTCATACGGAATAATATTACTATTTCCCATATCAATAGTATCTGATTCAACAACATCTGTCTGTTGTACTCGGTTGGGAATCTTCTGTTCGTCTACCACGTCATATGTGTCATAAAGCTTTAGTACCTCAGATATGACAGATGCATTGGAAGGACTAGCTTGTTGATGTGATGAGACAACAGAGGATAGATTAGCTATGAAGATGGTTTGAGCAGTGGGTTCATCATCAACGTCTAAGTCGAAAGCATCACATTCATCAGCGTTGAAGATGTTGGGATCATTAAGTGCCAAGTATTGAACTGGTTGATCATCCACATCAACATCAAACGTATTCCCCCAATCACCAGCAAGAAACAACAACTCTTCTTCATCCAAGACTGCTCCGTTCTCTTGAGCGTGCATCAACAACATTTTATCCTTGAAGTAGTCAGAGTTTTGTAGATGCTTTGGTTGATTGCAGTTTCTTGCAATGTGCCCAAGACCACCACAGTTGTAACACTTGGGTTGCTTTCCCTGCCCCTGATTTGCATTCCCTACTCTGATCTGTACATTACCCCGACCCACGTTCCTTTGATTCAAGTTCTGCCTTCCTTGAACATTCTGAACCACAACCCTTCCATCATCCACAGTTGCCTGATTGCGTGGGTTTGATGAAGTTCTAAGTTGGTTGTTGGTTTGAGGGAGTGTTGCTTTGAACTGTTGTACAAGTAAGGAGACCTGGTTAGTGAGATTATCAATCATCTTGTCAGTCTGAGAATATCCTGAATCCAGTTGGTGATTCATAGCAGATGGTGAATGCAACGATGATTGGACAAATGATGTTTGATTTTGTGGTGAATAGGGATGGTG
This sequence comes from Artemisia tridentata subsp. tridentata, assembly GCA_021014915.2. Classification (NCBI taxonomy): domain Eukaryota; kingdom Viridiplantae; phylum Streptophyta; class Magnoliopsida; order Asterales; family Asteraceae; genus Artemisia; species Artemisia tridentata. The sequence goes on from CP139507.1 coordinate 247,649,481, forward strand.
ATAAGCTTGATCAGACGATGATTGATTGAATGGCTAAAAATTTGCAAGAAATGCAAGTGAATCATTTGATGTTTTTGGATTGAGTTTTTCCCTCTAAAGACGATCATAAGCAGCATGCTTTTCATGTTGTTGTAAATAGGCATACAACTGTTCATAATTTGTATCTCTTAATCCTTTGTTGAGTTTCACTGCAGTAACAATTCTGTCCCACTCTGGTGTCATATTGTTCACAAACTTTGAGTTGAGTTGGATGTTTGGCATTGTCATCCTGATGATCCTCATGTCATTCACAAGCTTGTGAAATCTCACATAATAGTCAGTAATGTTCTCTCCAGGATTCATCTTGAATTGCTCAAACTCATCATACAGTTGAGACTCACGATCTTCTTTGGTTAGTTCAGATCCAGCAAGAAGTATTTTGACATTATCCCAGACAGCTTTGGCTTCAGTGTTGAAGTTGATAAGCTTGTACACATCTTTGGGAATTCCTTGAATCACAATGTTGGAGGCTCTAATGTCCGCATCATACCTCTTCTTTTCTTCCTCATTAAGATCATTGTAAGTACGTGGCCTGTCGATTCCAAACGTGACCGTTCCATCCTCACCGGTAGTTACAGCATCTCTAGTGGTGCCCATTTGAAATGGTCCTTCATCAATGGATTTAAGAATGTTAAATCCATTTGCTTTGCCCAAGCAGTAGAGTCGAATTCTTTGTGCCCCTGACTCATAATTCGTCCTATCAAGCATAGGAGGGCGGGTATTGGACCCGGCAGCTTGAATGTCATCAGAAGCTGTGCTTGTCATGATGTAGATTTGTACGGGATTTTATAATTCTATGATTTAAACCGAGAAATAGATTCTTTTGCGGGATTTTACTAAAATCAAGAATAAACCGTTATTTGATTCAAACCGCAGTTAAATGTATTACTTCAATATCAAACCTCAAAATCCAAACCGCAGTCAAACTGAACAAACCACAAAGGTCAAACCGCAGAACATGAATACCAAAACGCAAGATCCAGGCCGTAGTCTATCCCAAACCGCAGAAGACTCAAACCACAGAATACCACAAACCGCAGACAACTCAAACCACAGAGTACCACAAACATCAGAAGACTCAAACCACAAGATACCACAAACCGCAGAAGACTCAAACCGCAATACCTCAAAACGCAGAAACTACAAAACGCAGAGAATCAAAACGCAGATGTTGAAACCGCAGAGACCCAAAACGCAGTAACTTCAAAACGCAGTACCAGAAACCGCAATCCCACAAACCGCAGAAAATCCAAACCGCAGTATGTCAAAACGTAAGACACAAAACGACAAACCGCAAGGGACAAGAGACCACAAACCGCAGCCGCAAAAGGAAAAGGTGTCACTTTCAGTACTTTTTGTCTTTTTTTCACGTTATGGATAAAAGCCAAAACGCAATCCCAAAAACACCAAAACGCAGTCAATAATTTCCCAAACAACTCAAACCGCAACCACGAATCCTTTACCGAGAGGCAAACCGCAGCAAAGAAAAACCGTCCGAGTGTCAAACCGCAGTCAAGAAACTTCTTCTAATCTTCAAATAACTAATACCACACGGCTGTATGTTGCCAAGGAAGATGCAAGATAGTTTTGTGAACTCAAAAGTACAATGTTTTAGAGATTTGAACCACAAACAAAGCACAACCAACGATTTTCTTAGCTTATCTATTCGACCCACAAAAACAAAAACAAAAGTGCCAAAATCACTCCACAAATCCGTGAATATGCAATCACTAGAACCTAACCATGGCTCTTGATACCAATTGTAACATATTCACTAACATATAAGACACCTTTGATTGTGATTTGGCCGAATGAATTTAAAGAGAGAAAGAGAATGGGAACTAGAGAGAGAAAGTGGACTTGTATTAGAATGAAAATGATAAGGAGTTCCAACCCTTCCCTTGTGTGGGAAGGGCATTATGTAGGGCTAGCATAGGTGCCCCGAGTGGGCTGTGGAGTGAGCTGTTAGTGGGTAAAGACCCGACCCACTCCACGAATTCTATAATAACTAAACTATTACTAATAATACTAATAATCTAACAAGCTATTTAATGCTAATGAATACTCGGGGTGACCGAGTCTTCATACGAATATTTATATTCCTAAAAATTTCTCTGAGTGTAATTCATTTGTTACCCCTAACTCAATGAAACCAAATGATATACGGTTTCCAAATGCAAAATCTTCTGTTCTTGGCAGGTTATCGAAATCTGTCTTTGGATCGTCGACTCGGGTTGCTCCAAGCACATGACCGGGAATTTGAAGCTGCTAATCAACTTTGTATGGAAGTTCATGTGAACTGTATGGTTTGGAAATGATCATGTAGCAGCTATTATGGGTTATGGAGATCTTCAGTTTGGGAACTACTTAATCACTCAGGTTTACTATGTCGAAGGGTTAGGACACAACTTGTTTTCAGTCGGGCAGTTTTGCGATTCAGATTTAGAGTTTGCATTTAGGAGAAACACTTGCTTCGTTAGTAATTTGGTTGGAGATTATCTCTTAACTGGGAATCGTGGCACCAATCTCTATGCTATCGACATAAACCAAATGGCCTCTTCATCACCAATTTGTCTCATGACAAGAGCATGCGAAACAAAGTCTTGGTTGCGGCATAGACGTTTGTCCCATCTTAACTTTGACACAATCAACAAGCTTGCCAAAGACAACATCGTCAACGGTCTCCCAAAGTTCAAATACACCAAAGAACACTTATGTCCATCCTGTGAGCAAGGAAAAAGCAAAAGGGCAACTTATAAACCTAAAACCATACCCAGTTCGGTTGATAAGTTACATTTGTTGCATATGGACTTATGTGGCCCAATGAGAGTTGAAAGCATAAATGGGAAGAAGTATATTCTTGTAATCGTCGATGACTATTCAAGATATACATGGGTAAAGTTTCTGAGGTCAAAAGACGAAGCACCAGGCATCATCATCACCTTTCTGAAGCGAATTCAAGTCTTACTTCAAGCTCCAGTAAGGATCGTAAGAACAGACAATGGCACAGAATTCACTAATCAGGAGTTAACAACCTACTCTAGTACACCGTTATTCTTATGGGCTGATGCTGTTGCCACTGCTTGTTTCACTCAGAACCGATCCCTAGTCCATCCAAGATTCAATAAAACCCCATATGAACTAGTGAACAACAGAAAACCCGATATCTCTTACCTTCATGTATTTGGCGCTTTGTGCTATCCAACGAACGACAGAGAAGATCTGGGGAAGTTGAAAGCTAAGGGTGATATTGGAATCTTCATCGGTTATTCAGAAAACTCGAGGGCATTCAGGATGTATAATAGAAGAACTAAGAGGATAATGGAGACGATGAATGTGAAATTTGACGAGATTTCACAAATGGCTTCTGAGAGACTCGCTCTAGAACCCGCGCTTAAACCAATTTCTTTTAATCATACCAAATCAGGACCCGCACCAAACGTTTAGAATTTTGGACATATCAGTTCAGGACTCGTACCCCAAGGAGCTCAGTCAACTAATACCGAAAGACCAACATATCAAGAACTGGAAAACTTCTTCGAGTATATGTATGATGAGTACTATGGTGGAGCTTTGACAAATGCATCACAACAACGTTCCGCTGCACCCACTCAAAATCATCAACCACCACCACCACCACCGCAAGATGCATCAACAATATTCGAAGCTGACGCACCAACTCCCTCAACGTCATCAACATCTACTCCAGCATCTCCAGTAATTGAGATTGTTCTACCAAGAGTTGATGAGCAAAGCCACAATACACCAATTCAAGAAGGACCAAACCAAAATGATGTTGTTTTAGAAGAACCATTCAAAAACCCATTTGCAACGGATTCTGCCGAATCATCTTCAAGGTTACATGAACCATCTAACACGCATTCGTTAAATCCAAGGTATCCTTCTACGTTACAGTGGACTAAAGACCATCCAATAGATCACGTTATTGGTGAACCTTCAAGGCCAGTACGGACGAGAAGACAACTCGCCACCGATTGCGACATGTGCATCTACGTCTACTCAGTCAGTCTAAAAGAGCCAAAGAACATTCGGGAAGCGATGGCAGATAACGTATGGATTGAAGCAATGCAGGAAGAACTTCTTTAATACCAATTTCATGACACTTGGGATTTAGTTCCAAGACCAATTGACAAACTTGTCATTGATCTTAAGTGGTTATGGAAGAACAAAAAGGATGAAGAAATGACAGTCATTCACAACAAAGCTCGTCTCGTGGCCAAAGGATTCAGACAGGAAGAGGGGATAGATTTTGAAGAGTCATTCGCGCCAGTAGCAAGACTTGAGGCAATCAGGATTTTCTTAGCTTACGCAGCTCACAAGAACATCACAGTCTATCAGATTGACATCAAGACGGCTTTCTTGAATGGAACTCTGAAAGAAGAAGTGTACGTGAGTCATCCAGACGGATTCGTTGACAAAGATCATCCAGAGTACGTCTACAAGCTAAAGAAAGCTATCTATGGTTTGAAACAAGCCCCAAGGGCGTGGTATGACGAATTATCATCTTTCCCACTTCAAAATAATTTCACCAAAGGAACAATTGACCCGACCTTGTTTACAAGAAAATTCAAAGATGACATTTTGATTGTTCAGATTTACGTGGACGACATAATCTTTGGGTCCACTAATCCGAAACATTCAAAATATTTTGCAAATCTCATGAAAAGCAAATTTCAAATGTCCATGATGGGGGAATTAAAATTCTTTCTTGGTTTACAAATTCATCAATCCCCAAGTGGTATTTTTCTAAATCAAGCTGAATATACTATTGAGATTTTGGAAAAACATGGAATGGAAAATTGTGACTCTGTTGGTACTCCAATAGTCACTTCACCAAAAATAGGCGCTGATCTATATGGGAAACCCATGGATCCGAAGAAATGTCGGAGCATGATTGGTTCTCACATGTACTTAACTGCTATTCGACCCGATATACATTTTGCTGTTTGTTTATTAGCACGGTTTCAGGAAAGGCCTACCGAACATCACCTCCAAGAGGTTAAACGGATCTTTCGGTACCTACGAAAAACCATTAACATGGGAATTTGGTATCCGAAGGATTCGGAGTTTACACTAATATCATTTTCGGATGCAGACCATGCCGGTTGCCAAGTTACAGCAAAGAGTACATCAGGTGGAGCACAATTTCTGGGAGAAAAGCTAGTACGCTGGTCTTCAAGGAAACAAGACTGCACTGCACTATCAACCGCAGAAGCCGAGTATGTGTCTCTATCTACGTGTTGTGCCCAAGTTCTATGGATAAGAACACAGCTCACAGATTATGGCTTCTCTTTCGACCGCATACCTTTGTATTGTGACTCGAAAAGTGCCATAGCCATCTCGTGCAATCCAGTTCAACACTCGAAGACCAAGCATATTAGAGTCCTCTATCACTTCATAAAGGAACACGTAGAAGAGGGTACCGTTGAATTATTTTTTGTGAAGACTGAATACCAACTCGCCGATCTATTTACTAAAGCCCTTCCAAAAGAGAGGTTTGATAACTTAGTTCGACGAATTGGCATGCGAAGCCTAACTCCCGAAGAGTTAGAAAGTCTTCTCGAAACTTCTTGAATTTTATCTCAAAAAGCTTCGCTGTAAATATTTTTGAAAAACAAAATACAAAATTTGAAAAACCAACAAAAACAAAATATAAAAATAGAAAATTTTCGAAAATACAAAAATAATAGAAAATCAAAAAACCAAAAATATTCTTCTCACGACATGTCTCTCGTATAATCGATATTCTGTACGTATCTAGAAATGTCATTCAACAATGATACGGATGTGTACAGATGCTTGAGCGAGAGTTCATTTAAAATCTTTCTAAAATAAGTCGTTTCTCAAAATTTCTTCTCTATGGCTTTCATATACTTCAGTATGTGATGCGTGGTTTTGCGACCTTACAACAGGTTTTACCTCTCGAGGGATCTCAAGAGGCTTACAACCCCACCAGGCAGTGTACCTGACCGATGTAGTATAGTGTAGTGGTAAGTACGGGGGATTGATCGTTCTCCACAGGGAATAGTGTCGTTAGGATTGAAAAACTACTCTAATAGGTCTAAGGGTGAGAGAAGATTCTTTTTGTATTTTTTTTATATTTTATGAAAGCAAGTAAAATCTCGGTTTTGAAAGAGTGGGTGGAATTAGTTGCTAGTCAACTAACCCAAATTACTACAAATGCAAATAAAATAAAATAACTGAAAATGAAAAGGTTGTGAAACTTATATGGAGAGAAATGTGTTTACTTAGATTTCCTTACTCCCTAACTATCTTTTACCGGTTGATTAGTGTGTATTAATTGCGTGGATGATGGGTGTATTCCTTAATACCAATCGTGGGGTGGCGTACGTACTTCCCTAACTCTACAAGCTCCTACTTCACTCCTATGTCGAGCCGGCTAGGAAGCTCCTAACATGGGATCACTAGAATTCGCTCATGCATTAAATACAACCATAAAAACCTAGTACGCATTGGTTCATGTTTCTTAAGACGTTCAAGCAAATTACCGTATAGGAGGTTAGCCAGTTTTCTTAAGCCTAACATCGATAAACAATCATTCAATACAATTAATAACACACTAATAACCGATAATTAATAGCTAGGTTTCATTAGATCTAAGCAAACACAAGATAAATCTAGCCTAGCATGTTAATCAAAAGACAAGAACAAGATATAATCAAACAACACATAGACATATTGATTGATTAAGTGATTACTTATCTTCAATTAAACATGGGAGATCCAAGGGTATGAAAACCTTTAAAAATGGCAGAAATTCGTCTTAGGGTTTCTCCTCACAAAGTTGCATACTAATGACAAAAAATTGCAAAACTATATATAGAGTTTAAGGGATGACGGCGTCACGTTGTAGGACTTGATGTCGTCACCTCGCCGTGTCTAGGGTTCCCGGATGGCCTTCTTGACGCCGTCCCTTTATAGCCCTCCAAAATCCGCTCTGGCCTATCAAGGCTTGACGCCGTCAGAATAGGGCGTGACGCCGTCCCTCTTTAGCTTAAACCGTGATGGCCTTGATCACCTTAAAGGGTGACGCCGTCAGAAATTACATTGCAAAACTCTCTGGCTTATCATGTGTATTTTTCATATCCACCTCTTTTTGCCAAGCCGTGACGCTGTCTGGAACAATCCCTGACGCCGTCAAAGGTACTTTTCCAGCCGATTTTGAGACTTTGTCGTTTTCTTCACTTTTATGCTCCAAAAACGTCCAAAATGCTTCCTTTTCCAGATTTCTTCTCCAAAGTACCTAAAATGACAAAAGGAACGATTTAGGACAATATTTGATCAAATAAATACGATTTAGGGCTTAAATGACCCCCTAAAAGCGGTACACTTTTCGCTTCATCAAATACCCTTACACTTGAGATTTGCTTGTCCTCAAGCAAATGCGCTTTTATTCTAATCAAAATACAAGTTAGGGGTCATTTAATGCTAATATAAAAGTAATTACAATAAATAGTCGTTCCACTTTAATCATAATAAGCACGGAGATTACACACTAGCACCTCACAAGTAGTGTTTAGATACTCACATCTCTCAAGTGTTATCAAAATAAATCTCATAAATGAAAACGGATAATATCTCTCACTACCTGTCATAGCAAATAGATTACCATAGGCTTGGGAAAGGATCGAAAACCTCCTCCACTAGGCGTAAGCACCTAAGATAAACTATCAAAGAGGGCTTTTACATGGGTTATAACGTGAGGTGTAGGGATATGATAAACACGGTTTTGTTGGATAAGGGATATTTTACTGGTGGCGAGTTAAAGATCTTGATTAATTACATGAACAATATGGCGTTGCTAAGCCAAGACTAGACTCGACTTAAGCTAAAAACAAAATAACCAAAAGATAAAATAAACATAAAATGAAACGGGATGGTAGTCCGTATGTTTTTTCTATTTTTCTTTTTCTCATTTTTTTGTATTTTTCTTGATTTTTTATTTTTTATTTTTTATTTTATTTTTTATTTTTTTTAATTTTTTTTATTTTTTCATTTTTTTTTTTTTTTTTGCATACACTCTTGCCCTACCATCCACAATAATACATCATAGGGGCGTTGCATTCCCCTTACACTTGAACTTTTACATACTTTACAATTACCATTCTAATGACTCGAATTAAGATAATCGAAACACTTGGAGTACTTTTAAAATATTTAGCACATATGGGGGTAATAAATGATGTTCTTCCCCATTACTCCATTACACTAGTACTTTACCCATGAGTCCCAATCGTCCGAAAACAATATGTACAAGGATATGACTCGACTTAGCAACCATGTAATCAATTAGATAATTAACTAAGGGTTTAAACAAATGTTGTAACAATAATGCACTAAAAATGAGTGCATACAAGGTAGGCTAAGGCGATTTGGGTGTACATTTAAGTGGGGTGTAACAAATTCTTCCCTTAAGTAAAATGCTTAAAGGTCGAAACGAAAAGATAGGCTCTGAGGGGTGTACTAGGGGTATCGTGTACTAAAAATGAGTACAACGCAAAGGGTGTGGGAGAATTACTTGACTAATATAGCCAAAGTAATTATAACAAAAACACAGGTGTAAAACAATGGGTTAATCCTAATGCCTCTTATCATGTAGTAAATCTAACTACACGAATGTAGTCTCACTTGTGGCCTCGGAATGGTCCTAACGCAAGTTCTAGAATCTAAGTGCTACCGGTACACACATCATAGGATAAATGCTTTTCCTACCAATTCTAGGGGCGAACCTCACATATTTGGGGGTGGAAAATTTTTTAGTGGTACAGTTTTTGTGCTAGTCATATAACTCCTATCCATGAGACGCTCATTAAGATCAAAGTTTCACTCCTATATGTTGTAAAAAAATTTAAATTTGGCACTAAAATTGCCCTAACAGGTATTTATCTCAGTTTTATTACACATCTACCATCAAACAAACAAGAATCAAGTGCAATTGTATTTTCTAAAGTATCGTATTTTTACCCCCCCCCCCCCACCTTACACTTAAGATGAACATTGTCCCCAATGTTCTAATAACAAAATATAAAAGTAACAAGGTAAAAGAATGAAATCAAATACTCCCCTGATTCGTTCGGTGGATAAAGAGGTAACATGGTTAGATCTTCTTCCAAGAGAAAGTAGAAGCTCCAAGACTAATGCATCGCCAAAAGCTTGATTCCACATGCATCTCCTTGTCCAAAATAACCTGTTAAACCTGAGAAAATAAACACGAAAACCTGCATAACATCGGCGGGACAAATTCTATATAAGGATATAATGCTTGTGGAATGATTATTTTGCAGATTCCTGGAGATTATAAGTTAGAGATTTAGTAAAAACTTTTTATGAAAACAAAACTTTCAAAAATTTCAGAAAATTAAAACCTGACGCCGTCAGGTTGTAAACCCTGACGCCGTCAGAAATGATCTGACAGAATTCTCATGTTAAGTTTCCGGAAAATTTCTGGAAAAACCTATACCTTACTTCCTGGAAATCCTGCAAAACATCATTATGACTCGATACAAGCATTTGACTTAAACAAATACTAATATGTATGTTAATTTAATATTATTACGATTCATGTTCATTTTTTCTAATACACCGATTTGGATTTCCCTTACACTTATCTTTTGCAAAATACCTTTATATGTAATTAAGACGAAGTTAAAAACAAGATAAAGCATTTTCACAATTTAGTTTTGAACATGAATCAATAATAATAAAAATTAAACATACATACGGAAACAAATAAAATCAAACAAACAAATAAATAAACACACAAAGCAAATAAAGCTTGGGTTGCCTCCCAAGAAGAACTTTTCTTTATTAACGAGTCTTGTAGATAGACTCAAAGTCCCCGTATATTACGTGACTCCATCACTGGTCACGGTTCCTAGGCCAGTCTCATTCCCGGTTTTATATTCCGGTCCTAATTTCAAACAATCCTTGTAGAAACCGGATATCCTTTCCATAACATAGTCTACTCCTTTATTTCTATCCTCATCATTCCTATAGTAGACCGCTTGCTTAAGCTCCTTCTCAACATTTGACAAGTGTTGGAATTGCTCTATCTTATATGGCATTTGGTAGTTTACCTCATCGGTCTCCTCCTTAAATCTAACTATCCCCAAGGAAGGTTCATAAGTCATTCTAGAGACCTCAACAAATGGTTTTCCAAAAACTACTTGAGTTAAGGATGCATCGACTATTGGGCGGATATCTTCTACAATTACAAAGTCGGTGACATAGGTGAAGTTTCCTACATAAACCGGTATTCCCTTAACTCTTCCCGTGAAGTTACTCATCCAACCCTTATCAGGGAACATCCTATACCCAAGTTGATTTTTCATTATTAAGTTGTAGTGGGCTCTAGTCATGATGTTTATGGGCGATCTAAGGTCGATGTAAGCTTTCCACACATGCAAATGTCCGATGTTGCATGGTATGTTGAGATTAGAAGGATCTCCTATTTTTATAATTGGTCTACCTAGGAAGTATGGTGTCTCGGGGTCATCGAATAAGTCTGTATGATATGCGCGCTCTTCCTTAGTGGGTAGCCTATTGAAGTAGTCCTCATCATCATCTACTTCTTCAATCTCACTTTTCCTAACTTCTTTATCAACCTCGACTTTCTTAACCTCATCCTTAGGTTCACTATTATCCTCATCCCTATCAATTGGTTTTATAGTGACAATGTTGACGAAGTGCACGTGTTTGGAGGAAGAGGGGTCTTTTACTTGGGGTCCTTTATTTGTGTTCCTAGCGTCGTTATGTGGAGGTGATAGCACTTGGTTATTGACGGCTTTCAATAAGTTGTCAATTTTATTGGTCATCTCCGTTTATTGTTGATTGAATTCGGATTCGAATCTAGCTATCCGAGCTTCTTGAGATGCCATAAATTTGGACATCAATCCTTCAAGATTATTGGTACTACCATAATTGTTGGAAGGATTGTTATTGAAAGTACGGTTTGGGGATGAACCGCTTGATTGGAAACGATTAGGTGGGTTGGAAGAATTGGTTTGTTGTGCGTTTTGGTGTTGTTTCCACCTAAGGGTTGGGTGATTTTTCCATGAGGGGTTGTATGAATCACCGTAGGGGTTTGGCTCGGGTTTGAAAGTGTACCACTTGTCTCCCGCTCCGTCGGTACGCGAGGATGCGTAGTCCGCGAAAGCTTGTTCGGGGAGTTCCATGCAATCACGAGTGTCGTGGGGACCACTACATAATTCACATGAAGAAGTGATTTTGTTCACTTGGCTTGAAGTTTTAGGAGCCTCGTAGGATTTCATAAGAAACTTGACTTGGTCTTCAAGTTCTATGATCCTACGGTCGGAAGTGCTTGAATTGTTCGAAGGCAAAGATATTGCCTTGACCGTTTTATTCAAATCACGGGGATCACTCCAACTTTCGTTGTCATAAAGAGCAAGATCTTCTAGGAGAGCCCATGATTGTTCCGCACTTAGATCACGTAGCTTACCACCGGCCGATTGGTCAATGGTTTGCCTCGTGGAGAGATTGATATGGTCATAGAAGATTTGGACTTGGAGCCAAAGTTCTATGCCATGGTGAGGGACTTTTTGGAGTAAGTCCTTGAATCGAGTCCATGCCTCGTAGAGGGTTCGCCTGACGTGTTGAATCAAGATTCATTCCTTAGCTTGGTAGTTCTTCGGTGGAAAAAGCAAGGAATCGGTGTGAGATATCCAAGTATGATCTCGGTAACGCTCTAGCATTGATAGCTTGGTCCCGCAGAGAGAATTGAAAGAGACGCAGTCGGGTCGTCTCTCGAGTGGCAACATCAAGGTCTATAGAATCAACGATTTTGAGAAAGTCCTTGAGATGTTGATTAGGATCTTCGGAACGAAGTCCATGGAATGCGCATCCGCTTTGCACCAACCGGATGGTGTCGGATCGCAAGGGTGTGACATTGGCTCCTTGAGTGAGCTCAATGGTGTTTCGATAGCCATGGTGGCTAGGACGGGAATAGTCTCCTAAGGTACGGGCTCTAGGAGGTGTTTGTTGTTGTGGTGGTGGGTTGTTGGGATCGAGGATATTACCACCTTCCATGATGTCGGATGGTAATGGTTACGAACAAAGAAACGAAGAAAAAAGATAGACTAAAGAAATCCTAGAAAAATAAAATAAAAATCTCACTAGAAAGGCATCTAGTGAGTAGACCTAATAAAATAAAAATTCAACCTAAACAATAACTATTCCCCGGCAACGGCGCCAAAAACTTGATGCGTGGTTTTGCGACCTTACAACAGGTTTTACCTCTCGAGGGATCTCAAGAGGCTTACAACCCCACCAGGCAGTGTACCTGACCGATGTAGTATAGTATAGTGGTAAGTACGGGGGATTGATCGTTCTCCACTGGGAATAGTGTCATTAGGATTGAAAAACTACTCTAATAGGTCTAAGGGTGAGAGAAGATTCTTTGTGTATTTTTTTTATATTTTATGAAAGCAAGTAAAATCTCGGGTTTGAAGGAGTGGGCGGAATTAGTTGCTAGTCAACTAACCCAAATTACTACAAATGCAAATAAAATAAAATAACTGAAAATGAAAAGGTTGTGAAACTTATATGGAGAGAAATGTGTTTACTTAGATTTCCTTACTCCTTAACTATCTTTTACCGGTTGATTAGTGTGTATTAAGTACGTGGATGACGGGTGTATTCCTTAATACCAATCGTGGGGTGGCGTACGTACTTCCCCAACTCTACAAGCTCCTACTTCACTCCTATGTCTAGCCGGCTAGGAAGCTCCTAACATGGGATCACTAGAATTCGCTCATGCATTAAATACAACCATAAAAACCTAGTACGTATTGGTTCATGTTTCTTAAGACGTTCAAGCAAATTACCGTATAGGAGGTTAGCCAATTTTCTTAAGCCTAACATCGATAAACAATCATTCAATACAATTAATAACACACTAATAACCGATAATTAATAGCTAGGTTTCATTAGATCTAAGCAAACACAAGATAAATCTAGCCTAGCATGTTAATCAAAAGACAAGAACAAGATATAATCAAACAACACATAGACATATTGATTGATTAAGTGATTACTTATCTTCAATTAAACATGGGAGATCCAAGGGTATGAAAACCCTTAAAAATGGCAGAAATTCGTCTTAGGGTTTCTCCTCACAAAGTTGCACACTAATGACAAAAAATTGCAAAACTATATATAGAGTTTAAGGGATGACGGCGTCACGTTGTAGGACTTGACGCTGTCACCTCGCCGTGTCTAGGGTTCCTGGATGGCCTTCTTGACGCCGTCCCTTTATAGCCTTCCAAAATCCGCTCTGGCCTATCAAGGCTTGACGCCGTCAGAATAGGGCGTGACGCCGTCCCTCTTTAGCTTAAACCGTGATGGCTTTGATCACCTTAAAGGGTGACGCCGTCAGAAATTACATTGCAAAACTCTCTGGCTTATCATGTGTATTTTTCATATCCACCTCTTTTTGCCAAGCCGTGACGCCGTCTAGAACAATCCCTGACGCCGTCAAAGGTACTTTTCCAGCCGATTTTGAGACTTTGTCATTTTCTTCACTTTTATGCTCCAAAAACGTCCAAAATGCTTCCTTTTCCAGATTTCTTCTCCAAAGTACCTAAAATGACAAAAGGAACGATTTAGGGCAATATTTGATCAAATAAATACGATTTAGGGCTTAAATGACCCCCTAAAAGCGGTACACTTTTCTCTTCATCAGTATGAAACTCGTACTTTAACGTGAAATCTTTGATTGTAGCTCGGGTACGCCAACTTGAAAAGATTTCAAAAATACGCTACATTGATGACTTTAGATTATTTCAGATTAGGACTCGTAATGTTAATGGTAAAAATAAAAAACCCTTGAGCACATGATTAAGATTTTTCAAAAAGATTCTTCAAAATCTTTCTCAAAGTTTTGTGCTCAAGAGCACTCCCTCTATACCCTTAAATGATTTTAAACTCGAATGTTTCAAAAATATGCTTTATTTAAGGGGGAGTATAAAATAAAAAACAAAAAGTTCTAAATTTCATGCTCAAATCCGTCTATCTCTCCAAAAAGCTTTCATTTAATCAGTTGATATTAAAAATATCACTACATGCTATTTTTGAGGGGGAGAAGACGTGATTAAAATGTGATCAAAATGTTTAAAGATCATGGATTGAATCTCAAAAGAGCTCGACTCAAGAACATACCCTCGAATTGACGAAAAATAAATGTCCGTAATCGAAAAGACTTTTCCGGGACGGGTAATAATTTCAAGCTGGTTATCCAGTGATGTAAACGTGTCTCACAAAGGACTTGTCTGAGTAGAATGTACCAATTCGAGAGATGATCTTTTGATATGACCGGGACGGGTAATAATTTCAAGCTAGTCTAACTAGTGATGTAAGCGTGTCTCGCAATGGTCATATTAAATGAAAATCGATCAATTCAAAATGTGCGAACTCTACCCAACATGTGCAAATTTATCTTAAAATGCATGAGCACATGTGAAGGGGGAGTATTTCAGAAAATTCAAAACTCTCGAAGTGTTATCTAAAATGTTTTTATTCATAAACACTTTGAGAGATTTTCACAAAAGTTTTATTGCAAGTGATCCACAAATCTAGGATAATCATGGAGTAATAAGGTGATTATGGTTTGGTAATGTCCAATGATCCGCCAGATCCGGAGGGAGCTACCCAAGGACAATTCCAATAGATTAGAATTAGACGTCCTTAGGAAAGATTGAAAAAAAAAAAGGAGTAAATGAGATAGGGAAAGAAGGGGTTGAAGAATTAAAAAAGAAAAGTTTATGAAAGGGTGAAAAGAAATATCCCTCCATGAAAACATAGGGCAGAAACCGGGTCAATACATCTGCTATCGGTATTCACTAAGTTGATACTGATATTGAAGACAAGACGTTATGGACCCAGTGACGCGTTGCACCACCCCTCCTAGCCACTCAGATATCTCTTAAAATATATTTGTTTCATTTCTCACGGAGAACACTGCATAATCTATCGGCCTCTCACACCGAGATGTGTTGATATTGAAAAAGTGGCACTCAGCTCCATGCCTCCGACTACTAAAAATCAAAACGCACATTATTGAGTCTAGAGCCATGAGATTCATCAAAAATCTCTTAGGAACACTTTTCATATAATACACCTGTGTTCACCAAAAAGGACACAAGTTGTAAGAGTCTTAATGAGATCTAAGGATCTTGCCTAATATCATGATGGTTACGTGCTTCAAACGGTCTACAGTCTTGAAGTGATACTCCGGTATACTTCAGAGGCTCACAAGGGCCCTGATAAAGATTAGAGAAAGTTTTCACACTATGCTGTTAACAATCTCGAAATCTAAATCTATAAGCGCTGGAGATTTATTGCTAACTGTTTTATGCAGGTACTGACGAAAGTTCATCAACCATCATCACATGTCTCAACATCTGCGTCTCCTCATACTCATACTTATGAAGATCATCCTCAATGAAGCTCAAGAGGTTTGAATATGATGGAGGTAATGACGCAAATGTACAGAAGATGTTGATCAAGGCAAGAATGACCAAAAGATGATACTTTGAAGATCACAAAGCATGAAGGAACGAAGAAGCAAGACTATTCTACAACAACACTCAAAGTTCAAGACATCGAAGACGAAAGACCTAATCACTTGGAGCATCATTTGAAGGACCATCCCTTAGGGGGAGATTGTTAGCATTGATTTAAAAGTGATGGTCATTTGTATTAATTAAACTTTGTGTCATGTGTATGTCTAGTCTAGCAAAGTGGGCTTTTGCTAGTTGATATGTAAGATTTAATTTAAAAGTTTATTACAACTCAAAAGCCCACTTGCAGCCCATCAAAGCCCTTTAGGGCATCACATTTGTAGTATAAACTAGACACTCCCACCTCATTTCCTGTGTGCCTCATAAGACAGCTAAGGTGGGAGTGTGTGTGCTTTAGGTTTTTATTTGTTATCTTTTTTCTTTAAGCTAATAGATACGCAATTATATTTTATACGATCCACTCATCTCATCTTGTTCTTGTTTGAGTACCATTCGTATATCATAACTAGTGCGTGATAAAGGTTTAGACCATTGTTTTACAATATGAGAGTTAGAGGGATACTTCTTGTTGGGGTTTGGTGAGGGCTCCACAACACACGTATGGAGCTTGGGGTCGTTTGACTTTTCAACAAGATCACAAAAAACATTATCCTAGTCATTACCTGGCACAGCAGAAGACACAGGTAAAGTGATATTGTCATTGACAACATCTCTTGGGGAGGATGTTGACCTTTCATGAGAGTTCCCTTCTGACACCTCTTCAGAAACATTACGCCTACCAACTTTTGCCAAAAATGGCATTCTTTTTGAAAAATTCACCTCGTGATCATCTTTTGTTTGATTATCACCGGAATCACTACCGGATTCGTTGTTGAACTCATCTCCTGTGTTACCTTTTTGGCATTCATCCTCAACATTAATGTCGTGCTGATAAGAATCATCATCCCCCTCGGAAGAATCAAGCGTAAAGCCATTGAAAAGCGAGTCGATTTCGCCTTCAAATTCGGTGACACGGACAGTAAGGATTTCCTTTCCAAATGGAATACGTAAGGTCTCCACGATGAGTTCTTGGCGATCAGTTAAGATGCAAATACGACCAACGGTTCTAATAAACTGTCTCGGACTGCAGTCATCCGAGATGAGGATAGTGCCAAAGTGTTCGGCAATATTACTAAAAGAGTCTGGGAACCAAAGTTGTGGTGGAAGGCCACCAATAGAGATCCAGGTTACACGATTAAGGACACGGAATTCGTTGCTCCAAGGTTTCAACGATTTGAAGTGTTGTTTGAGAGTAGCGCTGGAGAGAGCTTTAGTAACTGTTGGTTTGTCAGGGAGTTGGACCAAGAGGTTGAGACCACCAATGTATTTTATGCTAAAGTCAATAAAACCTTCATCCAAAAAAACATTGTGGGTGTTTGTGGCGTTGTCTAATGATGATAATTCAAAGATGATGGCAGAGGTGGAAAGGCGGTTGGGGAGAGAAGGTAGGGAGAGATGAATGTTTACAACTGGACAGGGGTTGTCGTTTTTGTCATTGAGGATATCGGCGAAGGTAGGTTTAGTAGTTGGGATTTTGGTGATCGATGGATGGTTGGTGGAGGTTGCCTTGGGGTTGAAGGTCCAGCTCGTTTCTGGTTTCCGGTAAAATGTCCAACTAGTTTTAGGTTTCTGATCGGCCCCAAACGGTCAACTAATATTGACCAAGTAAATGGTCAACAAGAGTCAATCACTTGAGAACACAATGCAATTTACCAAAGGAGTTTAGTGTATCCCCGGGTCGTTAAGTCCCAACGAGGTGTGAAATCTATAATAAAACGAATCTGTGATCGGGTGATAATTGAACGGGAAAGGTTTTGATTTGGATTTACACTAAGAAACGTGAAATAAATCTAGAAAAATAAAAACTTAACTTTTAAAAATCTAAAATAACCAAAAACTTATTTTAAAACTAAACTTATATTTTTTTACACTTTTATTTTATTTATTATTAAATATTTATTATTTAATTACTTTTTAAACTATTTCTATTTTTAATAAATACTAAATAAACAAAGAAAAATCTAAAACTTTTTCCTAAATTATCCTAAGGTGACAGAAAGGTAAGAAAAATATAAAAACAGAAAGTGCTTAATTAAAAAGATGAAAAATAAGCTAAAAAGTTCAAGCTTCTTAAATAGAAGCTATCACTTTCCTTAAAACGATGATTATCTAAATTTTATTTTACAAACCTATTACACTACTTAAAATAGATAACTTTTACAAAGATAATAATTTTAGAACTTAAAAATAAGCTGGAAACAAGCTGCTTATCAAAACAGTTAGCTTTTAAGAATATGAAATTGAACAAACAAGCTATAAGCTGGAAATTAAGCTATAAGATGATGGAAAAAGCTAAAAGGGACTGAGGTAAGTACAAATAAGTCAAGGAATCCAGAAAAAGCTATGACTATAAGCTGATAAGCACAGAATAAGCCAACGACTTGCTGAATTTATGTTGGTGCAGGGCAAAAAGTGTTGTTTTGCAGGCCTGATTTGGGGGCTTAAAAAAAATATAAAAGATAAACTAAAAATATGGCTAAGTACAAAAGCTAGGGAACTATATGCGTGTCAAATTTCAGCTTCTAACTCCTTAAGATGAAAAATGAAAAATAAAAGAAAATCGCTGCAGAAACAAAAAAATACGAAAATTTAGATACTATGGCTATTGGTTTGTGCAGACTTGTGTAGAGTAATGGTGACCTATCTAAGATAATTAAAACATACTTATATGATCATAAGGGACACAGAAATTAAAAGAACAAGGGCCAAAACAGCTTGTGGTAGCTTATGGCTTATTTGGACTTATTTCAGGCTGAAAATACTACAGCCCTTAGATAACTAGATTTTTTATCTAATTGACTAAAGAAATCTTGAAAACGGCTTATTATGGCTTCTAAAAGATGGAACAAAGTTAGGATAATGGTAAATGTACAGTACTAGCTTGTTTGGACCAAGTGACAGCTTAAACCAAACACTCCTTACAAAAGACTAAATTTGAGATTTCAAAGTAAACCACTGATTCACTGCATAAAACTGATTGACAAGAACCTAATATGATAAGATACACTGATTTAATCACATGAACACCTCTAATAACAACAAATGCTCATGAATCAATTTGATCCTATTTTAACAGTGAAAATGAAATTAAGAGCAAAAATACTATCTAATGAATAAGTACCAAATTTTAAGCAACAAACTAACTAAGGAACACTAGTTAAGCACAAAAGGCACAGAAATAAGCAATGATAAGCACTAGAACAGTAACTTGCAAGTATTGAAATAAAGGCTTACAATTGGTTCCACGCTCATAACTGAGAACCAAGAACCCTAACCACTTCCTAATGCTTTCCACAAAGCAACTAACCCAGGGCCATCCTTAATGTACCCTGCTCCAACTTCTTGATCATCTTCACTCTGCATCTTTGATTCTTCACTCATTTAATGTCTCACTTTTGTATTTTTGAGTTATATGCCTACAACTGATTTTAGAGTTTCTAATAGCTTACACAAGCTATATGAGGAGCTTACATGAGCTTAAAAGTCCATAACAACAAATAACAACAACATTTAAGCTACATGAGATTTTTGAACAAGAAATGGCATAAACTGAATTCGTGAACATAAACTGAAATTGATTATTAAAAAAAATTCGAAATACACTGAGAATGCTAGAAATATAACTTGAAAGCTTAAAGATACACTGGAAATTGAAATTACACTAAAAACTACAAACTACACTAATCTAAATTAACTACCACTTTTTCCTTGTGCTTCTTTCTTGATATTTATTGACTCTTTGGAGTCCCACTAGCTTTCTGAACATATCCCACTTGAATTCAACCCTTGGATCCTTGCAAATCATCCTAGCCATACAAATGGCATTTTGGCGCCAAAATTAGAACAAGTGGCTAGGGGCAGTTTGAGAGCAATTAAAGATTATTGGTATGTTGTGGAGGTGGAAGGGTGAGCTGGTGGAGTAGATAGGTGAGGTGGAAAGGTGGTGAGGTGGTGGAAAAACCAGGGATATGGAGGAGTAGTTTTGTTACAGTGAAGGTGGGAGAGGGAAAGGATAAAGGGAGTGGGTCTGACTGGGTTTGACCCTGGTTTTATAACTAAGGGTGGTTTGGGTCGGGTTTATATAAGGTTGGGCTTGGGTTTTATTTAAGTGGGTTGGGCTTGGGTTTATTTAAGTGGGTTTGGGTTTATTTTAAATAGGGTCCGGTTGGTTTGTAGTTTAATCACAAGGACCATAATTGTATTTTCTGAATTTTGAAGGGTGAAATGTGAAACTGTTTCAAAGTTTATCAAAGGACCATAAAACATAACTTTCCATTTTAAAACACACGGGGACCATAAATGTCATTTTTCAAACCCCAGGGACTAATTTTGACAACTTTTGAAATTCGAGGGACTAGACTTGCCATTTATGCAAACTTTGTTCGTTTTTACTTGTTTTCAATCATTATGCATTTGAAACATATAAAAACACAATCCAATGATAATTTCTGAATTTTGAAGCATAACTGCATGTTTTTAAATGTTTTTGCAGTCAAAATGTGAAAGAAATGATGAGTATTTAGACACTCATCAGTTTCCGTTGGTATTTCGCAATATTACATATTATTTTTTTGAGTTCCAATGCATATTGTATTAAGTTTTTCCTCAAATGCAAATCGGTCACCAATGCCAACAAACCTGCAAAATCCGAATCTTTTGCCTAGCCTATTCCTCTTTGAGGCGATAAAGACATCAATTGCGCAGCCATATTTCCTGAAAACAGACAACATGGCGGTATGGTCCCAGTTCGATGAGAAGTTGGTGAAATAATAGGTGACAGTAGGGGGTTTTTTTGCTCTTTTGGTAAATGGTGGGATGGAGATGTAGATATGGGCCTGTTGAAATTTAGTGCTGGAAAGTCGCAGTTAGAGGGTGATGGGTTGTGGTTGTAATGGTAGGGTGGAGGGGATTTTGCCGGGTATTTTCTAAGACGCCTGGTGACGGTAGTCCATTCTCTCTCCATTGACTTTTGAGAGAAAAGTTCAACAATTGTTTACCTACCCTACCCAGGCAGTCACATGTATGTGTGTCAATTCTTAACACGACACGATAAACGACAGATACCCGATATGAAATGAAGCAGGTTTGGTTTAAGGATATAGGGGCGGCAATTCTTAACACGACACGATAAATGACAGATACCCGACACGAAGTTAAGCAGGTTTGGTTTAAGGATAAACATGTTTGGGTAAAAAACAGGTCAACCAGTCTAACCTGTTTAATAAATGGGGCGTGTTTGGGTTGAGCAAGTATTAAACATATCAACCCATGAACCCGTTTAAATATATAAACCACTAAAACTAAAATATATAAGCCACTAAAATAAAAGTATGTAACATGGATTTTATGTTTGATTTGGATTAAATTTATTTAGTTATATATTTAATATATGTGTCGCATAGTTATTTGTATGTTGTTTTTATCAATTTTTAGATCTTTATATCATTTTTGCTTTTAAACTAGTTAGATCGAGAAACCACTAACCTTATTCACCGCTTGACCTATTTACTTAAACAGGTTAAACGGGTCACAAATGGGTTACACGTGTTATGCAGGTCTGGGTTAGGGTTGAGTTTCTTGACACGATTAATAAATGGGTCGTGTTAAGGTAAAGATTATAATAACACGCCACCCCACGAACCCGAATAAGTCAACCCGAACACGACTCGATTGCCACCCCTAGTAATGTATAACAATTTGCTTGAATACAAATCAATGACAAGGTTATGCTAGTTTCCTAGTGGTGTTTCACGAGGTGAAGTTAATTACCAGGCTACCAGCAATAATATAATGATCCCCATGTTATTCCTAATTGGCTCCCTTTATCCGAGTCTCACAAAATACATGTATTAGGTCCTGTTTAGCTTTTGTTTTCTCAATTATATCTTCAACTACCTTATCATTCACCGTGTCAATGAGTGTTTAACAAAATTAAATACCAGTTTCTTCTTGAACGACTTCAAGATTTCATACTAGGGATGAACAGCAGCATTGCAAAAACGGTACGGTACTGAAACCGTACCGGTACCGACCTGTACAAGTACCGGTTTTTTATACCCGGTACGGTACCGGTACTACGAGAATGGTGGGAAAAAAAAGGTACCACAAAATAAGGTGCGGGATCATAACGGGAAATCCCGAATCCGGTACCGAAATAAGAAAGGGTTGGCTTTTTGAATTAAACCCATCAGTTCTCAACTTCTCATGCATTCTCTAATGTTGCAAACCAAAAAAGCCCACATATCAAACCCTTCCAAAACCGTCTGTAACAACTAAACCTCTGTAACATCATCATTAATCATCCCAATCATCATCATCTTTAAAACTCATAATCATTCATCGAGTTACAAAAAGGAAATTGAGGTAAAAAGATTCTAATCTTTGATTTTTATTTTATTTTTTTCTTTGATAATATATTGTGTTTGTTTAGAATGATTCTAATCTTTGATTCGTATATATTGTGTTTGTATAAAATGATGATACCATTGTTGAGGAGACCCCGTTTTTAGATGTTCATGATTCAGATTCGGGTTACGAAAGTGAACCTGAGGTTGTTGTCAAAAAAGTTGCAAAATCAAAAGGTAGCAAAAGGAAAAGAAATGACAAAGAAGAAGAAGAATATTAATAAATTTATATCAACTTACTTGCAGGAAACCTGGATTTTTTTTGGTTAAAAAACAGGGGGGGGAAAATGGTACGGTACCGATTTCCCGATACCAGGTATCGGTACCGGTACCGATACCGGTATCCCGTCCGGTACGTTACCGGTACACCCATTTCATGCTCGGGAAAAAAAGGTACAAACAATTCGGTACGGGATTGGTACCGAGCTCATCCCTATTTCATACATATTTTCTTTTGGCATAAAACTAATTAAAAACCCTAAAAAATTTGTCTACAAAAAGTTAACCTGGTAAAAAATGAGTTAAAGAATAAAGATCACTCAAGAGTTAACCAATCAAAAGTGTTAGCACTCAAGATTAAAATTTAGATAGACTAAGAATAAAAACCTACAAAGAATAATAAACTTAAAACAAATTAAATCTAGCCTGTAAAAACGGTGACGATCAAGAAAACCTGAAACTTGAAGAAAATGCGCAAATAAGAATTGACAACAAGATTGAAGATTAAAAAACCATTGGAAATTAGAAGTGAGTAATAAGTAATGTAGGACCAAAATAAACAATGATTTATGTGATTCGAGAGGTCTTGGTTGGGTGAAGAAGATGAATATCTTCATCTTTCTAGTGAGAGAAAGTAGAGAGAGGGTGGAGAAAACTTTTAGTCTATTAGCTTAAATGAATAAAACAATGATACAAAGAATTCCCACACCCCTCATGGAGAATCATGAGGGGTATTTATAGGCCCTATTACATCGCTAGTTTGCCATTTAAACATAAGTAGTCCCCGCGTGTACCACTTATTACAAATCTAGTCCAATTCACTTAAGTGACGATATCTTTATAAAACAGCGAGTCTAACAATCTCCCTCCAAGATGTCGTCACAAGTAAATGGTTACGATGAGACCTATAAATAAAGTAAATTACGATAATAAACTTTGATGTTGTTGAAGCGCAGAGTCTCTGTAGTCTAGATCCTGAGGCAGACTTGAAGTTCTCTC
Organism: Artemisia tridentata subsp. tridentata; assembly: GCA_021014915.2. Taxonomy (NCBI): domain Eukaryota; kingdom Viridiplantae; phylum Streptophyta; class Magnoliopsida; order Asterales; family Asteraceae; genus Artemisia; species Artemisia tridentata. The sequence goes on from CP139507.1 coordinate 247,672,819, forward strand.
TTCTAACGATCTCGGCGTACGATCTTATGCACGGACTGCACTAATTCTTGTAGCTCTTAACTTCAACTGTAATGTACAAGTTAGGTTATTACTCCCTGTTGGGTCCATCAGTACCCAAGAATACTTAAAACAAGATTTGGACACAAATTAACTAAGTGTAAAATAAACCGAGAACAATTCAAGTCACTGAGAGAACAGTCTCTCAGTGAGTCATCTTCAGGATGCTTAAGGAGAATTCAAGAAGAAGGATTCACTACTCAGGAAGGCGGTACTCCCTGAGTAGGACTTAAGCCAAAGAAGAAGATGATGGTTCAGTGAGTGTTGGACAAGAACTCACTTAACCCCAGTCTCCTCAACAACATTAAGTGATTGAAGACTTAAGAACTCAACGCCTGAAAGAAAGGCAGGAAGATCTAGGATGAGTTTTAAGATAAGATCAAATCTTATCTTGTCAGGAAGAAACTTTCCCTAAGACGGCTAAAAGTCATGGAGTGTCAGACCAACCACTCCTAAAGACTTTATAGTCCATTCCCATTGGTTCTTGGAAATGACAATTACTGTTGTAATTGTCAGACACGCTTGCTTCAACAAGTTGTAGTTTTTTAATCACTTTTACCCTTTTATACTTGTGTATAAATAGGTTAAAATGGAGAGAAGTTGAGTGTGTTTTGTACATTGAAAGCTTAGACTTTTACAAAGAAACTTCTCTCCTACAAAGAGTAACCAGTCCCTGAGATAGCTCAGTGAGGCATATTGTTACCACTCAAAGCAAAGCTTGAGTTTAGATAGGAGACATCACCATACCTTGTCTGTTCAATCCCAAGTGTTTGTTCCGCAAAACACTTGGGTAATAGATTCTTTGATTCATTTCTAATAAGAATTTAAACGTTGAAAAATACTTGTGTATTTTTACTTTTACGTTTTCATTAATCTGTTAGAATTAATCATAACATTGTATTAGTCATAAATATGAATAGATTAACTTTCTAGTTAACTCTAAGTGTGATAAGGGAATAACCAGTGGTATCAGAGCCTCTGGTTTATAAAATCTTTCAAAACTAACCAAGACTGCTCAAGGTTTTTAAAACCAAGATCCTACTATGGCTGATATTAATGTACCCCAGCTGGTCGATAAAAAGGTGGCAGCTATTCTGCTGTTGCACCCAGACTAGAAGCTGGAAAATTTAGCAAATGGAAAAAACGTATGATTTGCTATTTAACTGGTATGGAACCTTACTACATCACCTGTACCAGGGATGGCCCATTTGTCCCTAAGACTGTTGCTGGGCTAAACAAGCCTGAGGCACAATGAACCATTGATGAGAGGAGGGTGGTCAATCGAGACCAGCGCCTTAAAAGCATCCTTATATCTTGTCTTCCTGACGATATAATGGAATCAGTCATCAACTGTTTAACAGCCAAGCAAACTTGGGATGACTTTGTTAATAGCTTTGAGGGCCCCTCAGATACCAAGGAAAACAGGGTCATGGACCTGAAACTTGAGTATAATACTTTCAGGGCAAAAGACTCTGAAAGTCTCTCTCAGACTTATACCAGATACAAGACTTTGATAAACGAACTATCAAATGATGGTGTAGTATTATCTAAGCATGAGACAAATGTTGGCTTTGTCAACAGTCTCCCTGAGAAGTGGCAAAACTTCTCACAAGGCCTGAGGAATGCTAATCACATTCAGACCCTTGAGCTCCCTGAAATCTATGGGAAATTTGTCTATGAGGACAACTTGATCTCATGGAGATATCCTGACTCAAAAGCTCTTGAGTCCAAAAAGGCCTTAACCTCCACACCCATATCCACTGCTTTATATACTGATGGTGTTGTGCTGGACTTCCAAGAAGATTCTGAGTATGAAATTGATGAAAGGACTGGTGATGAGTACCTAAATGATTTAAACTTGGAATTCCAAGAGAGGGCACTCCTTGCTAGTTCAAAACGTTTCATCAAAAGAAACCAGTCCAACTTTTCTACAGGAAAAGCAAATGAAACCACTGAATGTTTTAACTGTGGTAAAAAGGGTCATTTTGCTAGGGACTGCTATTCTAAAACTACCTCAGAACCTTCTTACAAATTTTCAGGAAATAGTTCCTCAGGAACTAACAAGTTTCAACCTAGAATGTTTCAGTCGACCCAACAATTTCAAAACAGGGGTCAAAAAGACTTTGAAGCAAAATATAGGAAAGCCAAGGCTAAACTTGCAATTCTTGAAACTAATCCCTCTATGTCTCAGGCTGCTCAAACACCCAAACCTGTTCAGGCAAAGAATAAGGTTTTAGTAGCTGAAGCTTATGACTGTGATGATGAAGAGGTCTCCTCAGATGAGGAAATTAGAGTGAGTGCACTGATGGCACTCTCTGAAGGTGATCAGGTGCCTGTTGGGAAAAGCCATGCAAGGAATGAAGAGTGGGTAAACATCACCATGAAGAAGGTAAACACTTTACTTTCTATGGATGATGATTCTGATTGGCAGTCTTACATGAATTATATTTGTGTAGATCTTAAATTTGTTGAGGAACAAAGGCTTAACATGTGTTCAAAATATAACAACATAGTATCAGAATTGAATAAATGTAGAGATGAATTGCTTGTACTAAAGCAAGCCAAATTAGAAACAATAACTCAACAAATTCAGAACACTGAAATTTTGAAACAAAATCAAGCACTACAAACTGAACTTAACAAAGAAAAAGCTGTCATCCAAAGCTAGACCAAAAAGAACCCCAAGGTCTTTGACACTGTTGGATTAAGCTCTAAGAAAACCATTGGAATTGACCCTCTTATGGTTGATCCCAATGTGAGTCACAGTGAATTAACCTTTGTTCTAGCTGGCATATCTTTTTAGGAAGAAATGCTTCCCAAGTCTAATGACTGGATTGTCAGGGACAACCCAGTCAGTAAGTTACCAAACTTTGAGACTGGAAAGATCTTGCTTCCTGAAAGTCAGGCGTTGAAAAATATGCTTGGACTTACTGAACAACTCAGTAAGCTTGAACTCACTGAACAACTCAGTAATACTGAGTCTGTGAATGAGTCTGAATCAGAATCATACCCACCACTTCCTCCACTGAATACCCTTCAGGGTGCTGCACCAAACTTAGGCCTCCCACCAATGGTCTTCTCACCACACTCTCCAAAGGAGAGATCAGGAATGGGAACAACCATCCTGAAGAGACCAACCCTTGAAGTCTCAGTAAATACTGATGACTCATCAACTTCAGTCCCTTCTAAAGTAACAACTCAAAGCCCTGACTCAAAATTTGATCAGTTGGTTGAAATGGTCAGGAAGCTAGGTGAGAAGATTGCATCTTCTGAGAAACCTTCTCAATTTAAGAAGGATCAAAAACCAGCTTCCTCAAAGACCAAACCCAAACCCTCAAAACCCCTGAAAAGATGTGAACTGTGTAACTATACCAATCATATCACTGATGATTGCTATAGAATTCTTTATTGCATGGTTTGCAAAAAGGATGATCACAGGACCTCTGATCATAAAACACATTCAGTCACATCAAACATGGCAAGTCTTAAAGCTCAGTCTTTAAACTATCCTTCTGATTCTAAACAGAAACAGAAACAAAAGGCAAAGCCTTTTGCACCTTGCCCTTACTGTGGGTTCAGTGACCACCATCCTAAGGATTGTCAAATTGACAATTGTTGTGAAAATAGTGGAAGTTCCACTCATAACACCTCAGGACGTGGTAAGGCCATTCAGGCCAGTAGAGGTATGAAAAAGTCAGCCTTTCAGTCCACTGAGTCTACATCAGCAATTAAATGCATAATATGTGGTAGCTCAGTCCACTCCACCACTGACCATAAATCACTTGAAAATGTTAATAAGACCCTCAAAGCTAAACCCTCCAAGAAGTGGAGTCCTAGAAAGAACTGACCCAGTTTACCATTTGTGCAGAAACATGCCAGGGATCCTGTTTGGCATCTTGATAGTGGATGTTCAAGGAGCATGACTGGTGTGAAGGAGTATCTGCCCAAGTATGTGGATGAATCAGGACCCAAAGTGATATTTGATGATAACTCATCATGTCTCACTGAAGGTTATGGTTCAGTAAACTGCAATGGTATAGTCTTTACTAGGATAGCTTATGTAAATGGTCTAAAATACAATTTGATAAGTGTCAGTCAACTATGTGATGCGAAATACATAGTTCAGTTTGATGATAAACACGGAATCATATTCAATGCTAATAAGGAAGTTGTCCTTATTGCACCAAGAAGACATGATGTTTATGTGTTAGACATGTCCAGTCTGACTCAGAATGGAACTTGTCTCTTTACCAAGGCCACTGATACTCTCAACTGGCTTTGGCATAAGAGACTCTCTCACCTGAACTTCAAAAACATAAACAACCTTGTAAAACAAAACAAGGTCCTTGGCTTACCATCTCTTGTGTTTTCAAAGGACAAACCATGCTCAGCTTGTGAAAAAGATAAACATCACAGAGCTTCCTTTAAAACCAAAACCAACTTCTCCATCAGGAACTGCCTTCATCTTCTCCATATGGATCTATTTGGACCAATTAGTCCTAGATCCATTAACCATGAGAAGTATACTCTGGTCATTGTGGATGAATACTCAAGATACACTTGGGTATACTTCCTGATCAAAAAGAGTCAGGCAGCTGAAACAATTATGTCCTTTGTCAGGAACATTGAAAATCAGAATGACATCAAAGTCAAACAAATTAGGACTGACAATGGAAGAGAGTTCAAAAATTATGAACTTGAATGTTTCTGTGATGAGAAAGGCATTTCACAAAATTTTTCCTCACCCTACACACCTGAACAAAATGGGGTGGCTGAAAGGAAAAATAGAACACTCATTGAAGCTGCTAGGACAATGCTAAATGGATCAGTCCTTTCCAAACACTTTTGGACTAAAGCAGTAAAAACTGCCTGTTACACACAAAACAGATCCATCATTGTCAAGATACATAGCAAAACTCCTTATGAGTTATTCAAGGGAAGAATCCCTTACATCAGCTACTTTCATGTCTTTGGGTGTCCTGTGTTTATTCATAATAACAAGGATCACTTAGGAAAATTTGATGCCAAAGCTGATAATGGATACTTCCTAGGATACTCCCTTGTCTCAAAGGCCTTCAGGGTGTTCAACACTAGGAGACAGCATGCTGAGGAAACATTTCATGTTACCTTTGATGAGAGCACTGATGCAATCAGTGTCTCTAACAACTCAGTGGAAGAGATAGGTATTGATGAATCATCAAGATACCCTCCTGATGAACATCATACTGTTAATGGTCCTTCCACTCAGTACCATGCAAATGATGACATCTCCTATTACATCATTCCCCACAACCTTCCTTACCCAACCATCACTGAGTTTATTGAAGCACAAAGTACTGATGAATTCATTCAGTCAGTACAAAGTGCTCAGGTACTAAACAATCTCAGTGATGAGTCAACCCATTAAGACACTCAAGATACTGAAGAACATCATGTGTCTGATTCTGATCCTACCCATCAGGTCTCTACAAGTTCTAATCAGTTCCCAAGACCTCAGGACAGTTGGACCAGGTCTCAGGATATAGAACTTGTCAATATAATTGGTGAGCCTACTAAAGGCATGCTCACAAGAAGCATGGCTGCTGAACTAAGAGCAGCCTCAGCCAATGAATGCCTATTTGTGGACTTCATTTCAACAATTGAACCCAAAAGTGTTAAGGAAGCACTAAAACATCCAAGTTGGGTTCAAGCCATGAATGATGAACTAGAACAATTTGACAGAAACAAGGTAATGACCTTGGTCAAATAGCCTGAAGATGTTTCAGTCATTGGCATGAAATGGGTATTTAAAAATAAATCTGATGAAAATGGCATAGTCATTAAAAATAAAGCCAGACTTATAGCCAAAGGCTATAATCAACAAGAAGGCATTGACTATGAAGAAACATTTGCACCAGTAGCAAGGATGGAAGCCATCAGGATCTTCCTTGCTTTTGCTACATATGTGAACTTCAAGGTGTACCAAATGGATGTTAAAAGTGCATTCTTAAATGGCTCACTGAAAGAAGAAGTTTATATTCAGCAATCTCCTGGATTTGAAAGCCATGAGTTTCCTGACCATGTCTGCAAGCTTAACAAAGCCCTTTATGGACTGAAACAAGCTCCCAGGGCATGGTATGAAACTCTTTCAGCCTTCCTAATCCAAAACAAATTTGTCAGAGGCAAGATAGACAACACATTATTTATCTACAAGACAAATAATGATGTCATACTTGTATAAGTGTATGTTGATGACATCATCTTTGGCTCAACAAATTATAAACTTTGCAAACAGTTTGAAAAACTAATGGCAAAGAAATTTGAAATGAGCATGATGGGAGAACTAACTTACTTCCTTGGTCTACAAATCAAGCAGACTGATAAAGGAACCTCTATCAGTCAAGAGAAGTATGTCAAAAACCTACTGAAGAAGTATGAGCTTAGTGACTATGCCTCAGTCAAGACTGTAACAATTCGCATTTCAGGTTAATTTATATTCCCGAAAATTTTTACTATTCATTTTCGCAAAAGTTATTAAGAATTTATACGTTTGGTTTAAACATCGTTTAAACATCCTGCGCATAACGAAAACCAACTGCGCTAATTTTCCTCGCATCAAATTAATGTTTAAAACACTCACAATCAATTAGAGAATTTTTGATTTAAAGTTAAAATGTTACCAAAAAGACCCTGTGTCTTACAAAACAGAAATTGCGTTTTAAGCACTTTTACTTATCCGCAACCTTAGCCTATACCTACACCACATTTTCTAAAACATTTAGAAGCTTTTATATTATTGGAAAAGTCAATATATTTTCCCCCTCCTTTGACCAAAAATCATTCCTTGATTTTTAGGCTTACGGTTTTAGACCTAAAGAACGTTTAACACCAACCGACACTAGACTGGTCCCAGTCTAGACATAATATGCCATTTTAATTCATTATCGTCATATTAGAAAAGTTACAATTTACTTTTCTCAGTTTTACGCAACTTTCGTACGTTTTACGTATTATGCATTTTAGACCCGCGTTTTTAGTTTTAATAGGGTTTAAGCACCCCGATTGAACTTACCACTCATTTTATATTTTATTATGGAGTATAATGATAAGTTAAATCATTCCTACAAGTTTCGTATTTTTACAATACCCGGTTTTACGTTTCGTGACCTAATAACTTACAATTAGCAATTACCGGGACAAAACTGACTCCGTAAAAGCAAGATAATGAAAGAAACTTATCAAGCTTCTCATTAAAGCTTCATGAAGCTTATCAAGGAAGGAACCAATGGCATGTGGCTTGATTCTAGCCATTGATTCCTAAGATTATTACATGTGTAAAAATCTATTTACAAAACTACCCTAATTTCTTCCTATAAATACTAACCTAAACTAACACTAATTCTTGCACCCTCCTTTCTTATAAACCTAAAGTCCTAAACCCTAAAGGCAATTCTATTAGATTTGGTAAGAACACTCTTGTGTTCTTGAGAAGAAACTAGGTTTTGATCTTGTTTTCTTCAAGTTTTCATAAAAGAGACGTTATAATCTTCAAATAATTTCAAGTCTCCAAAAAGACTTGTTATTATCTTCAAATCACTTCGGGTTTCCAAAAAGGCGTCGTTATAATCTTCAAGTAGCCTCGGGTTTACGAAGATTACAAATTCTACGTCGAAGCTCCGCTTATATTCCCTTTTCTATAATACTCAAGCATTCTATATGAAGGTAAGTATTTATGAACCTTAAATACTTATGAACTTTTATTTGATTATTTAGTGTTTTATAAACTCTTAATATGTCATATAATAAAGTAAGAAAAATATATGTTTCACATATTAAATACTACGTTAGTAGGGAGCTTCATGTGAGGGGTTTCATTTGGGTAAATGAATCGACGAGTTGCTGGATTTACGAATTAAAGTGTCCTAGCTCCTCGAACATTTACTGCATGACCTCTGAATTATGATGGCCCGAACAGTAGTATGAGATATACAAACAAAACATGTTTCATAAACCATATGCAAGACATATACATGTGCGTCTTTGTATTCTTAGACTTTATTCCAAACCTAAGTCGCAACGTTCTATTGTAGGTTGCACTTAGAGGTTTCCTGACTTATCCATCGAACTCATTGAAGCACTAAAACACCATCCAACTCACGGTGAGTTCATAGCCCCACTTTCTATTACTTAATTGTTTTACAAACCCTTGGGGGGTATACATGCTATTTTAACTGAACACAATGCTTTGAAATTGTATGCTATCTGATTGTTTTTTAATCACTAAGTACCATCATTACCAATCAAAGTCCCCATATCATGAACCATTTAATCACTAGGATAGTGAGCGCGAATATTGTGAATAGGCCTATTGGGATTGACGAATCCCGTTTGTATTGACCCGGTCTAGTAATCAAACGCACTATAATTGAGTCTTAGGTATGTTGGCAAAGTACCTACAGGGGAAATCAGCCGATCGATATTGGCACACATTAACGTATTGGTTACATAGGATTAGTGAATACTAATAAGCATTTTGTTTTCCAACTATGAGTATGAGTCTAATTAACTCACACTACCAACATATTGTGTTCAACTCCATAACAAACTCAATGAATATCACTCAACCTTTGTGTTGACAGTTTTGAGCATGTATTTCAGGTACATAAATGATCAAGGATGGAACGAAGGGGCACGAACTCAATCAAGAAGGCTATAACTTATTTTATCATTCAAAACGACATCAAATGACTTTATATTGATGTATTTTGTAAACATGGAACCTTTTGGGACCTATCTTGTAAACTCTAATATATTATTTGAATGATAAATCCTTTTTAAAACGACTCAGTTAGAGATCGTTTTCTATTATTATGACTGTTGTGCCGTCGAGTAACACCCAGTTTGAATTCCGCTGCATCATTGAATTGGGGGTGTTACAAAGACTCCCATGGTACCCCCAAACAACCTTGGTCCTGATCTTACTGGAAAACCAGTGAATCAAACTCTTTTTAGAGGAATGATAGGATCACTGATGTATTTACTTGCATCAAGGCCTGATATCCAATTCTCAGTCTGCTTATGTGCCAGATATCAATTTGACCCAAGAGAGACTCATATCACTGCTGTGAAAAGGATATTCAGGTACCTGAAAGGTACTCCAAACCTTGGATTATATTATCCAAAATGCTCAGGCCTTGATCTTAAAGGATACTCAGATTCTGACTATGCTGGATGCAACATAGACAGAAAAAGCACCTCAGGCTCTTGCCAAATTCTTGGTGGAAAACTAGTCTGTTGGAGTGCTAAGAAGCAACAATCAGTTGCCATGTCCTCACCTGAAGCTGAATATGTTGCAGCATCAAGTTGTTGTGCAAATGTACTCTGGATGAAAAGTCAACTCAGTGACTATGGAATTCAGTACAAGATGGTTCCCATCTTTTGTGGTAACACAAGTGCAATTGCCATTTCAAATAATCCAGTTCTTCATCAGAGAACAAAACACATTGATATTCGATAACACTTCATCAGGGACCATGTCATGAATGGTGACATAGAATTACGCTTCATTCCTACTGAATATCAGCTAGCTGACATATTCACCAAGCCATTGGATGAACCAACTTTCACCAGACTGAAAGCTGAACTAGGAATGTTGGATATTGAGAATCAGTCCACTGATTGACTCCGTCCAAATATGTGTAAATTCTGATAAACAAGTCCCTGACTCAATGTGTACTTCAGTGAGAAACGTCACTGAACTTCAGGAACTAAACCCAAGTTCCTGAACCCTTAATCCTCAAGAATTAAACCCATGTTCCTGAATTCTTGGTCCTAAGGAACTAAACCCAAGTTACTGAACCCTTGAACCTCAGGAATTAGACCCAAATTCCTGAACACTAGAACCATCAGTGACTAAACCCAAGTCCTGACAATCAGGTTCACTGAATGAAAAATCATTCAGGGTCCTCAAGAGACATTAAATACTAACTTAAATGCTCTAAGTATCTAGTTAGTAAATGTCCGAGGTTGGTAACTGAATTCTTATTTAATATAAGAATATTTGTTCTTTTGCCTTTCTGGCTTCCACCTCTGGGCCACCACATTCCCACTTGGCATTAAATGCCTCTCCAATCACATTACAGATATGTGATGACTCATCTCTGCAAATTACACTTTTCCAGAACTGTTCAACTGTTTACCTTGACTGTTGCGCCAAACCAGGGAAAGTGGAGTGTTGGCATTAAATGCGGATCCCAAAACATTTTATTCAAAACAGTTTCCGAAAATTCTTTTTGAATAAATAAAATCCGCTTAATGCCTAAAATACCCTCCACTTCACTTCCCTATAAATACCCCAACCTAAACAACAACACACACGTCTATTAGAAATCTTAAGCAAATTCTGCCCATTTTTTTCTCAAAACTAATAGTGTGTGTTCTTAGCTTTAAGAAATCCCAACCATCTTTGTTACCCAGACTTACCAACAAATATGGCTTCTTCTAAAGCTGTGACATACGCCCCTAATGTGGATTTCACATTGGAGGGTGTAGACCTCACAAAGAACAATGTGGTGGGAAACTTTTCCTATCCACAAAAGTTCCATGCTTACAAGAATGTGATGAAATATCTTCAAAACTATTTTCTTGCAAAAGCATTTACCAAAACCCCCTCAGTCATCTACCATGACTACATGAGGGAATTCTGGTGTACTGCTGTGGCTACTAGCCCAAAAGACACCAAAGAATCCATCATCACTTTCACAGTGATGAATGGGAGAAGAACCCTCTCCCTGGGTTACAATGACTTCATCAAGGCCACTGGTCTTGATTTTGCTGAGGCTTTTGAGCCCAATCCTACTGACTAAGAGGTCAAAGGAGACTTGATATTCTTAGGACCTCATTACCCTAAACGTCCTAAGGAGTCCGCTAGAGCCTTATTAGAAAAGGCTCCAATTGTCAAAACCTGGTTCCACCCAGTCTGGAGGATCCTGATGACATTCGTCATTCAGGTCCTTGGGGGGAATAAATCCTCCACTGAGCAATTGAACTCATCACAACAATTGATCTTGTTCAGTCTCTTGGAGGGTAGAAAAATGGATATTGGATGAATAATCTTTCGTGACCTTGTTGCTAAGCTCTCAGGAAAATCTAGGCAAAAACACCTATTTTATCCTAGGTTTATTTCCTGTGTGCTTCAGGACCTTCTCGGTTCTGACTATGTGAGGCCTGACGTCTTAGGTATGAAACCTGACGTCTTACATAAGACCAATTTCACTAGTGGCATCACTGAGGTACAACCCATTGCCCTGACTAACTACATGCAAGAAGTTATTCAGGGGGAGAACGTTGTTTCTCCAGTACCTTCACCTACAAAGAAGGTAAAGAAGACAAAGAAGGGTCAGTCCAGTAAGGTGGTTAGACCCAAACCAATCGCCACTGAGACTGATGCCCAGAACCAACTCAACCTTAAAAAAGGGTTGAATGTGGCCCAGACCTCTGAGACACCCACTATAGAGACCCCCTGACCACAAAACAAAGGCCAACAGAGGTCACTGAGCAATCATCCTCAGTGTCCTCGGGCAAACCCCCTCTTCCTCATGATTCCATTGACATAAACATGTCATTGGAGTCAGGAACCTCAACCCATTCACATCCCAATGAAGGCACTGATTAATCACAATCAGAGCCTGAGGGAGAAAAGGGTCCTATATCCTTGGTTGGGCAGCACTACTCAACTGAGAAGGGGACCCACACCTAATCACATCCCAATGAAGGTACTAAAAAATCACAGTCAGGACCCAAGGGAGTCAAGGACCCTAAATCCCCAAAAGGGCAGTACAACCCTGATGGGAAGGGGGACCACCAACCATCACAAAAAGTGCCTAGTGATACTACTGGAAAACACCCGTCAGTAGCTGAAAGCGCTCAGGGGGACAAAGACTCAGAGGGATATAAACCACCCGCAGATATGGAACCCACAACCACCTCAGGCGGATCCAGTCTCTCAGGAACTGCCCCCAAAAGTCAGGCTGAGAAATCAGTTATTATGACAAGCCAGGCTCATAAAACCAAATCAGTTATTATGGCGGGGTCAGGACCTGGCCAAAACCAAGGCAAGTCCTTTTATGAGGAGGAGCCGGTTAACCTTTTTGAGTTTGAGTCTATGGGGGATGTTCAGGCTCTTCTTGATTCTGAAGATTCTGATAATGAGCTCAAGGAAGAGAGTGAGGAAGAAATCTTTGAGGCTGGTGAGGATATGGAAACTGATGTACAACTTGAACAATCACATCAGTCATCTCCACATCCAAGTGAAGAATCAGATTCTCAAGCTGCTGGTTCTTCGGATACTGACAACATCCTCAGCAACTATGACAACATTCTTCCTCTCACTGAGAGACAATTGGTCAAGTTCCTGCTAAAGACCAACAAGGCTCTCTTCCAAGGTCTGACTGAAGAAATGTTTGACCAGCACACTGAAGCAGCTGTTCATTATGTCAACCTGAAGGAATAAGTGGAATCCTATCATGATGATGTAAATGAGCACAAGTCATCTATCTCCTTCTCCCTGACAAATCTTGATTACAACTTTAAGATGTTCAACGAGTCTCTCACCAACTTACAAAAGAGCGTTGACACTATTCAAGAGTCAGTGAAAGATGACCCTGAGCTAAACAAGAAAATTCTTCAGGCTTCAGAAACTTACCAGTAACAAACTTCTCTATTGGCTGAGCTGGTAACTGTGCTAAAATCCTCAAATCTTCAGGGACTCAACTCTTCAGTGGACACCATCCGATCTTCCCTGGGTCTTATGGAGTCCCACATGGCATCTTTGGCATCGTCTTCTTCCTCCCTGGCTTGGAATCTTGGGCCAAGGATGACTGCATTAGAGGCTTCTCAGGCTTCTATTGAGACTAAGGTCTCAACTCTTCAGGAGGACACCTCAGACATCAAGTCCATGATGACTGAGATCTATCAGGCCTTCAAAGGTCAAGCTCCCTCAACTTCAGTGAGCGAACCAACTCTTGCTCTCACTATGGGTCAAGCAACAGTTGAGGGGGAGAAAGTCACTTAAGAACCTCCACAACCTGAACAAGAAAAACCTCCTTCTCACACTGAGGGGGAGTCTTCATCCCACCAAGACAAAGGCAAGGGCATTCTCACAACCATTGAGCCTGAGCCCACAATCTTGGTACTTGCCTCCAAGGAAAGAAGGCCAGACCCTGATGAACCAATCAGGGTTCCTTATGAAATCAATGGGGTGATGGAACTTCTCACTCATGCTGAAATTCAAGCTCACATGGAGAAAGAGGAGGCAGTGAAGAAAGCTGCTGAAGATGAAAGGCAGAACAAGCTTGCTCTCATTCAGGTTGCAAGAGAAGAGGCTGAGAAGATAGGGATTGAGGCAAAAGACCTTGCAAAAAAGGAAGGTGGTAAGAGCTTTGTGGAAGCTCAGAATGCTGAAATGACTGCCCTAACGCAGAGAAGGGAAGAAAGAATGAAAAGGACTGAAGAGATTAGGCAGAATAGGATTGCAAGATATCAGTGGGTCATGACAAACAGGTTAAAGCCAGAACCAATCACTGATGTCAAGATTCATAAAAACTCCAAGCCTGCAATTCTAACTGTCTACAGAAGTAATGACAAGAGAGTCTTTGAGGTTCATGACCCTTTCATATTCGCAGACTTTGGGATCTCTGAACTGGATGAACTGGGTCCACTGATTGAGAAGAAGCAAAATGTTGTTGTGCCAAACCTGATGAAAACCCTCAGTCTAAGATATAAAAAGTTGGCTGCTACACCTCAGGAACTTGGCATTCCCTCTCTTCTTCCATCATCAGCCGAACAGCCTGCCCCTTCTCTGTCTTCCTCAAGAAAGAGAAAGAAGATTGAAGCAGAGCCTGAGATCAAGGTCCCTAGTCTGGACTGCAACAGAGCTCTCCCTGAAGGTGTTCCATTCAGGAGGAATGTGGTCATCGAACAACCTGAAACAGGGTTGTTCTTCACTGATGAGTTTGGAGACCCAGCCTTCCAGAGGTGGAATGATATTGATCTATCAGGGGTCAAGGCAATGATGGGTTTCCTCATGATGGCCTCACCAATCAAGAGTCCTGAGAATGTGAGGTATTTTTAAGAACTAAAAAGAAAAATCCGAGAGCACCCTGACCAACATGAGCTGCAGTCAAAGAAGTCTAAGCTTTAAGCCCTTGGAATTAAGTTGAACTGATAAATCTGCCTGAATACCACCACTACCTTTTTGTACTTAGTTTTGATAGGACTTGTAATGATATTAATAAGATGATGTTTTTCTTATTTCAGTAACCTTATTTACATTCTAGTACATTCAGTATGAGTAGAAGTCATTAGCTCACTCACTACTGATCAAAACACTTAGGAATAATTTATATCCAAATAGGGGGAGATTGTTGGGTCCATCAGTACTCAAGAATACTTAAAACAAGATTTGGACACAAATTAACTAAGTGTAAAATAAACCGAGAACAATTCAAGTCACTGAGAGAACAGTCTCTCAGTGAGTCATCTTCAGGATGCTTAAGGCGAATTCAAGAAGAAGGATTCACTACTCAGGAAGGCTGTACTCCCTAAGTAGGACTTAAGCCAAAGAAGAAGATGATGGTTCAGTGAGTGTTGGACAAGAACTCACTGAACCCCTGTCTCCTCAACAACATTAAGTGATTGAAGACTGAAGAACTCAACGCCTGAAAGAAAGGCGGGAAGATCTGGGAAGAGTTTTAAGATAAGATCAAATCTTATCTTGTCAGGAAGAAACTTTCCCTAAGACGGCTAAAAGTCATGGAGTGTCAGACCAACCACTCCTAAAGACTTTATAGTCCATTCCCATTGGTTCTTGGAAATGATAATTACTGTTGTAATTGTCAGACACGCTTGCTTCAACAAGTTGTAGTTTTTTAATCACTTTTACTCTTTTATACTTGTGTATAAATAGGTTAAAATGGAGAGAAGTTGAGTGTGTTTTGTACATTGAAAGCTTAGACTTTTACAAAGAAACTTCTCTCCTACAAAGAGTAACCAGTCCCTGAGATAGCTCAGTGAGGCATATTGTTACCACTCAAAGCAAAGCTTGAGTTTAGATAGGAGACACCACCATACCTTGTCTGTTCAATCCCAAGTGTTTGTTCCGCAAAACACTTGGGTAATAGATTCTTTGATTCATTTCTAATAAGAATTTAAACGTTGAAAAATACTTGTGTGTTTTTACTTTTACGTTTTCATTAATCTGTTAGAATTAATCATAATATTCTATTAGTCATAAACACGAATAGATTAACTTTCTAGTTAACTCTAAGTGTGATAAGGGAACAACACTCCCTCCTAACTAGTGAGCCATTTTCTTTTCACTGCTCCCACCTGAATCGACAACTCTCTTTAGTCTTCAAACACGCAGCGGAGACTGTAGATACTAAAGGAAGCATAATGGTTGTCGTTCGGGAGCTTCACATCAACATATCTTACACAGTATTGCATCCAAGTTGGTAATAAGCCGTACTTCTCCCTCCTGATGGTTGCGAGACATCGGAATCATCATACTTTAGTGTACGAGCCTTTGATTACCTTTTACTTGATGCATTATTAAAGCCATAACAGCCCGTCGAAGCATAATTTCGTGAGAATATGTTGAAAAAATACTCTCAATACTTCTCTCTAACCAACCTTTAAACGAACCTCCTTAAAATTCACCAGCTTCTAGTAAATGACCACATATGGAGACAGCCCGATATGACCAACTTGAAAAAGAAGTAAACACCCCTTAGATATGTGACTTAATCTTGTACGATTGTGTGACTAAGAACCTATGCTGAGCACTACAACGTAACTACTTAAAGCTTAGGTCGTTTCATATACCCATCCAACCTTCCTTAACTGTATATGAACCTCTCTCGAATTATCCACATCTTTGTGTGACACTGAGTACTACAATGTATCTCCTTTAAGTGATAGTTAACTAGGTCTTCGTCCATCCACCCCTTGACCTATGAAAACTAGATAAATCGAGACTTAATCACTACACCCATGAGTGCCCAAACAAGTATCTCTGAAAGTCATGCATCCATCCAACCTCTAGACTTTGAGATAAATAAGTACACATGCCCGTGAAATGTCACTTCAAAATCAAATCAATAATACCGTACAAGAACCCCGTAGTCATTTTTATGAACCATAATAATTTTAGCCGTGAACTATGTATCCCCGTGATTGTTGCGATGGAATCGGAAGAAGCAAACTAAAATGTGTGAAGTTGATATGTCACACACAAGGTTGTAATAGTGATTTCTTATTTCCCTCCAACATTTATTTATTTATTTTATTTATTTATTTATTTTTTTTTTCATAATTTGAAATACACTATGAAATGCAGTTATAAGGATGCTATAAAATTTTGAGTTTTAAAGATTTTGGCACCAATTTTCACCGAAAAAAATCAAATTTTGACCTAAAAATTTGAATTTAGGGCCAAAATTTTCACTCTTATACCAAAATTTGAATTTTGCGTAAAAATTGAACGTTTAATCACCTGTAAAAAATAAATTTTACTCAAATTAAGATTAAAAGGGATTCTAAGTTGAAGGAAATTAAAGTGGAAGTATTCTAATCGGACAGTTTTCACAATTGCGATAGAATTGAATTGCGATAAACCCCACAATTGCGATAAAAATACCATAATTGCAATAAAAAACCACATTTGCGATAAAAAATCACATTTGCAATAACAAACCACATTTGCGATAAAAAATCACATTTGCGATAAAAATCACATTTGCGACAAAAAACCACATTTGCGATAAAAAATCACATTTGCGATAAAAACCACATTTGCGATAAAAAATCACATTTGCGATAAAAAATCACATTTGCGATAAAAAACCACATTTGCGATAAAATCCACAATTTCGATAAGTAGCACAATTGCGATAAGCCGTTGACTTTATCGAAATTCCACCAATAATTGAACCAATTATTGAGATCCACTTTTCCGACCATAACTTCCGACCATCTTTTCTGTCCACCTTTTTGCGACCCAGATCTGACCATAAAACTCACGGGTTAAAGGACAAACCCATTTTGAGCATAAAACTCAACTATATATCGATCAGATCTGACCACTTTTCACGGATTAAAGGACAAAACAAGTCATAGATCTAAGATGAACTGTGTAAACCCATGACGTTTTGACCATTGATGATACATAAGACTTGTAATAGATCTGTTTATCAGAATGATACGGAAAAAAAATTTCCGATGTCGAGAATTTTTTTTTCGATGACTAAAAAGATGATAAAAAACAGCCCAAAACATGTAATCGAACCACAAAAATCGGTAAGATAAACAACCTGGCTCATTATACCAATTGTAAGACCATGAAAGTACAAGATTTATGTGATTCGGGAGGTCTTGGTTGGGTGAAGAAGATGAATATCTTCATCTTTCTAGTGAGAGAAAGTAGAGAGAGGGTGGAGAAAACTTTTAGTCTATTAGCTTAAATGAATAAAACAAGGATACAAAGAATTCCCACACCCCTCATGGAAAGTCATGAGGGGTATTTATAGGCCCTATTACATCACTAGTTTGCCATTTAAACATAAGTAGTCCATGCGTGTACAACATATTACAAATCTAGTCCAATTCACTTAAGTAGCGATATCTTTATAAAAAAGCGAGTCTAACAAGTAATAACTTTGTATTTTTATATACAAATTAATTTTATAGAGAATTAAATGTAATTAATAAGAATATCTTTAATATCCATGTATGTAATATGCATTAATGATTCATAAATAAATGGAATATGTAATCGTTATCTTGAACTGAGACAACAAGGAGGGGTTTAGAGGTAACTCTATGCCTAAAACCTTCCTCTCAAACGGCTAGACTTCAATTATGAAAATCGTATTCTGTTAGGAAATTTACTAAATCTTATTATTGCTGTTATTTAACTTGAAATTTCAAATTTTGAATTTTGATATAATTAAACTAGACGAATATCCGCGCAAAGCGACAAATAATTATACTTGCGAACTTGTGGACCGTATATATATATATATATATATATATATATATATATATATATATATATATATATATATATATATATATATAATATATATATATATATATATTTAATTGATGGAACCGGTTGCAAGCGTGTGGCCTTAGACGAATATCCACCCTTAATTTAACTTCTCTTAACCGACTTTAAGTTATGCATGCTTTTGTTTCTTAAACTTAGCACTTAGGGATATCTTTAGGGCTATGTTTAGCAATCTTTTTTATATAATAAAACAAAACCTCAAGTGGGGACTTTTGCATTTCAAAAAAATCAAATCATTCCTTATTAAGTAATATTTTTTTAATTATTATTTATTTAATTTAAATATGTTTAATGAAAAATTCTAAATATTTCCTTATTTGTCAAAATTAAACTGGTTTTCGTTTTACAATTCATATGGCACAGAAAAGTAAAAAATACACGTGCACTTAAATGCCTTTTCTCCATACTTTTGGACTGTTTTGTAAAAAAAAGAAAAGAAAAGCGGGAGTCTTATACCACCTGCATTCTCTTATAACAAAAAAAAATAGGGAGAGGATCCTCTCAAGTTACAATCCCAAACCTCTCTTGCTCGATCTCACACAATATCATCGATCACAAACAAATGATTTAATGTTAGGGTTTCGATGGTGTTCATCATATTTGTATCAATTGTGTAAGTCAACCAGTTTTAATTTTCATAATGTTTTCGCATTATAGTTTTGATTTTTTTTATTGTGTTTTGATACTGCTTAAGTGATAATAATTATAGTAAAGTTCGACTATAAATATCAATCATAATAATTTAGAACTATTAATTTACCTGGTTTGTTTTGGATTTTGAATTGTGATTTGCGATGTGGGTTTTTGATTTTGTTAGTTTAATTGATGAATTAAAGTGTTTATTATGTTGTTTAGTATGTGTGCGCACCAAGCATTTGTCTTTGTTACACAATGAAAAAGATGCTTATTTTTTGTTATTTTGGTGTGTAATCTTTCACACTTACCCGAACACAAGCAATCTGCCAAAAAAAATAAAAAATAAAAAAAAATAAAAAAATAAAAAAATAAAAAAAATTCTCATGTGCTATTACTATGCCAAATGCTATTGTTTTATTTGGCATTTTGTATATTCACCTTACACAATAATGTGCTTAAGAGAGTAATCTTAAACTGAGAATCTGAAAGACTCAGTTGAGACTTCCAACTGAAGCTTATTTTATTTTATTGCTATATATATTTATTGCTGATTGATCGTTTACGTTTCAGAATGTACTTGATTTAAAGGTATGTTCGTGTGTATATGTTCTATTCAGTTTGAAGGTAATTCTATGTAAATGTGTGATCCTTTGGAACAACTTATTGCAAAGGGCTTATAATCTTTTTTTTAGTAGGAATAAGCTACTAAGTCCAATACAATAATTTGAATTTATACTTCTCTTCCATAATCCATCCGCTGCCTCTCTACGCTCCTCCCAGTCGATGTCGCCTTCGCCATTGCCTTTATCAGTTTTTGAGTCGTGGTTCATTATAAACTATTGCATTCTCACATAAATTCACACATGAACATAAGTTTATTGCGGCTCATGTGGCGCCAAGTTATCTGATAAGGTTTTTAGAGTGTTTAGGATTACCTTTCTGCTTAAAAAATGCAATATCGGAGAAGCACTATAATAAACGGTATTAGTAATTATACAACGTTATCTTCTTTTTAATTAAGCAGTATAGAGAACTATGTATGAAGGCTTATTTGACATTACATTATTAAGGTCTAAGTTTTAGTTTTTTATAGATATACAATGTTTAATTCATGTATAAATTATGATTATTAGGCTTGGAGTTCTCAAGGAACATGACCTGAAATCAAAGTGGGTATTTTGTTGCGGTGTATAAGATAATTAATTGTCGATGCTATAATCCGATTGCAAATTGATCTTTCCGTTAGGTGGCTGATTTTGTCTCCCTTGAACTTTCACCTGTTGATCAAGTCTTTATCAACCCTAATAATCTAATGGTTGGTGGAACTATATACAGCCGGCTCCTCTGCTGAGCTCAGTGGTGATTGAAGTATATAAGCGGACTACCGACATGGAATTAATCAAAGAAAGCGCTCCCAGCTTTAATCAAATAACATGAGTTTTGGAGTTCAGGCAGCTTTAAATTGTTATTATGGGTTCTTTGTATTTTAATTGATATTATGAGTGGAGGATCATCTGGTTATACTAATGAGTGTCGTTTATTTTAATATTGTAGAAAGAGAATTTGAAGCTGGGAAAAAGATTGGTGATTTGGATTTTTATGAAATTGAAGGCGGTGAAAGAAATTGCGAAGTTCTTAAGGATCTTTTTCTGAAATTCAAGGTTTCATGTGTAAAAGCCCCCATTTGCTAAGGTAATTAGTTTTGTGAGGTTATGCAATGTGCGTCAAACAATGTTTGTGTGCTTGCTTATAAAACATGAAACACCTTTTTTTTTCATGATTGTGTAAACAAAACAAGGTGCAGGGGTAATTGTGGGTATTGTGACAGCAGGTGCCCGAATAACACCCCTAACTGGTGGAAAGTGGTATATATGACCATAACAAATGATAAGTAAACTTGGTTTATAAAGTTTTGAGAACACGCCTTTTAAAAATAAATATATGACCATTCATTACGTTTGTAAAAAATAATTAAAAAACATAAACAAAACAAAACACAGAATAAATTATTTGTTTTTTAATAAATAAAAATACATTATTCAAAAAATTTGAAAAAACCCCGCGCGTGCGCGGGTATTATAACTAGTACCCATAAAACAATATCCCAACTTTTATATCAAACTTATGTTTCTCCATTTCTTTTGGCGTCAAATTTTAGATCTTCTAAACTTAAAGCTTTCCTTTATACGTATTCACAAGAGCTATATCACTTCCATGTCAACACAATCACTAGACACAAGCGATCACGACTGTGTGATGCTATAGTTGTGCGCTGATCATTATTCAAATGTTCGCACCTAGGGGCACCAAACTGTGCTACGTACAGCCTCGCACCATTATCACAGTTATCAAGTACATGTCTACACTCAATTTTTCATCATTTTTATCAAAAGTGATACTGAAAAGTCTCTCTCAAATGGTTTCCATTTTAATCATCAACCCTATCTGTTTGTATCTTTCACATACCACGGAAGACTGATCTGATTTTAATATTTTCTGATAGGTTCTCAGAACTCGTGACCATCTGTGATGTTACGTATCGTATGCCTCACGTATAGGATAATTCCCAATCACCATAAATAGTGCATCAACCCATTGGCTTGGAAATCTTTAACGACAATTCAGTGCAACTTTTCCTGCACCGATATGATATAACTTTTGTTCTTTCAAATACTTTCTGAAAATTACCATTCTAAACCATAAGAAGCTTACCTCCAAATTTGCCAAATTATCAGATTTTTTTTTTTTTTTTTTTTTTTTTTCTTCAACGGTGAAAAGTTATATAGATAAAGTTCTAGCAATAAGCTAGAGAAATAACAAGCATCTACAAGTTAAAAAAGTTTCGAAACCGCCACTAAAGGATTGTTTTCGTAAACAATTATTTACAGGAATATATCCCGACTCGTCAACATAATCATTGTACCAATTTCCTTTTCACTATAACATTCCACGAATGTCCAATCTCTAATTTATTTATTACGGCCGAGAGACAAATATTGTCTTACAACAGTCTTGTATTTTGTAAAACTCGATATACATTCTTCATATCCTGAAACCTAGCCGTCTGTCAATATTTATCACTATGTGTGTCATTAACCCGTCATAAAATTTAATAACATTGGAATTCATAATTGCTTCGTTCAAAATAAATTTTATCTAACAATCAATTATTTTCGCACAAAGTTAAAGCGATTCTTTGATTGTTCTCAATCTTCCAAAAAATTTCTTGATAGATGTACTAATACCCTGATGCGGAAGCCTTGCAATGAAAACCTCATCTTAAGTTCACCATCCCAACACCAGAGGTACGAAAACATGGGAATGAAAGTACGTCTTAGTGTTTTGTTCTTGTTCCCATGTTTCAAAAGAAGAGAAAAAATGATGTAGAAAGTCAATGATAATTTTCCTAACTAGTATCTCGTTATGGTTAACAACTCTGAGAATTTTTTTTTATTACTTCTATCTTGATCTAAACCAAACACACGAGAACACACTGTATTCCAATTTATCAAGCAATGGTATTGGACAAGTGTTTTTCCCAAATATCACCAAATACGAAGGGCTAGGAAAGATTGGTAAGAGATCCAAGAAATAAGAATAAAAATAGGGTATACTATCGTCTAACACATGATATAACTCATTCATGCAAAAAATTATCCAATTTATACAGGAACCAAATTCCAAATTCTAAGCCATTTAAATTACCAGCAAAAACTTACGTCTCCTTTTTAGACAATGAGGATGTTTTCTAGCGCTTTCTAGGCAGCAACAATGGCAAAGAACATCTAAAAAAAGCTTTAGAAAGTCTACAAATAACAAGAAATAGTTTTAATGTTGAAAGCTACGAAAAAAGAAAAAAAAAAAAATCAACATTTAAAGAGATTTATGGGGGTTTATCTCAATGGTGTTCAGGCACATAGTTAATCGCTTAGCTACTCGTAAGCTTCATCATCAATCCAGTCTCCATACATGCTTTTCAACTTCCCCCCTGCTAATTTCCCTGCTAATTTCTCGAGCCACTTTCCTTGTTGTACAGGAGCAGCAGCGGCTGAATCAGTAGCCATTGCAATTTGGACCCCGTTGGCTGCAATCGAACCATCACCCTCAACTCCTCTAATTAGTGTGTTTAGCTCTGAGAAGTTGATTAAAAGACAAGACAAAACTCTTACTATGCTTGGCATTGACAGGTACATATATAGCGTTAATGACACTTAAAGAAAATTAACTTCATAAGGATTAGGGTGTGCTTACGTGAATTCAAGCACACATAAATGAACTCTTGTAGCAAGCGAAAATGATATATAAGTGTTACATGAATAACCCGCTTTTGGAAAACAATCTACTTAACACGCATTATTAGTCCGCTTTTCCTTTAATAATCATTCCTATTTGTGGGTCCTATAGTCGTTTCTATTTCGTATCAAGTAAATACGACGTTCTAATATAGCACACTAGATTCGTTAGTTACGGAGGACCCACGAAATAATACGTACTAAATAACGGTAATAATACTCATATTAGGTAGGACCCACAAAATAATACTAAAATAACAGCAATAATACTCACATTAGGTTAAACGAGTATCCATAGGTTAACGCGTATATGTTAAGAAGAAAGCTACATGTCCATCATCTTAATCTATGTTGAAGAGTATAGCTAAACCAAACTTGGTTAAGAAAGTTATTAATCATTTCAGACATTCGAAAACACAATCTCATATCTTTTGATATACCAATAATAGAACAAGAATCTATTACGGATGAAGTTATAAGTGTTTATATATCAGTAAAAAAACCAAAAGCTAGCTCCAAGCCTCCAATCTTTATATACAAGTGTCCTACCATACTATACAGCTAATTATTACTTCTATTAAGTGCCCAGTTTTGCATTAGGTCCCATACAACAACTAAACATATACATACGTTATGACTAAAACAAAAGTAAAAATGGAGAAATACCTGCAAGCCCATGAGCATAGTTACATTTATCTGCAAACACACAGTGCCCGGTCATTTCCCACTGATTGCAAATTTTAGTTTTCCAGTAAGTACCCTTCACAGAAGTTCGTAAAACATCTTGATAACTGCTAGCAGTTCTAACTTGGACACCCCTGCCTACAGTTTGACTTTGACCCTGGTCAACCACAGTCTTGATATTGATCACAGAACTTTCTCTTGCTCGTCCCGAATCCATGGCTCCACCAACGTTGAACGTAGTAACATCATGACTATAGCTACAATTATCTCCATATGGGCATTCTTCCCCATTAGAAAACCTCCAACAAATACCCTTTTGACCAATCCTCCCCCGATCCTCATTCCAATTTCTATTACCATTTCTTCCTCCTCTATTTTTATTCACATTTTCTTGCCAATTTAGTGGCGGAGAACGTAAGTCATTAGGGCCGTGAGCGTAGTTACAACCATCAGCAGCCTTAGGACAGGTCCCATCAACAAACTGTTGACACAATCGAGTCTTGTAGAATATGTGGGTGGTTCCTCTACTCATAGGGACACTTGAGCGGTTAGGCCTTTGACCAGCAGAAGACAAAGGTGTTGACTTTTGATTAACTGAGTTGACTATCCTATTCGAATTGTCAATTTGGGAGTTTGAACCGTTTAGATGAGGGATGAATTCCTCTTGTCCATTTTTATTGTTGCCACCATTGAAAGGGTGTTGCATCATTGTCACAGGTTTGGTTGGTACTTATAGAAATTTGATCAAACTCCAATATAACTGTTACATAAAGATGACCAAGAAATAAAATTAGAACATAATAATAAAACACACATTATGAGTTTATACCTTACGATTTTTTTTATTTTTTATTTTTTCCTTTCAAACTCTACTTACTGATCGAGTGGTGGTTTCAGGATGTTGCATAATGAAGCTTAAAGCTGTTTTAAAACTTCTAAATTTACCAAAATCCTAAAAAAGTATCGAGTGTCCTGTACATAACTATAAAAAGATGTCCTAGCACTGACAATCAACTAAAATCGTGTAACCAGGTCAAAAGTGAGAACAATTCACAACACATTTTTAAAACGGATTAATAAGTTAATGTGTAAAGAAGCCATGGCCTACATGATCCAACAAACAATGTACATGTCAAAGATGCACCCAAGCAGTCACATTTTTCAGTTTGCGTGAAAACAAATCAAAGACAAGGTTATGCTTGTTTCCTAGTGGTGTTTCACTAGGTGAAGTTAATTTCCAGGCTACCTGCTATAATATAATGATCCTCATGTTATTCCTAATTGGCTCCCTTACACTGCGTCTCAGAATATTCATGTATTAGGTCCTGTTTAGCTTTTGTTTTCTCAATTATATCTTCAACTACCTTATCAGCCACTGTGTTCAAGAGTGCTAACAAAATTAAATATCAGTTTCTTCTTGAACGACTTCAAGATTTCATACATATATTCTTTTGGCATAAAACTAATTAAAAACCCCAAAAAATTTGTCTACAAAAAATTAACCTGGTAAATGAGTTAAAGAATAAAGATCACTCAAAGACTAACCAATCAAAAGTCTTCGCACTAAAGATTAAAATTTAGATAGACTAAGAATAAAAACCCACAAAGAATAATAAACTTGAAACAAATTAAATCTAACATGTAAAAAAGGTGACGATCAAGAAAACCTGACGCCTGAAGAAAATGCGCAAATAAGAATTGACAACAAGATTGAAGATTAAAGAACCATTGGAAATTAGAAGTAAGTAATAACTTTGTATATTTATATACAAATTAATTTTATAGAGAATTAAATGTAATTAATAAGAATATCTTTAATATCCATGTATGTAATATGCATTAATGATTTGTAAATAAATGGAATATGTAATCCTTATCTTGAACTGAGACAACAAGGAGGGGTTTAGAGGTAAGTCTATGCCTAAAACCTTCCTCTTAAACGGCTAGACTTCAATTCTGAAAATCGTATTCGGTTAGGAAATTTACTAAATATTATTATTGCTGTTATTTAACTTAAAATTTCAAATTTTGAACTTTGATATAATTAAACGAGAAAAATATCCGCAAAAAGCGACGGTGTATAGGGACAAATAATTATACTTGCGAACTTGTGAACCGTATTATTATTTTTTTCTTTTTTTTTTATTTTTTTTTATTTTTTTTAAATTGATGGAACCGGTTGCAAGCGTGTCGCCTTAGACGAATATCCACCCTTAATTTAACTTCTCTTAACCGACTCTTAGTTATGCATGTTTTTGTTTCTTAAACTTAGCACTTATGGATATCCTTAGGGCTATGTTTAGCAATACCCATAAAACAATATCCCAACTTTTATATCAAACTTATGTTTCTCCTTTTCCTTTGGCATCAACTTTTAGATCTTCTAAACTTAAAGCTTTCCTTTATACGTATTCACAAGAGCTATATCACTTCCATGTCAACACAATCACTAGACACAATCGATCACGACTGTGTGATGCTATAGTTGTGCACTGATCATTATTCAAATGTTCGCACCTAGGGGCACCAAACTGTGCTACGTACAGCCTCGCACCATTATCACAGTTATCAAGTACATGTCTACACTCAACTTTTCATCATTTTTATCAAAAGTTATACTAAAAAGTCTCTCTCAAATGGTTTCCATTTTAATCATCAACCCTATCTGTTTGTATCTTCACATGCCACGGAAGACTGAACTGATTTTAATATTTTCTGATAGGTTCTCAGAACTCGTGACCATCTGTGACATTAAGTATCGTATGCCTCACGTATAGGATAATTCCCAATCACCATAAATAGTGCATCAACCCATTGGCTGGGAAATCTTTAACGAAAATTCAGTGCAACTTTTCCTGCACCGATATGATATAACTTTTTTTCTTTCAAATACTTTCTGAAAATTACCAATCAAAACCATAAGAAGCTTACCTCCAAATTTGCCAAATTCTCCCTTTTTTTTATTTTTATTATTATTATAATTTTTTTTTCATGAACGGTGAAAAGTTATAAAGATAAAGTTCTAGCAAGAAGCTAGAGAAATAACAAGCATCTACAAGTTACAAAAGTTTCGAAACAGCCACTAAAGGATTGTTTTCGTAAACAATTATTTACAGGAATATATCCCGACTCGTCAAGTCGTCAACATAATCATTATACCAATTTCCTTTTCACTATAACGTTCCACGAATGTCCAATCTCTAATTTATTTATTACGGCCGAGAGACAAATATTGTCTTACAACGGTCTTGTATTTTGTGAAACTCGATATACATTCTTCATATCCTGAAACCTAGCTGTCTGTCAATATTTATTTCTATGTGTGTCATTAACCCGTCATAAAATTTAATAACATTTGAATTCATATTTGCTTCGTTCAAAATAAATTTTATCAAACAATCAATTCTTTTCGCACAAAGTTAAAGCATTTCTTTGATTGTTCTCAATCTTCCAAAAAATTTCTTGATAGATGTACTAATACCCTGATGCGGAAGCCTTGCAATGAAAACCTCATCTTAAGTTCACCATCCCAACACCAGAGGTACGAAAACATGGGAATGAAAGTACGTCTTAGTGTTTTGTTCTTGTTCCCATGTTTCAAAAGAAGAGAAAAAATGATGTAGAAAGTCAATGATAATTTTCCTAACTAGTATCTCGTTTTGGTTAACAACTCTGAGAATTTTTTATTTTATTACTTCTATCTTGATCTAAACCAAACACACGAGAACACACTTTATTCCAATTTATCAAGCAATGGTATTGGACAAGTGTTTTTCCCAAATATCACCAAATACGACGGGCCAGGAAAGATTGGTAAGAGATCCAAGAAATAAGAATAAAAATAGGGTATACTATCGTCTAACACATGATATAATTGTTAGTTTTGATGGACAAATGTTAAACGTGTATGTCTAGAATCGAACTCGGGACCACGGGATTGCACACATTACGTATGAGGAATTAATGTATAATAATTAATATATAAACCGTTATATATTTAATTATTTAAACACAAAAATAACGACTAACAGACGTTAAGTAATTAACGAGAATTGACTAACGACCGTTAGGTAATAAAGGAAGGACTATAGATGAAATTAGAGGATCAAGAAGGTTCTCGAATCCCTTTGGGAAGCCATAACCGATCGGCATAGGGGTTCTAAGCCCAACCCATTGCCAAAACTTGTTCTCCAAGATCTCAAGTCTATAAATACAAAGGCTAGAGTTATTGTTTCATTACTCTTGCACTCTTGCTATAACCCAAGATCTTTCCCTTCTTCTTTTGTTCTAGTCGATCCACATAACCCTTTGGGTTAGTCGATCCAAGCTTTTTATAAACAAAACTTGTTTTGTTTATTTTATGTTTAAAAGATCTAGCAATCTCATTAGTTCGGTTATAGTACGTGTGTACAAGATTGTGGATATTAACACACTATAGTTAATACATCTTGGATTGAGATACAAAAAGGTAAGGGGTATCTCGTTAATCCGTTCTTGTTATTTAAAGAAGAAGATTGAAGTTGATTCTTGTTCTTGCTAGAATCAAAATGTACGTTTCTTTACTTTTCGGTTAATCTTTTATGTGTTAAAATTAGATCCTACGCTTCCGCAACGTGTAAGATGTTTATTAGATTAATATATGAGTTGTCATGATATTAAAATTCTAACAGTGGCATCACGAGCCGTTTTAACATGTAATTAAATTACCGAAACACATAAAAATCGAATCTTGGATTAGGATTTATGTTACTTGATTTTTAGGTTTTAAAAAAATCGAACCCTAATTTTTTAGGGGTGGGGGGCGATGCCCTATCATTAAAAAAATAGTTTTGTAGCCCTAAAATTGTAACGTGTTTATGTGGTTAAAGGTTGCGTTCCTTGTGACTTGCATTAATCCATGATGAAACATGCATGTTTATCATGGATTAGATTTGATTAATTGTTAAGATTAATTGTCACATGTAGTTATAATAGATCTAAAATTGGGGAAGACCTCAATTAAATTAAATTAATGAATCTATTTATGTGCTATTTGGTATATATTTGCTAAGACTAATGCAATCGATTCGTCGATCCATGTGGCTCACCTACCATTGTAGGGGATAGTCTTAGTTAAATATATGCATATTACAAACATAGATAGATTATTAATAGGTTTTATCAACAAGTTTGCATGTGGCTACATGATTTAATTGTTAAGATTATGTGTACTTATTTGGTTATTTATTTTTATTAATTACTTGATTTTTTTGTTTAAATTGTATGACAAGATTGTAAGCAAAAAAGAGTAATTTTTCGAATAGAAAATAAATTGACCTAATAGCTATGAAACTTGATGTGATAAATTATACATATTGCAAAGTCTTATGTGCCGACACTGGTTCGCTTCACACGGTAATTTGCTCGCAGGCGAGACTAGCAATATTATAGTTTATAACATGTTTTTTAAGACATATAATCATAAACTTTTAATTGAGTGATGAGTTTTGTACCAATAGTGTGAACGGCTCACCCAGTTTTGACAAATTATAAGAGGGGTATAAGGAGGATTGACATTAAATTGTTAAACCGAAAGAGACGCGTTTTTAATTGGCATTTAGTACTGACGTTTGTCTCTCCGCTCCTTTGTGCGTCTAATTGGAGCTACCAAGTAAGCTATTTTATGTACAAAATCAACTTAAGGGTAAATTGACCTCAATTACACGCGCCACTTTGTGGTAATTATCCGAATAACTTGGGTCTTTTGACTCATGCAACAGTACGATATAGTAGGCGATAATTGTAGGTAATTCTTTGATTGGTGAACCCAATACCTCAATTAAAATTTTGTTGATTTGAATCTTAGCATAATTGGTAAATTAAACCGTTTTGAAAACTTATGATACGAAGATGTGTGCATGCTTCTTCGTACATATTTTGATTGACACATCAAAATTAATACCCTAAATATTTAAGTCCATGCCACCTAATTATAAGAAATACTTGAAGTTATTATTTAGCGTAAGTGAGACCTTACCTAGATTTTAATGACAAGGTAAATTTCCATTATGCGTGAGACTAGTAATGGAGAATTTGCAGTTTCTAAATTAGAGAACTTAATTAAGTTGTTAGTGAGACCTAGAAACTTAAGTCATGAGATGGGATGAAACATGCTTACATTGCAAATTGTATTTGGCAAATGTAAATCCCATAATGATCTAGGAGTCGGAAATTGTTTGCCGATTATTGTTCGACAGATTACCATATTTTGTACTTTCACTACTAGCAGATCAACTGATGTAGTGAAACTATGGAAATTTGGATCCTAGTTTTCAAGAAGATTAAATGGATATATGAAGATTTCCTGGGTAATTTTATTTTCTTGAAAAATTATATTATCAGAATACTAATATTTGAACTTTTTCTGTAGAAATGGCTCAACCCGATAATGTTGTACTAAGTTCTGCTTTCAAAAACCATTTTGAAAGAGAAAAATTGACTAGCCTGAATTTCAATGACTGGTATAGGTCACTCAGGATTGTCTTGAGAGTGGCCAAAATTCTGGAATACTTGAATAATCCTTGCCCTCAAGAACCAGCTGCTACTGAACCTGAAGAGGTCAGAGAAGCCTGGAAATTGGAGTATGAAAAGAACAATGAAGTTGCGTGCTTGATGCTTGGAAGTATGGTTCCCAAATTGCAAAAGGAGTTTGAGAACTATTTTCCCAAAGATATGCTGGAAGAACTCCAAAAGACATATGAGAAGCCACCAGCTGTTGAATTGTATGATTTGATCGATGCATTACACAGCTGCAAGCAGGGGGAAGGTAAACATGTTAGTGATCATGTGTTGGAAATGAAGATGTACATGGACCAACTACACCAGATCAACTACGTCTATGCTGAGAATGTGTGTGTGAACCTAATCAATAGGTCCTTGAACAAGGGTTTTAAAGGTTTTGTTCAAAACTATAACATGCATTGCTCAGGGAAGACAGTCACGGAATTGATTGCAACGCTCGTAGACTATGAGAAGGGTTTACCAAACAAGGCACCTACTCCTCAGGTATTAGCTATACAAGGAGGTAGGATCCAAAAGCCAAAACCGCAGACGTATAAGAAGGGTAAGGGTAAAGTTGACAAGGGTAAACAAGTTGTGGCCTATCAACCTATGCCCAAGAAGAACAACCCTAAGAAGAACAAGGTGAATCCTAACAAGAAGGATCAGGCTTGTCACCACTGCCATGAGATAGGACATTGGAAGTGGAACTGTCCACTCTATCTCGAGGAGTTGCGTATGAAAAAGATGAAGGTTGAGGCTGGTAAACCCAGAACTTCAGGTAACTTTTTCATGATTGAATTATTTTCATTAACTCATAAAATAAATTCATGGGTATACGATACTAGATGTGGTATTCATATTTGCAATACACTGCAGGGATTTAGAGTTGAAATGAGACTGGCCTATGGAGAACAATATATGCACGTGGGTAACGGAGCACATGTAGCTGTTGAAGCTATAGGAGTATTTAAATTAGTTTTCTCTTCGGGCTTAGTACTGTTTTTAAATAATTGTCATTATGCACCTACTATTGTTAGAGGTGTTGTTTCCTTTTCGTGTTTATTAGATATTGGTTTTCAACATACTGTTTCAAGCAATGAAATTTCTGTTTCGTTAAATAATATTTTTTATTTTAATGCTATTGCTGTGAATGGTGTATTTGAGATTGATATGAATGAACAAAATAATTATAATTCAATGTATAACATCAATAATAAGAGAATCAAGAATGTCTTGGATTCATCTTATCTTTGGCATTGTCGACTTTCTCATATAGGCAAGACTCGTATGGAAAAGCTGCAACGTGATGGGCTTTTACAAGATATCAATGATGAATCATTTGATAAATGCGAATCTTGTATATCTGGGAAGATGACAAAGAAATCTTTCAATAATCGTATGGAAAGGGCTACTGATCTACTTGGTTTGATACATACTGATGTATGTAGACCACTTAGACATGTGTCAAAGGGAGGTGCTAGCTACTTCTTAACCTTTACTTATGATTTCAGCCGTTATGGATATGTTTATTTACTTAAACATAAACATGAGGTGTTTGAAACATTTAAGGTTTTCAAAGCAGAAGTAGAACTGCAACTTGGAAAGAATATTAAAGCTTTTCGATCTGACAGAGGTGGTGAATACCTGAGTCAAGAGTTTAAAGAATATTTAGCTGAGAATAGAATTGTCCAGCATATCACATCTCCATATACTCCACAACAAAATGGTGTATCTGAGAGAAGGAATCGTACATTGTTGGACATGGTGCGATCAATGTTTAATCTTACAACTCTTCCTTTATCCTTTTGGGATTATGCCTTAGAATCTGCTATTCGCATTTTGAATATGGTTCCAACTAAAAAGGTTGATAAGACACCTTATGAGTTATGGTTTGGTAAAACGTCTAACTTGTCTTATTTAAAGGTCTGGGGTTGCGAGGCGTTTATTAAACGTGACTCAGCAGATAAACTCCAACAGAGATCTGTAAAGTGTATCTTTGTAGGTTACCCAAAGGAAACGATGGGTTACTAATTTTACTACCCACCTGAAAACAAAGTAATTGTTGCTAGGTATGGAGATTTTCTTGAAAAAGATCTCATATCTCAAGAATTCAGTGGGAGGATCTATGATCTGGAAGATGATCAAGAGGATACATTACCTTCTGAAAACACTAGTGAACTTCCTGTGGAACCTGAAAGTCTGGGTCCTCCACCTGAAGTTGTTCCCATTCACAGATCTGCAAGGACTGTGAAAGCACCTGAATGTTTTATGTCTTAACGTAGAAGTTGAGGAGACTATATTAGGGGATCTTGGAGAACCTCCTAATTATAGAGCTACCATGAATGATCCTGAAAAGGATAAATGGCAGATTGCTATGAATGGGGAAATGCAATCCATGAGAGATAATCAAGTCTGGATTGAAGTAGACCTTCCTCCCAATGCAAAGGTAGTTGGAAGTAAGTGGCTCTTCAAGAAGAAAACTTACATGGATGGCAATGTAAACACCTATAAGGCCCATTTGGTAGCTAAAGGATTTACCCAAACATATTGTGTTGACTATGAGGAGACCTTTTCTCCTGTAGCTGACATAAGGGCTATTAGGATTCTCATAGCTATAGCAGCGTACTATGATTATGAGATTTGGAAAATGGATGTCAAAACCACCTTCTTAAATGGTCGCCTAGATGAAGACATCTATATGGCGTAGCCTGATGGGTTTGTGAATCCAGAATTTCCAAATCGTGTATGCAAACTTCGAAGATCCATTTATGGATTGAAGCAAGCATCACGGCAATGGAATAAGAGATTTGATGAAGAAATCAAAAAGTTTGGGTTTACTCAGAATCTCGATGAGCCATGTGTATATCACAAAGCTAGTGGGAGTGATGTTATTTTCCTAGTTCTATATGTTGATGACATATTAATCATGGGTAAAAATATTCCAAGATTGAAAGAGGTGAAAGCCTATCTTGGGAAATGTTTTTCCATGAAGGATTTAGGAGAAGCAGCATACAATCTGGGAATCAAGATTTATAGAGATAGATCAAAGCGGTTGATTGGACTAAGCCAAAGTGCTTACATTGATAAAATATTGAAGAGATTCAATATGAAAAATTCCAAGAAGGGATATTTTCCGATACAAGAGAATCATGGCTTAAGTAGCAAAGCATGTGCTTCAACACCTGAAGAGGTGGCACGCATGAAGAGAGTCCCTTATGCTTTGGTTGTGGGATCTATAATGTATGCGGCGAGATGCACAAGGCCTAATGTGGCGTTTGCTCAAAATATAACCGGTCGATATCAACAGAATCCAGGTGAACTCCACTGGACTGCAGTTAAACATATTCTCAAGTACTTGAGAGCTACGAGAGATATGTTTTTAGTATATGGAGGAAATCCATATGCAGAACTTGGTATTACAGGTTACTGTGATGCTTCTTGGAAATGTGATAAAGATGATACGAAGTCTCAGACGGGTTATGTCTTTGTCATTAATGGAGGAGCTGTGGATTGGAAGAGCAAGAAGTAGAGTACCATAGCGATGTCTGCAACAAAAAGTGAGTATATTGCTGCTTCAGAAGCTATGATGGAAGATTTCTGGATTAGGAAGTTCTTTTCAGGGCTTGGAGTTATGCCCTCAATCGAAAAACCTATAAAGATGTATTGTGACAATTCAGCCGCAATTACATTTGCCAATGAACCTGGAATCATGAAGGGCACCAGACATTTCCCGATTAAATATCACTATGTTCGAGAACAAGTGGAGATAGGTGAAATCGAGTTACTCAAAGTTCACCCAGATAATAACCTAGCTGATCCTTTAACGAAGGCTTTACCTAGTGGAAAGCTTTATCAACATGCTGAAGGCATAGGACTTCGTTTAGCTTGTAGTTTCATGCCCATCTGTGATTAGTGTTTGGATAATGGGATGTTATGAACAATTATTATTTTAATGAAATAAAATACTTGTTATGTTTGATTGTCATTTTCTTAATAATATATCCTGTATTTGCATGTTTAATCCTTGTATATATTGATTATTATAAATTGTACGTTGTCGATTAATGATATGGGAATATCATTAAATTAAGACAAATATAAGTATTGGTAGAATATACTTGAAAGTATATTGATGCATTGTCATGCCAATTTCACATGATATTCAATGAATTGAATATAGGACTTATCCCGACTTCATGAGTTTACTTTATGGATCTTGTCATCAAGTAAATCATGTATATATAGTTATCCTCAGACTTGAGATACCAGATAACTATCATGGATGTAGTGCATTTCTGTGTAGCAATTTACCGCTATAGTGCATAGATGTAGTGTTTTCAGGAGTGTTACAAAGTTCATAGGTTATGCTCGTAGTCAAGAAAGAATTTGTTCCTTCTAATTTGTTTTGAAGTTTAATACTGCTGGGCCCCTCGTAGGGTTGACAAGATGTTTGTGCGGCCGCACCCAAGATCTATCTGGAATACGTTAAGATGATTTGGTAATCTTGCTCAATTAGAAACAACAAGAAATAGAATGGTTAATAAAGAATTACTGAGATGCATATCTTTATTAATGTAGTATTATAAACAAAAGGATAAGTATGATGATGAATCATCGAATGGTCTTTCCAGAAGACCACCACCCGAGTTGTACTAGGGGCATTGGCATATTGCTAGACGCTAACCAATGTCATTACACTATTAATAGATGTCAAAGTGGGAGTTGTTGGTTTTGATGGACAAATATTAAACTTGTATGTCTAGAATCGAACTCGGGACCACGGGATTGCACACATTACGTATAAGGAATTAATGTATAATAATTAATATATAAACCGTTATATATTTAATTATTTAAACACAAAAATAACGACTAACGGACGTTAAGTAATTAACGGGAATTGACTAACGATCGTTAGGGAATAAAGGAAGGACTATAGATGAAATTAGAGGATCAAGAAGGTTCCGGAATCCCTTTGGGAAGCCATAACCGATCGGCATAGGGGTTCTAAGCCCAACCCATTGCCAAAACTTGTTCTCCAAGATTTCAAGTCTGTAAATACAAAGGCTAGGGTTATTGTTTCATTACTCTTGCACTCTTGCTATAACCCTAGATTCCCTTCTTCTTTTTTTGTTCTAGTCGATCTACATTGTTGGGAATTAAATGTTCTGAAGATTAGCGTTTAGAAACTAAATGTTTTAAAGGTTAGTACTGCTGAGAAGAATACACTAACAGTACTAACTGCTAGTGTATATTTGAAGTCTGTTCAAGTTATAACTAACAGTACTAACTGATAAGTTAGAACAGCTAGTACAAACAAAGGTACTGCTGGTTGAATACTGCTGTTGGAGTGACTCATACTACTGCTGAATGGATAAGTGTCGCGTATACTATTGCTGAAAGGATAAGTATGAAAAAGATATTTTGTGTATAAAAGTCAAGTATACACCGTAGATAATATCTTTGATACGTGATCAATCTATAAGTTCTATACACATAACATGTTGTGTCTTAGCTACTGACACACTCAACAAGCAAGTAGTTGACAAGACTTGACAATATTGTAAAGATCTCCTTTGTTGTATAAAAGGGAGATCTTAGCTTAGAGATAAGTGTGTTATCATTAGATATTAGCTGATAGAGTTGAACATAACAGAAATAGTTATCTTTGTAATAGAGATTCAAGGTTTTGTAACCCTAGTGATAGTGAAGATCACTCGTATTATTCTCAATAATATTGAATCGTTTGGTGTTATAATTTCTGTGTTCATTGTTCATCACAAAAGCATTACTGTTCCATTTCCATAACCAATATCCTTCTAAGTGTGGTTAAGTAGATTCCGCATACTTAATCATATTCACTTAAAGTATCATATACACACGTTAAAAGGACTAACATCCTAAGTGTATTATTAATCAATCCTCACAAGTTGTAAGGGGCTGATTGATCCTCTCAATTGGTATCAGAGCTAGGCTGATATCTTTGATTTAGAAGAATGTTGCGACAAAGTTGTCAATGCTCAAGCAGAATGAGTTTGATATTTGGTGGCTAAGGATAGAGAAATATTTCCAAGTGCAAGACTAAACACTTTGGGAAATTATTGAAGAAGGAAACTCTTTCAAGTCTACAACCACTACATCAACAGTTGATGATAAGGTAGTGACAACTGTGGAGACCAACCCAACAACTGTAGAAGATAGAGTAAAGAAGAAGAATGACCTCAAGGCCAGAAGTATGCTGATGATGACCATTCCAAATGATCAACTTTTAAATTTCAACAAGTTGAAAGATGCTAAGTCATTATTTGAGGCCATTGTTGCAAGGTATGGTGGGAATGAAGCCACCAAGAAGACCCAGAAGACTCTTCTGAAGCAGAACTTTGAAAACTTCACTTCAACCAACAATGAATCAATAGACCACATGTTTAACAGGCTTCAGAGAATTGTGAGCCAACTTGCCATTCTTGGGGTGGATATACCTCAAGAAGATCTAAACTCCAAATTTCTAAGAAGCTTACCTGAAGAGTGGGCTAAGCATGTTGTTGTCTGGAAGAACAAGCCAGACATTGACACCATGAACCTAATGGACTTGTATAGCAACTTCAAGATTGTGGAACAAGATGTGAAGAAGACTGGAGGATTTAGTTCAAGTACTGGGAATATGGCCTTTGTGTCATCTCCTAGTACCTCAAATCTAGTTGAAGATGTGAAGGTTGATGTGGGAGTTAGTACTGCTAGTTCATCAAGCAGTACTATTGGTATTATGGATGAGAAAACATGTTGTGCTTTTCTCACAAGCCAGAATGATGGGTCTATGCTTACTCATGAAGACCTCTAGGAAATTAATGATGATGATTTGGAGGAGATGGACCTAAAATGGCAAATTTCTCTTCTTAGCATGAGGGCTAAGAAATTCTATCAAAGAACAGGGAAGAAAATCACTATCAGCAGCAATGATACTGCTGGTTTTGAAAAGTCAAAGATAGAATGCTACAACTGCCACATGATGGGGCACTTCTCAAGGGAATGTAGATGACCAAGGCATCAGGATGGCAAAAGCAAAGGTTTTGGAAGCAAGTCCAAAACAGGGGAGGTTACTGAGCCAAATTCAAAAGCTATGGTAGCTATTGATGGATTAGGGTTTGATTGGAGTTTCATGGCAGATGAAGAAGAAGCTTCTACTCAGATGGCACTCATGGCCTTCTCTACTGAGGTAAAATCTGATAAAGTTTGTTCTAATAATTGCATTGTTCTTACAGAACTAGAAACTTTAACAAAACATTATGATGATCAAAGGTTAGAACTAAACAAAACTCATCAAAACTTAATAGATTATAAGATAGGTTTAGCTACCCTAGAGAAGCAGATCATACACTATAAAGACAATGAATTTGCTTTTTCTGATGAAAAGCTCTTCTTAAAAGGGACTTATTCTTTAAAGATGCTGAAATTAACTTTTTAAGAACTGAGTATGATTGGCTTAAAAAGAAAAATGAAAACATTCAATTAAGTGTAGAAACATTAGACTATGCCTCTAAAGGTGTGAACAAAATAATTGAATGTCAAGTGATCAACAAAGCCAAGTCTGGGTTAGGATATAAGAATGTCCCACCTCTTTACAAAGGAATTCCTGCACCCCCAGTGATAGACCTAGAACACACAAGCTTGTCTGAATTTCAACAACCTATATTAGAATATGGTGTTCAACCAAAAGCAAATGTTGTTGTTGATGAACCTATAAAAGTAAGTGAAAGTGTAAGTAATACTTCACTTCCTGAGGACAAGGTGTCCTCTGGTAGGAAATCAGATGGTCCAATCATTGAAGACTAGACATCTAATGATGATAAGGAAGAACAGGTTATGTCTAAACCTGATGTTGTTAAGAAAGCAGGAACAAGTGTTCCTAAGGTGATCAAGAATGATACTGTTAAGCCTAAAACAAATGTTAAACATGTTAGGCAACCAGTAAGATACTGTGAGCAATATAGAACCACAAACAAGCCCAGAGGTAACCAAAGGAATTGGAATGACCTCAAGTCTCACCAACTAGGTGATGAGTTTGTCTTCTATAACAAAGCTTGTTTCGTTTGTGGACATTTTGACCATCTTGCAGCCTTCTTCAACCTAAGGGTATCTGGGTATTCAAACCATAGGGTGAATTTAAAAAGACATACAACTAAAACAACACCCAGAGCAGTTTCATTCAAGTCTGGCCCAAAACAAGTTCCTACTGCTAGACAAGCAGTTACTACTGCCAGACCATTTAACTCTGTTTACCCAAAACCAGCAGTTCAAAATGGAAAAACAACTTACAAATATGCATCTAAAACTGCTCAAAAGCCTTTTCAATCAAAAGTAGTGGTCCAAAAACAAATTTGGAAACTAAAGGGTACAACTGCAAAGCTAGCAGTTCATACTGCTAGGCAAGCAGTTCATACTACTGCTAGGGAAAAGAGGGCAAATGTTGTTAAGGCCTTAGCATGTTGGATTTGGAGACCTCTTAAATCCAATGGTGCATCAACTGTTCTTAAAAGATTTAATTACATTGATGCGCGAGGAAAACTCAACCCAGTAATGGCTTGGGTTCCCCAAGGAAACTAATTTCCTTATTTATGTGCAGGGACATTCACAAGCAGATGAAGAAGATCAAGGATATTCAGATAGTGGGTGTTCAAGGCACATGACAGGCAACATGTCTTATCTTTCAGACTTTCAATCATTGGATGGAGGATATGTTACCTTTGGTGGAGGAATAGGAGGAAGAATTACTGGTAAAGGTACTCTTAAAACCGGTAAATTGGATTTTGAAGATGTGTACTATGTGCAAGAGCTTAAGTATAACCTGTTTAGTGTCTCACAAATGTGTGACAAAAAGTACAAAGTTCTTTTTACTGACACTGAATGTCTTGTGCTTTCTTCTGATTTTATGATGCCTGATGAAAGTCAAGTACTTCTTAAAATTCCAAGAAAGGGCAACATGTACAGTGTTGATATGAAGAAGATTGTTCCTAAAGAGGCCCTTACTTGTCTTTTAGCAAAGGCCACATTGGATGAATCTATGAAATGGCATAGGAGGCTTGGTCACATTAACTTCAAAACCATAAATAAAATTGTCAAAGATG
The DNA here is from genome assembly GCA_021014915.2 of Artemisia tridentata subsp. tridentata. NCBI lineage: Eukaryota > Viridiplantae > Streptophyta > Magnoliopsida > Asterales > Asteraceae > Artemisia > Artemisia tridentata. The sequence goes on from CP139507.1 coordinate 247,712,256, forward strand.
GTTTGGTAAGAGGCTTGCCTCAGAAAAGATTTGAAAATGACCAAACTTGCATTACTTGTCTCAAAGGCAAACAACATAAAGCCACTTGTAAGCCCAAGATTTTTAATTCTATTGAACAATCATTGTTTATGCTTCATATGGACTTATTTGGACCTACTTCTGTGAGTAGTATAAAGCATAAAAGATTTTGTCTAGTTGTTACTGATGACTATAGCAGATTTACATGGGTTTTCTTTTTTGGTTCTAAGGATGAGACACCTAACATTCTTAAGACATTCATTACAGAGATAGAAAACTTAGTAGACAAGAAAGTAAAAGTCATTAGATGTGATAATGGGACAGAGTTTAAGAATAGAGTTATGGATTATTTCTGCAAAGAAAAAGGTATTAGAAGAGAATTTAGTGTTGCTAGAACTCCTCAGCAAAATGGAGTAGCTGAGAGGAGAAATAGGACACTCATAGAAGCTGCTAGAACCATGTTAGCTGACTCTAAGTTGCCTATCACTTTTTGGGCTGAAGCAGTTAATACTGCTTGCTATGTCCAGAACAGGGTTTTGGTTGTTAAGTTTCACAATAAGACATCCTATGAGCGTTTTGGAGGTAGAACTCCTGCAATAGGATTTCTTAGACCTTTTAGATGTCATGTGATAATTCTGAATACCTTAGACCATCTATGAAAATTTGATGGTAAAGCAGATGAAGGATTCTTGGTTGGATATTCTCTCAATAGCAAAGCATTTAGAGTATACAACTCAAGAACTAGAAGAGTTGAGGAAAACCTGCATGTGGAATTTCTAGAAAACAAATCCAACGTAGCAGGGGAAGGTCCAAAATGGGTATTTGATCTTGAGTCTCTAACCCAATCAATGAACTATGTACCTGTTGTTGTAGAAACTAATAATTTTTCAGGTTCAGAAACTTCTAATGCAACAAATGAGGCAGGGTTAGGAAAAGAGAAAGATCAAGATTATATGTTGATGCCAATATGGTCAAGTGTGGATTCAACTTCAATAAATGATGAACCTTCTTCTGATGAAGCTAAATGAGGGATTGAAGGTGAAAACAATGAAGATGGAACTAAGGAACAAGAGAATCCAATTAACAGTTCTGATGATGATAGTACTGCTGAGGCAGAGCAAGCAACTGCTAGGTCAAATGTTTCTCCTGCTAGGCCAAATGTTTCTACTGCTAGGCCAAATGTTTCTACTATTGGCCCATCAGACTCAAATGAAGCAGATTTCTCAGAAGATGAGGTGGATTTCAACAATCTCCTACCTAACTATCATGTTCCTACTACCCCACACACAAGGATTCACAAAGTCCACTCCCTGGAAAATGTGATTGGTGGTGTACAATCTGGTGTGAAGACAAGGAAGCAACTTATGTCTTCAGACCAACAAGGGCTCCTTGATGCTCTTTATGCATCAAAGTAGCATAAGTATGCAAACTCTTGCTTATTTGTATGTTTCCTCTCACAAGCAGAACCTAAAAAAGTTCTCAAAGCCTTGGATGATTCAAGCTGGGTAGAAGCTATGCAAGAGGAGCTTCTCAAATTTAAAATTCAGAAAGTTTGGGTGCTAGTTGATTTACCCAAAGGTGTAAGGGTAATTGGCACTAAATGGGTTTTCAAGAACAAAAGGGATGAAAGCGGCATAGTGATTAGAAACAAGGCTAGACTTGTAGCCCAAGGGTACACACAAGAGGAAGGTATAGACTATGAAGACGTTTTTGCTCCAGTAGCAAGAATTGAAGCAATTAGGCTATTCTTGGCTTATGCTTCATTCATGAACTTCACAGTTTATCAAATGGATTTCAAAGAGTGCTTTCTGATATGGTACTATTGAATAGGAGGTTTATGTCTCACAACCTCCCGGTTTTATTGATCCAGAACATCCAGACAAGGTGTACAAGGTTGTCAAGGCTCTTTATGGCCTTCATCAGGCACCAAGAGCATGGTATGAAACACTTGCTTCCTATTTAATAGAAAATGGATTTCAAAGAGGCAAGATTGATCAGACATTATTCATCAAGAAGCACAAGAAGGATCTTTTGCTAGTTCAGGTGTATATGGATGATATCATCTTTGGATCTACAAGGATGGAGATGTGTTTAGAGTTTGAGAAACTTATTTATGATAAGTTTCAAATGAGTTCCATGAGGGAACTTACTTTCTTTTTAGGTCTGCAAGTTAAACAATCGAGTGAAGGCATATTTATCAGCCAAGATAAATATGTTGCAGAGATTCTAAGGAAATTTCAGTTTGCTGATGCAAAGGTAGCAAGCACACCAATGGACTATGAGAAGCCTCTTTTTAAAGATTTAGATGGAGAAAATGTGGATGTACACACATACAGATCTATGATAGGTTCTTTGATGTATCTCACATCATCAAGACCTGATATCATGTTCTCTGTTTGTGCTTGTGCAAGATTTCAAGTAAATCATAAGGTTTCTCACTTAACAGCAGTCAAGAGAATCTTTAGATATCTCAAGGGTCAACCTAGGTTTGGTCTATGGTATTCTAGGGAATCACATTTTGACTTGGTAGCATATTCAGACAGTGATTATGCAGGTGCAAGCTTGGATAGAAAGTCAACAACTGGAGGATGTCAATTCCTTGGATGTAGACTCATTTCATGGCAGTGTAAGAAGCAAACAATTGTAGCAATTTCAACAACTAAAGCTGAGTATGTAGCTGCTGCTAGTTGCTGTGGTCAAGTGCTTTGGCTTCAAAATCAACTTCTTGACTATGGGTACAATTTTATGAACACTGTCATATATATTGATAATAGTAGTACAATTTGCATAATTAAAAATCCATTACAACACTCTAAAACAAAACACATAGAAATTAGACATCATTTTATTAGAGACTACAATGAGAAAAAGTTGATTCAAGTGGTTAAAATTGATTCTGATCACAACTTTGCAGATCTTCTCACAAAGCTTTTGATGTTGGAAGGTTTCAATTCTTGGTAGCAAGTATTGGGATGCTTAATCCTTAATGTTTTTAAAAAATGTGTGGTTTTATATATAAATTGGATTTCTACTGCTAGCATTATCAATTAGTACTGTTATTAAAAAGTTTGTACTGCTAGTACAAATTTGGATTGTTTTGTTCATACTGTTAGTCATAGAATTCTACTGCTTTAAGACAAATGATTTGTATTTTGTTTTCTTGGTTTTGGCCTAACATTTTCAGGTATGAAAATTGAGTACAAAGGAAGTTACAAGTGCAAAATGAGAACAAACAAAAGTTGGTAATTCAAGTTGCTGACATAATAGGTTAATGATAGTCAAAGTTTAGGAGTTAATTAACAAAGGTGTATACCTAAGTTAATAAATTCTTTAAAACTTCTCTCTTGAAACTTATTATGATATTTAATATTGAATTAATGGCTTAGTTGATCAGATAGTAACTGACTCAACTCACTTTCTATCATTTTATACTTTAATTAGTATAATGAGCAAGTCTAAGGACATCGATAGAAAGAACAGTGAGCAAATGTGAATCTAACACTTGTGTTAGAGGCAACAACTGCCACGAGCTGGAAACCCTGTCAAGAAAGCCCTTTGAATGGGTTTATCTGTACACAGGCAGTTATTTATAACTGAATACATTGGTTCTCACATAACCAGAGGTTAATTTAAACCAAAATCTTGATTAAGTGTCTGTTACTACACTTAATCCCTTCAAAATGGTTGTAAGCAGTATGGTTTTTCATTAAAATCAAGTATATACTGCTAAGTCAAAAGTTTCTTAAAACCTTTTGGATTCAGGGTGGCTCAGAAAAACCATCTTATGATGGATTATGAGTCAATGCCCCATGATTCACCTCTCACAGGAGTTAACACACCTTGAAGTGATGAGGGCAGAGTGAAATTTAAGGAATTGGTGGCTTTATGTACAACATTGTCTGATAAGGTATCCAAATTGGAAGATGAACTCAAGAATTTTAAAGGAGTCAAGTTCAGATGATGGTGAGAGATCTTCCAAACAGGGGAGGAAGATTAACCAAACAAGGGAGGATGAAAGATTGTAGATGTGTATGCTCAGAATCAGGGGAGGAAGTTTAAATTGATCACTCATAGGAGAAAGATTGGGGAGGAAGATTGTCAAAATTGATCAAGTTCAAGAAGCGCATGAGTCTAGTAAAAGCATCATCATCTTGTATGCTCTTGTCCTTTCCCACACCTGGCTCAACAGCAGTTGTTGTATCTCCTACTACAATGGAAGCTTCACATTCAGAATCATCTCAATAATAAGAACAAACTCCAGTTTCAGTTGATGGATGCTGGGAATAAGCTCTTACATCTCTCTTCTTCGACTGTTGATATTCAAATGTAGAAAGTTCTTTCTAAAGTTATTTCAGTTTCAATTTCAGTTCACTACGTTTGTTCAACACTTGCATGGCTTGCTGAGAGATGACTTGACTTCTTAGAGCGATTATAGGGAATATAATATCAAGCTCCAAGCATCCAAGATACACAGCACCATTGCCTCTTATAATTCCTCAATCCAAGGAAATTGCCCCATCTTTTAGGCAATGAATGAAGCCTAAGCATGGTGCTGCTACTATTGAAGACAAAGACAATGGCTGAAAGTGATTCACAGATGGCAGATGAGTTAGACAGATAGATAGTTAAATCTTGCAGAACAAAGAAAAGCTCAGATCAAAGAGTCTGACTATGTAGTGTTTGGAATACTCTCACAAATCCTCATTTAATTCAGAAGAAACTTGATGATTTGGGATAAATCATAAGTTTAGGGGAGGATTGTTGGGAATTAAATGTTCTGAAGATTAGCGTTTGGAAACTAAATGTTCTAAAGGTTAGTACTGCTGAGAAGAATACACTAACAGTACTAACTCCTAGTGTATATTTGAAGTATGTTCAAGTTATAACTAACAGTTGATGCGTGGGTTTTGCAACCTTACAACAGGTTTTACCTCTCGAGGGATCTCAAGAGGCTTACAACCCCACCAGGCAGTGTACCTGACCGATGTAGTATAGTGTAGTGGTAAGTACGGGGGATTGATCGTTCTCCACAGGGAATAGTGTTCGTTAGGTGTGAAAGACTACTCTAATTAGGTCTAAGGGTTAAGGAAGATTCTTTTTATTTTTTTATATTTTTATGAAAGAAAGTAAAATCTCGGTTTTGAAAGAGTGGGCGGAATTAGTTGCTAGTCAACTAACCCAAAATTACTACGGATGCAAATAAAATAAAATAACAAAAATGAAAATGTGGTGAGAAACTTATGTGTAGAGAAATGTGTTTACTTAGATTTCCTTATTCCCTAACTATCTTTTACCGGTTAATTAGTGTGTATTAGTCGCGTGGATGACGGGTGTATTCCTTAATACCATTCGTGGGGTGGCGTACTTACTTCCCCAACTCTACAAGCTCCTACTTCACTCCTATGTCGAGCCGGCTAGGAAGCTCCTAACATGGGATCACTAGAATTCGCTTGTGCATTAAATACAACCATAAAAACCTTTAGTACGCATTTGGTTCATGTTTCTTAAGACGTTCAAGCAAGTTACCGAATAGGAAGTTAGCCAGTTTTCTTAAGCCTAACATAGATAAACAATCATCCAATACAACTAACAACACACTAATAACCAATAATCAATAGCTAGGTTTCATTAGATCTAAGCAAACACAAGATAAATTTAGCCTAACATGTTAATCAAAAGACAAGAATAAGATAAAATCAAACAACACATAGACATATTGAATGATTAATTGATAACTTATCTTCAATGTAACATGGAAGATCTCAAGGCAAAAAGCCTTGAAAAAGAAGCTAAAATCGTCTTAGGGTTTTCTCCCAAAATTCCACACACTAAGCTCTCCCTCAATGACAAAAAATTAGAAAACTATATATAGATTTTTGGATCTGACGGCGTCACGTTATGGAGTGTGACGCCGTCACCCTCGCCGCTTCTAGGGTTCCCGGATGACCTTCTTGACGCCGTCCCTCTTTAGCTCTTCAAAAATCCATTCTGGCTTATCAAGGCTTGACGCCGTCGAACCTTGAACGTGACGCCGTCCCCTTATGATTTAAGCCGTGACGCCCTTGATCAAGTTAAAGCGTGACGCCGTCAGAATTCACATGCTATTTTCACTGGCTTATCATGAGTAAATTTCACGTCCAACTTTTCTTGCCAAGGCATGACGCCGTCCAGGGTAAATTGTGACGCCGTCAAAGGTAACTTTTAGCCGATTTTTGAGACTTTGCCGTTTTCTTCACTTTTATGCTCCAAAAACGTCCAAAATGCCTCCTTTTCCAGATTTCTCCTCAAAAGTACCTAAAATGACAAAAGGAACGATTTAGGGCAATATTTGATCAAATAAATACGATTTAAGGCTTAAATGACCCCTTAAAAGCGGTACACTTTTCGCTTCATCAAATACCCTTACACTTGAGATTTGCTTGTCCTCAAGCAAATGCGCTTTTATTCTAATCAAAATACAAGTTAGGGGTCATTTAATGCTAACATAAAAGTAATTACAACAAATATTCGTTCCACTTCAATCATAATAAGCACGGAGATTACAAACTAGCACCTCACAAGTAGTGTTTAGATACTCACATCTCTCAAGTGTCATCAAAATACATCTCATAAATGAAAACGGATAATATCTCTCACTACCTGTCATAGCAAATAGATTACCATAGGCTTGGGAAAGGATCGATAACCTCCTCCACTAGGCGTAAGCACCTAAGATAAACTATCAAAGAGGCTTTTAAATGGGTTATAACGTTAGGTGTAGGGAAAAGGAAAACACGGTTTTGTTGGATAAAGGATATTTTACTGGTGGCGAGTTAAAGATCTTGATCAATTACATGTACTATACAATGTTGCTAAGCCAAGACTAGACTCGATCTTAAGCTAGAAACGAAATAACAAAAACAAAAACAAACATAAAACAAACGTAAAATGAAACGGGATGGTAGTCCGTATGTTTTTTTTTTCTATTTTTTTCATTTTCTCTTTTTTTTTTTTTTTTTTTTTTTTTTTTTTTTTTTTTGTATTTTTTTTTATTTTTTTTTTTTTTTTTTTTTTTTTTTTTTTTTTTGCATACACTCTTGCCCTACCATCCAAAATAATACATCATAGGGGCATTGCATCCCCCTTACACTTGAACTTTTACATAACTTTATAAATACTAATCTAATGACTCGAATTAAGATAATTGAAAAACTTGGAGTACTTTTAAAACATTTAGCACATATGGGGGTAATAAATGATGTTCATCCCCATTACTCCATTATACTAGTACTTTACCCATGAGTCCCAATCGTCCCAAAACAATATGTACAAGGATATGACTCGACTTAGCAACCATGTAATCAACTAGATAATTAACTTGGGTTTAAACAAATGTTGTAACAATAATGCACTAAAAATGAGTGCATACAAGGTAGGCTAAGGCGATTTGGGTGTACATTTTAGTGGGGTGTAACAAATTCTTCCTCTAAGTAAAATGCTTAAAGGTCGAAACGAAAAGATAGGCTCTGAGGGGTGTACTAGGGGTATCGTGTACTAAAAATGAGTACAACGCAAAGGGTGTGGGAGAATTACTTGACCAATGTAGCCAAAGTAATTATAACAAAAACACAGGTGTAAAACAATGGGTTAATCCTAATGCCTCTTATCATGTAGTAAATCTAACTACACGAATGTAGTCTCACTTGTGGCCTCGGACTGGTCCTAACGCAAGTTCTAGAATCTAAGTGCTACCGGTACACACATCATAGCATAAATGCTTTTCCTACCAATTCTAGGGGCGAACCTCACATATTTGGGGGTGGAAAATTTTTTTAGTGGTACGGTTTTTGTGCTAGTCATATAACTCCTATCCGTGAGACGCTCATTAAGATCAAAGTTTCACTCCTATATGTTGTAAAAAATTTTAAATTTGGCACTAAAATTACCCTAACAGGTATTTATCTCAGTTTTATTACACATCTATTATTAAACAAACAAAAATCAAGCGTAATAGTATTCTCTAATCGTACTTTTACCCCCCTTACACTTAAGATGAACATTGTCCCCAATGTACAAATAACAAGATGTAAAAGCAAAAAGTAAAAGAATGAAATCAAATACTCCCCTGATTCGCTCGGTGGATAATGAAATTACACGGTTAGATCTTCCTCCAAAGTAATGTAGAAGCTCCATGACTAATGCATCGCCACAAGCTTGATTCAAAACATTTCCTTGTCCAAAATAACCTGTTAAACCTGAGAAAACAAACACGAAAACCTGCATAACATCGGCGGGATAAAATCTATATATAAGGATATAATGCTTGTGGAATGATAATTTTGCAGATTCCTGGAGATTATAAGTTGGAGATTTTAATAAAAACTTTTTAAAAACAAAACTTTCAAAAATTTCTGGAAATTAAATCTGACGCCGTCAGGTTATAAACCTTGACGCCGTCAGAAATGACCTGACAAAAATTTTCATTTTAAGTTTCCGGAAAATTTCTGGAAAAACCTTTACCTTACTTCCTGGAAATCCTGCAAAATATCATTATGACTCGATACAAGCATTTGACTCAAACAAATACGAATATGTATGTTAATTTATTATTATTATGATTCATGTTTATTTGTGTTCTAATAAACCGATTTAGATTTCCCTTACACTTATCTTTTGCAAAATACCTTTATATGTAGTTAAGACGAAGTTAAAAACAACATAAAGCATTTTCACAATTTAGTTTTGAACATGAATCAATAAGAATAAAAATTAAACACACATACGGAAAATAAAATCAAACAAACAAATAAATAAACACACAAAGCAAATAAAACAAATAAAGCTTGGGTTGCCTCCCAAGAAGCGCTTTTCTTTATTAACGAGTCTTGTAGCTAGACTCAAAGTCACGCTACCCTATGTAAGTGAGCTCGTCATCAAGGACGTCTTTAGGGTTAAGCTTGGATTGAAGTTTCCTATTGGTCCGCTTAGTACGATATATCTTTTCAAACTTCTCTCCATCCGGGTCATACAATGTCATCTTAATATGCCATGACCCATCTCCATCTTTGGGTGGTTTATCCCAATTCCACTTATGATCATCTTCCTCACAAATCCACTTATTCATTCCTAGGTCAATTGGCAAAACTCCTAGGAAATCAATCATCTTTCTAAAAACTAGAGAATCTTCAAATGGATCCAATTCGGTGTCCCTAGCCAAGAGTTGCTCCACCGAATGCGTTCGGTTAACAAAGTCCTCTTCTAGGTAAAATGGGCGTTGGGGTCCTATGAAGTCTCTATCAATCCAAGGTTCATATCTAGATGGTCTCCTATTTGATTCTAGCCAATGTGGTGTTGGTTCCTCACTAGTATCATAGGCATGTTTCTTAACATCATAGACTGACCAAGTATCTCCTTCTCCTACCGCTATCTTGGATTCCTTACAATCAATCATAGCACTAGCGGTCGCCAAAAATCCTCTACCTATCAACAAGGGGCACGTAGGGTCGCTAACCATATCAAGGACGTGGAAATCGGCTAAAATGGTTAGTTTTCCAATGTGCACTAACATGTCCTTAACTACTCCAACCGGGTAAGCAACACTCCCATCCGCTAAACCTATTATCACCTCGGTTTCTTCAAGTTTTCCAAGTTTTAGAGAGGTGTAGAGAGGTAACGGAAGTAGGTTAAGGCTTGATCCAAGATCGGCTAATGTGTCATAAGCCTCCGAATTACCGATCTTGCAAGGTAGAACAAATAAGCCCGGATCATCTAACTTCTTAGGTAGCTTGTTATGAACAAAGGCGGTCCCTTTTTTCGCCTAACTTGAGCTTCTTCTCATCCAACTCATCAACAACCGGACTTTCAAGGTGGAGCTCCTTGAATTCTTCGTCAAGGTTTTGAGTGGGAGGTGTTTCAACTATGTTGTTGACTAATTTGGATGTCATAACTTCTTGGTCACTTGGAACGACTTGGGTTTGTTTGAAACACGTGCTCATGGAATTGACCGAATAATATTGTGGACAAGAACTAGGGGACGAAACCGATGAAATAGCGTTGACGTTTAGTTTCGGGTTCTTGACCGTGTTGCTAGGGAGTGCTCCCATTTCTCGGTCATTGAGGGCTTTCAACAAGGTGTCAATCTTATCGGTCATCTCGCTTTGTTTTTGTTTGAAATCGGTTTCAAACTTGGCTAAACGAGCTTCTTGAGATGCCATAAATTGAGACATCAATCCTTCAAAGTTATCGGTACTACCATTGCCGGAAGGATTGTTGTTGAAAGTACGGTTCGAGTTGGAACCGCTTGATTGGAAACGATTAGGTGGGTTGGAAGAATTGGTTTGTTGGGCGTTTTGGTTTTGTTTCCACCTAAGGTTCGGGTGATTTTTCCATGAGGGGTTGTATGAATCACCGTAATGGTTTGGCTCGGGTTTGAAAGTGTACCACTTGTCTCCCGCTCCGTCGGTACGCGAGGATGCGTAGTCCACAAAAGCTTGTTCGGGGAGTTCCATGCAATCACGAGTGTCGTGGGGACCACTACATAATTCACATGAAGAAGTGATTTTGTTCACTTGGCTTGAAGGTTTAGGAGCCTCGTAGGATTTCATGAGAAACTTGACTTGGTCTTCAAGTTCTATGATCCTACGGTCGGAAGTGCTTGAATTGTTCGAAGGCAAAGATATTGCCTTGACCGTTTTATTCAAATCACGGGGATCACTCCAACTTTCGTTGTCATAAAGAGCAAGATCCTCTAGGAGAGCCCATGATTGTTCCGCACTTAGATCACGTAGCTTGCCACCGGCCGATTGGTCAATGGTTTGCCTCGTGGAGAGATTGATATGGTCATAGAAGATTTGGACTTGGAGCCAAAGTTCTATGCCATGGTGGGGGACTTTTTGGAGTAAGTCCTTGAATCGAGTCCATGCCTCGTAGAGAGTTTCGCCTTGACGTTGTTGGAACATCAAGATATCATTCCTTAGCTTGGTAGTTCTTCCCGGTGGGAAAAACTGAGCAAGGAAACGAGTGGTGAGATCATCCCAAGAGGTGATGGATCCTGCGGGTTGACGTTCTAGCCACTGACTAGCTTGGTCCCGCAAAGAGAATTGGAAGAGACGCAATCGGGTCGTCTCTCGAGTGGCAACATCAAGGTCTATAGAATCAACGATTTTGAGAAAGTCCTTGAGATGTTGATTAGGATCTTCAGAACGAAGTCCATGGAATGCGCATCCGCTTTGCACCAACCGGATGGTGTCGGATCGCAAGGGTGTGATATTGGCTCCTTGAGTGAGCTCAATGGTGTTTCGATAGCCATGGTGGCTAGGACGGGAATACTCTCCTAAAGTACGGGCTCTAGGAGGTGGTGGTGGTTGTTGTGGTGGTGGGTTTGGGGGTTAAGGATATTACCATCTTCCATGATGTCGGATGGTATGGTTACGAACAAAGACACGAAGAAAACAGATAGACTAAAGAAAATCTAGAAAAAGAAAATAAAAATCTCACTAGAAAGGAATCTAGTGAGTAGACCTAATAGAAATAAAATTCAACCTAAACAATAACTATTCCCCGGCAACGGCGCCAAAAACTTGATGCGTGGGTTTTGCAACCTTACAACAGGTTTTACCTCTCGAGGGATCTCAAGAGGCTTACAACCCCACCAGGCAGTGTACCTGACCGATGTAGTATAGTGTAGTGGTAAGTACGGGGGATTGATCGTTCTCCACAGGGAATAGTGTTCGTTAGGTGTGAAAGACTACTCTAATTAGGTCTAAGGGTTGAGGAAGATTCTTTTTATGTTTTTATATTTTTATGAAAGCAAGTAAAATCTCGGTTTTGAAAGAGTGGGCGGAATTAGTTGCTAGTCAACTAACCCAAAATTACTACGGATGCAAATAAAATAAAATAACAAAAATGAAAATGTGGTGAGAAACTTATGTGTAGAGAAATGTGTTTACTTAGATTTCCTTATTCCCTAACTATCTTTTACCGGTTAATTAGTGTGTATTAGTCGCGTGGATGACGGGTGTATTCCTTAATACCATTCGTGGGGTGGCGTACTTACTTCCCCAACTCTACAAGCTCCTACTTCACTCCTATGTCGAGCCGGCTAGGAAGCTCCTAACATGGGATCACTAGAATTCGCTTGTGCATTAAATACAACCATAAAAACCTTTAGTACGCATTTGGTTCATGTTTCTTAAGACGTTCAAGCAAGTTACCGAATAGGAAGTTAGCCAGTTTTCTTAAGCCTAACATAGATAAACAATCATCCAATACAACTAACAACACACTAATAACCAATAATCAATAGCTAGGTTTCATTAGATCTAAGCAAACACAAGATAAATTTAGCCTAACATGTTAATCAAAAGACAAGAATAAGATAAAATCAAACAACACATAGACATATTGAATGATTAATTGATAACTTATCTTCAATGTAACATGGAAGATCTCAAGGCAAAAAGCCTTGAAAAAGAAGCTAAAATCGTCTTAGGGTTTTCTCCCAAAATTCCACACACTAAGCTCTCCCTCAATGACAAAAAATTAGAAAACTATATATAGATTTTTGGATCTGACGGCGTCACATTATGGAGTGTGACGCCGTCACCCTCGCCGCTTCTAGGGTTCCCGGATGACCTTCTTGACGCCGTCCCTCTTTAGCTCTTCAAAAATCCATTCTGGCTTATCAAGGCTTGACGCCGTCGAACCTTGAACGTGACGCCGTCCCCTTATGATTTAAGCCGTGACGCCCTTGATCAAGTTAAAGCGTGACGCCGTCAGAATTCACATGCTATTTTCACTGGCTTATCATGAGTAAATTTCACGTCCAACTTTTCTTGCCAAGGCATGACGCCGTCCAGGGTAAATTGTGACGCCGTCAAAGGTAACTTTTAGCCGATTTTTGAGACTTTGCCGTTTTCTTCACTTTTATGCTCCAAAAACGTCCAAAATGCCTCCTTTTCCAGATTTCTCCTCAAAAGTACCTAAAATGACAAAAGGAACGATTTAGGGCAATATTTGATCAAATAAATACGATTTAAGGCTTAAATGACCCCTTAAAAGCGGTACACTTTTCGCTTCATCAAATACCCTTACACTTGAGATTTGCTTGTCCTCAAGCAAATGCGCTTTTATTCTAATCAAAATACAAGTTAGGGGTCATTTAATGCTAACATAAAAGTAATTACAACAAATATTCGTTCCACTTCAATCATAATAAGCACGGAGATTACAAACTAGCACCTCACAAGTAGTGTTTAGATACTCACATCTCTCAAGTGTCATCAAAATACATCTCATAAATGAAAACGGATAATATCTCTCACTACCTGTCATAGCAAATAGATTACCATAGGCTTGGGAAAGGATCGATAACCTCCTCCACTAGGCGTAAGCACCTAAGATAAACTATCAAAGAGGGCTTTTAAATGGGTTATAACGTTAGGTGTAGGGAAAAGGAAAACACGGTTTTGTTGGATAAAGGATATTTTACTGGTGGCGAGTTAAAGATCTTGATCAATTACATGTACTATACAATGTTGCTAAGCCAAGACTAGACTCGATCTTAAGCTAGAAACGAAATAACAAAAACAAAAACAAACATAAAACAAACGTAAAATGAAACGGGATGGTAGTCCGTATGTTTTTTTTTTCTATTTTTTTCATTTTCTCTTTTTTTTTTTTTTTTTTTTTTTTTTTTTTTTTTTTTTTGTTTTTTTTTGATTTTTTTTTTTTTTTTTTTTTTTTTTTTTTTTTTTTTTTGCATACACTCTTGCCCTACCATCCAAAATAATACATCATAGGGGCATTGCATCCCCCTTACACTTGAACTTTTACATAACTTTATAAATACTAATCTAATGACTCGAATTAAGATAATTGAAAAACTTGGAGTACTTTTAAAACATTTAGCACATATGGGGGTAATAAATGATGTTCATCCCCATTACTCCATTATACTAGTACTTTACCCATGAGTCCCAATCGTCCCAAAACAATATGTACAAGGATATGACTCGACTTAGCAACCATGTAATCAACTAGATAATTAACTTGGGTTTAAACAAATGTTGTAACAATAATGCACTAAAAATGAGTGCATACAAGGTAGGCTAAGGCGATTTGGGTGTACATTTTAGTGGGGTGTAACAAATTCTTCCTCTAAGTAAAATGCTTAAAGGTCGAAACGAAAAGATAGGCTCTGAGGGGTGTACTAGGGTATCGTGTACTAAAAATGAGTACAACGCAAAGGGTGTGGGAGAATTACTTGACCAATGTAGCCAAAGTAATTATAACAAAAACACAGGTGTAAAACAATGGGTTAATCCTAATGCCTCTTATCATGTAGTAAATCTAACTACACGAATGTAGTCTCACTTGTGGCCTCGGACTGGTCCTAACGCAAGTTCTAGAATCTAAGTGCTACCGGTACACACATCATAGCATAAATGCTTTTCCTACCAATTCTAGGGGCGAACCTCACATATTTGGGGGTGGAAAATTTTTTTAGTGGTACGGTTTTTGTGCTAGTCATATAACTCCTATCCGTGAGACGCTCATTAAGATCAAAGTTTCACTCCTATATGTTGTAAAAAATTTTAAATTTGGCACTAAAATTACCCTAACAGGTATTTATCTCAGTTTTATTACACATCTATTATTAAACAAACAAAAATCAAGCGTAATAGTATTCTCTAATCGTACTTTTACCCCCCTTACACTTAAGATGAACATTGTCCCCAATGTACAAATAACAAGATGTAAAAGCAAAAAGTAAAAGAATGAAATCAAATACTCCCCTGATTCGCTCGGTGGATAATGAAATTACACGGTTAGATCTTCCTCCAAAGTAATGTAGAAGCTCCATGACTAATGCATCGCCACAAGCTTGATTCAAAACATTTCCTTGTCCAAAATAACCTGTTAAACCTGAGAAAACAAACACGAAAACCTGCATAACATCGCGGGATAAAATCTATATATAAGGATATAATGCTTGTGGAATGATAATTTTGCAGATTCCTGGAGATTATAAGTTGGAGATTTTAATAAAAACTTTTTAAAAACAAAACTTTCAAAAATTTCTGGAAATTAAATCTGACGCCGTCAGGTTATAAACCTTGACGCCGTCAGAAATGACCTGACAAAAATTTTCATTTTAAGTTTCCGGAAAATTTCTGGAAAAACCTTTACCTTACTTCCTGGAAATCCTGCAAAATATCATTATGACTCGATACAAGCATTTGACTCAAACAAATACGAATATGTATGTTAATTTATTATTATTATGATTCATGTTTATTTGTGTTCTAATAAACCGATTTAGATTTCCCTTACACTTATCTTTTGCAAAATACCTTTATATGTAGTTAAGACGAAGTTAAAAACAACATAAAGCATTTTCACAATTTAGTTTTGAACATGAATCAATAAGAATAAAAATTAAACACACATACGGAAAATAAAATCAAACAAACAAATAAATAAACACACAAAGCAAATAAAACAAATAAAGCTTGGGTTGCCTCCCAAGAAGCGCTTTTCTTTATTAACGAGTCTTGTAGCTAGACTCAAAGTCACGCTACCCTATGTAAGTGAGCTCGTCATCAAGGACGTCTTTAGGGTTAAGCTTGGATTGAAGTTTCCTATTGGTTCGCTTAGTACGATATATCTTTTCAAACTTCTCTCCATCCGGGTCATACAACGTCATCTTAATATGCCATGACCCATCTCCATCTTTGGGTGGTTTATCCCAATTCCACTTATGATCATCTTCCTCACAAATCCACTTATTCATTCCTAGGTCAATTGGCAAAACTCCTAGGAAATCAATCATCTTTCTAAAAACTAGAGAATCTTCAAATGGATCCAATTCGGTGTCCCTAGCCAAGAGTTGCTCCACCGAATGCGTTCGGTTAACAAAGTCCTCTTCTAGGTAAAATGGGCGTTGGGGTCCTATGAAGTCTCTATCAATCCAAGGTCCATATCTAGATGGTCTCCTATTTGATTCTAGCCAATGTGGTGTTGGTTCCTCACTAGTATCATAGGCATGTTTCTTAACATCATAGACTGACCAAGTATCTCCTTCTCCTACCGCTATCTTGGATTCCTTACAATCAATCATAGCACTAGCGGTCGCCAAAAATCCTCTACCTATCAACAAGGGGCACGTAGGGTCGCTAACCATATCAAGGACGTGGAAATCGGCTAAAATGGTTAGTTTTCCAATGTGCACTAACATGTCCTTAACTACTCCAACCGGGTAAGCAACACTCCCATCCGCTAAACCTATTATCACCTCGGTTTCTTCAAGTTTTCCAAGTTTTAGAGAGGTGTAGAGAGGTAACGGAAGTAGGTTAAGGCTTGATCCAAGATCGGCTAATGTGTCATAAGCCTCCGAATTACCGATCTTGCAAGGTAGAACAAATAAGCCCGGATCATCTAACTTCTTAGGTAGCTTGTTATGAACAAAGGCGGTCCCTTTTTCGCCTAACTTGAGCTTCTTCTCATCCAACTCATCAACAACCGGACTTTCAAGGTGGAGCTCCTTGAATTCTTCGTCAAGGTTTTGAGTGGGAGGTGTTTCAACTATGTTGTTGACTAATTTGGATGTCATAACTTCTTGGTCACTTGGAACGACTTGGGTTTGTTTGAAACACGTGCTCATGGAATTGACCGAATAATATTGTGGACAAGAACTAGGGGACGAAACCGATGAAATAGCGTTGACGTTTAGTTTCGGGTTCTTGACCGTGTTGCTAGGGAGTGCTCCCATTTCTCGGTCATTGAGGGCTTTCAACAAGGTGTCAATCTTATCGGTCATCTCGCTTTGTTTTTGTTTGAAATCGGTTTCAAACTTGGCTAAACGAGCTTCTTGAGATGCCATAAATTGAGACATCAATCCTTCAAAGTTATCGGTACTACCATTGCCGGAAGGATTGTTGTTGAAAGTACGGTTCGAGTTGGAACCGCTTGATTGGAAACGATTAGGTGGGTTGGAAGAATTGGTTTGTTGGGCGTTTTGGTTTTGTTTCCACCTAAGGTTCGGGTGATTTTTCCATGAGGGGTTGTATGAATCACCGTAATGGTTTGGCTCGGGTTTGAAAGTGTACCACTTGTCTCCCGCTCCGTCGGTACGCGAGGATGCGTAGTCCACAAAAGCTTGTTCGGGGAGTTCCATGCAATCACGAGTGTCGTGGGGACCACTACATAATTCACATGAAGAAGTGATTTTGTTCACTTGGCTTGAAGGTTTAGGAGCCTCGTAGGATTTCATGAGAAACTTGACTTGGTCTTCAAGTTCTATGATCCTACGGTCGGAAGTGCTTGAATTGTTCGAAGGCAAAGATATTGCCTTGACCGTTTTATTCAAATCACGGGGATCACTCCAACTTTCGTTGTCATAAAGAGCAAGATCCTCTAGGAGAGCCCATGATTGTTCCGCACTTAGATCACGTAGCTTGCCACCGGCCGATTGGTCAATGGTTTGCCTCGTGGAGAGATTGATATGGTCATAGAAGATTTGGACTTGGAGCCAAAGTTCTATGCCATGGTGGGGGACTTTTTGGAGTAAGTCCTTGAATCGAGTCCATGCCTCGTAGAGAGTTTCGCCTTGACGTTGTTGGAACATCAAGATATCATTCCTTAGCTTGGTAGTTCTTCCCGGTGGGAAAAACTGAGCAAGGAAACGAGTGGTGAGATCATCCCAAGAGGTGATGGATCCTGCGGGTTGACGTTCTAGCCACTGACTAGCTTGGTCCCGCAAAGAGAATTGGAAGAGACGCAATCGGGTCGTCTCTCGAGTGGCAACATCAAGGTCTATAGAATCAACGATTTTGAGAAAGTCCTTGAGATGTTGATTAGGATCTTCAGAACGAAGTCCATGGAATGCGCATCCGCTTTGCACCAACCGGATGGTGTCGGATCGCAAGGGTGTGATATTGGCTCCTTGAGTGAGCTCAATGGTGTTTCGATAGCCATGGTGGCTAGGACGGGAATACTCTCCTAAAGTACGGGCTCTAGGAGGTGGTGGTGGTTGTTGTGGTGGTGGGTTGTGGGGGTTAAGGATATTACCATCTTCCATGATGTCGGATGGTATGGTTACGAACAAAGACACGAAGAAAACAGATAGACTAAAGAAAATCTAGAAAAAGAAAATAAAAATCTCACTAGAAAGGAATCTAGTGAGTAGACCTAATAGAAATAAAATTCAACCTAAACAATAACTATTCCCCGGCAACGGCGCCAAAAACTTGATGCGTGGGTTTTGCAACCTTACAACAGGTTTTACCTCTCGAGGGATCTCAAGAGGCTTACAACCCCACCAGGCAGTGTACCTGACCGATGTAGTATAGTGTAGTGGTAAGTACGGGGGATTGATCGTTCTCCACAGGGAATAGTGTTCGTTAGGTGTGAAAGACTACTCTAATTAGGTCTAAGGGTTGAGGAAGATTCTTTTTATGTTTTTATATTTTTATGAAAGCAAGTAAAATCTCGGTTTTGAAAGAGTGGGCGGAATTAGTTGCTAGTCAACTAACCCAAAATTACTACGGATGCAAATAAAATAAAATAACAAAAATGAAAATGTGGTGAGAAACTTATGTGTAGAGAAATGTGTTTACTTAGATTTCCTTATTCCCTAACTATCTTTTACCGGTTAATTAGTGTGTATTAGTCGCGTGGATGACGGGTGTATTCCTTAATACCATTCGTGGGGTGGCGTACTTACTTCCCCAACTCTACAAGCTCCTACTTCACTCCTATGTCGAGCCGGCTAGGAAGCTCCTAACATGGGATCACTAGAATTCGCTTGTGCATTAAATACAACCATAAAAACCTTTAGTACGCATTTGGTTCATGTTTCTTAAGACGTTCAAGCAAGTTACCGAATAGGAAGTTAGCCAGTTTTCTTAAGCCTAACATAGATAAACAATCATCCAATACAACTAACAACACACTAATAACCAATAATCAATAGCTAGGTTTCATTAGATCTAAGCAAACACAAGATAAATTTAGCCTAACATGTTAATCAAAAGACAAGAATAAGATAAAATCAAACAACACATAGACATATTGAATGATTAATTGATAACTTATCTTCAATGTAACATGGAAGATCTCAAGGCAAAAAGCCTTGAAAAAGAAGCTAAAATCGTCTTAGGGTTTTTCTCCCAAAATTCCACACACTAAGCTCTCCCTCAATGACAAAAAATTAGAAAACTATATATAGATTTTTGGATCTGACGGCGTCACATTATGGAGTGTGACGCCGTCACCTCGCCGCTTCTAGGGTTCCCGGATGACCTTCTTGACGCCGTCCCTCTTTAGCTCTTCAAAAATCCATTCTGGCTTATCAAGGCTTGACGCCGTCGAACCTTGAACGTGACGCCGTCCCCTTATGATTTAAGCCGTGACGCCCTTGATCAAGTTAAAGCGTGACGCCGTCAGAATTCACATGCTATTTTCACTGGCTTATCATGAGTAAATTTCACGTCTAACTTTTCTTGCCAAGGCATGACGCCGTCCAGGGTAAATTGTGACGCCGTCAAAGGTAACTTTTAGCCGATTTTTGAGACATTGCCGTTTTCTTCACTTTTATGCTCCAAAAACGTCCAAAATGCCTCCTTTTCCAGATTTCTCCTCAAAAATACCTAAAATGACAAAAGGAACGATTTAGGGCAATATTTGATCAAATAAATACGATTTAAGGCTTAAATGACCCCTTAAAAGCGGTACACTTTTCGCTTCATCAACAGTACTAACTGATAAGTTAGTACTGCTAGTACAAACAAAGGTACTGCTGGTTGAATGCTGTTGTTGGAGTGACTCATACTACTGCTGAATGGATAAGTGTCGCGTATACTACTGATAAAAGGATAAGTATGAAAAATATATTTTGTGTATAAAAGTCAAGTATATACGGTAGATAATATCTTTGATATGTGATCAATCTACAAGTTGTATACACAGAACATGTTATGTCTTAGCTACTGACACACTCAACAAGCAAGTAGTTGACAAGACTTGACAATATTGTAAAGATCTCCTTTGTTGTATAAAAGGGAGATCTTAGCTTAGAGATAAGTGTGTAACCATTAGATATTAACTGATAGATTGAACATAATAGAAATAGTTATCTTTGTAATAGAGATTCAAGGTTTTGTAACTCTAGTGATAGTGAAGATCACTCGTATTATTCTCAATAATATTGAATCATTTGGTGTTATAATTTTTGTGTTCATTGTTCATCACAAAAGCATTACTGTTCCATTTCCATAACCAATATCCTTCTAAGTGTGGTTAAGTAGATTCCGTATACTTAATCATATTCACTCAAAGTATCATATACACAAGTTAAAAGGACTAACATCCTAAGTGTATTATTAATCAATCCTCACAAGTTGTAAAGGGCTGATTGATCCTCTCACACATAACCCTTTGGGTTAGTCGATCCAAGCTTTTTATAAACAAAACTTGTTTGGTTTATTTTGTGTTTAAAAGATCTAGCAATCTCATTAGTTCGTTTATAGTACGTGTGTACAAGATTGTGGATATTAACTCACTATAGTTAATACATCTTGGATTGAGATACAAAAAGTTGAGGGGTATCTCGTTACTCCGTTCTTGTTATCTAAAGAAGGAGATTGAAGTTGATTCTTGTTCTTGCTAGAATCAAAAGGTAAGATTCTTTATTTTTCGTTTCATCTTTTATGTGTTAAAATTAGATCCTACGCTTCCGCAACGTGTAAGATGTTTATTAGATTAATATATGAGTTGTCATGATATTAAAATTCTAACAATAAATCTTTCAGGCAAAAAATTATCCAATTTATACGGGAACCAAATTCCAAATTCTAAGCCATTGAGATTACCAGCAAAAACTTACGTCTCCTTTTTAGACAATGAGGATGTTTTCTAGCGCTTTCTAGGCAGCAACAATGGCAAAGAACATCTAAAAAAAGCTTTAGAAAGTCTACAAATAACAACAAATAGTTTTAATGTTGAATGCTACGAAAAAAGAAAAAAAATATCAACATTTAAAGAGATTTATGGGGGTTTATCTCAATGGTCTTCAAGCACAAAGTTAATCCCTTAGCTACTCGTAATCTTCATCATCAATCCAGTCTCCATACATGCTTTTCAACTTCCCCCCTGCTAATTTCCCTGCTAATTTCTCGAGCCACTTTCCTTGCTGTACAGGAGCAGCAGCGGCTGAATCAGTAGCCATTGCAATTTGAACCCCGTTGGCTGCAATCGAACCATCACCCTCAACTCTTATAATTAGTGTGTTTAGCTCTGAGAAATTGATTAAAAGACAAGACAAAACTCTTACTATGCTTGGCATTGACAGGTACATATATAGCGTTAATGACACTTAAAGAAATTTAACTTCATAAGGATTAGGGTGTGCTTACATGAATTCAAGCACACTTAAATGAACTCTTGTAGCAAGTGAAAATGATATATAAGTGTTACGTGAATAACCCGCTTTTGAAAAACAATCTACTGAACACACATTATTAGTCCGCTTTTCCTTTAATAATCATTCCTATTTGTGGGTCCTATAGTCGTTTCTATTTCGTATCAAGTAAATACGACGTTCTAATATAGCACACTAGATTCGTTAGTTACGAAGGACCCACAAAATAATACGTACTAAATAACGGTAATAATACTCATATTAGGTAGGACCCACAAAATAATACTAAAATAACAGCAATAATACTTACATTAGGTTAAACGTGTATCCATAGGTTAACGCGTATATGTTAAGAAGAAAGCTACATGTCCATCATCTTAATCTATGTTGAAGAGTATAGCTAAAAAAAACTTGGTTAAGAAAATTATTAATCATTTCAGACATTCGAAAACACAATCTCATATCTTTTGATATACCTGTTAGCATTTAAATTTAATATTGAAGTGACGGTCATTTGTATTATGTAAACTTAGTGTGTGTCGACTCAATGTAAAAAGAATAGTAGAAAAAGGTCCTTGTGTTGGACTAAGCTAGATTGTATTAGTAAAGATCCATGTATTACTTAGAAATGTCCAAGTCCAACACAAGCCCACCAAAGCCCATCCAATAGCATTAGGGCTTCACCCGTTTCCTATAAATACCACACTCTTACCACAAAATTAGTGTGCCTCTTAGTAGAGTAAAGGTGAGAGTGTGTTAGTGTGTGTGTTTTATCTTTTGTTCTCTCAAGGTTTTAATATACATTCGACCATTAGTATTTCATGCGCATCACACATCTTCTTCTCATCTTTATTCTCTTCTATTGTTGAGTGTCACGGTATTAGTATAGTATTAGTTGTGTGATAAAGGTAGATTTCTAGTCATAACAAGTGGTATCAATACGCCAAACATCGAAATAGGTCAAGTGTGTTCGTTTTTCTTGTTAAAATCTATAAAAGTTGCAACTTTTGTTCTTAAAACGTGTACTGTTGTGTTTCATATTGTGGTTTAAGCGAGTTTTAAGGAAAAAGTTAGTAGCTTTTTAGTTTTTACGTGCGTGTTTTGATTAAAGGTTATAGCTTTTCTAGATTTTACGTGGTTAAAGTGAGTTTTGGTGTTAAAAGCTTCAAGATTTGTGTCAAAAAAGTGAGTTTACAACGTATTGGCGACAAAAAAGACTGAAGCTTTATCAGATTCACATCTTGTTTGAAGTTTTGATCAGAAAAAGGAGGCCACAAAAAGTTGCGACTTGAATCTTCATTATGTTGCGATTTTTATCCATTTCTTGTATAAGAAGTGTGATAAAAAAAAGGAGCTTCATCGACTAGAAAAATCTATTTTCTTGTATAAGAATTTAGATAAAAGAGGGTTTATATGAATTGTGAATCTTATAGAAATTGTAAATTTCTATAGGAATTGTTATTCTTATCGCAAGCTGACCTTGGCTTTTAACGCAAACCTGAAAAAGTGATTTTATCGCAAACCTCCAAAGCATGGTTATCACAAACCTGTTTATCGCAAACGTATCCTATGTGTTATCGCAAAGCTGCTAAGTCAATTCTATCGCAAATGAAAAAGACACTTTCTATCGCAAATGAAAAAGGCACTTTCTATCGCAAATGTAAAAGGCACTTTCTATCGCAAATCTAAAAGGCAGTTTCTATCTCAAAACTCCAAGGCTATTTCTATCATAAATCTCTTTTGAGCATTCTATCGCAATTGTAACTTTAGATTTCTTTCGCAATTGTAGAAAATATTAGCAACTTAAATATACAACATCGAACATGAACTCGATATTCTATCACTTGTATAAGTGTGACGAATACTTCGACAAGGATATATCTACTAGTTGTATAAATTAGTTAGATCGTTTATATAAATTGCAAATTTATATAAATTACATATTTCTATATAAATTGAAATTTGCCAAAATTTGTATAAATTTTGTCTAAATTAAGATTTCTATAGAAATTGTCATTTTATTCAAATTGTAATTTACATAACTTTGTCGAATTTCTTAACTTTAGATCTTGTCTAAATTATAGTCTAGTCAAATTTAGTAACTTTATTTAATTTACTACGTTTATCTAAATTGTCATAGTTAATCTAAGTTGCAAGTAACTTCAAACGATCATCAATAAAGAACCAAGACTTCTCAACAACAACTAAGTTTAACCTTCAACAACCACAACTCCTATTTCGTTGCAACGATCCTGAATCAACTTTATCATACAACATCAACAATGACTACTCAACAAGATATCCATGCAGCCGGTGCAGAAAAATGTCCTCCCATGCTAGAAAAAGGTGGTTATCTTCCATGGAAAAGCCGTATGCTTCGCTATATCAAGACCATATACAATGGTAAACTCCTGCTTCACTCCATCAATCATGGACAATTCAAGCCTCATCAAGTGTTATACCCTGGGGATCTAAATGGAACACCTCCCACACCACCATTCTATCGTGATCAAGAAGAACATGAATACACAGAACAAGATAGGAAGCAAATTGCAGCTGATGACTTAACAATGCACTTAATTCAACTTGGTTTACCACGGGAAATATTTGCTGCTATTGATAGTTGTGAAACTGCTTATGACATGTGGGAGAGAGTTAGAAGGCTTTGTCATGGCACTGAAATTGGACAACAAGATGTTGAGAACAAGCTTCTAACTGAGTGGGAAAAGTTCACTTCCACTTCAGTGGAACCCATTGAGTCCTACTACACAAGGTTTTGCACTCTCATGAATGAGCTTATCAGGAACAAATTGACACCAAGGAAAATTGTTCAAAACATCAAGTTCATCAACAACTTACCAGAGGAATGGGGACGATATGTCACTATTGTCAACCAAACAAAGGATCTTCATCAGGTGAACTATGATCAACTCTATGACTTTCTCAAATAAAACTAGGCAGAGGCAAATGAAGTCAGGAAATAGAAGCTAGCCAAGCAACATGATCCTCTTGCATTACTTGTTCAATCACCAACACCTTCAACAGTGAATACACAACCATCATCATCAACTCCCACTCAGAACTACA
The DNA here is from genome assembly GCA_021014915.2 of Artemisia tridentata subsp. tridentata. NCBI lineage: Eukaryota > Viridiplantae > Streptophyta > Magnoliopsida > Asterales > Asteraceae > Artemisia > Artemisia tridentata. Next base: position 247,736,758 of record CP139507.1, read on the forward strand.
TTTAACAAAAATTCGTTCCATAAACTGCTGTCATACCACAACAACCATTCTACTCACAACAACAACAACAAGTCATTCAACAACAACAGTATCCACCATTCCAAGAAACAGAAGTCAATGACCAGGATGAAGCTATTGCTACTATGACACATGCATTTGCCTTAATGTCAAAAGCATTCCAAGGACGCTATTCCACACCAACTAACAACAACCAAAGAATTTCATCGAACACTCGCAACAGGCAGATTGCACAGCCGAGTTTCTATATGGGTCATCAAGGACAAATGGTTGGAGTTTATGGGAATTAGCAAGGATATGCTACAGGGTTTCAGATGGGTAATCAAGGGCAGTATGCAGGAAATCAGATGGGTCAGTATGCAGGTAATCAGATGGGTCAAGCTGTTGGAAATCAAAGGGGTCAGAATGTTGGGAATCAGAATGTTGGTAATTAGTTTGGGAATGTTTCTCTAGTTGCTCGGAATGTTGGGAATATGAATCAAGGGAATATGTTCAAGTGTTTCAACTGTCAGGGTACTGGTCACATGGCAAGGAACTGTCCCACCAAGCCTAAAAAGAAAGATCTAGCTTATCTATAGAAAGCATTGCTATTGGCACAGAAGGAAACGGTCGGGTTACAGTTGAGTGCAGAAGAGAATGATTTCATGGCACTTATGGATGATATGGAAGACCTTGAGGATATCGATGCCAACTGCATTTTCATGGCAAATCTTCAGGAGGTTAAATATGATACGGATTCTGAAGCACCTCCTGCTTATGATATCAATGGAGTCTCTGAGGTACAACCATATGCTACATGTCACAATAATGAAATATTTGATATGTCACCTCAAAATGAACAGCATCCTGAGACTCCTACTCTCACTTATGATAAATATATGGATAACCCAAGTTGTAGCAATACTAATTTGGCAAAATCCATTTATGGATCCTATTAGAGGCTTCGAGTGACAGTATACTGAGAATGATGAGTAAACACGTGCGTTATTTGAATCATTATTGAATAACTGTAGTATTGAAATTGAAAAGGTCAAAAAGATCAATCGCGATGTTAAGGCCGCAAATGAAAAATTGATCACTGAGCTTGAGAGATATAAGGTGAATAAACAAGCTTTTGAATTTAAAAACCAACGATAGTGAGAATTAGAAATTGGTTATCGAAACTCCGTTTCAAGAGAAAAACAATAGAAAATCAAGTTTGACACATTAGATGTTAATTTGAACTTGAAAATAAAATCCTTAAACACGGAAATTTCAGAATTAACCAACCAACTTTCTAAACAAAAATCAATTTTTCTAATCTTGAAAAAGAAAAGAAAGAATTGAATGCAAGATTTTTAAAACGAGAAAATGATCTTCTTGATGAAACCATTGAAAAACAAGAAACCATTAAAAAGTTAGAAGATTTGCTTGTAAAAATGGGTCAGTCTACAAAAACAATTAACTTGCTAATTAACGATCCAAACCCAATTTTACATGCAATGAAGAAAATGGCTATCGGTTGTTAAAACCCTTATAATCTCAAGAAAGCTCAGAAAGAACAGAATGTGTTATATAATGATAGTGTGCTAAATGATAAACATGATCCTCCCGAGGTACGGGATTCGTATGAAACGATTGAGCTTGCAGAAGAGAGTAGAATTAAAATCAGATAAATGAACCCAGAAATCAAACCAATTGATTATAATAAGCTTAACACAATTTCTGGCGTACATCTTGTTCAAAAAGAGTCACCAATTTTTTTCAAAAAACCAGTGGTTGTCTCAAAACGAAAAGTTGTTTCCAAACATCTTTCTAACATCGAACAAATGTCCTCTAGCAACCCTTTTAACACAAGTGAAGCTAGACGATATTTGGATGATCTTAAAAAGAAAATGGAAAATTTTCAAAGTCTTCTTAAAAACAAAACAGAAATCAGTATCAACAACTGGCATTCAAGTTTTCATGCTGAACAAAAAAAGTTGTTTGAAAAAGACATTTTTCCTCTTCTAAACGCCATTAGTATAAGAATACTTAATGTGGAAAATGCGCTTTTAAAAGAAACATCCGACTTTGCCAAGGACCACACATCTCTGGTAAAGGAAGCAAATGAAAACATTGAATATATCAAAGTTTTGGAAAGACACAATGACACTCTATTCGAAGTAGCTCTGTCGACTGATATTATGTCTATAATTTACCAAACATATTCTGTGGAAGACGATGAAAGACTTCGAGCTGTGACTTCTGAAATTGGTGAAAAATATGAAAATGCGCTTGCTAAGATTGAAAAGGAAAATGTCACATATTTTAAACAACTTGATCGTAAAAAGGAAGAATGCAAGTATGACAAATTGTCGTATGAGCGTGCTTACCAAAACATGAAAAAACAAAATGATCTTTTGAAGTCTCAGCCTGAAAGTCAAAATAGGAAGGGTGAAGAAACTAATATTGCAAAACCAAAAATGACAATTTCTCAATGTGTTCCAACACCCTTGCGTAAGGAAAGTGATAGAGGAAAAGAGAAAGTTGTTGTCGAAACATCGAATGTGATAGCACCTGGCCTTTATAGGATTAGTCCCACTACTGCGTCTACCTCTACATCTCAAACATATAGGGCGATAGACAAAAGTGTGAAAGAAAATCCAATTGAGACTAGCAATGCTAAAACAAATTCAAATGAAAACAAGATAAATCCGAATGCGTGTGCCTTACCTTCTACAGGAGTAGAAAGTACCTCTAGGAGCAGCAGACTAAAGCCTAGGTGCAATACAAGGAATAGAGTCTCGCCTGTCTCTGAGAGTGAAAGCAAGAATAAAACGTAAGAAGTAGAAGAATACCATAGGAATTTATCGCTTTCGAATAAGAAACATATGTCATCTGGATGTAATGTTAAGAGTACTATTTCGTGTGCATGTAATGACCCTGTTTGTTTAATGTGCAAGAAATCTTTGTCGAAAAATGTTTGTGATGATATTGTTTCTAATAACGTGAATGAGATTGATAAGCCTAAACAGAAAGATGTTCCATCAGGAACTAGTGCTAAGACTAGATATATTCAAAGACTTATTTCAAAATCTAAGTCAACCACTAGTCGCATATTGCCTAGGAACTATCTTAAGTTGTACATGTGGATACCAATGGGTAGAGAATTCACTTTAGTAAATGGTAAATTAAAGGCTCCAAAAGAACCAGCAAAAACCGTCTATGAATGTGATTCGTCTGTTACCCCTAACCCCCTGGAAAAAAATGATAAACGGTTTCCTTCTGTTATTGGCAGGTTATCGAAATATGTCTTTGGATCGTCGACTCGGGTTGCTCCAAGCACATGACCGGGAATCTGAAACTACTGATCTACTTTGTATGGAAGTTCATGGGAACTGTTCGGTTTGGAAATGATCGTGTAGCAGCTATTCTAGGTTATGGAAATCTTTACTTTGGAAACTTCTTAATCACTCGGGTTTACTATGTCGAAGGGTTGGGACACAACTTGTTTTCTGTCGGATAGTTTTTCGATGCAGATTTAGAGGTTGCTTTTAGAAGAAACACTTGCTTCGTTAGAAACTTGATTGGAGATGATCTCTTAACCGGAAATCATGGCACCAATCTCTATGCTATCGACATAAACCAAATGGCCTCTTCATCACCAATTTGTCTCATGACAAGAGCTGACGAAACTAAGTCCTGGTTGTGGCACAGACGTTTATCCCATCTCAACTTCGACACCTTAACAAAACTTGCCAAAAACGACATCGTCACCGGTCTCCCAAAGTTCAAATACACCAAAGAACACTTATGTCCATCCTGTGAGCAAGGTAAAAGCAAACGGGCAACTTATAAACCTAAAACCGTACCAAGTTCAGTCGATAAGTTACATTTGTTGCACACGGACTTATGTGGCCCAATGAGAGTTAAGAGTATCAATGGAAAGAAGTATATTCTTGTATAGTCGATGATTATTAAAGATATACATGGGTAAACTTTCTGAGGTCTAAAGATGAAGCACTAGGCATCATCATCACCTTTCTGAAGCGAATTCAAGTCCTACTTCAAGCTCCAGTCAGGATCGTAAGAACAGATAATGGCACGGAATTTACTAACCAGGAGTTAAGAACATATTTTGAGGATATTGTAATCACCCATCAGACATCAGTTGTTAAAACTCTACAGCAGAACGGGGTAGTTGAAAGAAGAAATAGAACTCTTGTGTAAGCTGCTCGCACGATGCTGATTTATTCTAGTGCACCACTATTCTTATGGGTTGATGCTATTGCTATTGCTTGTTTCACTCAGAACCGATCCCTAATTCATCCAAGATTCAATAAAACCCCATATGAATTAGTGAACAACAGAAAACCCGACATCTCTTACCTTCATGTATTTGGTGCTCTGTGCTATCCCACGAATGACAGGGAGGATCTGTGGAAACTGAAATCTAAGGGTGATATTGGAATCTTCATTGGTTATTCAGATAACTCGAGGGCATTCAGGGTGTATAACAGGAGAACGAAAAGGATTATGGAGACAATGAATGTGAAATTTGATGAGATTTCACAAATGGCTTCTAAGAGACTCGCTCTAGAACCCGCGCTTAACCCGATGGCTTCTAATCATACCAGATTAGGACCCGCACCAAACAGTCAAACTTCTGGACATATTAGTTCAGGACTCGAACCCCAAGGAGCTCAGTCAACTAATACTGACAAACCAACAAATCAAGAACTGGACACTTTCTTCGAGTATATGTATGATGAATACTATGGTGGAGCTTCGACAAATGCATCACAACAATGTTCCGGTGCACCCACTTAAAACCATCAACCACCACCACCGCCACAAGATGCATCAACAACAATTGAAGCTGACGCACCAACTCCCTCAACATCATCAACATCTACTCCAGCAACTCCAGTAATTGAGATTGTGTTACCAAGAGTTGATGAGCAAAACCAAACCACACCAATTCAGGAAGAACAACAACAGAACGATGCTGTGTTAGAAGATGAACCATTCGAAAACCCATTCGCAACGGACTCTGCTAATTCATCTTCAAGGTTACAAGAACCAGCTAACATGCATTCGTCAAATCCAAGGTACCCTTCTATGTTACAGTGGAAAAAATACCATCCAATAGAACAAGTCATTAGTGAACCCTCACGGCCAGTTCAGACGAGAAAACGGCTCGCCACCGATTCCAGTATGTGCATCTTCGCTTGCTCAGTCAGTTTAAAAGAGCCAAAGAACATTCGGGAGGCGATGGCAGATAATGCATGGATAAAAGCAATGCAGTAAGAACTTCTCCAATATCAATTACATGACACTTGGGATTTAGTGCCTAGACCAATTGACAAACTCGTCATTGATCTTAAGTGGTTATGGAAGAACAAAATGGATGAAGAGATGACTGTCATTCGCAACAAAGCTCGTCTAGTGGCCAAGGGATTCAGACAGGAAGAGGGGATAGATTTTGATGAGTCATTCACGCCAGTAGCAAGGCTTGAGGCAGTCAGGATTTTCTTAGCATATGCTGCTCACAAAAACATCACGGTCTATCAGATGGATATCAAGACAACATTCTTGAACCGAACTCTGAAAGAAGAGGTGTACGTGAGTCAGCCAGATGGATTCGTTGACAAAGATCATCTCGACTACGTCTAAAAACTTAAGAAAGCTATCTATGGTTTGAAACAAGCCCCACGGGTGTGGTATGACAAATTATCATCTTTCTTGCTACAAAATAATTTCACCAAAGGAACAATTGACCCGACCTTGTTTACTAAAATATTCAAAGATGACATTTTGATTGTTCAGATTTACGTGGACGACATAATCTTTGGGTCCACTAATCCGAAACATTCAAAACATTTTGCAAATCTCATGAAAAGTAAATTTGAAATGTCTATGATGGGCAAATTAATATTCTTCCTTGGACTTCAAATCCATCAATCCCATCGTGGTATTTTCATAAATCAGGCTAAATATACAATTGAGATTTTAAAGAAACATGGAATGGAAAATTGTGACTCTGTTGGTACACCAATGGTCACTTCACCCAAAATAGGCGCTGATTTATATGGGAAACCCATTGATCCGAAGAAATATCTGAGCATGATTGGTTCTCTCATTTATCTAACAGCTAGTCGACCCGACATACATTTTGCTGTCTGTTTATTAGCACGGTTTCAGGCAAGGCCTACCGAACTTCACCTCCAAGAGGTTAAACGGATCTTTCGGTACCTACGCCGAACCATTAACAAGGGACTTTGGTATCCGAAGGATTCGGAGTTTACACTAACAGCCTTTTTAGATGCCGACCATGCTGGATGCCAAGTTACCGCAAAAAGTACATCCGGGGGAGCACAATTTCCGGGAGAAAAGCTAGTAGGCTGGTCATCAAGGAAACAAGACTGTACGGCGTTATCAACCGCAGAAGCCGAGTATGTATCTCTATCTGCGTGTTGTGCCCAAGTTCTATGGATGCGGACATAGCTCACAGATTATGGTTTCTCTTTCGACCGCATACCTATCTATTGTGTCTCGAAAAGTGCCATAGCCATCTCGTGCAATCCAGTTCAACATTCCAAGACCAAGCATATTAGAGTCCGCTATCACTTCATAAAGGAACACATAGAAGAAGGCACTGTGGAATTATTTTTCGCGAAGACTGAATACCAACTCGCCGACATATTCACTAAAGCTCTTCCAAAGGAAAGATTCGACAACTTGGTTCGACGAATTGGCATGCGGAGCCTAACTCCTGAAGAGTTAGAAAGTCTTCTCGAAACTTCTTGAAACTATTCCACTGTAGATAAATATAGATAGATCGATAGTTAAAAATAAAAAATAAATAAAAAAATAAAATAAATAAAAAAATAAATAAAAAATTGATGTATATTCTTTTTCCGATATGCCTCTTGTATAATCAATATTATGTACGTGTCTAGAAATGTCATTCAACAATGATACAGATGTGTACATATGCTTGAGCGAGAACATATCGTCTTTCTAAATTTCTTCATATTGGCTTTCCAATGACGGATTTCGTGTATTTCAGTACGAAACCCGAGCTACATTGATGACTTTTGATTATTTCAGATTAGGACTTGCAATGTTAATGGCAAATTAAAAAATTCCTGAGCACATGATCAAGATTTTTCAAAAAGATTTTTCAAAATCTTTCTCCAAATTCTGTGCTCAAGATTTTTCAAAAAGAAAACTCCCTCTATACCCTTAAATGATTTTAAACTCAAATGTTTAAAAATATGCTTTATTTAAGGGGGAGTATAAAAATTAAATACAAAAAGTTCCAAATTTCATGCTAAAATCCTTCCTTCTCTCCAAAAAGCTCTCAGTTTAATCAGATAATATCAAAATATCACTACATGCTATTTTTGAGGGGGAGAAGACGTGATTAAAATGTGATCAAAAGTTTAATATCGCGGATTGAATATCAAAAGAGCTCTACAAAAAGACTCAGTATGAACCCTCGAATTGACGAAAATTATATGTCAGTAATCGAAAAGACTTGTCCAGGACGGGTAATAATTTCAAACTGGTTATCCAGTGATGTAAACGTGTCTCGCAAAGGACTTTTCTGAGTAGAATGTACCAATTCGAGAGATAATCATTGAATATGACCGGGACGGGTAATAATTTCAAGCTAGTCTAACTAGTGATGTAAACGTGTCTTGCAATGGTCATGTTCATTGAAAGTCAATCATTTCAAATGTGCGAACTCTACCCAACATGTGCAAATTTATCTTAAAAAATGCATGAGCACATGTGAAGGGGGAGTATTTCAAAAAATGCAAAACTCTCGAAGTGTTAACTAAAATGTGTTTATTCATAAACATTTTGAGAGATTTTCACAAAAGGTTTTATGGCAAGTGATAAATAAATCTTGGATAATCATGGAGTAATAAGGTGATTATGGTTAGGTTATGTCCTATGATCCGCCAGAGCCGGAGGGATCTACCCAAGGACAATTCTAATAGATTAGAATTAGAAGTCCTTAGGAAAGATTGAAAAAAGGAGTTAATGAGAAAGGGAAAGAAGGGGTTGAAGAATTAAAAAGGAGTTAATGAGAAAGGGAAAGAAGGGGTTGAAGAATTAAAAAGAAAAGTTTAATGAAAGGGTGAAAAGAAATAGCCCTCTTTGAAAACTTAGGGCAGAAACCGGGTCCATACATCTGCTATCGGTATTCTCTAAGGTGATACTGATATTGAAGACAAGACGTCATGGACCCAGTGACGCACTGCACCACCCCTCCTAGCAACTCAGATATCTCTTAAAAGATATTTGTTTCATTTCTCATGGAGAACACTGCATAATCTATCGGCCTCTCATTCCGAGATGTGTTGACATTGAAAAGGTGGCACTCTGCTCCATGCCTCCGACTACTAAAACTAAAACGCACAATTGAGTCTAGAGCACATTAGATTCATTAAAATATCTCTTAGGAACACTTCCATAAGAATACAGTTGTGTTCACCAAAAAGGACACAAGGTGTACAAGAGTCTTAATGAGATCTTCGGATCTTGCCATTAATATCATGATGGTTACGTACTTCAAATGGTCTACAGTCGTGGGGTGATCTCCAGCGACTCACTGAATTGTGGGTGCACTTTGGTGTGTCCGTGTAAGCCCTCTTGGGGGTATCCGGTCCAGAACGGCCTGGGGTAGGATTAGAGAAAGTCTTCACACTACGCTGTCGACAATCTCAAATTCCTAACCTGTAAGTGCTGGACGATTTATTGCTAACTGTTTTATGTAGGTACTGACAAAAGTCCATCAACCATCATCATATGTCTCAACATCTTCACCTCAACATACTCATACTTATGAAGACCATCCTCAACAAAGCTCAAGTGTAAAAGTTCAAGACAAAAGGATCAAGTTAAAGACAAAGTGTAACGACAAAGTCAAAAAGCTAATCAAGATGTCAAGAACGAGTTCATATATCAAATGAGGAAAGAATAAGGGGAGATTGTTAGCATAAGTATGAAGTTAACAATGTATGAGTATGTTGGAGGACACGACGCATAAACACATGAAGATGTTGATCAAGGCAAGAACGACCAAAAGACGATTACTTTGAAAATCACATAGCATGAAGGAATGATGAATGAAGACTAATCTATAGGTGATGTATGATATATATAAAAAGACTTAACATATGAACGCAGCGGAAAACATCACCAACAACGGATCCATATAGCCATATGATCAATCACAAAAATGAATACAAGTATTGTACCTTTGAAGCGTAATTGGTAGAAATCTATGGAGACCTTCTCAACACCAATCTACTATTGAACCAAGTGACCAAAGTAGATCACATCTATGATTGTCCACACTACACTTCACTGTATACCTCTTGGATGTTAGTCCTTAACCATGTAACCTTGCAAGTCTCCTTTGAATGAGCAAGATTCAAATGAGAGATTAAAAAAACAAAACACTTGTGCATGTGTGTTGTTTTTGTTCGTGGGTTTAGGAGGAGGAGGGAGGAGAGACTTTTGTTAGTCATGCCTTGGTTAGAGATACATTGGTAAGTCCCAACACTTCCTTTGAGGAGCATGGGTAGTTTATCTTTTCAAGAAGCATGCTTGAGAAATTAATTAATAATAATTAATACCATGACCTCCCTTTGAACCCTCCTAAGGTCCATGACCTCCCTTTGAACCCTCATAAGGGCCGGCCACTATTTGGGTCTAAATGGGTTCACCATTTGATTTCCAAGTCCAATAGATTAAGTCCATTACTTAGTCATTAGAAGCCCAATAGTGATCCCTAGTTACGTACGGTTATTTATATATCGTAAATACAATAAACACGATATTTAAAGTGGTACCTTAGTGTATATGTATGTGACCCCATAGGCTCACATATGTCTAGCCATATAATTAGTTATTATGACATGAGCATACTCCAACAGCTCCTACTTGCGACATCATAATAATCAAGTAATTATACAAGCAATGGTTAGCGTCTAGCAACACGCCAATGCCCCTAGAAATATGTGAGGTTAGTTTCTTAAACGTCTCATTTTAGATGGTTTATACGTCATCTATCCTTTTGTTACAGATGCCGTGTTGAACATTAGACATGGATCAAATGTCATTCTAATAGTTCAACCATTATGTTTCTCGATATAGATATTGAACAAGATTACCAAGTGGATCAAGATTCATCTTAATCTCATTTGGGTACGGCCATACAAACATCTGTCCAATTCATCGAGGGGCCCAATAGTATCTTACTCCATAACATGTGGAGGAACAAATCCTGTTTTGACTGCACGTGTCATTCATGTGCTTCATATCACTCCTGAAGATGGATTTTATAACTACCTTATTCAGGACAGTGTTTAATCACATCAAGGAATGGAATTTCACACATGCAAGACCTACTTGCATCTCAAGTCTAAGGATAAGAGACATAACCACTTGCAAGATTCACTATTGTATATGATCCATGTAGTGAATACTCGTAGGTTGGGTCAATCCAATGTTCATCACAATGAACAACATGTGAGTTTGGTGGAATCATCAATTAATAATTATTCTTAATAAATATCACTAACACGCTCACATTTGCCTTATTTCGATGATACCCCCATATCGTTAACTGGCAATGGACAATTTTAGAATAAATAAATTATTCATGGATTAAACACGCAAATATAGAACACAGTAGTATAAATGAAGACGATCATACCAAGTATATCAATTCATTAAATAATACGACTGCTTACAGTTCCATTATCCAAATACTAAAAACAGATATGCATAAGACTACTCATTGGTCGGAATCCGATGTTCCCACCATGATCAAATTATGTTGTACAAGACAACAAGTAGTCATCCGAGTAAACTTTGAGAATACTTGTTTCAGAACTCATGAAAGGTTTGAATGATGATTGTCCTTTGTATGTGTGCATTCAAGTACAAGACGAGTATTGCAACAATACATTCCATAGGGTGTTTGAAGCCAGCAAAACACATTTATACTAGACAGTTATCTGAACAGTTTCTCAAACTGTAAAGTATTCTTATTCTTTTAATGTATAATGCATTAATGCTCTCAGTTGAGCACATCTAGTCAGCAATGTCATCATTCATGATGACATCCTACCGCGACTAGGGTTGAGTATCATCTCAGTTAAATAAGCATTAGCGTATGCAAACAAAACAGACTTCCTCAAACATCCGTAAACGTTTAAACATATCCTTGGTCCTTTGTAGGTCCATTATAATGTTCGTTTAACAATTATCTAATGACTTTCACTTAGATATTTGTTGTTATCAACTCATCTTGCATTCATGCAAATGATAAATATAGTCCAATGCGTAATATGACTTACATGATGAATCCTTTAGTCGAACTTACGATTTCCATTCATGTGTTCAATCTCATCAAGTGAGATCGATCATTGAGACTCCCCTCAAATTAATGATTTTATAATTAATTCAAGATCTCTGCTCCTAGATGCATGATCTAATCCACACATGGATTCTTTTATCTTGTATACATAATAAAGATTGTACGGATTCATAAACCCTTTTGATTACTCATCGTCCTCGCAAAGGTAATCAACAAGAAAGGTGTTTTGATATCCTATTGTCATATTTCATTTTCATAAAAAACAGGTATGACAATTAATCATCTTTATACATTTAATGTTTGTAGCTGGGAAGATTTAATCATAGTCAATTTCTTGAGTACGAGTAAACTCTTTTTACTACGCGTGCATTAAATGTGTGTACAAGTTTGTCCTTTTGAGTCTTCTCATCAAGAAACTCATTCTTAACCTCACAGTCTAACTGATTGGTAGGAGATCAATCAAGCTCCATGAGTGATTGTCTTCCAAGGACTGCATCTTAACATTCATAGTTTTGAGCTATTCAGCAGATTCAAGATCTGATAATGCATCTCTGTAGTTAGCAGGTTCACTATGATCCTCTAACTTATATCTCTTAGCATTGATATAAAAACCTATATCATTCAAGTGCAAGAGGTATCCTTGCGGATTTATGGATGAGAGATATCAATCTATGGTTTAACATGTGCATGTTCAACCTTAGTATGACATTAGAAAGTGTACTCAGAAGGTTGCTCTTGAATAACTTCAAGATCTAAAGGTGCTCCCACTTGCTTTTGTATGCAGAGACTAATCTCTAGATACTCAGCATCTTGAGTAACAATAAATTGTTTTCAAGTGGGACATCCAAAATGCATCTCTAGTTCTTGGTTCTAGTTTGTTAATTACTTACTCTTAGGTAGTTAACAAATTCAGAACTTCAATCAAGACATAATGAGATTCATCCCATGCCATAGTACAATGGTGTCTTAAATTCCTTCTGAGTTGGAACCATATTGAGTGTACACATGGCACATCCAATTTTCTAACCTTGATATCTTTGGAGGTAAAACAGTTTAAGTCATCAAAGATCAAACAATATCAATAGTGTTTGATTATCCGTGATGGGCATACCATAAAGCTGTGGTATTCCATGAGGACTGATTTTGTGAGACTATCACACAACTCATTAGATGAACTTATACCTTTTGGCCTACATATCTGCCAACCAAGTCAAACCAGATGGAATCAATATTAATCTTAGCCTACTGCATACTTTACTTCATGTGCATGTTTTGACTAGAAAACATAAACATTTAATACTATATGTCGTAAGTGTACATGTCTTAACAAGAAGACATAACAAATTAACGTCTTACTTTACGTTATAAGTCTTTCAACAATTAACGGAATTGATGTTTGTGTCTTTACAAGACACCTAAACATATTCAACTAAAGTAATTACGAGCGCCGACACTTGGCCTCAATAGTAAATTCAAGTTAATTTTCATACTTCATGATTATGACTTTACAAGAAAACATAATCATATTTACTAAACAATTCAGTGAACACATTGAATTAGCTTTTCTTGTTATCTTGATATTAGTTCTAATTAGGGAAACCTACATTTTATGTGTAGAAGTCCTAGTAGAATCTTAGTTTCTTACCTTCCAGTCAAGAAAAACTATTAGTCATATTGTTATATGTTGTACCTTGCACACAATTAAGATTTCTCCCACTTGTGCATGGCACAACATCGTGAGAGCATACAAACAACACTACGCTCGTTTGTTTGTATGAGCAATATGACAATGTCTAAGATAACATTTGATTTTTAGTCAAAATCAAAATATAGATATGTAGAACTTTATCGTTTTAATAATGAATCATACATAACAAGTTTATAGATACCACTTCAGGAAGCAACATTAGGAACGCGACAAGTTATCTTATAAAATTTTGACAATGGTTCTTATATAAACTATGATGCTTAACATGTGGAAAGTAATGTATTATTTCAAGGCAATCTGGAAATAATATGGGCAACTTGTAAGGTAAGAAAGCTTACAACTCCCACTGGATTAGATAACATTACATGTGTTTCGTCACCAGTAATATAATCACGTTGCTCCCACTGGTTTAGACAACATTTATAAGTGTTACGTCACCAGTGGAGAGTGAGTGGTGATTGGATACTTTCCTTCTTTCTTTGAATATCTACACATTATTGCTAATGTGACTCACTTTGACTAGTAAACATGTACTTAGGTATTCAAGGAAGTGCATCAAGTTCTAACATATAGATGATGGGCTAGCCATCATTGCTATTTTAACATAAAAATAGGCATGCATTTCCTCCATAATCGGTCTACTTCACCATTAGGGTATGTAGGACCATAGTAGGTTTGTTGGGTTAAGACAAACTGCTAGGTAATCATGCTAGTACTTGCCTTTACCACTTAGCGGTTTATTGACATTTCCGTCTTCTAATTATTTAAACTCATTTTAGTTTGGTAGCTATAGAAAACTTGTTCTCTAGTTATCCAAATATCTTATATTTCTTCAAGGTTTCAAAACCGAAACTAGGGTTATAAAACAACCTTGAAAGAATAAGATGTGTAACCATACTTAACCATTTTGACTTTTACAAGACATCACGATTTCTAGAGTAGGTGTTCTTGGAGTTTGATTAGAAATGGAAAATTCAAATCTTCCTATTATGGCTTTTCCTCATAAAGAAAAAGGATAGGAACAAGTCTCTTTCTTACAAGGAAAGAACGACTTAGTTTGTCATTTTAACAAGAAAAGAACAAACTCTTGTTTATGGTTTGTGTTGCATTAGTTAATTAACTGAATTTACAAAGTTCATTTTTAGTATTTTCGATAATTATCCTTTTGTAATTTAATTACCCCATGTTTACAATTTTAAAACAATTAATTATACAAAAGGGCTAAGATCCACATTGTGCTTCTACTATCACATCAGTTGATCTGCTAGCAATAGTAGATTCAATTGGTAGGAGACGATCACCAATTGTATTACATGTATAACTCTTAGATCCTTTATGGGACTCGTGGCATCTAGTGTCAAACAATTAGTGTCATGCAGACATATTTAGTCCCATCTTTGCCTTGTGTCAAGGTCTCACCGCTTAACTCGATTAAGTCATCCAATTTGAAAAAATGTGAGAATATTTCTAGGTCCCACGCATAGAGAATAGTCACCTTGGGTTACAATTCAACCTAGGTCTCACGCATAGGCAAAAGGTAATTGCAAGTGTTCTCAACGATTGGACGGCATGACTTAAATTTTGACGGGTAAAATATTTGATGTGAATCAAAAAGTGTACAAAAGAAGAATGCATTCATTCTTCGTAGCACAAGTTAAAAACTTTTCTTAACTTAAGTCTAATCATTGTTTTAATTTATGTTTGTTAATTTGTCCATTTTCAAGACTAATATAAATCCTAAGTGGATTATAATTAAGTTTTGACAATACAATAAATAAATAAACAAACTTAACTGGTTTAAGTGTTATTTAGAAAACAATGATTTTAAGTTTCAAATCTATATTTAAACTTAGTTAAACTAAATCATTAGACTTAGTTTAACTTGGTTTGTGTTTCGTTTCAAGTTTTAGAAAACATTTTCCATATTACATATAATCATAGCATATATAAAACAACCAAACAAACACACAACCAGAATATGCAAAGCCTCAACCGATGAAAATCCTATGCTTGGTCTCGTGAGCCATCACGAGAACAAAGAGTCAACTAGGGACATAATACACAACCACACGGAGGGCTCCCACTTGCCCCAAGACTATCATGGGCAAGTAAAAGCCCATTATGCACATGGAAAAATGATTCTGTCAGCCCAGTTTTTCTGTCTTTGGAGGCCCAAACGGCCTAGAAGATGACCTCCTCATGCTTCGGCCCAGTTGACAAAGTTGTAGGCCCATGTCTTGTGAACCTGCACAAAAAAAAAAAAAAAAAAAAAAAAAAAAAAAAAAAAAAAAAATCAGCCCAAAATACCTTACCGATCTTCAGGAAATTGCATTTTTCCATCAGTGTGTCCAACAGCTACTTTTGGCCCAAAGTCCTTCATTCTTTTGCCATTTGATTTCAAGCTTTTGATTACATAATATATGAAGTAAAGTATAACTAATCTACTTCCTATCTATTGTAAAAATGCCCAAACAATGGAAAAACCAAAATGAATTTACATTACAAAAGTGCCAACACAATGGCGAACCCCAAATAAAACAAGAAATCAACCAACAAATCACAACCTCACAAGGCATAAGTGGTCTAGGTTTTCATCGGCTTTGCATATACACACAATAATACAATAATATTATGTTCTAAACAAGGTGTTGGCTAACTCCATGGACAAACATGCATGTATTTTCTATGGACAACAAAATAAATAACAAGAAATAAATTGTTAGCCAACGAAATTGAGGAAATTAATTTACAAGAATTAAAACCCCGATTGGTACGCGTGTCAAATGGCCATAGGTTCAAAACCCACTGATATTAGGACCTTCTTAACACCATATTACCACAGAAAATTAAGCCTCATGGGCTGATTTGAAATCGTTTCACAAAACTATCAAATTTATGCGTTTTTGGCCATTTTACGGGTACCAAACAAGTATACCAATTAATGTATGCATAACTAATGGCCATAGGATCAAAAAGTCCAGATCATTAGACCCCATATGGGTCAACTTATTTACAAAAAATTAGCCCTCGGGGCTGTTTGAAAATATACTTTTAAATCCATTAAAAACACGTGTTTTTGGCCATTTTTACGCATACAAGATGATCATATGATGGCTCGTGATACCACTATAGGTGATGTATGATATATATAAATAGACTTAACATATGAACGCAGCGGAAAACATCACCAACAACGGATCCATATGGCCATATGATCAATCACAAAAATGAATACAAGTATTCTACCTTTGAAGCGTAATCGGTAGAAATCTATGGAGACCTTCTCAACACCAATCTACTCTTGAACCAAGTGACCAAAGTAGATCACCTCTATGATTGTCCACACTACACTTCACCGTATACCTCTTGGATGCTAGTCCTTAACCATGTAACCTTGCAAGTCTCCTTCGAATGAACAAGATTCAAAAGAGAGATTAAAAAAACAAAACACTTGTGTGTGTTTGTTGTTTTTGTCTGTGGGTTTAGGAGGAGGAGGGACGAAAGACTTTTGTTAGTCATGCCTTGGTTAGAGATACATTGGTAAGTCCCAACACTTCCTTTGAGGAGCATGTGTAGTTTATCTTTTCAAGAAGCATGCTTGAGAAATTAATTAATAATAATTAATACCATGACCTCCCTTTGAACCCTCCTAAGGTCCATGACCTCCCTTTGAACCCTCATAAGGGCCGGCCACTATTTGGGTCTGAATGGGTTCATCATTTGATTTCCAAGTCCAATAGATTAAGTCCATTACTTAGTCATTAGAAGCCCAATAGTGATCCCTAGTTACGTACGGTTATTTATATATCGTAAATACAATAAACACGATATATAAAGTGGTACCTCAGTGTATATTTGTGTGACCCCATAGGCTCACATATGTCTATACATATAATTATTTATTATGACATGAGCATACTCCAACATATTCTACATCAACACACAAAGTTCAAGACGCTAAAGACAAAAGACCTATCACCGAGAGCATCATTGAAATGACTATCCCTTAGGGGGAGATTGTTAGTATTTAAATTTAATATTGAAGTGATGGTCATTTGTATTATGTAAACTTAGTGTCTGTCAACTCAATGTAAAAAGAATAGTAGAAAAAGGACCTTGTGTTAGACTAAGCTAGATTGTATTAGTAAAGGTCCATGTATTACTTACAAATGTCCAAGTCCAACACAAGCCCACCAAAGCCCATCCAATAGCATTAGGGCTTCACCCCTTTCCTATAAATACCACACTCTCACCACAAAATTAGTGTGCCTCTTAGTAGTGTAAAGGTGAGAGTGTGTTAGTGTGTGTGTTTTATCTTTTGTTCTCTCAAGGTTTTAATATACATTCGACCATTAGTATTTCATACGCATCACACATCTTCTTATCATCTTCATTTTCTTCTATTGTTGAGTGTCACGGTATAGTATAGTATTAGTTGTGTGATAAAGGTAGATTTCTAGTCATAACAATACCAATAATAGAACAAGAATCTATGACGGATGAAGTTATAAGTGTTTATATATCAGTAAAAAAACCAAAAGCTAGCTCCATGCCTCCAATTAGGGGTGGCAATTCGGGTCGGGTTCGGGTTGGCGGGTTCGGGTTGTCAGGTTGGCGGGTCAGAAAACCTCAACCCGAACCTTTCCCATTTAACTCATCGGGTCAGCTACGTCAACCCTAACCTGTTTACACGTAACCCGAACCTGACCTATTTAACCTGTATATATACTTGGGTTTACGGGTTAAATAGGTTACACGGGTTGAATATGTTAAACGGGTTTCGGGTTGACCCATTTAACCCATTTTATATACAGAAGTTACCACATTACACTAGTTAAACGGGTTAGCGGGTCGACCTGTTTAACCCATTTAACCCGCATAATTAAATATAAATAATTTTTAATTAAGAAAAAAATCTTAAACGGGTTGGCGGGTCGACCTGTTTATTTTATTCCCAACCCGAACCCGACCTGTTTAATAAATGGGTTAGATATGTCGACCCAAACCTAACCCGAAATTTATTTAGCTCAACCCGAACCTGTTAATTTTCGTGTCAGTTTCAGGTCGGATTTCGTGTCAGGTCAGAAATTGCCACCCCTACCTCCAATCTTTATATACAAGTGTCCTACCATACTATACAGCTAATTATTACTTCTATTAAGTGCCCGGTTTTGCATTAGGTCCCATACAACAACTAAACATATACATACGCTATGACTAAAACAAAAGTAAAAATGGAGAAATACCTGCAAGCCCATGAGCATAGTTGCATTTATCTGCAAACACACAATGCCCCGTCATTTCCCACTGATTGCAAATTTTAGTTTTCCAGTAAGAACCCTTCACAGAAGTTCGTAAAACATCTTGATAACAGCTAGCAGTTCTAACTTGGACAGCCCTGCCTACAGTTTGACTTTGACCCTGGTCAACCACAGTCTTGATATTGATCACAAAACTTCCTCTTGCTCGTCCCGAATCCATGGCTCCACCAACGTTGAACGTAGTAACATCATGCCTATAGCTACAATTATCTCCATATGGGCATTCTTTGTTGGAAAATTTAGTGCACTTGAGGGATAAGTTTACACCTGGTAATGGGTTTGGAGGTATGGAGTATACACCCATCAGGTCAATGAACACCCTGACTCAATAGTAGTTATGATAAAGTACTGTTTGTTCAAAGTACTTCTTGTTCAAGGTACTGTTAGCTTAGTCAAGGTACTACTAAGTATAAATGACAATGCTGCTGATGCAGTTGATTCTGCTGATAGCATTATCTGTTCCTGCCGATAGCATTGTCATTCCTGCTGATAGCATTATCTGTTTTTGCTGATAGCTGTATTGCTACTGATGCAGACCAACCCTGCTGATAGTGTATCAATTCTGCTGATGGTGTTATTGTTCCTGCTGATGGTACAATAACTCTGCTGCTGAACTGATGGACTCTGCCGCTTGGCAACAGACTCTGCTGTTGGTATAACCACCGACTCCTACATTTATGGAAACTATTATGGATAATTAATTGGCCGTTAATTATTCATAATTCAATGGGCTAGGGTTTTGAGTAGTCTCTATTATAAATAGAGATCTTCACATGGCATGAAGGACATAACATAAAACCCTAAACACTAAATACGATCGGTTCTTGATCTGTGCCTAGAACAAGAACATCACTTGGTTTTATCCCATAGAGATATTCGTGTAACCCAGGCATAGGGTCGAATAGTTTCTATTGGAAAGTGATTCCACGACTTCGAGTGAATATCCGGTACCCTTGATTGATTATCATTACCCTGTTTGGGTGCACTACAATACACACAGAAACCAACAATCAATAGAAACTATTCTGTGATAATCAATGGCTGCTGCTATGAGACAAATAGCTGCTAACTTTTCCAAGTTGGAAAAGTTTGAAGGTGTGGATTTCAGACGATGGCAGAAGAAGATGAAGTTCTTGTTGACTAGCATGAATGTGGCGTATGTTCTCACCACTCCGATCCCTGAGGATCATAGAGACAATGCTACCATGGAACAGATGAGGGCCAGAAGCAAGTGGGAGAACGATGACTATGTATGCAGAGGTTTAATCCTCAATGGTATGTCTGATAGTCTATTTGATATTTATCAGAATGAGGAATCTTCTCAAGAACTATGGGATTCTCTGGAAGCCAAATATGTGGCTGAGGATGCATCAAGTAAGAAGTTTCTTGTAAGTAATTTTAACAATTACAAAATGGTCGATTCTAGACCGGTCATGGACCAATACAATGAACTTCTTAGTGTACTTGGTCGTTTCACTCAACACAAGATGAACATGGATGAGGCTATTCAAGTCTCTTGTATCATCGATAAGCTACCTCCATCTTGGAAAGATTTCAAGCATATGCTTAAGCATAAGAAGGAGGAGTTAACTCTTACTGAGTTGGGCAGTCATTTGCGCATTGAGGAATCACTCAAGGTGCATGAAAGTGACAAGCCAAAGAGCAGCACTGCTGCTGGTCCATCAGTTGTCAATATGGTGGAGCATAACGACTCCTCCAGGAACAATGACAACAAGGGCAAGCGTAAACATCAGGATAATACCAAACCTGATCCAAACAAGAAGTCAAAGGCTACTTGTTGGAAGTGTGGTAAAACAGGACACTTCAGGAAGGATTGAAAAGGTGGTAAAATTGGCAATAAAGCCAATGGTTCAGGAACAAGTGGATCTGGGAATGGTAACTCCAATTCCCTGAAAGGTCAGAATATATTTAATAAGTCTTTTTGGATTTATTATGTTACATATATATCTGAATTGTTCTTTGTGTAGGATGATGATGTGGCTTGGTCGGTTGACTCTGGAGCAACAGTCCATGTGTGTAAAGATAGAAGATGGTTCAAGACCTATGAGTCAATGAATAATGGTTCTATTCTTCATATGGGAAATGAGTCAACAGCCCTGGTGCATGGAAGAGGAAGTGTTGAGTTGAAGTTTAGCTCTGGAAAGATTATTACTTTGTTGAATGTTTTACATGTTCCTGATATTAGGAAAAACTTGGTTTCTAGTGGTATTTTAAATAATTGTGGTTACAAACAAGTTATTGAATCTGATAAATTTGTTTTGTCTAAAAATGGTGTATTTATTGGATTTGGTTATTTATGTAATCACATGTTTAGACTTAATATTGTTCATGATGTGATTGATTCCATTTGTATGTTGTCATCTAAACAATATGACTCAACCCTTTGGCATGCTAGACTTGGCCATGTACATTTTAAACGTATGCAAGATATGTCTAAGGATGGGTTAATCCCAGCATTTGACATGGACACTAAAAAGTGTAATACTTGTATGATGAACAAGATAACCAAGAAACCATTTAAAGATGTAAAACGTGAATCTGTGATATTGGAATTAATACATAGTGATTTATGTGATTTGCATGCTACTCCCTCATTGGGGAATAAGAAATACTTTGTTACTTTTATTGATGATGCTTCTAGGTATTGTTATGTTTATCTTTTACATACTAAGGATGAAGCATTAGATAAATTTAAAGTATTTGAGTCTGAAGTTGAATTGCAACAAGAGTCACTAATCAAAAGGTTAAGGACTGATAGGGGAGGTGAGTACATAGATACTCAGTATTTCCAGTCTGTTGGTATAATCCATGAAACGACTGCCCCTTATACTCCTCAGCAAAATGGAATTTCTGAAAGGAAAAACCGAGTGCTGAAGGAGATGGTTAATTCCATGTTGTCCTATTCAGGGCTGAGTCAAGGGTTCTGGGGTGAAGCTATGTTAACAGCTTGCTATTTGCTAAATAGGGTTCCCAACAAAAGGAACAAGACAACCCCTTATGAACTCTGGACTAAAAGGAAACCAAACTTGAATTATCTCAAGGTTTGGGGTTGTAGGGCAGTTGTAAGACTCCCTAATCCAAAATTGAAAACTTTGGGTGAAAGAGGCATTGAATGCATCTTTGTTGGATATGCTGAGCATTCCAAGGCTTATAGGTTCTATGTTATTGAACCTAATGAGTCTGTCTCAGTTAATTCTATAATTGAATTAAGGGATGCAAATTTTGATGAGAATAGATTCTCTTCAGTCCCTAGACCAAGTCAGAGGATTCCTAATGGAACCACTGATGTTGGTATATCAGAAACCTCTGATGAGGTCCCTGATGAGATTGTGGAACAACAACCTGAACCTGAGCTCAGAAGAAGCACAAGGGTTAGGACTCCAAAATTATTTGGACCTGAATTTCAATTGTACTTGATTGAAGGAACAAGGGATGAGGTCTCTGACCAACACTCCTATTGCTTTAATGTTGAGGATGATCCCAAAACATTTGATGAAGCAATGAAGTCCCAAGATGTTGCTTTCTGGAAAGAAGAAATAAATGATGAGATGGACTCCATCACGGGCAACAACACCTGGGTGTTGGCTGATCTACCACCTGGTTGCAAGCCCCTGGGCTGCAAGTGGATTTTCAAGAAGAAAATGAAGGTAGATGGAACTATTGAAAAGTTCAAGGCAAGGTTAGTCATTCAAGGCTTTAAACAAAAGGAAGGAATAGACTACTTTGATACTTATGCCCCTGTGGCTCGTATCAGTACCATAAGATTGCTAATTGCCTTGGCATCAATTCACAATCTGATTATACATCAGATGGATGTGAAGACAGCTTTCTTGAATGGTGAATTGGATGAGGAGGTTTATATGAACCAACCTCAAGGCTTCATCATGTCTGGCAATGAAAAGAAGGTGTGCAAGCTGATTAAGTCCTTGTATGGAATGAAGCAGGAACCTAAGCAATGGCATCAAAAGTTTGATGAAGTGGTTTTGTCTAGTGGTTATTCACTTAACCAGTCTGACAAATGTGTATATAGCAAATTTGATGAATCTGGTAAAGGAGTCATCATTTTTCTATATGTTGATGACATGTTGATCTTTGGCACTGACCAAAGTCAAGTGGACCTGACAAAGGAATTTTTGTCATCAAGATTCTCCATGAACGATATGGGGGAGGCAGATGTTATCCTTGGTATTAGGATTAAACATGAAGGTAACAAAATTTCTATCTCTCAGTCTCATTACATTGAGAAGGTGTTGAGGAAATTTAATTACTTTGATTGTACTCCAGTGAGTACTCCTATGGATACAAATGAGAAGCTGATGCCCAATAAAGGCAAGGTTGTATCTCAACTTGAGTATTCAAGGGTAATTGGCTGCTTGATGTATGCCATGATTTATACTAGACCTGACATTGCATTTGCTATGGGAAAATTGAGCAGGTATACTAGTAATCCTAGTGCTCATCATTGGCAAGCAATTCAGAGGGTACTAAAGTATTTGAAGAAAACTATGGATTATAGTCTCTCATATACTGGTTATCCTTCTGTATTAGAAGGATATACTGATGCAAGTTGGATCAGTAACACTGAGGACAATTCGTCTACTAGTGGCTGGGTATTCCTACTTGGTGGAGGTGCAATTTCTTGGGCATCCAAGAAGCAAACTTGCATTACCAGTTCAACCATGGAGTCTGAATTTGTGGCCTTAGCTGCTGCTGGTAAAGAAGCTGAATGGTTGAGAAACTTGCTTCTTGAGATTCCATTGTGGCCTAAACCTATAGCACCTATATCTATCCGGTGTGATAGTGCTGCTACATTGGCTAAGGCTTATAGCCAAATGTACAATGGGAAGTCTAGACACTTAGGTGTCAGGCATAGCATGATTCGTGAGCTTATCATGAATGGGGTGGTATCTATAGAGTTTGTTAGATCTCAACAAAACTTAGTTGATCACTTGACGAAGGGTTTGGCTAGAGACTTGGTTTTTAAGTCTGCTACAGGGATGGGTTTAAGTCCAACTTAGTCACTGAATGCAAGGACACCCAACTCCCTCCTGAGGAAACTTTGGAGTTGAGTTCAATGTGGAAAGCTGAACATTTAGTGGACTGGAGCACTGTTTTATTTACATCCCAAGGTTGTGCTCAGAACCTGCTGGAAAGGAGGATGAAGTCTTCACTTCTTAATGGTTAATTTTCTTTGAAAAAGTGCTTTGCAGGGGCATGATTAAAAGATGAACCACCTATGTAAATGTTGAAGTTTTGCCGCTTCAGGAAGCTTTAGGACTTTTAGCTTTTACAACATTTATTAATTGGATATGGACACATGGCTTGTATAGTGTCAGGAGTATTTTAGTGTTTGAAAATGTATGTGTATTTTATATTCAGGTATTCAAATGGGTTGAAGGGTTCAATTCTTAGAACACCCTGATTCTCGAATATTTGAACTTGTAAGGTACTAAGATGAGAATTCAATCTTCAAGATATTTTCATTTATGCATATGTTTTGTCTTGTGTTTAATTTTTCATGCAAGGAAGTGAACTAAATTTGGGGAGGATTGTTGGAAAATTTAGTGCACTTGAGGGATAAGTTTACACCTGGTAATGGGTTTGGAGGTATGGAGTATACACCCATCAGGTCAATGAACACCCTGACTCAATAGTGGTTATGATAAAGTACTGCTTGTTCAAAGTACTTCTTGTTCAAGGTACTGTTAGCTTAGTCAAGGTACTGCTACGTATAAATGACAATGCTGCTGATGCAGTTGATTCTGCTGATAGCATTATCTGTTCCTGCCGATAGCATTGTCATTCCTGCTGATAGCATTATCTGTTTCTGCTGATAGCTTTATTGCTACTGATGCAGACCAACTCTGCTGATAGTGTATCAATTCTGCTGATGGTGTTATTGTTCCTGCAGATGGTACAATAACTCTGCTGTTGAACTGATGGACTCTGCCGCTTGGCAACAGACTCTGCTGTTGCTATAACCACCGACTCCTACATTTATGGAAACTATTATGGATAATTAATGGGCCGTTAATTATTCATAATTCCATGGGCTAGGGTTTTGAGTAGTCTCTATTATAAATAGAGATCATCACATGGCATGAAGGACATAACATAAAACCCTAAACACTAAATACGATCGGTTCTTGATCTGTGCCTAGAACAAGAACATCACTTGGTTTTATCCCATAGAGATATTTGTGTAACCCAGGCATATGGTCGAATAGTTTTTATTGAAAAGTGATTCCACGACTTCAAGTGAATATCCGGTACCCTTGATTGATTATCATTACCATGTTTGGGTGCACTACAATACACACAAAAACCAACATTCTTCCCCATTAGAAAACCTCCAACAAATACCCTTTTGACAAATCCTCCCCCGATCTTCATTCCAATTTCCATTACCATTTCTTCCTCCTCTATTATTATTCACATTTTCTTGCCAATTTAGTGGCGGAGAACGTAAGTCATTAGGGCCGTGAGCGTAGTTACAACCATCAGCAGCCTTAGGACAGGTCCCATCAACAAACTGTTGACACAATCGAGTCTTGTAGAATATGTGGGTGGTTCCTCTACTCATAGGGACACTTGTGCGGTTAGGCGTTTGACCAGCAGAAGACAAAGGTGTTGACTTTTGAGTAACTGAGTTGACTATCCTATTCGAATTGTCAATTTGGGAGTTTGAACCGTTTAGATGAGGGATGAATTCCTCTTGTCCATTGTTATTGTTGCCACCATTGAAAGGGTGTTGCATCATTGTCACAGGTTTGTTTGATACTTATAGAAATTTGATCAAACTCCAATATAACTGTTACATAAAGATGACCAAGAAATAAAATTAGAACATAATAATAAAACACACGTTATGAGTTTATAAAATGGTACCTTACGATTTTTTTTATTTTTTATTTTTTCCTTTCAAACTCTACTTACTAATCGAGTGGTGGTTTCAGGATGTTGCATAATGAACCTTAAAGCTGTTTTAAAACTTCTAAATTTACCAAAATCCTAAAAAAGCATCGAGTGTCCTGTACATAACTTTAAAAAGATGTCCTAGCACTGAAAATCAACTAAAATCGTGTAACCAGGTCAAAGGTGAGAACAATTCACAATCACATTCTTAAAACGGATTAATAAGTTAATGTGTAAAGAAGCCATGGCCTACATGATCCAACAAACAATGTACATGTCAAAGATGCACCCAAGCAGTCACATTTTACAGTTTGCATGAAAACAAATCAAAGACAAGGTTATGCTAGTCTCCTAGTGGTGTTTCACGAGGTGAAGTTAATTATCAGGCTACCAGCTATAATATACTGATCCTCATGTTATTCCTAATTGGCTCCCTTTAACTGCGTCTCAGAATATTCATGTATTAGGTCCTGTTTAGCTTTTGTTTTCTCAATTATATCTTCAACTACCTTATCAGCCACCGTGTTCATGAGTGCTAACAAAATTAAATATCAGTTTATTCTTGAACGAATTCAAGATTTCATACATATATTCTTTTGGCATAAAACTAATTAAAAACCCCAAAAAATTTGTCTACAAAAAATTAACCTCGTAAATGAGTTAAAGAATAAAGATCACTCAAGGACTAACCAATCAAAAGTATTCGCACTCAAGATTAAAATTTAGATAGACTAAGAATAAAAACCCACAAAGAATAACAAACTTGAAACAAATTAAATCTAACCTGTAAAAAAGGTGACGATCAAGAAAACCTGACGCTTGAAGAAAATGCGCAAATAAGAATTGACAACAAGATTGAAGATTAAAGAACCATTGGAAATTAGAAGTAAGTAATAACTTTGTATATTTATATACAAATTAATTTTATAGAGAATTAAATGTTATTAATAAGAGTATCTTTAATATCCATGTATGTAATATGCATTAATGATTTGTAAATAAATGGAATATGTAATCGTTATCTTGAACTGAGACAACAAGGAGGGGTTTAGAGGTAAGCCTATGCCTAAAACCTTCCTCTTAAACGGCTAGACTTCAATTCTGAAAATCGTATTCGGTTAGGAAATTTACTAAATATTATTATTGTTGTTATTTAACTTAAAATTTCAAATTTGGAACTTTGATATAATTAAACTAGACGAATATCCGCGCAATGCGACGATGTATAACGACAAATAATTATACTTGCGAACTTGTGAACTGTTTTTGTTTTTTCCTTTTTTCTTTTTTTAAAAATTGATCGAACCGGTTGCAATCGTGTGACCTTAGACGAAGACCCGTGCAATTCATAAACAACCGTGTGATTGGTTGTCATTTATAAATAGATTTTCCTTCATTAGTGTATTTATATTTTTAAATTGATAGTAATGCAACAGTGTTTTTTAAAAAGTAGTGTTATATAAACTTGTTTTGTAAGGGTTATATTTGGCATTAAACATTACTCAAAATTTAAGAAATTTTAAGTTAAAAATGAAGGATACATGCATTAGAAATAGTAAGGATTATCTTTTTATGACCAAATATTAAACAAATTACCAAAAATATCGTGAAAAAGTTTTTAATTTAATAAAAATTGAACTTTTTGATTATATCCTAGTTTGTTATTGAAAAACTTTTATCATCGTACATATATAAGTATGTAGAATCGGGTAATTTAACTTTTTAAGTGAGGATCGATGATGATTATTTCACATTAAGTTTTCAATATTTGATTAGTTTAACATACTAGCAGCTGGGTACTCACGCAATACTTCGGGTTTAATAGCAGAAAAACGAACACGTGATAGTTAGCAGCAACAACAACAATGCATCATTAGTTGATATCGATAGTGGCAAGACAAAAATAATGTCTCTAAGGATCGTGATGAGCGCACGTGCGGGGGAAGTGGTGTTTGCCATCTGGAAATAACATATTTGTCTCATCGAAAAAATAGAGTTTAGGTTCTCTGCCCTATTAGGTCAAGCTGGTAAGGCCTTGGCGCCCTCCTTTACAATTACTAAGAAAAAAGAAATACTCTCAAATGAATCAATTACTCCTTATTAAGTGACCGCTTTTATACTAAAACATTACACAATCGAGAATTTAATATTCATTGTAACTTTTGTAACCGAAAACTGATGAGACGTGTTTGTAATATGCGCATACAAATTTATACTACTTATGTGTATCATATTATGGTACAATAAACACTAAGGGTGTGTTTGGCAAAAATTGTTGGTGTTGGTGCTGGTGCTGGTGCCGGTGCTGGTGCTGGTGCTGGTGCTGGTGCTGGTGCTGGTGCTGGTGCTGAAAAAGATTAAATGTTGGTGTTGGTGCTGAAAAAGATTAAAAATGTTTTTTTTTTTTTTTTTTTTTTTTTTTTTTTTTTTTAGTGTTTGGCAAACTAGCTGTAATTATAGATTAAAAGTGTAAAATGATGTAATTGGACATACAAATAACAAATCCAACATGAATAAGAATAGTAAATAAAATTATTGATATAAATCATATATATGTAGCATTGCATGAAACTCCATGTAAAAATACAAACAACGTTAAAATGATGTTAAATTATCATCCACGATGTGCATTTCATATTAAAGTAGCAATATCGTTACGTATCTGCTTCATCTCATTAGATGCTCCTTCAGAATTGTTTTCATTGTTCGTGTCATGACTATCAACATCGTGAAGTTCGTCTCGTGGTATATAATCCGGATTTTCCTCCATCAACGTATATCATTCATAAACATTACATTTGTCATATACATCCAAATCATTATTTGATGTTTTTTTTTAAAAAAAAACCCAAAAATACATTATAATCAATATTGTAATCCAAAATGTCTATTACACTCTTTTTGTTATTACTTCCCCTTATGATTCAACTAATTTACAAAGATTAAATACAACAAATATATATTATTTTGATTACAAAGACGATGACTCCATTTACAGCAACTGGTTACAAACTAAGATAACCCATAATATTCATTTACAATTGCATATGATCAAGTAACCAACACGTAATGACTTTTGCCCTAATGTGGAAAGTGTCATCAAGTTAACAACGACAATATTTATATAATAGGAGTACTAAAGTTCTACATATAGATTAGGTGAGGGCTCACAGAAAGTCAAGAATACAAATAGAATTATATAAACACTTGTAACACACACAGAAAATATATGATCCATAAAAAACATGTCTTTTGCGAATGATATTAGGGTTTACAGTTCTGGTTGTATAAAGGTGATGTAAGTGTAGAAGGTGAATGTTTATGAAGGTTAAAATGATAATTATACAAAAAATAATCTCTAGTCCTTTGTGAAAAGCTAGTTGGATGAACTTTTAATTTTAGAAATTATTTTTCCTATAATCTTTCTTAATCTTGGCAGCCAAACGATACTATTTTTTGGACAATAGATTATTTTGTGAAAAAAAAAAAAAACTGCAACCCCCATAATCTCCCAATAATCTGGGTTGCCAAACACACCCTAAGAGTTGCCTATCTTAAAAGTTTTAAGATATTCATATACGTGTATTATCTTTTATATAATAAGAGAACTCACTTTTGGCTAAATCGATGGATTCGATTAACCAATAAGAGGGCTCGATGGCCAATTAAAATGTTGACCCCCAAAAAATAGGTTAGTTTTAAGTGAATTTTCGTATTTTTAGTATGATGGTGAAAAAACACATGTATCAAAACTGTGAAAAAAAAAAAAAAAAAACCTATAAAAATGGCGGAGGGACCATATTGCAAGTCAAAAACAAAACCCAACCCTTCTGAAACAAAGCCCTTTGTAACACCACAAATCTCTTCTTTATCATACAAACTAACACTTGATGACACTCACTAACATGTATAGAACAATAAGAGAATATGTATGGATCGTATGGAGTTATTTCTAGTCGAATGATTATATTCAAGTTGTGAAGATAATACAATGACTAGGGTGAAGCTTTCACACACACACACACACACACTCTTTTCTTATCTAAAGTGAGGCACCCCAAACTGTGAAGAGTGTGTGTGGTTTAAATGAAACACAGCCAACCAAATGGACCTTTGGTGGGCTTTAACTTTGGACTTGGAGTGGGCTTATGTTTGCACTACACAAATAACTAGTTTACAAATATAACTAATGCCATAAGCCCACTAAACAAAATACATATTATACATGACAATTTAATTCGAGACTACAAATGACCATCACTTCCTAAATAGCATAAAATTAATGCTAACAATCTCCCCCTAAGGGATGGTCATATCAATGATGCTCCCGTGATTGTTCTTTTGCATTTGATGTCTTGAACTTCGTGTGTCGATGTATAACATTCTTCAATCAATGTTCCTTCATGCACTGTGATCTTTAACAAGTTGTCTTGTGGTCTTCCTTGCCTTGATCTACATCTTCTGAACAGCAGCTTTGTCGTTGTAGATGATGATGGTAAATGGACTTTCGTCGGTACCTGCATAAAACAGTTAGCAATAAATCGTCCTTCGGCCATCATGTCGTGAGGCAAGATCCTTGGATCTCATTAAGACTCATACAACTTGTATCCTTTTGATGAACACAAGAGTATTGCATAGGAAGTGTTCCTAAGAGATCTTTGATGAATCTCATGTCTCTAGACTCAATAATGTGCGTTTTGGATTTAGTCGTCGGAGGCATGGAGCAGAGTGCCACCTTTTCAATATCAACACTTCTCGGAGTGAGAGGTCGATAGATTATGCAGTGTTCTCCGTGAGAAATGAAACAAATATCTTTTAAGAGATATCTGAGTGGATAGGAGGGGTGGTGCAAATGCGTCACTGGGTCCATGACGTCTTGTCTTCAATACCAGTATCACCTTAGTGAGTACCGATAGCAGATGTATTGACCCGGTTTCTGACCTAAGTTTTCATGGAGGGCTATTTCTTTTCACCCTTACAAAAACTTTTCTTTTTCATTCTTCAACCCCTTCTTTCTCCTTTCTCATTATACTCCTTTTTTCAATCTTACTTAAGGACTTCTAATGCTAAGCTATTGGAGTTGTCCTTGGGTAGATCCCTCCGGTTCTGGCGGATCATTGGACATAACCTAACCATAATCACCTTATTACTCCATGATTATCCTAGATTATTTGTCACATGCCATTAAACCTTGTGAAAATCTCTCAACATGTTTATGAGAAAACACATTTTGTTAACACATCGAGAGTTTTGCATTTTTGAAACACTCCCCCTTCACATGTGCTCATGCATTTTTGAAATAAATTGCACATGTTGGGTAGAGTTCGCACATTTGAAATGATCGACTTTCAATGAACATGACCTTCGCGAGACACGCTTACATCACTAGTTAGACTAGCTTGAAATTATTACCCGTCCCAGTCATATTCAATGATCATCTCTCGAATTGGTACATTCTACTCAGACAAGTCCTTTGCGAGACACGCTTACATCACTGGAAAACCAGCTTGAAATTATTACCCGTCCAGGACATGTCTTTTCGAGAACGGACATTTAGTTTCGTCAATTCGAGGGTTCATGCTGAGTCTTTTTGAATAACTCGTTTTGAGATTCAAACGACAAGACTTCTTTTAGATCACATTTTAATCACGTCCTCTCCCCCATATTTATAATAAACACCTAATCTCCCCCTCAAAAATAGCATGAAGTGGTATTTTTGAAAACAGTTGATTAAAATGAAACTTTTTGTGGAGAGACGGACTGATTTTAGCATGAAAAATGGAACATTTTCTTTTTATACTCCCCCTTAATCTGAGCAAATGGTTAAACTTTTGAGTTTAAAAGCATTTAGAGGTCTTAGAGGGAGTTGTTGTGAGCACAAAATTTATAAAAAGACTTTGAAAAATCTTTTGAAACAATTTTGTTTAAGTGCTCACTGGTTTTAGCTTTTTGCCATTAACATTGCGAGTTTTGATCGGAAATAATCAGAAGTCATTCAATGTAGCGTTTATTTGAAACCTTTTCCGGCATACCCGAGCTACATTTAAAAGATTTCACGTTTAAGAACGGGTTCCGTACTGAAATGCACGAAAGCCTTAATGAAGAATTTTGAGAAACGACATGTTTTAGAAAAACATAAAAATAACTCTCGCTCAAGCATCTGTAAATACCCGTATCATTGTTGAATGACATTTCTAAGTACGTACAGAATATTGATTAGACGAGAGACATGTCGTGAGAAGAATATTTTTGGTTTTTGATGTTTTATATTTTTTATGGCTTTTTCAAATTTTCTATTTTTATATTTTGATTTTTTTAAAAAGTATGTATATATTTACCAAAAATATATACATAAATATTTACAAAAAATGTTTACCAAAATATTTACAGAAATATTTACATGCGAAGCTTTATGAAGTAAATCATTGAGATTCGAGAAGATTTTCTAACTCTACGGGAGTTAGGCTTCGCATTCCAATTCGACGAACTAAGTTTTCAAACCGCTCTTTTGGGAGGGCCTTAGTAAATAGATCGGCGAGCTGATATTCTGTCTTCACGAAAAACAATTCAACAGTACCCTCTTCAACGTGCTCTTTTATGAAGTGGTAGCGGACTCTAATATGCTTGGTCTTCGAGTGTTGCACTGGGTTGCATGAGATGGCTATGGCACTTTTTGAATCGCAATACAAAGGAATGCGGTTGAAAGAGAAACCATAATCTGTGAGTTGTGTTCTCATCCAAAGGACTTGAGCACAACACGCAGATAGAGACACATACTCGGCTTCTGCTGTCGATAAAGCAGTGCAATCTTGTTTCCTTGACGACCAGCCTACTAGCTTTTCTCCCAGAAATTGCGCTCCGCCTGATGTACTTTTCGCTGTTACTTGGCATCTAGCATGATCGGCATCTGAAAAGGCAATTAGTGTAAACTCCGAATCCTTTGGATACCAAAGTCCCATGTTAATGGTTCTTCGTAGGTATCTAAAGATCCGTTTAACCTCTTGGAGGTGAAGTTCGGTAGGCCTTGCCTGAAACCGTGCTAATAAACACACAGCAAAATGTATATCTGGTCGGCTTGCAGTTAGGTACATGAGAGAACCAATCATGCTCCGATATTTCTTCGGATCCATGGGTTTCCCATATAGGTCAGCGCCAATTTTTGGTGAAGTGACCATAGGAGTACCAACAGAGTCACAATTGTCCATACCATGTTTTTTCAAAATCTCAATTGTGTATTTAGCTTGATTAAGAAAGATTCCACGTGGGGATTGATGAATTTGTAAGCCTAAAAAGAATTTTAATTCACCCATCATGGACATTTCGAATTTGCTTTTTATGAGATTTTCAAAATGTTTTGAATGTGTCGGATTAGTGGACCCAAATATTATGTCGTCCACATAAATCTGAACAATCAAAATGTCATTTTTGTATTTTCTTGTAAACAAGGTTGGATCAATCGTTCCTTTGGTGAAATTATTTGACAACAAGAAAGATGATAACTCGTCATACCACGCCCGTGGGGCTTGTTTCAAACCATAGATTGCCTTCTTTAGCCTGTAGACGTATTCCGGATGATCTTTGTCAACGAAACCGTCTGGTTGACTCACATACACTTCTTCTTTCAGAGTTCCATTCAAGAAAGCGGTCTTGATGTCCATCTGATAAACCGTGATGTTCTTGTGAGCGGCATAAGCTAAGAAAATCCTGACAGCTTCAAGCCTTGCAACCGGTGCGAATGACTCTTCAAAATCTATTCCTTCTTCCTGTCTGTATCCCTTTGCCACCAGACGAGCCTTGTTGCGAATCACAGTCATTTCTTCATCCTTTTTGTTTTTCCATAACCACTTAAGATCAATGACTAGTTTGTCAATTGGTCTTGGAACTAAATCCCAGGTGTCATGGATTTGAAATTGAAGAAGTTCTTCCTGCATCGCTTCAATCCAGGCATTATCTGCCATTGCTTCCCGAATGTTCTTAGGTTCTATGAGACTGACTGAGCAGACATAGATGCACATGTCGAAATCGGTATGAAGTTGTTTTCTCGTCTGAATTGGTCTTGAGGGTTCACCAATAACCTGTTCTATCGGATGGTCTTTTGTCCACTGTAGAGTTGAAGGATACCTTGGACTGAATAACTGCGTGTTAGTCGGTTCATGTAATCTGGAAGATGATTCACCAGATTCCGTTCCAAACGGGTTTTCAAAGACTTCTTCGTCTAACACAGCATTATTTGGTTCTTGCTCATCAATTCTTGGTAGAACAATTTCAATGAATGGAGTTTTAGGAGTAGATGTAGATGATGTTGATGGTGAGGGAGGTGGTGCGCCAGCTTCAAATGTTGTGGATGCATCTGGATTTGATGGAGGTGGTGGTGGTTGTTGATGTTGAGTGGTTGCAGCGGAATGTTGGTTAGATGCATTTTTCGAAGCGCCACCATAGTATTCATCGTACATGAACTCGAAGAAATTATCCAATTCTTGAGTTGTGGGTTGTTCGTCATGAATTGATTGAGCTCCTTGAGGTGCGAGTCCCGAACTTATATGTCCGGAAGTCATCGGGTTAAGCGCGGGTTCTAGAGCGAGTCTCTCAGAAGCCATTTGTGAAATTTCATCAAACTTCACATTCATTGTCTCCATTATCTTTTTCGTTCTCCTGTTATACAACCTGAATGCCCTCGAGTTTTCAGAATACCCAATAAAGATTCCAATATCACCCTTAGCCTTCAACTTTCCCAGATCTTCCCTGTCATTTGTTGGATAGCATAAAGCGCCAAATACATGAAGATAAGAAATATCCGGTTTTCGGTTGTTGACAAGTTCATATGGGGTTTTATTGAATCTTGGATGGATTAGGGATCGGTTTTGAGTAAAACAAGCAGTAGATACAGCATCGGCCCATAGGAACAACGGTGCACTGGAATAGATCAGCATAGTGCGAGCAGCTTCTACAAGGGTTCGATTCCTTCTTTCAACTACCCCATTCTGCTGTGGAGTTCTAACAGCTGATGTCTGGTGTGTAATACCAGTTTCTTCAAAGAATGTTCTTAACTCCTGATTAACGAATTCCGTGCCATTATCCGTTCTTACTATCCTAACTGGAGCTTGAAGTAGAACTTGAATCCGCTTCAGAAAGGCGATGATGGTGCTTGGTCCTTCATCTTTTGATCTCAAAAACTTCACCCATGTATATCTTGAATAGTCGTCAACA
Organism: Artemisia tridentata subsp. tridentata; assembly: GCA_021014915.2. Classification (NCBI taxonomy): domain Eukaryota; kingdom Viridiplantae; phylum Streptophyta; class Magnoliopsida; order Asterales; family Asteraceae; genus Artemisia; species Artemisia tridentata. Next base: position 247,771,313 of record CP139507.1, read on the forward strand.
ATTACAAGAATATACTTCTTCCCATTTATGCTTTGAACTCTCATCGGGCCACATAAGTCCATGTGCAACAAATGCAACCTATCAACCGAACTAGGTACGGGTTTAGGTTTGAATGTTGCTCTTTTGCTCTTTCCTTGCTCACATGATGGACATAGGTGTTCTTTGGTGTATTTGAATTTAGGAAGACCGGAGACGATGTCGTCTTTGGCAAGCTTGTTGATCGTGTCAAAGTTCAGATGGGACAAACGTCTATGCCACAACCAGGATTTTGTTTCGCCTGCCCTGGTCATGAGACAAATAGGTGATGAAGAGGCCATTTGGTTTATGTCAATTGCATAAAGATTGGTGCCACGATCCCCAATTAAGAGATCATCCCCAACCAAATTCCTGACAAAGCAAGTGTTTCTCCGAAATGCCACCTCTAAATCAGCATCACAAAACTGTCCGACAGAGAACAGATTGTGTCCCAACCCTTCGACATAGTAAACCCGAGTGATCAGATAATTTCCAAACCGAAGATCCCCATAACCCAGAATAGCTGCAACATGATCATTCCCAAACCGTACAGTCCCCATGAACTGCCACACAAAATTGATCAGCAGCTTCAGATTCCCGGTCATGTGCTTGGAGCAACCCGAGTCGACGATCCAAAGACAGATTTCAATGACCTGAGAAGAACAGAAGAATTTGTATATGGAAACCGTGTAACATTTGGTTCCAGTGGGTTAGATGAAACAGGTGAATTACACTTAGAACTGGTTTCCTTAGATGCATTGGGAATTATTTCTAATGTGCCATTCTTGAGTGTAAACATTCTACCCGTTGGTTTCCATGCACAAAACTTAGAGTGATCCTTAGGCAATAGGCTACTAGTGGTTTTTCTAGCTTTTGCAATAAGTCTTCGAATATATCTAGACTTAGCCTTAGTTACTAAAGGAACCTTTTTCTGTTCAGGCATATCATTCTTTTTCACATCATTAGAAACATTATCATCACAAGCATTTACAGACAAAGTTTTCTTTTGCATTAAACAATCAGAATCATTACATGCATTAGAAACAGGAGTCTTATCATTACAACTAGATGATACATGTTTCTTCTTGGGAAGCGGTAAATTCCTAGGGTGTTCTTCTACTTTCTTGCTTGCATTCTCAGAAACAGATGGGACACTAGGTTTCTTGATATTGCTCCTAGTCTGTCTGCTGCTCCTAGAGTTGCTTTCTAATCCTGTAGAAGGTAAGGCACACTCATTAGAATTTATGTTGTTGTCCTGAGATGTTGTTTTAGCAGTCCTAATCTCGTTTGGATTATCTTTAATACTTTTGTCTATCGCCCTATATGTTTTAGATGTAGAGGCAGACGCAGTAGTGGGACTAATCCTATAAAGGCCAGGTGCTATCACATTAGTGTTCTTGACAACAGCTTTCCCTTTTTGTTTCTCATTAGGCAAGGGGGTTAATGGTGCAATACCCGTAGATTCCTCACCCTGCCCTTTTTGACTTGCAAGCTGAGACTTCAAAAGATTTATTTGATCTTGCATGTTTTTGTAAGAACGCTCATACGACAGTTTGTCATACTTGCATTCTTCCTTTTTCGTATCAAGTTGTTTAAAATATGTGCAATTTTGTTTTTCAAGCTTTAAAAGTGCCTTTTCATATTTTTCAACAATTTGAGACGTCTCAGCTCGAAGTGTTTCATCATCCTCCACAGAATATGTTTGGAAAATAATAGACATGATATCGGTCGATAGAGCTTCAAAAGAGAGAGAGTCATTTTGCATTTCCAAAACTTTTATGTGTTCCAAGTATTCATTTGCTTCATTCACTAAGGATTTGTGGTCCTTAACGAATTCTGCTGACTCTTTCAAAAGATTGTATTCCACATTTTGAATAACCGCATAGATTGCATCAATGTGTGGATTAATGTCTTGTTCAAACATTCCTTTTAGTTCAGTCTGAAATCTTGAAAGCCAATCTTTGTTGTTACTGTTTGTTTTGGATGCCACAATACTTTGAAGTGTTTCAATTCTCTGTTTAAGATCAACCAAATATAGTCTAGCCGCACTTGTTTCACAAGTGTTTGTAGATGCCATTTGTTCGATGTTAGACAGATGTTTTGAGACAGTTTTTTGTTTTGTGAAAACCACTGGTTTTTGAAAAAACAGATGTGACTTCTTTTGAACAAGATGAACCCCAGATTCTGTGTTAAGCTTGTTATAATCAATTGGTTTAATTTCTGGGTTCATTTGTCTCATTTTGACACGTCTCTTTTCAGTACGCTCAATCGTGTCATCCGAATCATAAATCTCAATCGGATCATGATTATCATTTAGCACACTACCATTATATAACACATTCTGATTTTGCTGAGCTTTCTTGAGATAATAAGGGTTTTCATAACCGATAGCCGTTTTCTTTAATGTATGTAAAATCGGGTTTGGATCGTTTATTAACAAGTTAATTGTTTGTGCAGAATGACCCGTTTTTACAAGTAAATCTTCCAACTTTGCAATGGTTTCCTTTTTGTCAGTGATCTCTGTTTGAAGATCTTTTTCACGTTTTGAAAACCTTTCATTCAACTCCTTCTTTTCTTTTTCAAGATTGGAATAAGTTGATTTTTGTTTTGAAAGTTGGTTGGTTAGTTCAAAATTTTCTTTGTTAAGAGATTTGATTTGCAAATTCAAATTAACATCGAGAGTGTCAAATTTTATTTGCAAATGTTTCTCTCTTAACTCAGAATCTCTTAAGCTAACCTCAAGTTCTGACTGTTTTTCGTTATGAAAATCATAAGCTCTTGCATTCACCTTATAACTCTCAAGCTCAGCGGTCAATTGTTCATTCGCGGCCTTTACCTCGCGATTGACCGTTTTAACTTTCTCAATTTCAATACTACAATTATGCAATAATGATTCAAACATAGCACGTGTTTCCTCATCATTATCAGTATGCTGTGACTCGAATTCATCATTAGGATCCATATCTGGAGTTACCAAATTAGTATTACTACAACTTGGTTCGTCCATGTATGTATCATAAATGAGATTAGGAGTCTCAGGATACTGTTCATTTTGAGGTGACATATCAAACATTTCATTATCATGACATGTAGCATATGGTTGTACCTCAGAAACCGCATTAGTGTCAAAAGCAGGAGGTGCTTCTGAATCTGTGTCGTACTTTGCCTCCTGAAGATTAGCCATAAAAATGCAGTTTGCATCGATGTCCTCTTGATCTTCTGAAGCATCCATAATAGCCATGAAGTCATTCTCTTCTGCACTTAACTGAAGCCCAGCCGATTCCTTGTTTGCCAACATTAATGCTTTCTGCAAGTAAGCTGGATCCCTCTTATTCGGCTTGTCTGGACAGTTCCTAGCCATGTGTCCAATACCCTGACAGTTGAAGCACTTCATCATATTACCCTGATTCCTATTCCCAGCTCCCTGAGCAACATTCCCAAACTGATTCCCAGCATTCTGTACCCTTTGATTACCAACAGCATTACCCATCTGATTCCCTGCAAACTGACCCATCTGATTACCAACATACTGCCCTGCATTCTGATTACCCATCTGATATCTTGGAGCATATCCCTGCTGATTCCCATATCCCCCAACCATCTGACCTTGCTGTCCCATGTTGAAACTCGGCTGTGCAATCTGCTTGTTGCGAGTGTTCGATGAGATTCGTTGATTGTTGTTGGTGGGTGTGGAATAACGTCCTTGGAATGCTTTTGATAGGTAGGCAAAAGCTTGAGTCAAAGCATCAGTTGACTCATCCTGATCCTGTTGATCTGGGTGTTGCGGGTATTGTTGTTGTGGGATTACATGTTGTTGTTGTGGGTAGAATGGTGATTGTGGAATATACTGTTGTTGCATGAATTGCTGAGTGGATGATGATGATGATGGTTGTGCACTGACTGTTGCAGGTTTAGGTGATTGGACTATGAGTGCAAGAGGATCTTGTTGTTTAGCTTGTTTCTCTGTTCTGACTTCATTTGCCTCTTTTTGGTTTTGTTTTAGGAAGTCATAGAGCTGATCATAGTTCACCTCGTGAAGGTTTTGAGTTTGGTTGACAATAGTAACGTATCGTCCCCATTCTTCTGGAAGGTTGTTGATGAACTTGATGTTCTGAACAATTTGTTTATGATCCAAATTGTGTCTGATCAACTCATTCATTAGAGTACAAAACCGTGTGTAGTAAGATTCAATCTGCTCAGCTGGAGTGGATGTGAACTTCTCCCATTCAGTCAGAAGCTTGTTTTCCACGTCTTGTTTACCAATGTCTGTACCATAGCAGAGTCTTTTTACTCGTTCCCACATTGCATAAGCAGTTTCACAACTGTCGACAGCACAGAATATTTCTTGTGGTAAACCAAGTTGGATTAAATGCATTGCCATGTCATCTGCTTCAATTTGCTTCTGATCTGCCAATGTGTATTCCTCTTCCGTTTGAGTCCGGAAGGTTGCTTTAATAGGAAGTGATGCATTAGGATTCCCAGCTGTGACTTGAATCTGGCGAGGCACGAATGGACCTTCCTCTATGGATTTGATCAAGAGTTTACCTTGTCCTAGAGGCTTGGTTTTCATGTATCTTTTCATACGACTCGTCCATGGAAGATAACCACCTTTTTCTAACATTGGAGGTCGGTTTTCTGAACCTGCAGCATGAATGTCTTGTTGTGTAGTCATCTTTAAGATATGGTATGATAAAGTGGATTGAGGATCGTGTCAACAAAATAGAAGATGTTGTTGTGAAGCCTTGGTTTGTTGTTGAAGATCGTTGATGTTGTCAGATATGTAAACGAAGCAGATTAAATAACGTTACGAAACTTGATTCAAGTATAATTAAGACAAAGTCAAAAGTTTATAATGAATGTAAACTTTTGAGTTGACGAAATTACGTTCGAATCAAATCCTTAAAAGTTATTTAACTTTGAACTTAATTCACACAAGTACGATGGAATTTTGGTCTCGAAACTTAATTCAACGTGTCCTTCTCCTCGGTCTCACGGTCGTTTTGACAGGTAATTCGCTGAAAACGGAGTTACGGTTCAAAAGTTATGGCCGTTTGAAGTTTCACAGAAGTACGAGGGCCAAAACTGCCAAATCTGAAAGTTCTATAGGGCTGCTTGAAGGTACAGGGACTGAAAATGCAAATTCTGAAAACTGCTGAAAATCTCAGCCAAATGCGATAGACCAGCCAAATGCGATAGACCAGTCAAGTGCGATAGCAGTCAAATGCGATAGCCTTGTCTGAGTTTGAACTGCGATAGAACAAATGCGATATGTCAACTGCGAAAGTTTCTGCTGTCAACTGCGATAGTTTCTGAAATGCGATAAAGCTTGAACAGCGATAAGCCAATAGCGATACCTATCGCAATTCTAATACAAGAACTGCGATATCTGAATTGCGATAAGATCCGATTTAGACAACTGCGATAAGGCTTTCAAAATGCGATAAAACGCAGATTTGTCTTGCAAGTGCGATAGATTGAACTTTTCCTACCTTTTTTGACTTTTTCCCTTACAACCTTATCACTAAAGATTTTCTCTTACAACTTTTCACCAACTAGCTAAAATTCCTGACACAATTCAACAACTTGAACCAATAATATCTAAGAAATCACAAATAAAATAATCAACAACACAAAAAGTGAATAACTTTTCCTGTGGTTCTATCAGTAACAACCACTTCGTGCCTTTTTGAGAAGCCAAAGACCACGACAGTGAATGGTATGAAGCAAAAACCGAACAAACAAACCTTCTACCTTGTTGATAGGCTCATGTATACCACTTGTAACACCACAACTTCCTTCTTTATCATACAAACTAACACTTGATGACACTCACAAACAAATAAGAACAATAAGAAATATGTATGGATCGTATGGAGTTATTTCTAGTCGAATGATTATATTCAAGTTGTGAAGATAATACAATGACTAGGGTGAAGCTTTCACACACACACACACTCTTTTCTTATCTAAAGTGAGGCACCCCAAACTGTGAAGAGTGTGTGTGGTTTAAATGAAACACAGCCAACCAAATGGACCTTTGGTGGGCTTTAACTTTGGACTTGGAGTGGGCTTATGTTTGCACTACACAAATAACTAGTTTACAAATATAACTAATGCCATAAGCCCACTAAACAAAATACATATTATACATGACAATTTAATTCGAGACTACAAATGACCATCACTTCCTAAATAGCATAAAATTAATGCTAACAAAGCCCTTCTCATTCTTCACCCTCCAAAAAACCCTAAACCGGCCTCTTCTCTGTTGGTTTTGGCAGAAAGTTTGCAGTTAGGGTTCTTTATCATCGAAGTCATCTCGATCCTGAAAATATTATTCACCGGTACAAACCATTAAAGTTACATGTTATATTATTCATGTTATTTAACTTATTTAATTTGATCCAGTTAAATTAAACTCCCTAATTATTGTTTATTTAAGATATTAATTACTGATCGTATATATTTGTCTCGCTAGAATGAAAACTTGCTGGAGTTCTCAGTACTTTCTACTTCATCTTTGCGCTCAAGTTGGCTTTGATTGTAATTGTTGTTTAAATAAAGTTGACACTTGACAGTTAATTGTATGCATGTAGTCCGAAAAGTAATACATGTAGATTATATTTATTTAGATGATGTCTTGGTGAGTATTGTTCTTATTAATATGATAAACTTCATCATTAATGCATATCTGCTTCTACTTTTTTTGGTTTAGAAGAGACGATGTCAACACAATTATTGCATACTTCTACTTAGTTCGGTTTTATGTGAGATGGTGTAAACATATTTAGTCGTTTTAATTTAAAACTGACTCATTAACCGAGCAAAACTTGAGAAAACATGGAAGGACCTTTTTACAAAATTGAATTACTAAACATAAAAACAAAAAAAATAAACTATACGCATCTTTTTCCATGCAAAAGAATCCTAATGTATCATAACCCTTTCGGTTGACATGAAGAAAACCCTAAACACACCAAAACAATCAATCGATATTTGAGGGTTTTAATGATTTTAATGAGTTTTTTGTGCAAGTTTTATTTAGAACATCTAAATCTAGGTGTTTTGCTGCTATAGCCCGATTCTTACTTGAGCATGGAATCCTTATAGGTTACGATTCTTATGCACATAAGGTCAGTTTTAATACTTTATCTGTAATATCCATAATTTTCGATTGTGTATGCAGTGGGTTTGCCACAGAAATCATGGAGGAAACATATGTATTCTTACTTGAGCATGAAATCCTTATAGGTCACGATTCTGATGCACATAAGGTCAGTTTTAATCCTTGATTTGTAAATGCATACAACCACCATTGCATTGCATCATCCATAATTTTTGATTGTGTATGCAGTGGGTTAGCCACAAAAATCATTGAGAAAACATATGTGTTCTTACTTGAGCATGGAATCCTTATAGGTCATGATTCTAATGCACATAAGGCCAGTTTTAATCCTTTATTTGTAAATGCATACAACCACCATTGCATTGCATCATCCATAATTTTCGATTGTGTATGTAGTGGAGCCACATAAATCATAGAGAAAAAACATATGTGTTCTTTTATTTTTATTTTTTTATTATTATTTTTTATTTTTTTATTTTATTATTATTTTTTTTTATCATCCATATGTGTTCTTACTTGAGCATGAAATCCTTATAGGTCACGATTCTGATGTACATAAGCTCAGTTTTAATCCTTTATTTGAAACGTATACAACCGCCATCGCAATGCATCATCCATAATTTTTGATTGTGTATGCAGTCCACATAAATCATGGAGGAAACATATGTGTAATTTGGTTGTGATATGAGCTCCGGCAATTACACCAGCAATGACAGCCGTAACGTTTCGAGATTTGTTCCTGTACATCCGTCATCAAATCCACATTTAATAAATTAACATTACTAGATCTGAACCCTAATTTATTCTTTTTATATATTTTGCAGGTTGCAAGTGATACACCCATTCAAGTTTCTGTTAAATTCAACGGTACTTAATTTTGGAGGAAAAATTCCAAATTTTCCCCGGAGGCATCCCATGACATCAAAAATTGCCCCAGCCGATATTTTTACTCCTAAATGCCCAGGGCGACTGGGCAAACGGTCAATGCCACTTTTTTTTTTGGACCAAAATAGACCCTATTTTGTTTTTTAGTACATACGTTTATACTTTTTTTTTTCCAAAAATAGAATGAATTTCAGAATTTTTTTTCCAAAATAGACCGTATCTCAATCATTGATGGGTCACGTGTCGCAAAAATGATTAGTTTCCCATTTTGATAGTCGCTCATGGTCTATTATGGAGTATTTTTGAAAATTGGTCTATTTTTTTATGTCATGGGGATGCCTCCGGGGCAAATTTGGAATTTTCCCTTATTATTATGTGGATTATTATTAGGTGAATTGTGAGTCTCCAATAGTTTCCGCTATCTGGTGCTTGGGGGAAGATCTCGGGAACTGACGAACCAAAGGTTTCTGATGTGCAATATTTCTCTGTGTGAGTGTGTGTTTTTTTCTTTTCTTTCTTTTTTCTTTTTTTTTTTCTTTTTTCTTCTTTTTTTTTTTTTTTTTAATCATATTGGATTAATTTGATAAATATCGAATAAACTGTGTTACCTGTATCTTTTATACTCTAAGAATGCTTGGTTTTGTCTGCATAAATATCGGACTGCCAGATATAAACCTTAACATTCATCAGAAGGTGAACAAAATATGCAATCAGTTTTAATATTTCGTTGTTAGTTTATTGTTCGTGCATGTGCCATGTGGGATGGTCACTTTGGGAGCTATGTGACATTTAGTTATTTGGAAATGGTATAAGAGCACTAGGTATCGTTAAGACGGTTAACACGTTATTTGTATGCCATCTAAGCGCCACATCATAACCTATCAACAACACACCAATCACTCAAACACCCCTCCCTCATAACGCCACTAACATGTTATTGAGTCCCACTTTTTTTCATTTTATTTTATTTAAAAACAAACACATTTATTTGTTTTTCACTTTATTTTAAAACAAACACATTTCATTTTATATATTTAAACCAAATTTTATATATTTAAAAGATTAAAAATATAAGAAAAATAACTTAAGGACTAAAATTGCAAACATATTAAGGACTAACGGTGTAAAAAAATGTCAAATGAACTTAAAATGTAAATATACAAAACAATAAGGGGTAAAATGAAAAAGTAAAAAAAATATACACTATTCATCTTCTACTTTGCTTTCCTTCTCCATCGCTAACCTACATATATATATTAAAAAAAAAAAAAAAAAAAGGAAAAAAGAAAAACAAAATGCAGAAACAAAATCCAAAAGAAAAAAAGATACACAAATATACGAATAGCGTGAGCCACTCTAGCAACTCAAAAACGTTTGGCGTGAGGTTGGCGCTTTGCTCGGTACAATGATTAACGCGCCATTTGTTCTTTTTTTTGCATTTGGCGTGTTTTCACCAACGATACCGGGTGCTCTAAAGAATCAAGAAACTGGTATGCACATGCTATCATACTTTAGAGCCACATTATATGTTATGGTATTTAATAGAGTGATTTTATTCGGATTTTACAATTTTTATTAATGGGTATATCCATAATTTTGAATATTTATGTTATATTGATTTGAATCCGTGATTAAGATATTGAGAAATCAGGTTTTTTTTTGAATCCATGTTGCATTTAACCGAATTACTAATGTTTAAACTAGCATAATTCTGATACATTCTTTAACTGTGAAATTCGATCCAGGAAAATCCATTGTTGCATATGCACCTATAAGGAAAGAAAAGAAGGTGCATGTTAGCTGTACATTATAGATAAGTGCTAAGGCAAAGAGATTAGTATGAAATGAGCTGTACATGATTAGTGATTAGCATGTGATTATCCATTTACCTTAAATAGATCATAAGATAGGCTATAAATGTATCTTGTATTCCTGCATATGAAATCAAGCAATAAACTCATTTCTGTGATATCAATCATTCATCTTACATGGTATCAGTAGTCAAAATCTGAACCGATCCAAAACAATCCCTAACTCTAAAATCCGGCTACCTTCTTCATAGTGTTGGTGATTTGCGCTAAGGTCACAAATCCACACTCAAATCAAATTATCTGTTATTCGTGCTAGGTCACAGATCTTGGTTTTTGTTTTAATTCCTGCTCTTGCATAACCTGTTTCAACAAACCCAAATTCCTATTCACCATAAACCCCAAAACAACCCACTAAAATCTTAACTACCCTTCATCATGAGCAGCTCAACACAAACTCCCCTTATTTCCCTCTTGGACAAGTTGTCGGCCGTTACTCATCATCACCTCCTCACCCGAGTTCCCGTCAAACTTGATTTTGACGATTGGAACTATGGATCTTGGCAGTTTTTCTTTGAACAATTATGTGAAAACTATGATGTCTCCAAGTTTATTCATGGCACTACCGATGGGATGACCACTAGTACTCCCACTCCTCTCACACCGGAAGAGCAAAAGGTCGACAAGATCATCCTCTCTTGGATCTTTGCGACTTTATCGAATTCACTGCAAAAACGGCTGGTCAATGCTCGACCTAAATCCGCACAGGCAGCCTGGGAATTTATTAGTGATCTTGTGAAAGACAACAAGCGGTCACGAGCTTCGGCGTTGAAGACGAAATTACGGTCAATCAAACTTGGAACTTTAAGCATGGAGGCGTATTTTCAGAAAATTGAATCAATTATGACAATACTTGCTAGCCTTGATTCGCCCGTTAGTGATGAAGATGTGGTCCATTATGCCATTGATGGTCTCCCAGAACAGTACAATCAGGTTTGTGGGTATATGCATTACAAAGATACATTTCCTGATTTCAAGACCGCGCGCTCCATGCTCATCACCGAAGAAATGAGGCTGAAGTCCAAATCGCCTGCCATAGCGGTTGATTCCTCATCCTCCTCCCCATTAGTGCTAATGGCCGGAAAAGGTATACCTCGAACTCCAACTAATCCCCAAGTGAAATCGTGGAGGCCTTGTATAAATTTTGCTAAAGGGTCGTGTCGCTATGGCGTTGGGTGTAAATTTGTGCATGATAATCACGTTAAAACAACCACGAATAGTCTTGAGTCTAAACCAAAAAATGATACTGAGGAAGTAGTGTTGAAACTACTTAGTCGTTTGGGGTTGCATGGCAATACGGGTCATATATCTGGAACACCGCCTAACACCAATCAATCGCCTGTTGGACCTCAGGCTTATTACACCACTCCCAACCCAACTTTAGGCCCAATAAACTATACCTTTCTTACACCCCATACCCTCCCCACTGGACCCCCACCTGGGTTCGGTATTTACCAGCCCATGGCACTTCACCACTCCCCTACACCAGCCCATCATACCCCTCTCAAACTTACCAGGCCCACCAGGCTGTTAACAGCCCACCTCCGCCCACCTTTGTTACACCGATTGCCACTCAATTTACACGAACGACTATTGCTTCGGGACCCATGACACCTTCGGGACAGGAAACTGTTTTGCCTCATGCTTTCACTACCGGGACTCTTGACGACCCCACTACCGGTGCCTGGAACATGGATACAGTTGCGAGCTCACATTTAAATGCTTCAATTAATAGTCTTAGTCATGTTTTTAATAGGTGTATGTATCCATCCGTTTCGGTTGGTGATGGACACTCTATTCCTGTCACCAATACGGGTCGTAGCATTTTGCCAACACCATTCCGACCACTTCTTCTAAATAATGTCCTTATTACCCCTCATATTGTCAAAAATTTAATATATGTTCGTCAATTTTTTCGAGATAATAATTGCACTGTTGAATTTGATGCGTTTGGTTTTTCTGTTAAGGATTTCATGACTCGACGGGTGCTGCTCTGATGTGATAGCACGAGTGATCTTTACCCAGTCACAGCCCCGTCTCCCATTCCTCAAGCTCTCCTAGTCAGTCAACATACGTGGCATCAGCGTCTTGGACATCCAGGAAGCAAAGTGTTACGTTGTCTTGTCTCAAATAAGTTTATTTCATGTAATAAGGAGAAGCCTCATGTGCTTTGCCATGCTTGCCAGCTTGGCAAACATGTTAGACTTCCATTTGTTAGTTCCGATACTATTGTTAATGTTTGTTTTGACATTATTCACTCGGATATTTGGACGTCACCAATTCCGAGCATGTCAGGTTTTAAATATTATGTCTTATTCTTGGATCATTATTCGCATTTCGTTGGGTGTATCCTTTAATTAATAAGTCTGATGTGCTATCTAAATTTGTGTTATTCTATAACTATGTTCACACTCAGTTTAAGTGTGAAATCAGGTCTCTTCAGTGTGATCATGGTGGTGAATTTGATAACCACGACCTCCATAAACTTTTTGCCGCAAATGGAATTCAATTCCGCTTCTCATGTCCTAAAACATCACAACAAAATGGCAAGTCCGAACATATGATCCACACCATTAACAATCTCATCCAAACCCTACTTTTTCAAGCCAATCTCTCGCCTACATTTTGGGTTGAAGCTCTAAATATGGCTATTCACTTACTCAATATTCTACCCTCAACTGATGTTGCAAATGAAATCCCCTACACCCGTCTATTTGGCCAAAACCCAGATTATAGCCTCTTACGCACTTTTGGGTGCCTTTGTTACCCTCACCTATACCCCAATTACAAACTTGAACCGCGCGCCACTCCATCCATTTATTTGGGTCAAGCTTCAAATCACCGTGGATATCGCTGCTTTGACTTAACCACCAATAAAATCATTATATCTCGTCACGTTACTTTTGATGAAACTGTTTTCCCATATGGAACTTCAAAACCGACAGCCGCACCCAATTACACCTTTTTGGAAGATTCAACCGATATAAACCCCCCATTAATACCACCCACCACCATTGTTCAACACCCTGTACTTCAACCCACTAATGAACCAACCACACCCATAACTCCTCCCAATCTCCAACAGGAAGCGGCCCATGACCAATCATCACCAACTCAACCACCAACACCAATTCCAGTCACGGATCAAAACACACATATTATCCCAGATCCTCCTTAAAACCCAAAACCTGTATCGACTCACTCCGTGGTCACACGCTATCGTGTCGGGACTAACCGTCCCACTCAACGTCTTAACATGCATGTGCCTTCGATCTCACCATTACCAAAATCTTATCATGATGCGTTTAATGATCCAAATTGGCAGAATGCTATGCGTGATGAATACACTGCACTCATTAAGAACAAAACTAGGACTCTAGTGCCACGGCCTACCGATACCAACATTATTTTCTGCATGTGGTTGTTTCGTCACAAGTATTTGGATGACGGCACCCTTAGTCGTTATAAGACCCGTCTGGTAGCCAATGGTAGTAATCAATTAGAGGAAGTCGATGTAGATGAGACATTTAGTCCGATGGTTAAACCGGGAACTATTCGGACTGTTCTGAGTTTAGCTATTTCTCGACATTGGCCGATTCATCAGCTAGATGTCAAAAATGCTTTCTTGCATGGTGACTTATCTGAGACAGTTTATATGCATCAACCTCCAGGGTTTAAGGATCCTATATATCCAGATCATGTATGCTTGCTGCAACGGTCTCTGTATCGGCTCAAGCAGGCCCCTGGAGCATGGTTCCAGCGATTTGCATCCTATATCACTCAAGTTGGGTTTTCTTCTAGCCGTTGTGACTCATCATTATTTATATTCCGCAGGGGGGCGGATACTGCTTACTTATTGCTATATGTTGATGATATTGTGCTAACTGCTTCTTCTGAGCATTTGTTACAGCAGCGTATTCATTCTTTGAACCAGGAGTTTTCCATGACAGATCTCGGTCCTCTTAATTACTTTCTGGGCATTTCAGTTACTCGAGACTCTTCAGGGTTATTTTTATCTCAGAAGAAATATGCTACAGAGATTTTGCAGAAAGCAAATATGATCAATTGTAACCCTTGTTAGACTCCTGTTGACACTGAATCCAAACTGGGGGATGATGGTGATCTAGTATCTAACCCGAATTTATATCGAAGTCTTGCAGGTTCTCAACAGTATCTCACATTTACCAGACCTGATATATCTTATGCAGTTCAGCAGATTTGTCTCCACATGCATGATCCTCGAGAGCCCCATCTTTTGGCTCTTAAAAGAATCCTGAGGTATGTCCAGGGTACTCTAGATTATGGACTACAGTTATTCTCCTCCTTTACTACAGATTTGGTTGCATATTCTGATGCTGATTGGGCTGGTTGCCCAACTACACTGAGGTCTATGTCAGGTAATTGTGTTTTTTTTGGCAACAACTTACTTTCCTGGTCCTCTAATCGCCAGCCAACACTCTCTCGTTCAAGTGCAGAGGCAGAATATCGAGGTGTTGCCAATTCTGTTGCCGAAATGTGTTGGCTACGGAACCTCCTTCGTGAGTTACATACCCCATTATCTTCCGCTACACTTGTATACTGTGATAATTTCAGTGCTGTGTACTTATCCTGCAATCCGGTTCAACATCAGCGTACGAAGCACATTGAGATAGATATTCACTTTGTTCGCGACTTGGTTGCGGCTGGTCAGGTTCGTGTTCTTCATGTTCCTTCACGATATCAGTATGCGGACATCTTCACTAAAGGACTTCCATCAGCTCTATTTGAGGAATTTTGCTCCAGTCTCAGTGTTCGGTGTACATTATAGATAAGTGCTAAGGCAAAGAGATTAGTATGAAATGAGCTGTACATGATTAGTGATTAGCATGTGATTATCCATTTACCTTAAATAGATCGTAAGATAGGCTATAAATGTATCTTGTATTCCTGCATATGAAATCAAGCAATAAACTCATTTTTGTGATATCAATCATTCATCTTACAGTGCAAACTTTAGAATTTTGAGCCACATGTCTATACAGTGTGTATCTTGCAATCTATTTGTGTGTTTGTGTATGTGTGTAGGTATATATCATGCATTCAGATTGATCTACATCAATTACTATGTATCCCTTGCCTCTGGAGATAGAGGTCAAGGGTTCGATCCTCACCCCTTGCAAGGACGGAGGTCCTTTTCTACATTTGGTAGAACCGAAAGCTGCCTCTCTACCATAAGTAGGGGTAAGGCTGTCTACGTCTCAACCTCCCCCATACATCTTGGAAGACGGTGGTAGGACCCATAACCCGTGGAAGACGGTATTGGGAGTTACTTTACTTTATATATGTGCAAGTAGCCTCACTCCTGGCAACCGATTCTTTTACGCATTTTGAGAAACAAGACGGGGTTGTTTTAATGGCTACAACTCGAAATCTCAAACAAATTGACGAGGCTTCGTATCGTCCTGGACAGATGGACAGATGATTCCATCTTCCGCTACCAACACAAGTTGAAAGGGAGAGAATACTTCAAAATGCTGCAAAGGAACTATGGATCCTGACCTTATTGATTATGTTGATTTGCAAAAGGACATGATTGTGTTCAGTCATTTTATCATTGAAACCATTTTGTATTACTCTAAATGTCCCTTACTATGTCAAAGTTATCTATCTGTTTAGGAATTACAAAATGCTGATAAGTATTTAGAGGAAACAAGGTAAGTAAAAGACGCATTCAGAATTCCCGTACGCTAAGGAAAATGTAAACCCTCAAGAGCGAAGACCAGCTTTGGACTAGAAGCATGCTAACTTTTTCATGAAACCCGATATAAGGTAAAGTTAATAAATACATACTACTTTGTTTTGGTCCATCATAAGTAATTAGCTTAGAAATTTGGAGTTAATTTAAAATGCAATATGGTTGACAGGGCACCCTTTTACAATCCTGGTACCAACTTTCAAATGGATTAGCTTCAAGATCTCGAAGAATTTTTTGCTGCCTATGAAAAACATTGAAGTGCACTATTCTTCACTAAACTTTTAATTAGATGTTCAGTGATCTTTGTTGTATCACACTAATAATTTCTTCCATCCTAAAATTGATTTCCAGACGCAAAAAAAGAAATGGGGAGGCAAAGAGGTAAAGATCCAAATGAGACCAAAGTTTCTACTACTACTGTTAGGCACAGCATTTAGAGCTACCACGGTATTATTGATATTTTCAGTTTAGATGTTTTCACCAAATTGTTATATATATTATCTTCTCACGATGCAAGCCTCTAATTCATCTTGCAGGAGGAAAACTACTTATAAGCATTACGTGTACTCCAGTGTACCCGAGAGTGATATTGCATTTGCTCAAGAGATGTTGCAAAAGGATATTCGAAGCCAACCTACTCTCTATTCGCAACAGGAACCTGCAATATCCAACTGCGAATCTCAGGAAGAGTAAGTAGCTGGTGAGTTTAGACTTTTTAAAATTCAAATTCTGATCATATACCCAGTCATTTGTTAGAATTTAATAATCATGACTAGTTCATATATTAATCTAGTAATCATCATACACATATGCAGAAGCGTAGGATCTAATTTAACACATAAGAATTAACCGAATATTTACAGTGAACGTACCTTTTGATTCTAGCACAACAAGAATCAAACTTCAAATCTTCTTCAATCTTTAACAAGAATGGATTAACGAGATAGCCCTTACCGTTTTGTATCTCAATCCAAGATATTAACTATGATGAGTTAATACCACGATCTTGTACACACGTACTATAACCAAATTAATGTTTATGCTAGTAATGTAAACACAAAATAAACCAAACAATTTTGTTTAAGAAAAAACAAAGTCGATCAACCCTTATGGGTATGTGATCGATCGGCCAAGACAAAAGAGAAAAAGAAAAAGGGTTGTGGGTTATAGCCAGAGTGCAAGAGTTAATGATTCAATAACCCTATGTCTTGTATTTATAGCATGACAATCTTGGAGAACAAGTTAGCAATGGATTGGGTTTCCAAGCCCATAGCCGATCAGCCTAGGCAATCCCTAGGGATTCTGGAAGCTTCTTGTTCCTCTAATTCCATCTATAGTCCTTCTCTTATTCTCTAACGGTCGTTAGTCAGTTGTCGTTAATTACTTAACATCCGTTAGTCGTTATTTTTGTGTTTTAATAATTAAATACATAACGGTTTATATATTAATTATTATCCATTAATTCTTCATACGTAATGTGTGGAATCCCGTGGTCTCGAGTTCAATTCTAGACATACACATATTAATATTTGTCCACAAAACCAACAGCTCCCACTTGGAAATCTATTAATAGTGTAATGACATTGGTTAGCGTCTAGAAACACGCCAATGCCCCTAGTACAACTCGAGGATGGACTCCTAGAAAAACCATTTCGATGATTCATCATCATACTTATCCTTTTGTTACTAATATCATGTTAATAAAGATATGGATCTTAGTCATTCTTTAATTAACCATTCTGTTTCTCGTTGTTTCTGAATGAGCAAGATTACCAAATCATCTGAACGTATTCCAGATAGATCTTGGGCGTGGCCACGCAAACATCTTGTCAACCCTACTGTCACACCCCCAAATTTCGTGACTTGCAGCGGAATGAAGCATTCAGGGGCGCGACTGGTCATAGCACCAAAGTTGCAGTTATATTGAACGACCTAAAGTGTCGTTTAGAAAATACATGGTTTGATTATTTAAAAACATTCAGAGTTACAAAGATAGGTCCCAAAAGGTGAAACAAGTTTTCATAAAACAAGTTCATACAACTCAAACGATGGATAAGTGCATAAAATATAAAGTGAGACGCGTCGACTCCGCGACTCCATGATGTGTCCATATGCAAGCCAACATGCGATACCTTAAATACCTGAAAATACATTGCTAAAAATGGTCAACAAAAATGTTGGTGAGATCATAGGTTTATGTAAATGAAATGTTGTACGGATACCACAAGTATAAAGTGTATGACAAAACAATGCAACATAAAAATGAAACATTAGCTCTAAGCTCATGACCCTGAAACTAGACTGAATGAAATGCCCCAACCGAGTGTTTGCCAATCACTCAAATATGACAGAAATGAAATGCATTCGTTTGACCAGTTGGTGCTACCAACCCGAACGGAGGAGTCACCCTCAATAGATCTATTCACTCACTCTCGCTTGCTAACAATTAACGGTTCATGATAATAAAAGGGGACTTTAATATGGGCAATGTTGTAACTTAAGCAATGTAATGAGTTTGTATACTTTGGTCCGCATATGAAAATGGTGCAATGTATTCTCCCCCGAGAGTTTAGAAATCAATAAACAATTTAAAACGGAGCTATGAAAACTCACCTGATATGATACAGCAACAATGACAATGATGGATATGAGGAAATAAAGCTCGGTCTCTAACCGCGACCTATTTTGAATGATGTGATTCAATGTAAGCAATAATATGATGCAACACATGCAAATACGTATGTTAACAATACCACTTGTTAGTTTTGAAAATAACGTTTGTCGACGAAAAATACACTTTTGACGTCTCGTTAAGTTATAAACTACTTTTCGTGTAAATGTGTTGAAACGGTACTCCACGATCCTCCTTTGGTGTTCTATCGGCAAAATGTAACGTTTTCATCGCAATTTAATATTTTCCTTAACTTGTGAAAATATATCCAAAATGGCTTCGTGAAACTAGTCGCGAAATATTGCACGTTAAGTGCTAGTTGATCAAACTCGACGTTTTTGAAAACCTTGTAACAATGTATAAATGTCGTTTCATTTAACTTTTGATTGTACACGCCTCGATCAATTAGAAAATCGGCTATCAATGTTATGTCTCGCAAAAACACTAGTTTTTATACTTAAAACACTTTCTATTAGTGGCTGTCAAAATGAATATGGTACGTCGGGGTTCAAACGTGAATAACTCGGTCGTTATAAGCTCGTTTTCTACGTTCTTTACATCCACGGCTTCGTATAAACATGATCTAACATAATCTCAGTAGGTCGAGTCATCTAGATCACGTCTAACACCTCATTTTGTCCTTTGAATCTCGGCGATCAGCAACTAAATTTTCAGAAAATTAGTTTTCGTCGTCTAACTTTGAAAAATCATATCTCCTTCGTTATAAGTCGGTTTTTAGTGATTCTTGCGGCCATGGTTTCTTTTTTGAAAGAAATTTCTGAATATGAAGGCCAAAATATACCAAAAGTTACTGAGTTTTCCAGTTTACACAATTTTGGACAGAATCTTATTTATACTTGTTAAAACTCATTTTCTTGGTTCTAAACTTGATCATACTACTTCAAATCAACTCCACAAGTTCGCAAATCCTACCATACACCTTCTTAGGGTGTCTTGGGGTCCTAAAAATCACCAAACTTGGTGGATTTCATGAGATCATTAGTGAAACTTATAGATCTAGTGTTAAAGAGAGTTTATGTGCAAAAGTGGTATCTAAAACATAAGTAACCTGCATGAATAACTAATATAACTTGAAAATACATAAACATATGAATCAAATGAAAGTATAAGATGATCAAAATGTGTTCTTGAAACTTACTTGAATATTTGATGAGTTTTGGTAAGAAATGAGTAAGAAACTTGAGATTTAATCACAAAACCATAACTAGGAAGGTAAATGGAGCTTGATTATGACTTGTTCTTTGAAAAGTGATGGATTATCTTGGGTGTTCTTGGTTTGGCCGAATGGGGAAGAAGAAAAAGAAGAGATAAATTGCTTGGTTTAGCTAAAATGATCTTGTGTTATGTGATGTTGTTAGTGGAATGGAAATAAAATGACACAAAATTCATTAATGGTTTTTGGAGCATTAGGCTAAATGGGGGGGGGGGGGGGTTAGGGGGCGGCACATGTGGGTAATATGGAAGAGATTTGATGTTAATTAAGGAACTTGTCTCCTATTTATTTAGAATTAGTTAGTTTAAGGTATACATTGAGTGTTATCGGGTACCGAGTTAACTAGAAATAACTCGTGACGAGGTGAAATGAGATACGACGAAGTTGTAAAAATTATAAAATCATGTTCCTTGCAAGAATCGGGTGTTAGAATGATTATCGGAATGAAATTTCGTAAACCGACGGAGTTGTAAGCGTCAAACGAAAAATATAGCGATTGGTTTAAAAACACCGGGTAAAGTAATAATATAATCTCTATATCATTATAATTAGTTTGAAAATGTTTTAGGATCATTTTCGGGAGTATTGGGTATAACGTTAGTAGAAATGACTGAGTGGTAACGGTAATTAAACAATTAATCATACGTTAATGAAAATCACACATAAACCCATGCATGAATTGATATGGCAATGATGTTACTGATGATATGCAGACTACCCTAGTCTGTGTGATATGCCTTTACTGATGATGCATGAATACGCAGCTAAACCTAACTGGTTACGTGCATTTAAATACCCGTAAACCAAGTTTACGACATGATGAATGATGCCCATGAATAGTGATTTCCCTCCAGGAATGAATAGTGTCATGTGAATAGTAAATTTTTTGACGACTTCTCAAAGTCTCAAACTGACTTCAAAAATGATGAATAGTGATTGGTGAATAGTGATTGATGAATAGTAACTCATGAATAGTAAATGGTCGAGGTTTGGAAAATGACCTGAAATTACGAGTTGTGACAGTCGACCACCCTAAAAGGAATTTAGTCCCTGAATTCAGCTGATGTTGGTCTCTGGAGTGGTCTCGGTGAAAAGATGTGGGTATTTGAGTCGTATCTGGTCTTCCCGTTCCCAAGTAAACTCAGGACCTCTGCGAGAATTCCAGCGAACTTTTACGATCGGAATTCGACTTTGTTTCAACTGTTTGACCTTTCGGTCCATGATTTCTACCGGTTCTTCCACAAAGTTAAGCTTATCATCGATCTGAATTTCTTCCAATGGGATTACGAGCGTTTCGTCTGAAAGACATTTCTTGAGGTTTGAGACATGAAACGTGTTATGTACATTGCTGAGCTCTGACGGAAGCTCCAGTCTGTACGCTACCGGTCCGATCCTTTCCAGAATCTCGAACGGCCCAATGTATCTCGGGTTCAACTTCCCGCGTTTCTCAAATCGTATCACGCCCTTCCAAGGAGAGACTTTCAACATGAATTTGTCTCCAACCTGAAATTCTAATGGTTTACGTCAAACATTGGCATAACTTTTCTGTCGGCTTCTGGCTGCTTGGAGTCTTTCTCTAATCTGAATTATCTTTTCTGTTGTTTCTCTAACCAACTCTGGACCAGTTAGTTGTACATCACCAACTTCGGCCCAACAAACTGGGGACCTGCACTTACGACCATAGAGTGCCTCGAATGGTGCGGCTTTTATGCTCGTGTGATAACTGTTATTGTAAGAGAACTCTATCAATGGCAAATGGTTAGCCCAACCATTTCCAAAGTCAATGACACATGCCCTGAGCATGTCTTCCAATGTCTGAATCGTTCTCTCGCTCTGACCATCGGTCTGAGGATGATAGGCGGTACTCATGTCTAGTTTAGTCCCAAATGAATCTTGCAATGACTCCCAAAAGTTTGAAGTAAAGCGACTGTCTCTGTCGGAAATGATGGAAATTGGTGCACCGTGCCTTGAGACTATTTCCTTGGCGTAATGTCTAGTGAGCTGATCCATAGTATAAGTCTCTTTGATTGGAATGAAATGAGATGACTTGGTAACACGATCAACTATTACCCAAATAGCATCGTAACCTCCTGATGTTTTGGGAAGTTTAGTGACAAAGTCCATTGTAATGCGTTCCCATTTCCACTGGGGAATCTCTGGTTGCTGAAGTAATCCTGATGGCTTCTGGTACTCGGCTTTCACTTTAGCACAAGTAAGGCATTTACTGACATACGTAGCTATCTCTGCTTTCATATTCGGCCACCAATAAAGTTTTTTGAGATCCTGATACATCTTATCAGAACCTGGGTGAATAGAGTACTTCGAATTGTGTGATTCGTGCATGATCAACTCTCGTATTCCACCATAGAGAGGTATCCAGCTTCTATCCTTGAAGCATAATGTTACATCTGATCTCCTTACTAAACCGTTTGCATTATCTTGCATTCCTTTGAGAGTTTCACTTGGTAGGTTTTCTTCCTTGAGTGCCTCGACTTGGGCCTCGAGGATCATTGATGGTAGTGGTGAAATGATAGTCATTCCCAATGATCTGACTCTCAAAGGCTTGAGTCTTTCTTTCCGACTGAGTGCATCTGCCACAACATTGGCTTTTCCTGGGTGATATCTGATTTCACAGTCGTAATCACTAAGTAGTTCCAACAAACGACGTTGCTTCATGTTAAGTTCCTTCTGATCAAGAATGTACTGTAAGCTTTTTTGGTCTGTAAATACTACACACTTTGTTCCATAAAGATAATGCCTCCAAATCTTGAGTGCGAAAACCACGGCACCCAACTCTAAGTCGTGAGTAGTGTAGTTCTTCTCATGCTTCTTAAGCTGACGAGATGCATAAGCTATCACCTTCTCGTTTTGAATTAGCACTGCCCCAAGTCCTTTGTTTGAAACATCGCAATATACCACGAAGTTTTCAATCCCTTCTGGCAATGACAAAATTGGCGCGCTGCAAAGTTTCTGTTTCAATAACTGAAAAGCGGTTTCTTGCTTTTCTCCCCAATCGTACTTCTGGTTCTTTTGTGTCAACTTGGTCAGTGGCTTAGCTATCTTGGAAAACCCTTCAATGAACCTTCTGTAATATCCGGCAAGTCCAAAGAATTGACGAATTTCTGTGGGAGTTTTTGGTGTTGCCCAATCTTTAATTGCCTGAATCTTTGTTGGATCAACCAGTAGTCCCTGACTATCAATGACGTGACCAAGAAATTGTACTCTTCTGATCCAAAAATCACACTTTGAGAATTTGGCGTACAGTTTCTCTTTCTTGAGCAGCTCTAAAATCGTTCTAAGGTGTTCTCGGTGCTCTTCTTCACTCCTTGAGTAAATAAAGATATCGTCAATGAATACGATCACAAACTTATCTAGATATGGCTTGCACACCCTGTTCATGAGATCTATGAACACAGCTGGTGCGTTGGTTAGTCTGAACGGCATTACCTGAACTTCATAATGGCCATAGCGTGTTCTGAATGCTGTCTTCGGGATATCATCCTCCCGAACTCTAAGCTGATGGTAACCCGATCTCAAGTCGATCTTGGAGTAATAACTGGAACCTTGCATTTGATCAAACAAATCGTCGATCTTGGGAAGTGGATAACGATTCTTCACCGTTAATTTGTTTAGCTCTCGATAATCAATGCACATTCTGAAAGATCCATCTTTCTTCTTTACAAACAAAACTGGTGCTCCCCAAGGCGAGGAACTCGGCCTAATGAATCCTTTATCCAAGAGCTCTTGCAATTGGTTCGACATCTCGTGCATTTCTGAAGGTGCAAGTCGATATGGTGCTCGCGCAACTGGTGCGGCTCCTGGCACTAAGTCAATCTGAAATTCGACTTGGCGAGTAGGTGGATGTCCTGGTAAGTCTTCTGGAATGACTTCTGGAAAATCTTTAACCGTTGGCACATCATCAAGTCGCTTCTCCTCCGACTTCTTTTCTGTGATATTAGCCAAGAATGCATAACAGCCCTTCTTTATGTATCTCTCTGTTTTAATGCTCGAGATGATGCTGAGTCTAGTCCCACTGCGTTCTCCGCGAACGACCAATGTTTCACCATCATAAGGAAGATGAACAACTTTTTCATCACAGATGATTCTGGCATGATGTCGAGATAACCAATCCATTCCGATGACAATATCGAAACTTCCAAGTTCTACTGGCATGAAATCTATATTGAACGGGTGATTGAGAAAATTGAGAGTGCAAACACGAATGATCGTTTCGGTGCCAACTAAACTACCATTAGCTAGTTCAATGTGATATGGAGTGTCTAATGCGGTTGGTTCAATGTTGAGTAGTTGTGCAAATGCAGTAGAAACAAAACTTCTATCGGCTCCTGAATCAAATAGTATGGATGCATAATGATTATTAATGAGGAACGTACCCGTAACGACATTCGGGTCCTCCCTGACCTCTTCTCCTCCAAGGACATAAGCTCTTCCTCTAGCTGTTCCACCTTGGTTATTGTTTCCCTGATTATTTCCTTTCGAACATTCCGTCTTGAAGTGTCAAACTTCTCCACAACCAAAGCATGCTACTGGGGGCTTCTGATTATCAACCACAATCGGAGCTTTGCAATCCCTGGTCGAATGACCAACCTTTCTACAGTTCCCACACGGATTCGGACAATTTCCAGGGTTATGATGGGTTTGACATTTGTTGCACTTGGGTAAAGTACCATTGTAACCTCTTTTCTCAGCTTGACCTGCAACATAGGCCTTTGCAGTTTCCTGCCTCTTGGGTGGTGGTTGAGTAACATTGCTACTCTGGTTGTTATCCCGATTTCTCTTCTTGTTGTTGTTATTGGAATTGTTTCGGTTGCTGTTATAGTTGTTGTTGTTTCGGTAGTTGTTGGAATTGTTGTTGTAATTATGGTTACTATTGGTGTTGTTGTTGTTGTTTGAAGTAATTCCTTTCTTCACTATCTGAGCCATGAGTTTCTGATACATTCTGATTTCCTCATCCAATGTTTGCGGGTCAAAAGAAATCACATCACCACAGATGTTGTGAGGTAATCCTCCAATGAAATTCTCTAATAGCTTCTCAGTGTCCGGAACCATTGTCGGACATAATGCTGCCAATTCCTGAAACCTCCTGATATATGCCTCAATATCATTACCTGCTGTCACTAGCTCATAAAACTCTGTTTCCATCTTTTTCACTTCTGTTCGTGGGCAAAACTTCTTTGTCAGCAACTTCTTGAATTCGTCCCATGTAAGCTTGTAAGCATTCTCCATTCCCATGGGCTTTGCATACGAATTCCACCATGACATAGCTTCCCCAATGAGTGTACTATTAGCAAACTTTACCTTGCTGTCCTCTGGACAGTTGCATAGAAGGAATACTGATTCTGTCTTTTCAAACCATCGGATCATGGAAGTGGCCCCTTCAGTGCCTTTGAATTTTTCCGGATCACCACTCTTGAAATCTTTGTATGTACATTTACGACCATTTGTACCATTGGTATCTGTTCCTGCGGCTTTCACGGTTTCTGCCAGCGAAGCGGCTTCAGCAGCAGCTCCAGCTACAGCAGCTCTTTTTGTAACCAATGTTGCCTCTATACTGTCGGCAACAAGCTTTCTGAACTCGGCTGGTGTCATAGCAGTAGTGGCTCTTTTGGGTGGCATAATTCTTCACAATCACAAAAGATAACAAAAATGAGAATCCACAATAGAAAATGATCATCATACACAATATATACAACCACAACATGTATATACATCCACAAAACATATAAATACAACCACAGCATGTATAACTACAATGAAACCACAACAAAAAATCATAAATATAATCACAACGCACATGAATATAATACATGAAAATTTCGGTTACGCAGATCGACATCATAAAATAGCACAACGAAAATCCTGCATAGTAGAGTCACACTTGATATATTTGTTTGTACTACATGCAAAAGACAACAAGTCCTAACTATGTTCCACATCCCGGGACTAGGATAATAATGTACAAGCTACCTGATAAAGGTCTAACACTAGGCACCGCCTCCAGGTGCTCCATCTAGCCTGCGGAAAATCCTCTGAAGATCCCTAGACATAGCAACAGCGATCTATTCTAGGTGCTGAACTCGAAGTTGAAGATCAGTCTCCCTAGTCTCTGATGCATATAACCTAGCCTGAACTGAAGATAACTCACTGGCATGGCGATGATGCTCATCCTGGGACATCTGTGCTCTATCGACTAACCCCGGCATCTCCTGCCTCAGCTGGGTGATATGCTCTGAACTCTCCAACTAACGAGCCTCTAAACCCTGGTGTGACACATCAGTGGCAACCCTGACCTGGATCAATCCCTCGACCTCCTCCTCTATAGCCTCAATATGGCTCACTGGGGTCTCATCTAAATGAGCTAATGCCCTGTCAATCTCTCCCTTAAGCTGATCTAGTCGCGAGTCAAATGTAGCAGCAGTAAGCAGTCTGTCAGCAGCAGCCCTCGAGCTCTCACCAACCTCGAATCTGCTGGGTGGTGTTGTCTCTGTGGCATCTGAAGTATCTGGTGATGGAATATCAAGACGAGCCCGTTTCTTGAGCGGTAGGTCTGACATAGGAGTAGGATCCCTGATATGAACTGGTGCTAATAGGGATGGCAATGGTGGAGACAATGATGATAAGGATGGTAAGGGTGATAATGGTGATGGTGTACTGAATGCCACACTCCTCCTCGCTGTCAAGCGGCGACAGAGTGGATGAGATGAAGTAAGTGATGATGGTGGTGGTAGGGATACAAATGCAGCTGGTGACCTGACAGTGAGACGATGAACCCGCTTAGCAGCAGTGCGCTTCATGCGCGGCCCACCTGGATATATACGGTAAACTCGACCATATTGTACAAAATCTCCTGGCTGGATAACTGGAACAACTCTAGGACTACGAAGGATCACAGGTGACAGTGGTGGGGTAGGCACGACTTCCCCCCTCCTCAAAGGGTCCTGTCTCAGCCTCTGACATCACAGGTGAAGACTGTGGAGTAGGCTCCACTGATGACAAAATGATAGTGGGTAGTGGGGATGATGTAACCGACTCTAGTATGATGGAGGGTAGTGAGGAAGTATCGTCTTACTCAGAGTCCGATGAGATAACAATAGGGTGTGAATCCGAAGACATCACTGTGACAATAGATGTGAAATAAAAGTAAATAAACATTTACACAATGTGGGTTATGATGAAATGATATATGTATGAAATCGCAATCACTACATATGATATAATGAATATGCACTTATGCTACAATGATGAGATGCTATGATGGTGCAGTTATAGTCTAGGATATAATGGGCAACCTAGTTCGCTATAACCTTTGCTCTGGCACCAATCTGTCACACCCCCAAATTTCGTGACTTGTAGCGGAATAAAGCATTCAGGGGCGCGACTGGTCATAGCACCAAAGTTGCAATTATATTGAACGACCTAAAGTGTCGTTTAGAAAATACATCGTTTGATTATTTAAAAACATTCAAAGTTACAAAGCTAGGTCCCAAAAGGTGAAACAAGTTTTCATAAAACAAGTTCATACAACTCAAACGATGGATAAGTGCATAAAATATAAAGTGAGACGCGTCGACTCCGCGACTCCATGATGTGTCCATATGCAAGCCAACGTGCGATACCTTAAATACCTAAAAATACATTGCTAAAAATGGTCAACAAAAATGTTGGTGAGATCATAGGTTTATGTAAATGAAATGTTGTACGGATACCACAAGTATAAAGTGTATGACAAAACCATGCCACATAAAAATGATACATTAGCTCTAAGCTCATGACCCCGAAGCTAGACTGAATGAAATGCCCCAACCGAGTGTTTTCCAATCACTCTAATTTGACAGAAATGAAATGCGTTCGTTTGACCAGTTGGTGCTACCAACCCAAACGGAGGAGACACCCTCAATAGATCTATTCACTCACTCTCGCTTGCTAACAATTAACGGTTCATGATAATAAAAGGGTGTGAGGATCTTGTTTATACACGGTTAAGGTGGTTAAACCTTGTGTCTTTGTGTATGAGATATATTGACTTAATATGATTAAGCACGCGGAATTTACTTAACCACACTTAGAAGGTTATGTATGTTATGGAAATGGAAGAATTATGTTTGTTACTTAACAATGAACAAAGAAAGTATTTCACTAAACGATTCAATATTATTCAAAATAATACGAGTGATCTTGAGTTTTTCACTAGGGTTACAAAACCTTGAATCTTATGTTACAACTTGTGATTTTTGTTTGTTCTATGTCTTAACAGTTATGAGACTCTGTTATGCATGTGTTTTTTATATTGTGTATCCAAAAACTAAGTCTAAGATCTCTTTTATAGTTGCAAGAGATCTTTACAAATTTGCTAAAAGTCTTGACCGACTTACTTGGTTAACTTATTCATATTGGTGTCAGTACATAAGATACAACATGTATCTATGTATACAACTTGTTAACTAAGCACATGGAGTAAGATATTATCTACCGTATATGTTTGACCAAAATACAATAAATATCTTTTCGATCTTATCCTATGAGTCACTGATCAGCAGTACTTTGATGAAGCAGCAGTACTTTGATCATGAACTAGCAGTACCTTGATGTACTAGCAGTACTTTGATGTACGAGCAGTACCTTGACTTAGAGTAATTTCTAATACTCTAATCTTCAGAATATTTAATTCCCAACAATCCTCCCCTAAACATGTGAATTAATTCAAACATGTTTTTCTGAATTAAATGAGGACTTGTGAAGATCTTTCAAACACTTCTTGAATCTGAACATTCTTCTATTCTGAACTCATCTGCTTTGTTCTTCTTTGACTTCAGCAAATATCAAAACATTGTACCAAAAGATGGTGCAATTTCCTTGGATGGAGGAATTGTAAGAGGCAATGATGCTGTGTATCTTGGATGCTTGTTTCAACAAGTGAAATCATCTAACCAGCATGTCTTTGAAGTGAAATTGAAACTTTTCTTCGTTTGATCTAGATAGAACTTTCTCCTTTAGGAATGCTTCATCCCTTCTAGATATTTGATCTGTTCTAATCATTTTCAACCTCTACATCATCTTGTATGCTCTTGTCTTCTCCTTCCATATATTGGTTTACTCTTCCTTTTCTGGGCAATTATTTCCTTCTCTGAGATTATAACCTCCCCTGAAGTAAATAACTTTTGTTTCCTCCCCTTGTTTGGAAGATCTCACTATGTACTAAAGAACTTCTCTTCATATCACCTGATCTATCAGTTTGAACTTATTTTCAGACAATATTGTACATGAAGCCATCAATTCCTTAAGAGTTTAAATTGCTGTCCTCATCACTTCTAGGTGTGTTAACTCCTATGAGAGGTGAATCAGTGGACATTTTGATTCATAATCCATAAATGAATGGTTTTTCTGAATCCTTGAAAATCCTTTTAAGAAATCATTTAACTTAGTAGTATGTTCATGATTTTAGAATTGAAAAATCATACTACATTCAACCATTTTGAAAGAATCAAGTGTGTAACAGACACCTAATCAAAATTTCGGTTTAAAAATAACCTCTGGTTGTGTGAGAACCAATGTATTTCAGTTATCACTAACTGCCTGTGAAAAGATAAATCTATTCAAAAGATTTTCTTGACAGGGTTTCCAGCTCATAGTAATTGTTACCTCCAACACAAGTGTTAGATTCACTTTCACTAGCTGTTATTTCTATCAGATGTCCTTAGACTAACTCATTATACTTGAAAGTATAAAATGATAGAAAGTGAGTTGTATCAGTTACTATCTGATCAACTAAGTCATCAATTCAATTGTGAAATATCATAACTAGATTTCAAGAAAGAAGTTTTAAGGAGGTTTAATTCCTAAACTCAGTCCATCATAAATCTACTATGGTCAGCAATATGATAGGCATTCTGCTGTTCCCATTTCACTTGAAATATCCTTTGTGTTTACATATTCATACCTGAAATAGTTAGTCTAAAACCAAAAGAACAATGTACAAAGTACTTGTCTTGCATTAGATTAATCATAAAACCAACTGTATGAATAACACAATTCAAATTTTGATATAGCAGTACCTTATAAATCCAGCAGTACTTTCAAAAATTTATGTACAAAAACACATCATATTGAAAATTTAAAGATTAAGCATTCCAATACTTGCTATTAAGTACTGAAACCTTGAAACATCAAAAGCTTTTGTTAACAGATCTGCAAAATTATGCTCTGAAGCAATTTTAAGAACTTGAATTAATCTTTTCTCATTGCAATCTCTTATAAAGTGATGCCTAATTTCAATGTGTTTTGTTTTAGAGTGTTGTACCGGATTTTTAATAATACAAATTGTACTACTATTATCAATATAAATAACAGTGTTTAAGAAATTGTACCCATAATCAAGGAGTTGGTTTTGAAGCCATAGAACTTGACTAGAGCAACTTGCAGCAGCTATATATTCAGCTTCAGTTGTTGAATTTGCCACACTTGTTTGCTTCTTACACTGCCATGAGACAAGTCTACACCCAAGGAATTGACATCCTCCAGTTGTTGACTTTCTGTCTAAGCTAGCACCAGCATAATCACTATCCGAATATGCTACCAAATCAAAAGGAGATTCTCTAGAATACCATATACCCAACCTTGGTTGACCTTTAAGATATCTAAAAATTCTCTTGACTGCAGTTAAATGAGAAACCTTTGGAGTAACTTGAAATCTTGCACAGACACAAACAGGAAACATGATATCAGGTCTAGATGATGTAAGATACATCAAAGAGCCTATCATAGATCTGTAATTGTGTACATCTACATTTTCTCCATCTTCATCTTTCAGAAGGTGCTTCTCTGAGTCCATTAGTGTGCTTGCTATTTTTGAATCAGCAAATTGAAATTTTCTAAGTACCTCTGCAACATATTTGTCTTGACTAATAAATATGCCTTCAGATGATTGCTTAACTTGCAAACCCAAAAAGAATGTAAGTTCTCCCATAGAACTCATCTGAAACTTATCTTTCATAAGCTTCTCAAATTCTAAACACATTTCCTTCCCTGTAGATCCAAAGATAATGTCATCCACATACACCTGCACTAACAGAAGATCCTTCTTGTGCTGTTTGATGAAAAGTGTCTGATCAATCTTTCCTCTTTGAAATCCATTTTCTAATAAATAGGAAGCAAGTGTTGCATACCAAGCTCTTGGTGCCTGATGAAGGCCATAGAGAGCTTTCACTACTCTGTACACTTTGTTTGGATGTAATGGATCAATGAAACCAGGAGGTTGTGAAACATACACCTCTCTTTCAATTTTACCATATAAAAATGCGCTTTTGACATCCATTTGGTAGACTGTGAAGCCTAAAAATGAAGCATAAGCAAGAAACAGCCTAATTGCCTCAATCCTTGCTACTGGAGCATAAACTTCATCATAATCTATTCCTTCTTCTTGTGTGTACCCTTGTGCTACTAGTCTAGCCTTATTCTTGATCACAATTCCTCTGTCATCCCTTTTGTTCTTAAAAACCCATCTAGTGCCAATTAGCTTCTCACCTGTAGGTAAATCAGCTAGCACCCAAACCTTTTGAATCTTGAACTGAAGAAGCTCTTCTTGCATAGCCTCTACCCAGCTTGAATCATCTAGGGCTGTAAGAATATTCTTTGGTTCCTTTTGAGAGAGAAAACATACAAATAAACATGAGTTTGAAAGTTCATGTTGTTTTGAAGCATAAAGGGCATCAAGAATCCCTTGTTGGTCTGAAGAGACTAGTTGTCTTCTTGTCTTCACACCAGATTGTATATCTCCTATCACATTATCTAGGGAATGAACTTTGTGAATTCTTGTGTGTGGGGTAGTGGGAACATGATAAGATGATGAAAGATTAGTCAAATCCACTTCATCTTCTTGAAATTCTGCATCTTTTGAGTGTGAAGGACCAGCAGTACCTTCAACTGAACTAACAGTTCCTTCAAATGAACCACCAGTACCTTGAGAAGTACTCACAGTACTTTGCTCTGTCTCAACAGTACTTTCAATATTCAACATATTGAGTTGTTCCTCTGTTCCAACATCTTTTCTTTGAGCCTCAACATCCTCTTTTGCTTTATCAGAAGAAGATTCATCATTGTTTAAAGCTAAATCCACACTGGTACTTGACCACAATGGCATAATGACATCAGATTGATCTTTATCTAACTCCACCTCATTTATTGCTTGTGAACCTGAAAAATTATTAGTTTCTGCAACAACAGGTAAATAATTCATAGAGTTTGTTAGATAATCAAGATCAAATATCCATTTTGGTCCTTGACCTACTACATTGGATTTGTTTTCCTGAAACTCCACATGTAGTTCTTCTTGAACTTTCTCAGTTCTTAAGTTGTAAACTCTAAAAGCTTTGCTAACAAGAGAATATCCAACTAAGAAACCTTCATCTGCTTTACCATCAAATTTTCCTAAATGGTCTAAGGTATTGAGAATTGTCACATGACATCCAAAAGGTCTAAGAAATCCTATTGCAGGAGTTCTACCATTAAAGAGTTCATATGATGTCTTATTGTGAGGCTGCACAACTAAAACTCTATTTTGAACATAGCAAGCAGTGTTAATTGCCTCTGCCCAAAAGATTATTGGTAGCTTAGAATCAGCTAACATTGTTCTAGCAGCTTCAATTAGTGTTCTATTCTTTCTTTCAACCACTCCATTCTGTTGTGGTGTTCTAGCAACACTATATTCTCTCCTAATACCTTTTTCTTTGCAGAAATCATCCATAACTCTATTTCTAAACTCTGTCCCATTATCACTCCTAATGATTTTGACTTTCTTGCTTACTTGGTTTTCTATCAGTGTAATGAATTCCTTAAGAATGCTTGATGTCTCATCCTTAGTGGCTAAAAAGAAAACCCATGTAAATCTGCTATAGTCATCAGTTATAACAAGACAATATTTTTTATGTTGTATACTCCTTACTGAAACTGGTCCAAATAAGTCCATATGCAGCATAAACAATGACTGATTGATAGAGTTAAAAATTTTGGGCTTACAAGTGGCTTTGTGTTGTTTGCCTTTTAGACAAGCAATGCATGTTTGATCATTTTCAAATCTTTTGTGAGGTAAACCTCTTACCAAACCATTCTTAACAATTTTATTTATGGTTTTGAAGTTAATATGACCAAGCCTTCTATGCCATAACATTGATTCATCCAATGTGGCCTTTGATACAAGACAAGTTAAATCTTCTTTAGGAATGATATTCTTCATATCAACACTATACATGTTGGCCTTTCTAGGAATTCTAAGAAGTACTTGATTTTCATCAGGCATCTTAAAATCCTTAGATAGAACAAGACATTCAGTGTCAGTAAAAAGTACATTATTCTTTTTGTCACACATTTGTGAAACACTAAAAAGATTATACTTTAACTCTTGTACATAGTACACATTTTCAAAATCTAAATTTCCGGTTTTAATAGTACCTTTACCAGAAATTTTGCCACGAAAACCACCTCCAAAGGTAACATATCCTCCATTGAATTCTTGAAAATCTGAAAGATAAGACATGTTGCCCGTCATGTGATTGGAACATCCACTATCTGAGTATCCTTGATCTTGATGATCAATAGAATGTCCCTGCACACAAATAAGAAAGTTAGTTTTCTTTGGGGATCCAAGCCATTACTGACTTGAATCTGCCTCTTGCATCAATATAGTTTAATCTTTTAAGGACTGTTGATGCAATATTGGATTTTTGAATCCAACATGCTGAGGCCTTAACAGCATTTGTCCTATTACCCTTGGCAGCAGAGTGAATAACATGTTTAGCAGAGTTTGCTAACTTTGAAGTCACACCCTTTGGTCTCCAAATTTGTTTGTGGACCACTGCTTTTGATTGAATGGGCCTTAGAACAGTTTTAGATGCATGTTTGAAAGTTGTTTTTGCATCCTTAGCTGTTGATTTTGGGTTAACAGTCATTAAAGGTCTAACAGTACCTTGAGATTTACCAGTACTTTGAGTTTGAACTGGCAGTACTTTGTCAACAGGACCTTTTTGTCTATCAGGACCTTTGAGTCCAGACTTGTTTGAGACTGTTCTGGGTTTAGTTCTATGAGTATTAGAGTGAAAAAGAGTTTGAGGAGTTTGCCTTTTGTAGTTCACCCTATTGTATTCATACCCAGTTACCCTTTGGTTGCAGAAAGCTGCAAGATGGTCAAAACTACCACATGTATAACAAGCTTTATTATAAAAAGCAAAGTCATCACCTAATTGGTTAGACTTGAGGTTGTTCCAATTCCTTTGGTTACCTCTGGGCTTGTTTGTAGTTCTATATTGTTCACAATATCTAACTGGTTTCCTAACAGTACCTTTACCATTTGACTTAGGCCTGTTAGTGTTGTGATTGACTATCTTAGGAAGACTTGTTCCTACTTTCTTAACCAATACAGGTTTAGACATAACCTGTTCTTCTTCACTATCACTATCAGTTGTGCAATCTTCAACAACTATAGCATCTCCTTTCTTAACAAAGGACACCTTGTCCTGATAAGATAAAGTTTTATCTAAACTTTTACTTACCTTCTCTATCTTTGGAGATTTAGTGACCTTAGAACCATATTCCATGATTGGTTCTTGAAACTCAGGTAACCCTGTGTGTGCTAAATCAATACCTGGAGGTGAATGAACACCTCTGTATGGTGGGGGTACAGACTTAAATCCAACACCAGAATTAACTTTATCAATAACTTGGGCTTCCCAAAGCTTATTGAATCCTTCTGAGGAATGTGCTAATACATCCACAGAAACCTTTACATTTTCTCTTTCATTCTTATGTTTAGCTAATGATTCATTCAACTCAACAATACACTCATCTCTGATCTTAATGTCATTTTTTAGTATATTGATGTCATCAGCAAAATGAATTTCAATATTTTTAAAATGTAAAACTTGTTTTTCTAAAACACCTAGACCTCTTTTATGATTAGCCAAATTAAACAAAGAATCAAGCAGCTCTTGTTTATGAGCTTCAAATCTCTTATTAAGGTCTTCATAAGCTTTAAGATTAGGACATGATTCAGTACAAGATGTAATATTGTTTACCTCTGAATCAGAATGAGCCATTAGAGCAAATTCATTGGCCAAAAGAGCAGCATTAGGTGGTACATCCTCTTCAATAGCCATAGAGCTCCAATCATAACCAATACCATCAATAGCCAACATAGCCTTTGGCTCTTCAACAGTAACTTCCTTTTTCCTATCTTGCTTATACCATGTGTTTCTATTCTCCTGCTTTCTTGGGCTTCTACACTCCTTAGCAAAGTGTCCTAACCTATGACAGTTGAAACACTCTACTTTCTTTTTATCAAACCCAGCAGTATCATTACCATTTATGGTAATCTGCTTCCCAGTTCTTTGCCAATACTTCTTAGCCCTCATGCTAAGCAAAGCAACCTGCCATTTAATATCCATAGCTTCCAAATCATCACCATCTACCTGCTCAAGGTCTTCATGGTTGAGAGGAGAGCCATTAGATTGACTGGTAATAAAAGCATAGAATGTTGAATCTCCAAGACCAGCAACATCCTTGTGAGAACTTGTGGAAGGAGCACTTTCACCTTCATCTACCTCTTCACTCTTACTAATACTAGGAACTGACAAGAGTGCCACGTTTCCAGAACTAGTACCATAATTACCAGATTTCTTTAGACTTTGTTCAACAATTTTGAAGTTGTTGTACAAATCATTGAGCTTCATGGTTTCAATGTCTGGTTTGTTCATCCAGACAATAACATGAGTATGGAACTCATCAGGTAGACTTCTTAAAAACTTCATGTTGAGATCTTCCTTCTCTGTCTCAACACCCAACACAGCTAACTGACTGACAAGCTTATGTAATCTTGAGAATAGCTTATCAAGAGACTCATTACTAAAAGCAGTAAAGTTTTCAAATTGTTGCTTTAGTAGTGTCTTCTGTGTCTTTTTGGTAGTTTCATTACCACCAAAATATGCACAAATCTCTTCAAAAAGAGTTTTTGCATCAAGATACTTGTTGAATGATAGCATCTGCTCACCAGGAATGGTCATAAGCAGCAAATTTCTTGCTTTCTGATCATTTCTCTTCAGTATCTTCTCTTCATTTGACACTGGTCCAGTATTCCTTTTTCTACTTGTTTTACCTTCTAGAACAACCTCTGAGTAGCTTGGTGAAAAGGAATCACCATATATAATTATATCCCAAAGAGTATAATCTTGGACCATGAAATATTGCTCAATTCTCATCCTCCATAACTCAAACTCATTGGGTTTGATTATGGGCAACTTTGCAGCAACATTTGTTTGAACATCATGAGCTTCCATTTCTGTTTCTTCTAATTCAAATATATCAACCTCTAGCTCTGATACCAACTGTGAGGATCTTGTTTATACACGGTTAAGGTGGTTAAACCTTGTGTCTTTGTGTATGAGATATATTGACTTAATATGATTAAGCACGCGGAATTTACTTAACCACACTTAGAAGGTTATGTATGTTATGGAAATGGAAGAATTATGTTTGTTACTTAACAATGAACAAAGAAAGTATTTCACTAAACGATTCAATATTATTCAAAATAATACGAGTGATCTTGAGTTTTTCACTAGGGTTACAAAACCTTGAATCTTATGTTACAACTTGTGATTTTTGTTTGTTCTATGTCTTAACAGTTATGAGACTCTGTTATGCATGTGTTTTTTATATTGTGTCTATCCAAAAACTAAGTCTAAGATCTCTTTTATAGTTGCAAGAGATCTTTACAAATTTGCTAAAAGTCTTGACCGACTTACTTGGTTAACTTATTCATATTGGTGTCAGTACATAAGATACAACATGTATCTATGTATACAACTTGTTAACTAAGCACATGGAGTAAGATATTATCTACCGTATATGTTTGACCAAAATACAATAAATATCTTTTCGATCTTATCCTATGAGTCACTGATCAGCAGTACTTTGATCATGAACTAGCAGTACCTTGATGTACTAGCAGTACTTTGATGTACGAGCAGTACCTTGACTTAGAGTAATTTCTAATACTCTAATCTTCAGAATATTTAATTCCCAACAATTAACGGTTTATGATAATAAAAGGGGACTTTAATCTGGGCAATGATGTAACTTAAGCAATGTAATGAGTTTGTATACTTTGGTCCGCATATGAAAATGGTGCAATGTATTCTCCCCCGAGAGTTTAGAAATCAATAAACAATTTAAAACGGGGCTATGAAAACTCACCTGATATGATATAGCAACAATGACAATGATGGATATGATGAAATAAAGCTCGGTCTCTAACCGCGACCTATTATGAATGATGTGATCCAATGTAAGCAATAATGACGTCTCGTTAAGTTATAAACTACTTTTCGTATAAATGTGTTGAAACGGTACTCCACGATCCTCGTTTGGTGTTCTATCGGCAAAATGTAGCGTTTTCATCGCAATTTAATATTTTCCTTAACTTGTGAAAATATGTCCAAAATGGCTTCGTGAAACTAGTCGCGAAATATTGCACGTTAAGTGTTAGTTGATCAAACTCGACGTTTTTGAAAACCTTGTAACAATGTATAAATGTCGTTTCATTTAACTTTTGATTGTACACGCCTCGATCAATTAGAAAATCGGCTATCAATGTTATGTCTCGCAAAAACACTAGTTTTTATACTTAAAACACTTTCTATTAGTGGCTGTCAAAATGAATATGGTACGTCGGGCTTCAAACGTGAATAACTCGGCCGTTATAATCTCGTTTTCTACGTTATTTACATCCCCGGCTTTGTATAAACATGAACTAACATAATCTAAGTAGGTCGAGTCATCTAGATCACATCTAACACCTTGTTTTGTCCTTTGAATCTCGGCAATCAGCAACTAAATTTTCAGAAAATTAGTTTTCGTCGTCTAACTTTGAAAAATCATATCTCCTTCGTTATAAGTCGGTTTTTTGTGATTCTTGCGGCCACGGTTTCTTTTTTGAAATAAATTTCTGAATATGAAGGCCAAAATATACCAAAAGATACTGAGTTTTCCAGTTTACACGATTTTGGACAGAATCTTATTTATACTTGTTAAAACTCATTTTCTTGGTTCTAAACTTGATCATACTACTTCAATTCAACTCCACAAGTTCGCAAATCCTACCATACACCTTCTTAGGGTGTCATGGGGTCCTAAACATCACCAACCTTGGTGGATTTCATGAGATCATTAGTGAAACTTATAGATCTAGTGTTAAAGAGAGTTTATGTGCAAAAGTGGTATCTAAAACATAAGTAACTTGCATGAATAACTAATATAACTTGAAAATACATAAACATATGAATCAAATGAAAGTATAAGATGATCAAAATGTGTTCTTGAAACTTACTTGAATATTTGATGAGTTTTGGTAAGAAATGAGTAAGAAACTTGAGATTTAATCACAAAACCATAACTAGGAAGGTAAATGGAGCTTGATTATGACTTGTTCTTCAAAAAGTGATGGATTATCTTGGGTGTTCTTGGTTTGGCCGAATGGGGAAGAAGAAAAAGAAGAGAGAAATTGCTTGGTTTAGCTAAAATGATCTTGTGTTATGTGATGTTGTTAGTGGAATGGAAATAAAATGACACAAAATTCATTAATGGTTTTTGGAGCATTAGGCTAAATGGGAGGGTTAGGGGGGCGGCACATGTGGGTAATATGGAAGAGATTTGATGTTAATTATGGCACTTGTCTCCTATTTATTTAGAATTAGTTAGTTTAAGGTATACATTGAGTGTTATTGGGTACCAAGTTAACTAGAAATAACTCGTGACGAGGTGAAATGAGATACGACGAAGTTGTAAAAATTATAAAATCATGTTCCTTGCAAGAATCGGGTGTTAGAATGATTATCGGAATGAAATTTCGTAAACCGACGGAGTTGTAAGCGTCAAACGAAAAATATAGCGATTGGTTTAAAAACACCGGGTAAAGTAATAATATAATCTCTATATCATTATAATTAGTTTGAAAATGTTTTAGGATCATTTTCGGGAGTATTGGGTATAACGTTAGTAGAAATGACTGAGTGGTAACGGTAATTAAACAATTAATCATACGTTAATGAAAATCACACACAAACCCATGCATGAATTGATATGGTAATGATGTTACTGATGATATGCAGACTACCCTAGTCTGTGTGATATGCCTTTACTGATGATGCATGAATACGCAGCTAAACCTAACTGTTTACGCGCATTTAAATACCCGTAAACCAAGTTTACGACATGATGAATGATACCCTTAAATAGTGATTTTCCTCCAGGAATGAATAGTGTCATGTGAATAGTAAAATTTTTGACGACTTCTCAAAGTCTGAAACTGACTTCAAAAATGATGAATAGTGATTGGTGAATAGTCATTGATGAATAGTAACTCATGAATAGTAAATTGTCGAGGTTTGAAAAATGACCTGAAATTACGAGTTGTGACACCTACGAGGGGCCCAACAGTATTAAACTTCAAAACAAATTAGAAGGAACAAATTCTCTCTTGACTACGAGTATAACCCATGAACTTTGCAACACTCCTGAAAACAATCCTTATGGCTACCAGTAACGTATAGCGGTAAATTGCTTTACAGAAATGCACTACATCCATGAAAGTTATCTGGTATCTCATGTATGAGGATAATTATATTCATGATTTACTTGATGACAAGATCCATAAAGTAAACTCATGAAGTTGGGATAAGTCCTATATTCAATTTATTGAATATCATGTGAAATTGGCATGTCAACGCATCAATATTCTTTCAAGTATATTCTACCAATACTCAGATTTGTCTTAATTTAATGATATTCCCATATCATTAATCGACAACGGAAAATTTAGAATAATTAAATTATTCAAGGATTAAACATGCAAATACAGGAAACAATCTATTATTAATGAAAACAAACGTATCAAGTACTTTAATTCATTGTAAATAATAATTGCTTAACATCCCTTATCCAAATACTAAATAGATCAATGCATGATAATTCTAGTTTATGAATTATGCCTCAAGTCATGTCAATCATATTTGTTGACAAGACATAAATCAACTAATTTTTATCTATTGGAATTTTGAGAATACTTATTTCAAGAATTCAATTAGTGAAGTTCTTGTATGTGTGCATTCAACTATCTTGATATTGCCACATAATATTTCATAATATGTGTGACATCCTCAACCAACAATTTATGACAATTAAACTGTCAAACCTTTTATAGTTTAAAGTATTCTAATTCTTTAATGTATAATGTAACTATGCTCTTAGTTAAGCATAACTAGTACACATAGCCATTAACAAGGATGAAATGCTACCATGACTAGTATTGAGTGTGATCTCAATTTCATTAGCATCATTCTATGCAAACAACAATATGCTTTTTAAAATTCCGTAAACTTTATTATCCATTGTGTAATGTTTGATGCCTTCTAATCTTTTAAGATTTTTTGGCTATAACGATTACGCAACAATTTTCCATATGGTTCATACTTCGAATTTAGGAGCAATTCCAGGCTGAGGATGTAATTCTATATCCAACCATATTCATTACACTTAGTTATCTAATAACTTTCAATTAGATATCAATGTTGTCAAATCATCTTTCATCCAAGCATGATACAACAAATAACATGATATTCATGAAAAATCCTTGTGTCAAACTTAGATTTTATTCATGTTATATCTTTTCAAAGATATGTGTCCATTTTGAATTTCTAATACTATATCATGTTCTATTAGAATTAACTATTTTACCGCTTATGTTTATAATAATAAATATATATTCTAAGGTTGTATGTTTATTTTCTAAATCCTCAAGTGAATTTTCATTCCAAACTAAGACTTAACATTTAACATATATGGAATGTTACTTCCTATATGTTATACAACATATATGAAATAAGAAAATAAATATAACACTCCCACTAGCTTTCAGGAATACTATGGAATTATCTTATTTTAATTATAAATCAAAACATAGATTAAATAATTAAACATAAGTATATCTCCTAGATGCATGCATCAATCAATTCATGAATTATTGCACTTTCTATACTTCCAAAGATTATTTGAATTCAAATACACATTTTGATTACTTATCGTCTTCGCATAAGTAATTACTCAAGAAAGAGTTTTGATATTCCATTTACAATTTCATATTAATGAAACTAAGAATGACAATCATAATCTTTATACATTTAATGTGCCTAGAAAGAATATTCAATCACAGTTAATTGCTTAAGTGTGATTGATAATCTTGTCATAAGACAGACATTAAATATGTTTACAAAATTGTCCATATGATTTCTACAAAAAGATTTAAACCACTAGGATTTTCATTCCCTTTGAAGAAACTCATCTTCATTCTATAGTCTAACTATAGAGTTCAAGATTAACTAAGTTTCCAAAACTAATTATCTTTATGGACTGCATCTAAACATTCATAGTATGAGTAATTTGCCAAATTCAGTATTTGCAATTCATCTTAATGACCAACATGTTTACCATAATCCTGTAACTCATAATCCTCAACATATTATTCAAATATTTGAGATATCCTTGTGGATCTATGAATGAGAATTCCATCATCTTGAGATTTAACATTAACATGTTTAATCCTCATCATGACATTTACTAGTGTATTTTTAGAATATTATGTATCTTGTAATTTTATCTTTTCAAGATAAAACTCCCACTTGCCTTTTGTAATTTATAGAATATCTATAAATACTTAGCAAGTAGAGCAACACTAAATTGTTTTCTTTTGGGGTATTACAAATACATATTGATAGTTCCTTACATTAGTTTGTTAATATCCTACTTCATAAGTTGTTTAACAAATTAAGAACTTCAATTTTGAGACATAATGTGATTCATCACATTCCATAATAAATGGTGTCTTATTAATCTTATAGGTTGGAGTCTTATTGAGTATATATAATCCATACTCAATTTTCTAACCTTGATAACCTTTTAAAAGAAAGGAAGTTATAGTTATCTTTAATCAAACAATACCAATAGAGTTTGATTCTCCTGACTGAACACACCACAAACTTGAGGGATTTCATTAGAACTAATATTGTGAGACAATCTAACAAGATGTAAGATAAACTTATACTCCTTCTGGTTTACCTATTTACCAACTAAGTCAACGTAATGGTGAAATAGATTTTTCAAGCCAATCACATGCTTTATAACACAAGTACTTTTTATCTAAGTCACTTCATGTCCATTTCTCAATAAGGAGACATGAACTGTTATAATCCCACTATACGTTATAAATCATTGATCAACTCAATGACTTCTTGTATATGTCTTAATAACGAAGACATAACAAGTTAACGTCTTACTTTATATTATAATAAGTCTTGTAACAATTTAAAAGACTTCATATTCATAGCTTTATAATAAAGTATAAACATGTATAACTAAAGTAATCATGAACACCACCATTTGGTTTCAATAATAATTTCAAGTTATTTTATTACTTCATTTATTTATGACATTCCAAGAATATATAAATATTCAAATTTGAAGTAGCATTAAATTACTTCATTTATTTATGTTATTTCAATAATACATAAATATTTAGTTTGAAGTAGTCTCATTATCATATTGACACTTGTTATAATAAGTATCTAATTTAAAAATAGTAATTATCCATGTACGGTCTCACATAATCATGGAATTTCACTTTGTTGTTGTAATCTAGTCAAGGTCTCACTTAAGCTAAATTTCAACAACAAGTGTTTCTTGAATTAGATATGTATTAGTCATATTTTGAACGTTAGTTTCTTACCTTCCAGTCAAGACAATCCTTTAAATCATAATCCTATATGTTGTACCATGCACACAATAAATATTTCTCCCACTTGTGCATGGAACAACATCATGCATCAGAAAAACAACACGTCACTCGTTTGTTTATGTGATTAATATGATTGTGTCATATATATTAGCATAATTAGTATATATAGAACCATATTGTCTAGTAAGGAAACGTACATGACTATCCTTAAAACCACAAGTGTCTACAATTAGAAACTAATTATCTCAAGACATTCTAGAGATAATCTGGGTTACTACCAAGATGAAAAAATTTATAGCTCCCACTGAATTACAGATCATTACAATAATTCATAATTCAATAATTTTAACACAGTGCTCCCACTGGATTTGACAACATTGTAAGTGTTTCATAACCAGTAAAAGCAAATAGTGTGCTATTAACTTTCCTACACCTTTGAGAAGACCCATTCATAACAATTACTTAGGTATTAAAAGAGTGTATTCTACTATGTAGATGATGGACTATCCATCAATGCAATTAACTTGAAAATTGGGCATGAAATTTTTCCTTAATATGTCTACCATCCCCACAATGGTATGTAGCATCTTTAAACGGTCAAAGCACAACAACTAGATAAATTATGCT
Source organism: Artemisia tridentata subsp. tridentata (assembly GCA_021014915.2). Classification (NCBI taxonomy): domain Eukaryota; kingdom Viridiplantae; phylum Streptophyta; class Magnoliopsida; order Asterales; family Asteraceae; genus Artemisia; species Artemisia tridentata. The sequence goes on from CP139507.1 coordinate 247,814,322, forward strand.
AGTTTGCCTTTAACCAATTTTGCGGTAATTAGTCTACCTTCTAATTTAATAACTCAGAAAATGTGCAATTTTCATAACTATTAAAGTTTGCTATGAGTTATTCTTAGAATTTAGACAATTCTAATTTTCCTATCATACCTTTCTCATTCATGAAAAAGAATAGGATTAAGTCTCACTCTTCTCTTATAGAAAGGAGACTAGGTTTATTCTTTTAGTAAAGTTGACTCTATCCAAAAACCCCTATGGGTGTAGATCAATTTACCAATAAAAGAATGTCCCACGTTTATGGTTTAATGTTGCATTAATACATTTAAAATAATTTACAAAATTCAATTTTAGTATTTTTGATAATACAATCTTTTCAAGAAAATAAAATACCCAAGGAAAATTCATATAACCATTGAATTTTCTTGAAAACTAGGATCCAAATTTTCATAGTTTCACTACATCAGTTGATCTACTAGTAATGAAAGTATAAAATATGGTAATTTGTCAAACAATATTCTACAAACAATTCCCGATTCCTAGATCATTAAGGGATTTACATTTGCGAAATACAATTTGCGATTCCTAGATCATTATGGGATTTACATTTGCGAAATACAATTTGTAAAGTAAACATGTTTCATCACATCTCATGCCTTAAGTTTCTAGGTCTCACTAACAACTTAATTAAGTCATCTAATTTAGAAACTACAAATTCTCCATATGTGGTCTCACGCATTAACAGAAATTTACCTTGTCATTGTAATCTAGTCAAGGTCTCACTTAAGCTAAATTACAACTTCAAGTGTTTCTTATAATTAGATGGCATGAACTTAAATTTTAGGGTACTTATTTTGATGTGTCAATCAAAATTAATTTCGTTGGGGAACCCAAGCCATCACTGACTTTGGTCTACCTCATGCATCAACATAATTAAATCTTTTTAGAACAGTTGATGCACCATTGGATTGGAGAGGTCTCCAAACCCAAAATGCTGAGGCTATAACCCCATTTCCCATATTTTCCTTAGCAGTGTTTTTAAAACTATCAGTACCAACTGCTTGCCTAGCAGTATGAACTGCTGGGTTTACAGTTGTTACCTTAGGTTTCCAAATTTGTTTCTTTACCACTGCTTGGTTATGAAAGGGCCTTTTAGCAGTTGTTTGTGCAGATTTAAAAATTGTTTTTCCACCCTGAACTACTGTCTTGGGTAAAATGTCTTATTTGGTCTGGCAGTATGAACTGCTGGTCTAGCAGTATGAATTGGTCTCGGGCCAGACCTTAAAAGAACTGCTCTAGGTGTCATTCTAGCAAGGTTAGAGTGATTTTGAGGTCTTTCCAAGCTCACCCTATGGTTTGAATACCCAGTTACCCTTTTGTTGCAATAAGATGCAAGATGGTCAAACTCTCCACAATTAAAACAAGCTTTTTTGTAAAAGACAAATTCATCACCTAGTTGGTAAGACTTGAGGTTGTTTCAATTCCTTTGGTTACCTCTGGGCTTGTGTGTGGTTCTATACATTTCACAATATCTTACTGGTTTCCTAACATATCTAACATTGGTTTTAGGCCTAACAGTATTAACCTTGACCACCTTAGGAACTCTTGTTCCTTCTACCTTAACAGTATCAGGTTTAACCTTAACCTGATCATTCTCATCATCATTAGAAGTCCAATCCTCTATGGTTGGAGCATCTGAATCCATACCAGAGGACACCTTGTCCTCAATGAGTGAAGTATCACTTGCACTCTCAAAGGTTCTTCTACAGGCTTTTCAACTACGACATTCTCCTTTTGTTGAGGACCATATTCTAGCTTGGGTAGTTGAAATTCAGGAAAACCTGTGTGTTCTAGGTCTATACCTGGAGGTGCAGGTATTCCTCTATGAGGAGGTGGAACAGAGTTATACCCTAGACCTGACTTAGCCTTGTTGATGATTTGACATTCAATTAACTTGCTTACACCCTTAGAGGCATATTCTAGTGTATCTACACTTAATTGAATGTTCTCTTTAGCATTTGTAATCCTATCCAATTCAGCCTTTAACATACTAATTTCAGCATCTCTAAAAAATATGTCCCTTTTAAGCACAGCTATGTCATCAGCAAAACTAGTCACATTTTTCTTATAATGAACAATTTGCTCCTCTTGAACAGCTAAACCTCTCTTATGATTTGCCAAATTATAACTAGTCTTGTTTAGCTCTATTCTCGGTTCATCAAATTGTTTCCTAAGAGTTTCTAGTTCTTTTAAAGCAAACACATGATTTAGAACACTTAGCAATTTGTACCTCAGAATTAGAAAAAGACATGAGAGCCATCTCAGTAGGTTCTGCTTCCTCTTCTTCCATAAAGCTCCAATCAAATCCTGAGCCATCAATGGCCACCATAGCCTTTGAGCTTGAGTCAGTAATCTCTACTTCCTTGGTCTTGCTTCCAAAGCCTCTGCTCTTGCCATCCTGTTGTCTTGGCCTTCTGTACTCCCTTGAAAAATGACCCATCTTATGGCAATTATAGCATTCAATCTTTGACTTATCATAACCAGCAGTATCGTTGCTGTTTATGGTAATCTTCTTCCCTGTCCTCTGATGGAATTTCCTAGCCCTCATGCTAAGAAGAGAAATTTGCCATTTAATATCCATCTCCTCTAGATCATCATCATTGATCTCCTAGAGGTCTTCATATGTTAACATGGATCCATTATGCTGGGTAGTCAGGAATGCAGAGCAAGTTGTCTCATCCATAATGCCTTTAGTACTGCTTGCTGTACTAGCAATACCAATATTTGAACTAGCAGTATCAACTGCTGCACCAACCTTCACTTCTTCAGGACATGAGTTACTAGGAGATGACACAAATGCCATATTCCTAGTGCTTGACCTTGTTCCAGAAACCTTCTTCACATCTTGATCCACTATCTTGAAGTTGCTATACAAATCCATTAAGCTCATGGAATCAATGTATGGCTTGTTTTTCCAGACAACAACATGCATAGCCCATTCTGATGGTAAACTTCTTAGGAATTTAGAATTTAAATCATCTTGTGGTATTTCAATTCCAAGAACTGCATGTTGGCTCACAAGCTTCTGAATTTTGTTAAACATATGATCCAATGATTTATTGCTAGTTGCTGAGAAGTTCTCAAAATTTTGCTTGAGAAGTGTCTTATGTGTCTTCTTGGTGGCTTCATTCCCACCATACCTAGCAGCAATGGCCTCAAATAGTGTCTTGGAACACTTGAACTTGCTGAAGTTCAAGAGTTGATCATTAGGTATTGTCATTAGCAGCATGCTTCCGGCCTTGAGGTCATTCTTCATCTGAATCTTCTCCTCTGCAGTCACTGGCTTTGTCTGCATAGTTGTCACAACTTTACCATCTTCAGTTGATGTTGTGGTTGTAGGCTTGAATGAATTCCCTTCTTCAATAATTTCCCAGAGTGCATAGTCTTGCACATGGAAGTATTGCTCAATCCTTAACCTCCACATGTCGAATTCATTGGGCTTAAGTATTGGCAACTTTGCAGCCACATTGGTTGTAGATGTCTCCATGTCCATTTCTTGTTGAAAGAGAAAGAGTTCTTCTGGATCTTCTAATTCAAAGTATCAGAACCTGGCTCTGATACCACTTGATAGGATTGATTATACACTTAGGATGTTAGTCCTGTATAATGTGTGTTGGAAATTAATTATTCAAGAAGTTTAATATCGGATTCTATTCAAAGAAAAACGTTAAGTGTGATTCTGCTGCTAGTTATTTGGTTCCTGCTGGTAATGTTTGCTCCTGCTGCTAGAACATTTGATTCTGCTGCTAGCGATAAATGATTCTGCTGCTAGGCTTAACATTCTGCTGCTAAAGGATTCTGCTGGTAGTGTTAACTCATTGCTGCTGCTAATGTACATTCTGCTACTAAGTGGATAAATATGAAAAGATATTATGTATATTTTGGTCAACAATATACGGTAGATAATATCTTACCCCGTGTTCTTAGTTAACAAGTTGTGTACACAGATACATGTTGTATCTTATGTACTGACACACTCAAGATAAGTTAGCAAGTAGTTCGTCTAGACTTTAAGCAATATTGTAAAGATCTTCTTAGACTATAAAAGATCTTTGACTCGATATTATGTGTCGATAAGTTTGTTGATATTGTAAAAACTCTTAGAACTTTCATAACTGTTAGAACAAGAACAAACACAACAATATCAAGATTCAAGGTTGTAACCCTAGTGATATCTCAAGATCACTCGTATTATTATCATTAATAATATTGAATCGTTTGGTGTTAATCTTTCATTGTTCATTGTCATACAATAATCACAACCGTTCCATTTCCACAACACCAATAACCTTCTAAGTGTGATTAAGTAGATTCCGCATACTTATTCATATTAACTCAATATATCATACACACAAAGAACAAAAGGTTTAACCAACTTAACCGTGTGTCGAATCCCAACAAGTGGTATTAGAGCTAGAGGCTGATATTATTGATTTAGAAGAAGAAGCTGAAGAAATGGACGTTGAATCTATTCAGACAAATGTTGCTGCAAAGATTCCCATGCTCAAACAGAATGAGTTTGAGATGTGGAGGCTGAGGATAGAGTAATATTTCAAAGTGCAAGATTATGCACTTTGGGAAATCATTGAAGATGGAGACTCTTACCAGCCTACCACCACTACATTAACAGTGGAGGGCAAAGTGGTGTCAACTCTGCAGACAAAGCCAACATCTGCAGAAGATAGAATAAAGAAGAAAAATGACTTGAAGGCAAGAAGCATGTTGATGATGACCATTCCCAATGATCAACTTCTAAACTTCAGCAAGTTCAAAGATGCCAAGTCATTATTTGAAGCTATTATTGCCAGGTATGGTAGAAATGAAGCCACCAAGAAAACCCACAAGACACTGCTCAAGTAGCAGTTTGAAAACTTCTCCTCTACATACAATGAATCTCTTGACCACATGTTTAATAGGCTTCAGAATATTGTGAGCCAACTTGCTATTCTTGGGATTGAAATGCCTCAAGAAGATTTGAACTCAAAATTTCTGAGAAGCTTACCAGAAGAGTGGGCTATGCATGTTGTTGTCTGGAAGAACAAGCCAGACTTAGACACCATGGAACTGATGGACTTGTATAGCAACTTCAAGATTGTGGAGCAAGATTTGAAGAAGAATGGAGGTACTAGTTCTAATACTGGGAACAAGGCATTTATGTCAACTCCTAGTACCTCAGAATCAAGTGAAGAGGTGAAAGTTGTTGATGATGTTGGTGCTGCTAGTTCATCAAGTAGTACCATAAATATTTTGGATGAAAAGACTTGTTGTGCATTTCTTACAAGTCAAAACAATGGGTCCATGCTCTCCTATGAAGACCTCCAAGAGATCCATGAAGATGATTGGTATGTGCGTAATCACATACTTTTATTTGACCAAAACCGGACCTAAATAGACCAAAAACTAACCAATTATGCCAAATATATTGTGTTTTTGTGTTTTTACATATGCAGGCACGGATATCGAAGAAATGGACAAATATCAAGATAAAAAGACAAACCGAGCACGGGATTTGGAAGAGTGTCAAAAGCCGAAGCCGGGAAAGATATTTATGCTCAAAAGTCAAAGTCAACCCCTCAAGTTTCATCAAATGTCATAACAAGCCCTTGGATCAAATTTGAAGATTGGCAAAACTAGTCCCTTGAAATTTCATAATTTACACCATTAGTCCTTATCATTTTCACTTTACAAATTCCTTACAAAACTACACCGGATTTCAAACATAAACCCAATCCATAAAACCAATCCAACATTTAAACCCAATAGCCCAATTCCATAGCTAACAGCCCATTATACCTAGCCCACTATCCCTAACCCATGACCCGAACCCAACATAAAACCCGGTAAAAAACATTTAATAACCCCGGTCAAATAAATATTCACCTGCCACCCAATTCCTCTGATTGTTACTGTTTCTAACGAACCCTAATTTACCCAACTTCACAATTACCACAATTAAGGGTACATATGGTACTTCACCCTTGATTTTTGAGCCTGAGCACATGTCAGAAAATGTCAGAACGCACACGGATTGCCAACGTGGACACCTCATTGATTTCAATCCAAGGGCTATAGATGGATATGATGACAAGATGATAAATGAAGGGTTGAGATTGTTTGGATGAAACCCTAGCTCCCTCAATTTCAGTTATAAAAGGAGCTCTTCTGTCACGAATTTAGGTGTTAGGCTTTAGCAGTAGGAGTAGTATAGTGTAGCTTTAGCTTTTTGTAATCCTTATTAATCAGTTGTTTTCAAAGTATTGTAATCCAGTTTTAAATTTTAATGAAATTCAACTTCTCTTTTAAATTTCTTTGTTAAGCTGCCATTTATTGTTATCAAAATATTTCTAAGTTTCTTTTTCTGTTACAGAAGCTCTAATAAGCTTATGAGAGCTTATTTTGAATATTAGTTTGATAAAGGTCTGTTTAAGTCTCAAGTTTACAAAAATCTCAAAAAAGTCAACATCTAGTCACATAAGCTATGGAATAAGCTGAAGCTGGTTCTGTGTATTATTTTTGGCTTATTGGATAAGTCTGGGTTCAGATGAGTACTGAGTTCATTCATATCAGCTAAGGACACTTGTGAGTTCAAATCCTTTCTTCCTAGCTTATTTTCTAGTACAACTTATTTAAGTTCTTATTGACCATTAATTTCTGATTCTCAGTTTATAAGTAGTTTAGATAATGATTATATAGAATAGATTATAGCTTATATCAACCAGTTATAAGTAGATCAGCAAATTCAGTTTTACAAGGGGGTGTTTGGTTTAGAACTAGTGTGTATGATTAAGCACTTGCTACTGTTCATTTGTCATCTCAGGAGCATTGATCCCGCTGAATTAAGGTAGAATCAGTAGAATTCAGTAGGAAGTTAAGTAGAGTTAAGGCCTTTTAATGTTCATAAGTTGGTAGGTGCAAATTAGAGTTTTAAAACTGTCACAATAAGCTCAGTATAAGCTAAGCTTATTAGGATCCATTCTTTGGTTATATTTAGGCTCACTGCACCATATTAAGTGATAAAACAAGAGTAGGAGTTGTAACATAGAGAATTTCAAAAGTTAAGCGCCAAAAACCAAATCTGCTGTCACAGAAAGCTTTATGCAGACATCATTTTAGCTGCTGATCTAAGCTTGATTGTGGCTTATTTAATTAAGCTGAGGTTCTCATCTTTGGTTTATAACTAGTTAGTATATCAAGCTTTAAGATAATTATCTAGGATTTGAATTTAGAGCTTATTAGGAAGCTTATCTTTAGTCTGCAAATCAGCCCTTTAATTTTAATCTGAACCTGCACAGCTTTTTGCCCCCATTGACATCTGATCTAGGCCTTATTCTAATAAGCAATTGAGTTCAAAAATTGGGCATTTTTGGTCTGGGAGAAAGATTTTGGTATAAGCTTTAAGTTCTTGCCTATGGATTCCCCCAATAAGCCTTTCCTGGCTTATTGATCAGCTGAAAGTAGGTAGATCAGCAATCTGAATCTGTTTTAGTCCTAGTACTGTGCAACAACTTATTGGCTTATTTCTTGAGCTTATTTGAGCTTTCTGAGTTGGAATAAGCTTAAACAAGCCCTTTGCACTAGTCCTGAGCTTTTGATAATTTTTGGCACTGTTTTGCTTATTTTAAGTGCTTTTTGCTACTGCTTATTCCCCATTACAGCTTATTAGGGTTTAGAACAGTTCCCATTTCATTTTTCTTAGATTATAAATATCATTTTAGATTTTTCTGTCCATTTTCATATTTTTCCAAAATCAATTGCTATTTTTAATTCATTTAATTAGTTTCTTAAGTTTTAAATTCATAAAAAATAAAATAAAAATCAAAAAAATATAATTCTTTTTCCTAAAATTTTCTTTTATCATTTAGAATATAGGAAAATTATTTTCATGCCCGTAGGATTAGTAGTGCTTCAAATTCACTTTTTATTTTGCGCACTTACATTTATTTTTATTAAAACACTCGTTTTTAGTTTTAACCATGTTTTAGCTTGAATGATCTTTACGTTATCATTTCATATGCTTTCTTTGTTGATTTCTAGTGTTAATTTACTTTTCGTAGTAATAATTACCAAAATCTCACTTTTATGTCTCATTCACTGCACGATTCACGAACCCGAATCACAACTCCATTCAATCTTCATCGGGACAACGAACTCGGGGTTTTCACATTATTTACCTTTTGTGAATTCCTTTTGAGATATAAATTGTGTTAAATCAATTTTTGGCGCTGCTGCCAGGGAAGGTTGAAGTGAGTTCGTGATTCCGTTTTTCGGTTCGTGTTTTGAAGACCCTTCTCCCAGGAAGTTATCGCTTTCATTTGTAAATACTTTTTTTATAAAAACCCAAAAAGATTTTCTCTTGAAAATTTATTTTCCTTTTTCTTTTGTGATTTTCAATGTTTCTAAAATTAAAAAATCCAAAAATATTCTTCTCAATCCTCTTATCTGTTTAATTTTTTTATCTCTATCCCTCTATCCGTTTAATTCCTCTTCTCTATGTCTTCATCTTACCATTATGGTTGTCAATGGTGTGGCGGTCCTCATAATGGTGGGAATTGTCCGGGTTGTAGCATGGTGGAATCGGGAAACGGGTTTGTCTATGACCAAAATCCTTATTCTTACCATGAAACAACCGACTTTTTCAACCAGCCCCCACAACATCAGATGGAGACATACTCGTGTGAGTTTTGTGGAGGTAGTCCTCACCCGGGTTTTGATTGTCAAACAGGGAACACGTTTGTCTATGAACAAGTTCCATGTAATCAAAACTTCGGTTATTACCACCATCCATATAATTCACCAAATCAGCCACAACAGTATCAATGTTGTGAGTATTGTGGAGGTCCCCATTATGGTTCTGATTGTCAAACCGAGAACATGCACTATGAACATATTCCTTATAACAATCATGACTCATCCGGTTTTGACCAACCTTCACAATACACAACCCCCTCATCACCTTATTCAAAGGGAGTTAACTACTAGAGCTGAATTATTTACTCAAACGATGATTGTTCAAAATGAATTCAACATGAACCTTCAAACTGCAATAAACCAACTTAAGGAGTTGATTCTTAGAAGACAAAATCCTCCCATTAAGTTGTTATACTCAGAAGAGAGTGATGAGGAGGAAGAAGAGAACTCAGAGATCAATCCACTTATTGAAGACCCTTCAAATACCTTTTTAATGGGGGACAAGGAAGTCGAAGTCACCCCTCTTGAGGATGTTAATGACCTTGTTCCAATCCCAAGGGTATCCGAGGAACCTTTCGATCTTCCTGATTCTACTTCCCAAACATTCGATATGGGGCTATTATGCAGACCTAATATCATTTCCGACTCTTCCCCTTCCCTCACTCCGTTTGAGGGAGGTGATCCTATCTTGAAAGAGATCGATGCTTGTCTCAAGGATGAATCAATTTCGCAAGAAATTGATAATTCTTATCTTGATCCGGAAGGAGATATTCTTTATCTTGAGAAATTATTGGACGATGATCCACCACTTTCTCTCCCTCCGAAGGAAGTTGAAATCAATCCACCTAAGAAATTTGATGACCTTGTTCCTGAAACTTTCAAAACGACTATCACCAACCCTCTATTTGAGTTCGAATCTGAGTTCACTTTGATTTCTAATAACCCAATCTTTGATATTCAGATGGAGGAGAGTGATGAGTCCGTGTCGGAACTTGAGCTCACAGATTCTCATCATATGATTGATTCTCTTCATGAGGAGTTCTCCGATGAACTCGCTCCTATCATATCTCCTCCAGAATATGATTACTTTTCTTTTGATGAAGATCCTGACCCGGGGGGGGGAGATGTACTCTATCATAAGAGTTTGATTATCGATGATATCACCCCAACCCTCCCGCCCGCGGTTTTTGTTGCTGATAACCATATGAGCTTATTGGATGATATTCAAAATAAGGAAAATGGTAATTTTGATGGTGAAGAATGGATTCTCATTCCAATAAAGATCTTTCTCCTTTTCTTCACCTATCCGGTGACTTCTCCTCTCTTTCACTCCTTTAGGAGTGAAGATACCATCTTCGACCCTGGCATCTCTCATTCTTTTCAGCCGTGGGTATCTCATCGGAGTGGAACTTTCATATGCTTCAATGTTTCTTCAAACATCTTGAATGAAAGTCCGATTGAGATTATCTCTTCCACTTGCTCCCCCAAGAACAAATAAATTCGGGGCGAGTCAAAGCTATACGACTCGTTAAAAAACAAGCGCTTCGTGGGAGGCACCCCATGCTTATCATTCTATCTTCTTATCTCTTTTCTAATAAGTGACGTGAGGAGGGCTACCTCTTCCATTTCTCGTGTTTGTAGTTATTGTTTATGTCCAGGATTTGCCCGAATAATGAAGACTCTCGTGCTCGTGGTTTGCTTCACTCCACTCGAGTTTCATCATTCGTTGCTTATCCGATATCCTTAATGTTATCGTTTTACGTTTATCTTTGGCATAATTAATAAACGGCCTTAGATTTATGTAGGAGAACCCTTACCTTTAAGACATTGAGGAAAATGTCTCGTCATAGTCTGGGGGGTTAATCTTTCGATTTGATTTGTGCCTTGCATTTTTGCCGTTTACTCATGCAACCCCGTTTTTCCTCCAAAATTGAAAAAATCCAAAAAATGAGAAAATTTTAAAATTTTTTTGCAAAAATATAATAAATATTGACATTTTGTTGACTTTCCGCTGGTGAGAGTAGGAATAAAATTATGACTTGATCGGGCTCGTTGAGCCCTAGCTTGTCTCCTTAACTTACATAATCTATAAGCTCGTGCTAGTCTTTTATACAAGGAGATATAAAACGCGAATTCCTTTTAAGAGTTTGCATGTTCCCATAATTGACTTTATATATGCATGGCTTGATTATTTGGCTAAGCATTCGCAGATCTTATTATTTAAGATTTTAAATTTGCGAAGAACGAGAAATGATAGAGTTGTTTATAAGTTAGATTGCTAAACGTGGAGTAGTTGGATCTCTTTAGAGCTCATCGAAGTTAATTGTGGCTTCTAGTTCCCATAAGCTTGTTTCACCCAAAAATAGAAATCTAGGAATAATTAAAGGTACTTTGGTTTTGGCGATAATTAGTTTTTACTCCTTCCTTAGAAAATCCTTGCTTATGAAAGTTGGGTACACATCAAGGTACTGCCAGTGTTACGGTGTAATAGGCAACTGATTCCTGATAGTACGTGCTATTGTCTCTATTGCTATAAAAGCCGTAGGACTCGGGATTTGGCAAAATATATAATGAATAATGAATAATAATAATAATAATCCAAAGCCGATAAAAGTTTTCTGTTTCCTGAAGGTTCGCTCCCGTTGACTCAGACTTCAAAAAGAAAGAGGAAAAATATCCAAGGTCAAAATAAGACTCCCGATTCTTGACGGTTCGCTGCCGTTGTCTAGGTTGTTTAAAAGGCCGAGGAATAATAATATGTGCTTAATAATGTTAAAATTGCTAAATTTCGACTCCGGGGGTGTCCTAATAAAAGCTTCTGTCTCTGGACTCGTAGATGAGTTGTTTCAGTCATATATAAAAGGGATATCCTCAAAATCGTTTTCTTGTTCTGGATCCAATTCTGCTTCTTGTTTCTTTTGATCACCATTCTTTTTCTTTGAAGGTTTAACATCAGATGGGATTTTGAAGTAGAGAGTCTTGTAGGCATTAAGATAAAGGAAATGTATTTCTTCAGGATTTTTCTTCTTCAGTTGATATTCAGTCCAATTAGCTTGACTTCTTAAAAACTTCTTCATGAAAATCACTTGATCTTTCTCAGTTGAGCCCACCTTAAAACCTCTTTTCTGACTTTCTTGAATCTTTTGAAAAATATCATCCAGAGCTGCTTCTCTATATTTCTTGTTGATAAAAGTTTCAAGCTCTGTTGTTTTCTCTTCAGTGTTAAGATTCTTGTCATCCAAAATTAAGTTAGCTTGACCTCTCACAATTGGATCATTGGCAATAATCCATTGCATATGTGCATCAAATATTTCCTGAGCAGCTTGAGTGTCAAGAAGTGTTTGAGCAGCATCCTTTTGTTCTTGCATTTCTGCAAGCAGTCTTGAAGCTTCTAAATCTTTTTTCATTTCATCTTCATGAAGCTTTTTGGATACTTCCTCATCTAAAGCCATTTGCACTTGCTCTCTTTTCTTCAACCTTTTGGGCTTAGGTTCATCTTCAACCATAATTTTCTTGCCCTTATCTTTTGGAGTTGGTTCTTGACTTGGAGCAGCAGATTGCTCATCAGCAATAAATAACCTCCCTTGAACAAACAAACCCCCTTGAGGCTGTGATTCCCTCTTTCTTTTGTAAACCTTTTCAGCAGAACCTCTATAGTCCATAGCCAACAGCCTTTCAATCCTAACAGGCTCTTGATCTGCTTCAGCAGGCTCTTTATCACTAACAGGCTCTTGCCCTGCACTAGCAGGCTCTTCATCATTTACTTGAGTTCCTTCATGAAATTGAAATTAAGCCCCCTCTTCACCTTCAGAACTACCCATCCTCCCCTTTTTGGAAGAGAGACCCAAACTTTCTGCATCAGAACTTGAAGAACTAGATAAAACCAACTTTGAAGATCTTTTACCCTTCAGCATCTTCACTTCATTCTCCAATTTCTTAACCTTCTTAACTAACTTGGTGTTGATCTTAGAAAATTTTGTGTTCTGACTTTGAAGAGCATTTTCCAAGAGCTGCACTTTCTCCTTTAGTTCCTTCAAAGTCTGAGAATCCAGACTTTGATGTTGAGGTGATTGGGATGGTGATGCATGATATGATGGTGATGGTGTTGTAAAAGGTGGTATTGGTGATGGGATTGGTGATGGATGATGAGATGGTGATATGTAACCTGGTGAAGAACTTGATGATGGTGATTCAGATGATTTGGATGGTTCTTCAGCATGTTGTGGTAACATTTCATCAAAAAGTGGTATTTCTTCCCCATTAAAACCAATTTTCATGTTGGAAAACACCTTGTGTGAAAGTTTTGGTGTTTCATAAGGAGTGTGTGGGGGAAGTAACAAATGTTTTGATTTTGTGATGATGCATTGAATAAATCTGGGATACATCAAAAACTTTGTTTGGCTATCCACATTTTTAACCAATCCTTCAAAAATATGTTTTGAAAAGTTGAATTTTCTGTTTGTTGCCAAGCAAATGAGAGCTGTAGCCATGTTACAAACTAAACTGCTCCCATGAGTTTTCTTTTGGCTTAAACAATGAAGGATGGTATGGATCAAAAATCTCCATTGTGGGGTAAAATGCTTTTTAAGAAAAGTGAGTTTAGTAGAATCCACATTATACCCCATTCTTTCCAAACTTTCAAAAATTTCAGTATCAGGCAATTGACCAATACCATCTGAATCATCCAAATGAAGATGTCTTCTAATGGATGACTCGGTAAGAGTCAAGGTTTTGCCATCCACTTTGGCTTTTATCCTTTGGTCTCCATTTTCAAGAGTTTTAACTTTAGCCGTTTTCCAAAATTGTAAAATTTGTGATTCATAAATAGTGGGATTTACAAGTAAAGCAAACCTGATGTAAGAATCATTTAGAAAGTCCACTATTTGATGAAAAGATTCGTTATCCACAGACTTTTCCAAAAATGCTAACTGGTTGTGACGTTTAACGAAGTTTAGATTAGCCATGGTGAAAGTTAATGAAAAACTTGATTAGGATGGTGGGATTTGATGGTGGTACTGGTAGAAGATGAAAGGTGAGTGTTAATTGTGATAAGGACTGATGAAAGATATTATGAGAGTTTTACTTTTAACCGAAAATAAGAAAATTTATAATAAGTAAATGAAAAGGCGGTTAAAAAGATCTTTTATATGAGAAATATAATATAATATAACATCAGTAATTTACAGAATTACCCCAACGGCTAATTTTAACTACCAGGCCTAACGGCTAGAATTTTATCTGACAGACTCAACGGTTATCTAGCAGTACCATTTTACTCTACCAGTACCAAAATTTGAACTACCAGTACCTTTGAAAGAAAATTTTACTTGGCAGTCTCTTTGAAATTTTAGCAAAAATCCTTTATAGTTTTTAGCAAACTATCAGCTATCAATGGATTTGATTTGTCTTTACCAAAAGTCGTTTGCTTATGGACTAGTCAACTATTTACTGTAAAGTATGGTTAGTTAAATACCATATAGTTTTTGGTAAACTATCAACCATCAACGGAGTTGATTTGTCTTTACCAAAAGCCGTTTGCTTATGGTCTAGCCAGCTCTTAAGTTTGTAAAGCTTGGTGAACTGAATACCATTTCCACATTGATTTTAAAGATGGTGCAATTTCCTTGGATGGAGGAATTATAAGAGGCAATGATGCTGTGTATCTTGGATGCTTTGTTCAACAAGTGAAATCATCTATCAGCATGCCTTTGCAAGTGATGAACAAACATAATGAACTGAAATGGAAACTTTCCTTCGTTTGATCTAGATAGAACTTTCTCCTTTAGGAATGCTTCATCCCTTCTGAATATATGATCTATTCTTATCATTTTCAACCTCTATGTCATCATCTTGTATGCTCTTGTCTTCTCCTTTCATAACATTGAGTTTTTCTTCCTTTTTCTGGGTTATTATTTCCTCCCCTGAGATTGTTACCTCCCCTGAGATATAAATAACTTTTATTTCCCCCTTTGTTTGGAAGATCTCAACTTTATACTAGCAGGACCAATGATGAACTGACAGTACCTTTTGACTAATTAGCAGTACCATGTTTAAGAGCCAGTACCATTTATTTTATGTACAAAAACACATGTTTTTCAAAGATTAATCATTCCAATACCTCCTACTAGGTATTTGAATCTACCTAAATCAAAAGCTTTGGTGAGAAGGTCTGCAAAATTCTTTTCAGAATCAATTTTGACAACTTGTATTAACCTTTTCTCATTGCAATCTCTTATGAAATGGTGTCTGATTTCAATGTGTTTTGTTTTTGAATGTTGAACTGGATTTTTAATGATACATATAGTGTAACACCCCAACCCGGCAAGGGTAGAAGTATCACATTAATGGTTTCATATCAGATCAAAACAAAGCATACATTACAGTAATACAAGGAATCTTTAAAGGTTACAAATGAGATTACAAGGGAATACAAAGTTTACAAAGGAATAAATACTAAGTCTGAAGATATAAGTTCTTCTAGTCATCTCTACTTCAAATAACTATCAAAGTCTTCTAAGTCCCAAAAGTCTCTTCACTCAAACCCAGCTTCCAACTAAAACCTGCCGCATGGAAAGAAATGCGGCTGAGCTTAAAAAGCCCAGTGAACAGATATAACGATAACAAACAGTAATATAGAAAAGTACAGTATAACAGAAACAAAGGTCAACAGATGTAATATGGTTCAAGGGATAAGTCCATGAATAAGTATAAGGGAGAGAGAAAAGGATAGTAATCCACCACGAGCCCAGAAACTCAAAGTCATAAATCTCAAAGTCATAATCTCACAGTCATCATCTCATAATCAGAGGGGATACCTCTTAGGCAACCAGATAATATGAGGGGTGTCCTCATGTATCATAATAGTGGAGTAGCTAGCTCCAGCTAAATGTGAAAGGCGTGTATAGCACACAAGCACCAGTCACCTCAAAGTCATACTCAAAGTCATAGTTAAATCCACTAAACAAACAAATCTAGGATTGCAATCCATACGCCCCAGAACTCAAAGTCAATCTCAAAATCATAATGGCCATAGCAGAATATAAAAGGGACGGTGTGGGAAATCACTCCCCCACACGGGAGTCATGCCAGTGGTGCATCACAGACATGGCCAGGTTACCTTCCTGGCTAGGAAAAACAGAAATGGCTCGGGTATCAAACTAAGAGTCAGGTCTCAAAGTCATAACAAAAGGTCATATATCAAAAAGGTGCATCTCAAAGTCATATCACAAGTGATATCAAAAGTTCACTCAAAGGGAACATAGCAATGGCTTGGGAAATCTTAACTGAATCATAACTCAAAATCAATGTATAGAATATCAGAACCCTTACTGAAAAAGGGCAGAGTATCTGTACCTCATTCGATAGCAAAAACAACCAAAGATAAATCACGAGACACCGATCACACCCGCTTCACGGAACCTATACGAATTAATAATCAAGTATTACTTTAAGTTCACATGAATCAGGCTACTCTTTTTAGTATGCTTCCCATTTTTAGAAACTTTCTATTTTTGGTAACTTTATGATAATATTCGTTAATTAGCCAAACATATGGTTTACAAGTAATAATGAGTTAAGTGTAAGGCTTAGTATGACAAATAGCATAGTTCAGGGTCTTATATGTCATTTTAACAAAGTATAGGGTTTAATGTGAAAATAATCGAAGTTTAGGCTAGATGTGTAAATTTTGGATTTTATGATTCATATTGCCATGCAAGGATTAAAAAGGAACGTAGTATCACGTATATATTTCTTAACGAACCCGGAAAACGTAACGTCTTCGAACCACGAAACCGAACCGAGACCAAACTAAACAAAACACACTTCGATATAAATTTAATTCAGCGAGCAAAATAAATCAAACAAAATACTACTCTCGGTGTAGACTTAACGAGAAAGGCTAGGCAAAACTAGCATGACGAGGCAAATAAAAGGGTATGCGAGGGGTGGGTTTAACGAGCAGTCAACAACAACGAACCAACACCACTAACACGATTAGCAACATGTGAAAACCAGATTTTATACTCACTCAAGCGTTACACAAGAACAGCCCACACGCATCAGCTTTTAACGAGCCAAAAGCAAACCGAAACCTCACATAAAATCATAACTCTTATGTTAAATAGGCAGCCTATGGTTTCTGATTTTTAGCGCCATATTGATGACCTTTTATGACAGGTTTTTAGGACTTGATTAGAGATATATTAGGGTCGATATAGGGCTGGAAGAAGTGACACAAAACAGTCTATACTCACGACACAAAACAGTTTACATGGGCGTATATGGCTGTGATTTTATGTGTGGTATAACAAGGCATAACAATAAGTAGATTAGCTTGTTATTGAGATCAAATAAAAGTTGAAGAGATTAGACTTAGGTTAGACAAAAGTGGGTCGATTTAAATGGGATATGGGTCGAATGAGGTTAGCAGTTAAACGTCGATTACAATGATTTGATTAAGGTGACATCTTATTCATTATGGGACCCTTCTAATGACACGACAAAACAAAAATAGGATTTCGTGACTTACAGTTCTATTCGAGTAACCCTTAACAACAGCACATGCAAAAACGAATTTAGTGATCATTCTTATTACATGACATATATATCTTCTCTATGTGAACTCTTTCTTTTAACGAAATGAAACAATCAATGATCCAAATATATGAGTCGTGTTCATTTATTTTACGAGGCGTGCATATCTCTTTCGAATAAGTTTTATTAACGAAACAAATCTTTTTATTTTCATATAATCATTCGAGGAAAAGTTTAGACGAGACAAGAAATATCAAAATGAATTATGGGAGGTACCTTATGATCGGATGCACGAAGGAACAAGAACCAAAGACTTATCGCGAATGAACTAAGCGCACGAATACTCTTCGAATTAAACGTCTCACGATCAAACCCTCCAAGCCTTAGTCATGCCTTTCTGACTATAATATGGATCGAATTATTGCCTGTTGTTGTATATGAAACTGTATATGTTTTTATTTTGGTTAGCGCATGCATGAAGAATATGGGTTGAGTTATTGTTTGTTGTTGTACACTGTCTTGCAAATTTCAAAGATCACGTATGAAACAAAAAGGAGAAGTGGGTTTCTTTGTGTTTTTCTTTTCAAATAGGAAACAAATAAAAAGAATAAATGTGATTGATATGGTAAAGTAACTGTGATGCGTGATTCATGGGCTGAATTGGAGTTCTTATCCTTTTGTTTGTCGCTTGGTGAGTTGGAACAACAAAAAGAAAAAACGTGTACTTCTTTTTAGGAAGGTTTTAGATTGTAACAACTTTATATTATGTAGATATCTTAGGTTAACCTTTATTAAATGTATTTTATAATATAACATATAGTTTAGGTTTCTTTTCAATTTAAGTGTATAATGTAAAGTTTAAATGTGAGTAATATTATGTCGAAACTTGGGTTATAAGTTCATATCGTATGGTCCCGAGTCATGACACGTTATATATAACTCAGATTTTAATTTATGTCGCATCTTATAAGTTCTTAAAATTTCAAATTTAGAGGGTATTTTGGTCATTTCAGATTGTGGTAATTTTGGGGTTTTACAATTCTTCCCCTCTAAAAAAAAATTTCGTCCTCGAAAATTGAAGTCGCAAGGTTAGACGAAGTCGTAGCAAGTCGCAAGGATCGTCACAACATTCTCACGCCCGGGGAGGTTCTTTCAAAAAGATCTTCAGACCAAATAGTTTCTCATGACTCGAATCAAAACGAAGTGAGTTCAAATTTCCTCAGAAAGAGACAGATTAGGTTATTTCCGATCAAAAGACCATGCAACAAAATTGATGAAAGGAGAATCTTCAGGAAAGCTCATACGGAAATACGAACTAAATTTCGAATCAAATTAACTGTATCAACAGTAGAGAGTTTTACAAGAATTCAGGATTTATAACTTAGGTCAACAGAATGAAAAATGAGAGTCCAACTCATCCAGATATTTAACGAACGAAGGTAGAGTATACGCATAGGTAGAATGAACTTAAAGTCTCTCTAATCACGGATAATCCAACGGATTCAAGTTCTAAACTTCCTAGGTACTCCCCAAGATATCCTATGCTCACAACAAGTGCACGTTATATGATGTAAGTATTATCACGTTGGCCAGACCTCATAATACTGGCATCATATAAATATGCCCTCATGATGGTCATACTTTATCTCAAGTCGTAATCAAATCCACCTATCTTAATCCACCTAGTACTTCTACAGTCTCTAGGTCAACAAAATCGAATGCCATAGTCAAGAGGGAAAAACAAAACTATTCGCAAGAGTATCAAAATCCCAGATTGCCTAGCAAAAGTGAGGCACGCCGTCACAAGCATCATATCTTCCACAATTCGCCAAAATCTCTCAAAACAAAGCCATCACCGAACATACGAAAAATAAACACGAAACTGAAATGCTTCTAGGGAACTTAGATCATAAGAAGATCTTTTTACTATATAACGAAACTTAAGAGGGTCAACGGAACTGAAAGTTAGTTGCCAAGAACTTCGGCCTTCATAGAATCAATTCTTCCAAACATAAAGGGTCTGTTTCAAAAATCCATCCATTCAATTTCTTCAAGTCCGGTTAATCTGTCTTCATTTGTCCATCCATCGGGAAGTGAAACAAAATCATGAACTTGTGTCTGGTTCGTCAAGCCTCCTGCAGTTTTTCTTGGAATGTGATGGAGTAATGTGAATGTCTGGCACGATCTTCAATTCTTCCATTATCCACTCTGCTTCCGCTCTCAATTCATCTTAGTACAACCAAGGTGAATAGGGAAGTTAGACTGCATGTCTTCATCAGCTCCAGGTTTGCCGTCTTGACTAGATTCTCTTCTTCTGCATCGCCAACACTTCTGCCTTGTATGTAATGCCTTCACTCTTCAGGGCAGCCACCGTTGTTGTCAACTCCAGGTCATGCAGTGAATTATTGCTTCTAGTTGTCCTAATGTATACGAAAACCTTCTGTGCTGTAAGGGAATATAACCGAGTCTCTTTCTGATTTATCCCAAAGATTGTTCCGCCGAAGGGTATGGAAGCAAATTTCTATTTCAACTTTTCCAAAACTCCATTTCTAAATCAAACTAAGTTGTTTCTCTCTGTTCACGAAATTTCTCAATGGTATCATAAGTTGCAAACATCTTCCAGAATTCTTCTGCAGAATTCAAAAGGTTTCCGTTCTCCATTCTATTAATAGTTTTGACCATAGGGTGATAGTTTTCAAAACTTGCAGAATTTTAAAGAGGTATCCTCAATTTAGAATGTCGTTGTCTCAACAAATATAAACCTCTTAGAATGTACAAATGATCGACGAATTTCCTAACAAAGTGCAAAGATGATTTTCATGCTTTTCCTCGTCCCCGAACGTACTATTAAGTCATACAATGACCATTTGCCCAAGTACTCACGAGAAAACATCATTTATCAAATTCGCAAAACAATCATAGCTTTAGCTAATACTATTAGCGTCCCTAACCGTCATGGCAGTCTTGTACGAATACTGAAGGCGATTCCAAGAATAAAATCAATTCATCAGAAGGAAACTTCGCGCTCTGAGATGAAACAAACACATAGTCGTTTCAGGGTGGAGGAATATTGGCTCCTAACGGTATTACGGTTCAGCTTCCTGTAATCAATACATATCTCCAGTCACCATCCTTCTTTATCGCGATGAAACTAAAATGCGCCCAGAAAATACACTTAGGTACACTCATTTCCTGGTCTTCGGTTGCTGCTTTCCCGGTTGCTCAAATCAATTTATATGATCCCGGACACATCTGAAAGACACCTTCGCTTTGTGACTAGACAATCTCTCAGTATCAAGTCAATCCTACTTCACGCTCCGATGGAAAATTTTGGTGGTTCGACCCGGAATCATATTCGAAATTCAGGGTGCCATATAACGTTCAAGATAAGGTTCATGTTCAGAAAACTTAAGGTGCCAAAGAGCTCTCAAGATGACGTTCATTCATTGGTGTACGAAATGGGTTCTAGGAAAACTTCACACCCGCGAAAATAACATACGAGTCTCCAGAGTAATAGTGATAGCAGAGGGTCTAACAATCGGTAATCATGGTAGGGAGTTCAAAATTAAAGGTGAGACATAGAAGGGAAATTGTCAATATTTGAATGCTCAAACAACCAATTCCTTGTCAGAATAAAATCGAAGTTAATTATCCAAAGAAAGACGGATCACAAATCAAATCTTTATCATTCAAAAGTGGGGGAAACATTCTTATACTCGTGGTTACACACCACAAGACTTCTCATAGGGACAGAGATGGGTGAAACGAAATCAATTAGTGTCGGAAGATTCATGGATACTTATCAAAAGCAAGAGATAATTAAGAGAATACATTAAGTACGTCATTGCCATGGGGATTCTCAGAATGTTCGAAGAGGCATCAAAATGATTAACGAATGGATCAGAGGTCAGAGTCAATATCTGAAGATAAGGATCAATTAGTGTCAGGCAATTACTATGCAATTCTCAATGCCTTCTAGATATAATCAGGTTCAAATTTCAGGTGGTGCAAGGTGTAAGCTTTCAATTTCCGAAAGTGATATCAACAGGATCTAACCAAAAGCAAGGCACAAGTCAGAGTGATGCGGAAGTAATGATACTTAAACAAAAGCCTTATAGTCTACCCATTCCTCACTGGTCAAAACTTACGTTCCTATAGGGAAATCTTAAAGAAAAATTTTCAAAGGTTGTCTTACGAGCGCCTACAGGGAAAACTTAGTGGTCCTAACTTACACAGGTCAAGGGTAAATGTATTACGAATCGCAGCCTGTCGCTCTGATACCATAATTGTAACACCCCAACCCGGCAAGGGTAGAAGTATCACATTAATGGTTTCATATCAGATCAAAACAAAGCATACATTACAGTAATACAAGGAATCTTTAAAGGTTACAAATGAGATTACAAGGGAATACAAAGTTTACAAAGGAATAAATACTAAGTCTGAAGATATAAGTTCTTCTAGTCATCTCTACTTCAAATAACTATCAAAGTCTTCTAAGTCCCAAAAGTCTCTTCACTCAAACCCAGCTTCCAACTAAAACCTACCGCATGGAAAGAAATGCGGCTGAGCTTAAAAAGCCCAGTGAACAGATATAACGATAACAAACAGTAATATAGAAAAGTACAGTATAACAGAAACAAAGGTCAACATATGTAATATGGTTCAAGGGATAAGTCCATGAATAAGTATAAGGGAGAGAGAAAAGGATAGTAATCCACCACGAGCCCAGAAACTCAAAGTCATAAATCTCAAAGTCATAATCTCACAGTCATCATCTCACAATCAGAGGGGATACCTCTTAGGCAACCAGATAATATGAGGGGTGTCCTCATGTATCATAATAGTGGAGTAGCTAGCTCCAGCTAAATGTGAAAGGCGTGTATAGCACACAAGCACCAGTCACCTCAAAGTCATACTCAAAGTCATACTCAAAGTCATAGTTAAATCCACTAAACAAACAAATCTAGGATTGCAATCCATACGCCCCAGAACTCAAAGTCAATCTCAAAATCATAATGGCCATAGCAGAATATAAAAGGGACGGTGTGAGAAATCACTCCCCCACACGGGAGTCATGCCAGTGGTGCATCACAGACATGGCCAGGTTACCTTCCTGGCTAGGAAAAACAGAAATGGCTCGGGTATCAAACTAAGAGTCAGGTCTCAAAGTCATAACAAAAGGTCATATATCAAAAAGGTGCATCTCAAAGTCATATCACAAGTGATATCAAAAGTTCACTCAAAGGGAACATAGCAATGGCTTGGGAAATCTTAACTGAATCATAACTCAAAATCAATGTATAGAATATCAGAACCCTTACTGAAAAAGGGCAGAGTATCTGTACCTCATTCGATAGCAAAAACAACCAAAGATAAATCACGAGACACCGATCACACCCGCTTCACGGAACCTATACGAATTAATAATCAAGTATTACTTTAAGTTCACATGAATCAGGTTACTCTTTTTAGTATGCTTCCCATTTTTAGAAACTTTCTATTTTTGGTAACTTTATGATAATATTCGTTAATTAGCCAAACATATGGTTTACAAGTAATAATGAGTTAAGTGTAAGGCTTAGTATGACAAATAGCATAGTTCAGGGTCTTATATGTCATTTTAACAAAGTATAGGGTTTAATGTGAAAATAATCGAAGTTTAGGCTAGATGTGTAAATTTTAGATTTTATGATTCATATTGCCATGCAAGGATTAAAAAGGAACGTAGTATCACGTATATATTTCTTAACGAACCCGGAAAATGTAACGTCTTCGAACCACGAAACCGAACCGAGACCAAACTAAACAAAACACACTTCGATATAAATTTAATTCAGCGAGCAAAATAAATCAAACAAAATACTACTCTCGGTGTAGACTTAACGAGAAAGGCTAGGCAAAACTAGCATGACGAGGCAAATAAAAGGGTATGCGAGGGGTGGGTTTAACGAGCAGTCAACAACAACGAACCAACACCACTAACACGATTAGCAACATGTGAAAACCAGATTTTATACTCACTCAAGCGTTACACAAGAACAGCCCACACGCATCAGCTTTTAACGAGCCAAAAGCAAACCGAAACCTCACATAAAATCATAACTCTTATGTTAAATAGGCAGCCTATGGTTTCTGATTTTTAGCGCCATATTGATGACCTTTTATGACAGGTTTTTAGGACTTGATTAGAGATATATTAGGGTCGATATAGGGCTGGAAGAAGTGACACAAAACAGTCTATACTCACGACACAAAACAGTTTACATGGGCGTATATGGCTGTGATTTTATGTGTGGTATAACAAGGCATAACAATAAGTAGATTAGCATGTTATTGAGATCAAATAAAAGTTGAAGAGATTAGACTTAGGTTAGACAAAAGTGGGTCGATTTAAATGGGATATGGGTCGAATGAGGTTAGCAGTTAAACGTCGATTACAATGATTTGATTAAGGTGACATCTTATTCATTATGGGACCCTTCTAATGACACGACAAAACAAAAATAGGATTTCGTGACTTACAGTTCTATTCGAGTAACCCTTAACAACAGCACATGCAAAAACGAATTTAGTGATCATTCTTATTACATGACATATATATCTTCTCTATGTGAACTCTTTCTTTTAACGAAATGAAACAATCAATGATCCAAATATATGAGTCGTGTTCATTTATTTTACGAGGCGTGCATATCTCTTTCGAATAAGTTTTATTAACGAAACAAATCTTTTTATTTTCATATAATCATTCGAGGAAAAGTTTAGACGAGACAAGAAATATCAAAATGAATTATGGGAGGTACCTTACGATCGGATGCACGAAGGAACAAGAACCAAAGACTTATCGCGAATGAACTAAGCACACGAATACTCTTTGAATTAAACGTCTCACGATCAAACCCTCCAAGCCTTAGTCGTGCCTTTCTGACTATAATATGGATCGAATTATTGCCTGTTGTTGTATATGAAACTGTATATGTTTTTATTTTGGTTAGCGCATGCATGAAGAATATGGGTTGAGTTATTGTTTGTTGTTGTACACTGTCTTGCAAATTTCAAAGATCACGTATGAAACAAAAAGGAGAAGTGGGTTTCTTTGTGTTTTTCTTTTCAAATAGGAAACAAATAAAAAGAATAAATGTGATTGATATGGTA
Source organism: Artemisia tridentata subsp. tridentata (assembly GCA_021014915.2). Classification (NCBI taxonomy): domain Eukaryota; kingdom Viridiplantae; phylum Streptophyta; class Magnoliopsida; order Asterales; family Asteraceae; genus Artemisia; species Artemisia tridentata. The sequence continues at coordinate 247,838,748 of CP139507.1, forward strand.
TAGTAACTGTGATGTGTGATTCATGGGCTGAATTGGAGTTCTTATCCTTTTGTTTGTCGCTTGGTGAGTTGGAACAACAAAAAGAAAAAACGTGTACTTCTTTTTAGGAAGGTTTTAGATTGTAACAACTTTATATTATGTAGATATCTTAGGTTAACCTTTATTAAATGTATTTTATAATATAACATATAGTTTAGGTTTCTTTTCAATTTAAGTGTATAATGTATAGTTTAAATGTGAGTAATATTATGTCGAAACTTAGGTTATAAGTTCATATCGTATGGTCCCGAGTCATGACACGTTATATAACTCAGATTTTAATTTATGTCATATCTTATAAGTTCTTAAAATTTCAAATTTAGAGGGTATTTTGGTCATTTCAGATTGTGGTAATTTTGGGGTTTTACATATAGTACTACTATTGTCAATGTAAATAATGGTGTTATGAAAATTGTACCCATAGTCAAGCATTTGATTTTGGATCCAAAGCACTTGCCCACAACAACTTGCACCAGCAACATATTCTGCTTCAGTTGTAGAGTTGGCCACCATTGTTTGCTTCTTGCATTGCCATGATATGAGTCTGCAGCCAAGAAATTGACATCCACCAGTTGTGGATTTTCTGTCTAGGATTGCACCAGCATAGTCACTATCAGAATAAGCCACCAAGTCAAAAGATGATTCCCTTGGATACCATAGACCCAACCTAGGTTGACCCTTGAGATATCTAAAGATCCTTTTGACTGCTGTGAGATGAGAAACTTTGGGATGTACTTGAAACCTTGCACATACACATACTGAGAACATGATATCTGGTCTTGATGATGTAAGGTACATCAAGGACCCAATCATTGATCTATAATTGTGCAAATCCACATCTTCACCTTCAGCATCCTTGAGTAACCCCTTTTCTGAATCCATTGGTGTACTTGCAACCTTAGAATCTGCAAACTGAAACTTCCTCAGGATCTCTGCTACATACTTATCTTGGCTGATAAATATGCCTTCATTTGATTGTTTTACTTGGAGACCCAGAAAGAAAGTAAGTTCCCCCATGGAACTCATTTCAAACTTACTATGCATAAGTTTTTCAAACTCTACACACAACTCTTGGTTTGTGGATCCAAAGATAATATCATCAACATAAATTTGCACCAGCAAGATGTCTTTCTTGGTTCTTTTGATGAACAAAGTTGGATCAATCTTGCCTCTTTGAAATCTATTTTCCAATAGATAGAAAGCTAAGGTTTCATACCATGCCCTAGGAGCTTGGTGTAGACCATAAAGAGCCTTGGTAACCCTATACACCTTGTCTGGATACTCTGCATCAATGAAGCCTGGAGGTTGAGAAACATACACTTCTTCTCCAATAGTACCATATAGGAAGGCACTCTTGACATCCATTTGATAAACAGTGAAGCCTATGAAAGAAGCATAGGCCAAGAATAGCCTAATTGCTTCAAGTCTTGCAACTGGAGCAAAAACCTCTTCATAATCCACCCCTTCTTCTTGAGTATACCCTTGGGCCACCAATCTTGCTTTGTTTCTGATCACAATCCCCCTTTCATCTTTCTTATTTCTAAACACCCATTTGGTTCCAATTGCCCAGTGACCTTTGGGCAAATCAACCAGTTTCCAAACCTTCTGAAGCTTGAATTGAAGAAGCTCTTCTTGCATTGCTTCAACCCAACTTGGATCATCTAAGGCTTTGTTATTGTTTTTGGGTTCAGCCTGTGAGAGAAAACATGAAAACAGGCATATGTTGGTAACTTCATGATTCTTTTCTTCATAAACAGATGAGATAAACCCTTCTTGGTCTGAAGCTAAGACTTGAGTTCTTGTTCTAACACCAGAATCAATGCTACCAATCACATTATCAATGGAGTGATCTTTGAGAATTCTTGTGTTGTGTGTTGTAGAAACTTCATAGGTAAGTGGAAGATTGCCAATCCCCACATTTTCTGGTAAAGAATCATCTGATTGAACATTTAATGGTTCAGCAGTACCAACTTGTGAACTGGCAGTACCATCTGGTGAACTAGCAGTACCATTTTCATTTGCACTACTCTCTTGATTCTCTTGACCCTGAGTTCCATGTTCATCTTCAACACCTTCATTTTTTGTATTTGAAGGTTCTTCATGACTTGAAGATAAATCCAATCCTTTCCAAATTGGCATCCAGATGTAATCTTGATTTTCAGCTGTTTCAACATTGTTTTCAAAACCTGCATTATCATTAGTATTTGTACCTGCAACAGGCACATAATTCATAGATTCTGAAAGCCTATCAATTTCAAACATCCAATCTGGCCCAATGCCTTTAACATTTGGTAGTTTCTCTTGAAACTCTATGTGCAGATTTTCTTCCACTAGCCTAGTGCAACTATTATACACTCTATAGGCCTTACTTTGCAAAGAATACCCTATCATGTAGCCTTCATCAGCTTTTGCTTCAAACTTTCCTTGATGATCTTTGGTATTGAGAATAGTGACATGACATCCAAAAGGTCTCATAAAACTTAAAGATGGTGTTCTACCAAAGAAAAGTTCATAAGGAGTCTTTTGATGGGGTTTAATTACAAGAACCCTGTTCTGCACATAACAAGCAGTACCTACTGCTTCAGCCCAAAATGAAATAGGAAACTTAGAGTCTACTAACATTGTTCTAGCAGCCTCTATTAGTGTTCTATTTTTCCTTTCTGCTACTCCATTTTCCTGTGGGGTTCTAGCTACCCTAAATTCTCTTTTTATTCCTTTTTCATTGCAAAATTCATCCATAACCCTATTCTTAAATTCTGTCCCATTGTCACATCTGATTACTTTCACTTTCTTATCAGCTTGGTTTTCTACCTCAGTTATATAAGACTTAAGAATCTCACTAGTTTCATGCTTAGATCTTAAAAAGAAAACCCAAGAAAATCTGCTGTAATCATCAGTAACTACAAGACAATTTTTTTTACCATTCAAGCTACTCACATTAGTAGGACCAAAAAGGTCCATATGAAGCATATACAAAGCTTGAGAAATTGAGTTATGGGTCTTGGGCTTACAAGAGGGTCTATGTTGTTTGCCTTTTAGACAATCAACACAAGTTTGGTCATTTTGAAAAATCTTTTTGGGTAAACCTCTAACCAAATCATATTTTATAATTGTATTGATTGTTTTAAAGTTTATATGACCAAGCCTTCTATGCCAAAGCATAGATTCATCCAATGAGGCTTTTGCTACTAGACAAGTTAAACTCTCCTTAGGATCAATGTTCTTTAAATCAACACTGTACATATTGTTCCTTTTTGGGATTTTAAGAAGAATCTGACTTTCATCAGGAATTTTAAAATCAGGAGAAAGAACCATACATTCATTTTCAGTAAAGAGAACATTGTTCTTTTTTTCACACATTTGTGAGACACTGAGGAGATTAAACTGAAGCTCTTTCACAAAGTACACATTTTCAAAATCTAATTTACTGGTTTTGATTGTACCTTTACCAGTAATCTTTCCTTTGATTCCTCCCCCAAAGGTAACATATCCTCCATCAAATGATTTGAAGTCTGTGAGGTAAGACATGTTGCCTGTCATGTGCCTTGAACATCCACTATCTACATATCCTTGATCAGCAATATCATTTGAATGTTCCTGCACATATATAAACATATTAGTTTCCTTGGGGTACCCAAGCCATAACTGACTTGGGTTTGCCTCTTGCATCAATGTAATCAAACCTCTTTAGGACTGTTGATGCAACTTTTGATTGGAGTGGTCTCCATATCCAACATGCTGAGGACTTAACATCATTTTCCCTTTTATCCCATTTTGTGGTCCTTGGTCTGCAGTACCAATTTTGGCAGTACCATTTGGTCTAGCAGGACCTTTTGGTTTTGGTCTCCAATCTTGTGTTTTAACCACAGATTTCTTTTCAATGGGACTTTTCACAACTCTAGGTGCATGTTTGAAAGTATTTCGTGCACCCTTAGTAGTTGGTTTTGAGTTAACAGGCTTATTTGGTCTAACAGTATGATTAACTTTTGGTGTGTTAGACTTCACAAAACTTTTTCTGGGGTTTGTTCCATTTGTTTTAGACCTTGATGTACTCCCAGAAACCCAATTGTTACAATAAGCATGAGTATGATTAAAACTATCACAGTAATAGCAGGCCTTATTGTGCATAACAAAATTATCACCAAGTTGGTGTGACTTAAGATTGTTCCAATTTCTCTGGCTACCTCTAGGTTTGCGATTACACTTAGCACAACATTCAACTGTTTTCAGAACAACTTTAGCCTTAGTCTTAATCTCTACACTTTTAGGACTGGGTGGTCCTACTTTGTTTCCTTTGTTTGAAACAGTCTCTTTTTCTTCATCATCAGATGTCCAATCTTCAATAATTGGAGCATCTGAGCTCTTATCAGTGAGCACCTTTTTGTTATAGAGTGAAGCTACACTAGCACTCTCAAAAGGTTCACTTTTCTCTACAGGTTTCTCATTTTCTAGTGGTTTATTGGCGAATTCATGTAAACCTGATTCTGCAAGATCTAAACCTGGGGGACAAGGGATTCCTCTGTAAGGAGGTGGACAAGTCTTGTATCCAATCCCAGATTTGATTCTCTTGTTCATTTGATTTTCAACTATGCTTCTAGTACAGTCAGAAGCAGTTTCTAATGTGGTAACAGTTAGTTGAATATTATCCTTTGCCAATTTCACTTTAGCAAACTCAGTTCTTAACAGGTTTATTTCAGCATCTTTCAAAAATATTTCCCTATTAAGAATGGATTTTGTGTCAGAAAAAGTGAGTTCATTTTCCCTAAAATGGATTATCTGTTTCTCAAGTTTGGCCATACCACACTTATGATTAACTAGGTCTTGATGAGTTTTTCTTTGTTCTACTTTCAATTCATCATAAAATTTTATTAAAGTTTGAAATTCTTCAAAAACTTTACAAGTATTAAAACATTTAGTAATTTGTACCTCAGGATTGGAGAAAGCCATTAAAGCCATTTCATCTGAAGTTGACTCCTCTTCACCCATAAAGCTCCAATCAAAACCCAGCCCATCAATAGCTAATAGCTTTAGGCTCAGTGATTTCCACAGCCTTGCTCTTGTTCTCAAAGCTTCCCTTGTTCTTGTTCTCAAAACCTCTTCCCTTATCATCCTGCTTCTTTGGTCTTCTACACTCTCTTGAGTAGTGACCCTTCATGTGGCAGTTGTAGCACTCCACTTTAGACTTGTCATACCCAGCAGGCTCATTACCATTTATGGTAATCTTCTTTCCAGTCCTCATCAGCAATTTCTTAACCCTTATGCTAAGAAGTGAAAGTTTCCACTTTATGTCCATTTCCTCAAGATCATCATCATTGATCTCTTGAATATCTTCAAAAGTCAATATGGAACCACTGTGTTGTGATGTCAGGAAAGCACAACCAATTGTTTCATCTAGAATTGTTTTGGTACTGCTAGAAGTATTGCCAGTACCAAAATTTGTGTTGGCAGTACCTTCTTCACCATCATCTTTTTCTTCATCTACTATCCTTGAGGTGCTGGGAGATGACACAAAGGCCATATTTCCTGAGCTTGAACTAGTAGACTTCTTCAGTTCATGCTCTACTATCTTGAAGTTGTTGAAAACATCATTAAGACTCATTTGATCAATATCTGGTTTGTTTTTCCAGACAATGACATGCATGGCCCATTCATAGGGTAAACTCCTAAGAAATTTGGAGTTTAAGTCTTCTTGAGATATCAGCACTTCATGAATGGCTAACTGACTTGAAAGCTTTTGTAGTCTATTGAACATGCTGTCCAAAGACTCATTTGTTGTGGCTGTAAAGTTTTCAAACTGATGTTTGAGGAGAGTTTTCTGAGTTTTCTTGGTGGCATCATTTCCACCAAATCTAGCCAAAATAGCTTGAAAAAGGGTATTAGCACATTTGTACTTGTTGAAGATCAAAAGCTGGTCATTTGGAATAGTCATGAGAAGCATACTCCTGGCCTTAAGATCATTTCTCTTTTGGATTCTTTCTTCTGCGGTTGTTGGGTTCACTTGCATATTTGTTACTATTGCATCGTTCACTGTGGAGGTGGTGATTGTAGGTTTGAATGAGTTTCCTTGTTCAATAATCTCCCAAAGTGCATAGTCTTGCACTTGGAAGTATTGCTCTACCCTCAGTCTCCACATATCAAACTCATTCTGTTTGAGTAATGGAAGTTTTGCAGCCACATTGGTTTGAATGTGTTCAACGTCCATTGTTCTTTTAAATCGTAAATATCAGCCTAGCTCTGATACCACTTGTGAAGGAATATACAAACACTTGGGATGTTAATCTTAATAATGTGTTTGGGATATTTAGGAATGAATGTGCTTTAGTACGCGGAATTTACTATAACACACTTAAAGGAACAAAGGTGGTGAATATGTAAACCTGAATAATTTAGAATGATGAACACAACTTGAATAACACAAAACGATTCAATATTATTTATGAGATAATACGGATGATCTAACTATCACCAGGATTACAAAGGTAACCTTGAATCTTTGATTTGTTAAGGATTTGTGAATTTGTAACTAAGTTACTAGAGAGATTGTGTTGGTTCAGGATGTTACAAAGTTATTTTGTTTTTTTAGAGATGTGTCTAAGGTGGTGACTAAGGGTTCCTTTTATAGGATAAGGACCCCTTATTACAAGTTGTCAAGTTGTGTATTATAATAAGATACTTGGACTTTCTAACCTACTAATTACAACTTTCAATGTAAACTACTTAGTATTATCTTCTGCACAACATAGAAGACTGAACTACTTCTACTTAACGTGTTACATTGTACAAAGACTAATAATACAACTAAAATATCTACAAATAAATATCTATCAACTTAACCTTCAACTTGGCAGGACCTTCTTTAACTAGCAGTACCTTCTCACCCAGAAGGTACTGTTAGTTTATCTTCAACTTCTTCAAAATCAACTAGCAGGCTTAATACTTCATATGGCAGGCTCTTTGACTTGAACATTTTATTCCCAACAGAGTGCTATAACTGCCACATGATGGGTCATTTCTCAAGAGAGTGCAAAAGCCACTTGATAGGGCAGTTGTTTATGCCTGCAAACTCACGAAAAGGATTCAGGAAAACTTAGAATATGCCATAGGCTCAGTCCCTAAGATTAACAGCCATAGAGATAGATTTGCTGCATCATCATCCACTGTTAAGAACAAACATGTAGCCTTTGATTTACCATGTATAACATCAGAACCCAGCACATCAAAATCAGGAAAACATGTGTTAGTGAAACAAACTAATGTTCCCATCGTTACTTCTACAGGAGTGAAAAGTGACACCCAAGCTTGCGGGTCAAAGCCTAAAGGCAATACAAGGAATGATAGGACTACGCCAGCTAAGAGAGATCACAAGAAGAGTGTAGAAGCCCAACCTAGGAACAATAAGTTTGCAAAGACTAGATTGAATCGTGTTGATTCTAGTATTAAAAGTACTGTAATTAATTCGAATTCTAATGTGGTCTGTAAAACATGTGACAAATGCTTAATTTCTGCTAATCATGATGAATGTGTTGTGTCATTTCTGATGCCTCATGCACCACCCCATGTTAATTATGTTAGAAAAACTGAAAGAAGTAAGAAAGTTTGGAAGGCAACAGGAAAAAATTTCGCAAATGTTGGGTATCAATGGAGACCCACTGGAAAGAAATTTGCTTTAGGAAATAAACATCCATTACCTAAGGTGAATAAACATAAGAATGTAAAAGTTAAGGAATGGAGACCAACAGGTCGAATTTTGCCCTTAGGAACACAATGCCTTCATCATAAGTCATCTGCTGAACCTAGGGTAGATTCCACTATAGTAACCTCAGTGATTGATACTTCTGTTGCTCCTAAATTTGTGTGTGCTAACCAAACGGACCCCAACTGCACGTGGGGATCCACATCTTTCAGTTATCCATCGTTGTCTGTCCTCAAATGCAGGTCGTACAAATCGTCCTTTGGTATTTTGACACAGGCTGCTCTAAACATATGACTGGGGATCGCTCTTGGCTCAAGAACTTCATGAAAAAGTTTATAGGGACAGTTAGATTCGGGAACGACCACTTTGGTGCGATTATGGGTTATGGAGATTATGTGTTCGGTGACAGTGTAATCTCAAGGGTATATTATGTGGAAGGATTAGGGCACAATCTATTTTCTGTGGGTCAATTTTGTGATTCAGATCTGGAAGTGGCTTTCAGAAAACATACATGTTTCGTCAGAGAATTGGATGGTATAGATCTCCTCAAGGGCATTCGGGGCACCAATCTATACACCATATCGATTGAAGAAATGTTGAAGTCCTCTCCCATATGCTTGCTTTCAAAAGCCTCTAAAACAAAATCATGGCTGTGGCATCGTCGTTTGAACCACTTGAACTTCGGTACCATAAATAATCTTTCCCGTAAAGATCTTGTTAGAGGGATGCCCAGACTAAAATATGAGAAAGATCATCTCTGCTCTGTATGTCAACTGGGCAAAAGCAAGAAACAAACCTACAAGCCTAAAACCATGAACAACAACTTGGAAGTTCTTCATACCCTCCACATGGACTTGTGCGGTCCAATGAGAATTCAAACCATAAATGGAAAGAAATATGTTCTGGTGATAGTAGATGATTATTCTCGGTTCACATGGGTAAAGTTTTTGAGAACCAAGGATGAAACTCCAGAGGTTATCATTAAACTGATAAAACAGCTGCAAGTAAGGCTCGATAAAACTGTCAGAATCATCCGCACTGATAATGGTACTGAGTTTGTTAACCAACAACTCCGTAATTTCTATGAAATTATTGGCATCACGCATCAGAAAAGTATCCCTCGCACTCCTCAACAGAACGGTGTTGTCGAACGAAGGAACCGTACTCTGGTGGAAGCTGCAAGAACCATTCTTATATTTTCAAAGGCACCAATGTTTCTCTGGGCAGAGGCTATTGCAATAGCATGTTTCACCCAAAACCGATCTCTAATTCATCCTGTTCATGAAAAGACTCCCTACGAGTTAATTCATAACAAGAAACCAGATCTTTCCTTTCTCCGTGTGTTTGGCGCACTTTGCTATCCGACTAATGATAGTCAAGACTTGGGAAAGTTAAGAGCTAAAGCAGACGTAGGTATTTTTGTTGGATATGCACCAGACAGTAAAGGGTATAGAATCTATAATAAGAGAAACCGTAAAATCATGGAAACCATTCATGTCACGTTCGATGAGCTGAGTGAGCAAACTGCTTCAGGACAAATTAGTTCTGGACCCAATCTTAAACTTTTGACACCTGGACCCATTAGTTCAGGACTTGTACAGAATTCCACGCCTGCGGATTCTTTTGTACCACCTACATGTGAGGAGTTGAAGAAGTTATTTGATCCTATATTTGATGAATACTTTGAGCCAACGAATGGAACCATCCCAAGTACACCAGCTGTACTTCGTATGGCTGAGGCTCAAGCTCCGCAAGGCACAGAAGGCCCAACAGCTTCAGTATTAGTCAGTCTCAATGCTCCAGCTGCCAGTCAATCGCCTTCATCATCAAATACTCAATCCTCTCCAGTACTACAAGAATCTGCAGATAACCATTCTTTGGAAGTTAATCCTTTTGCTCCTGTTGATGAGGTTCCTTTTGAAAACATATTTGCTCCTGAACATTCATCAGACACATCCTCTCTTGAAGAACACAGCACTGCTACATCAGTTCAAAACCCTCAACCTCACGACCATCTCAGAAAATGGACCAGCGATCATCCAATCGACAACATCATAGGCAATCCCTCACGTCCAGTATCCACACGTAATCAATTAGCCACTGATGCACTATGGTGCTTCTTCAATTCCGTGTTGTCCAAAGTCGAACCTAAAGATGCCAAAGAAGCAATGACAAAAGATTGCTGGTTCGAGGCTATGCAGGATGAAATTCAAGAATTTGATCGACTTGAAGTATGGGAATTAGTGCCTCCTCCAGAGCTTGCAATGATCATAGCTTTAAAGTGGAACTTCAAAGTGAAACTTGATGAGCATGGTGATGTGTTAAAGAACAAGGCACGGCTAGTTGCAAAAGGATTCAGACAAGAAGAGGGCATTGATTTTGAAGAATCGTTTGCTCCGGTTGCTAGAATTGAAGCCATAAGAATCTTCCTTGCAAATGCTGCTAGTCGGAATATGATAGTCTACCAGATGGATGTCAAAACGGCCTTCTTGAATGGTGAATTAAAGGAAGAAGTTTATGTGAGCCAACCCGAAGGATTCATGGATGCTGAACATCCTACTCATGTTTACCGCTTGAAGAAGGCTCTTTATGGGTTGAAGCAGGCGCCAAGGGCATGGTACGATACATTGTCCAAGTTCCTTCTAGTAAACGGGTTCTCCAAGGGTGTTGTTGATCCCACACTATTCACCAGGAAGTCAAGAAAACATCTACTACTTGTTCAGATTTATGTAGATATTATCATCTTTGCTTCAACAGATCCTAGTGAATGTGATAGATTTTCAAAGGAGATGAATTCCAAGTTCCAAATGTCCATGATGGGACAAATGTCATTCTTCTTAGGATTACAAGTTTCTCAAAGTCCCGGAGGCATATTCATTAATCAATCCAAATACGCCAATGAGATCTTGAAAAAGTTTGGATTCGATTCAAGTGAGCCTGTTAACACTCCCATGGTTGATAGAACAAAGCTGGATGAAGATCCTTCAGGAATTTCAGTGGATAAAACAAAGTATCGAAGCATGATTGGATCTTTGATGTACATCACTGCTAGTAGACCAGATCTTCTGTTTTCTGTGTGTATGTGTGCTCGGTATCAATCCAAGCCAACCAAAAAGCATGTTGAAGTGGTGAAAAGGATCTTCCGATATCTTCAAGGCACAGTTCATATGGGTCTCTGGTATCCTAAGGACACAACAATGGAGTTAACGGCTTATGCAGATGCTGATCATGCGGGATGTCAAGATACTCATCATAGTACTTCAGGAGGAGCTCAGTTTTTAGGGAAAAAGTTGGTTAGTTGGTCTTCTAAGAAGCAGATGAGTACTTCCATATCATCTACTGAAGCTGAGCACATTGCCATGTCTGCTTGTTGTGCACAAATCCTTTGGATGCGATCACAACTTTCAGACTATGGATTCTCATACAACAAAATTCCCCTATATTGTGACAACAAAAGCGCCATTGCTCTTTGTTGTAACAATGTTTAGCACTCCAGGTCAAAACACATCGACATCAGGCATCACTTCATCAGGGAACAGGTGGAAAAGGGTATTGTGGAACTATATTTCGTGAGGACAGAGTTTCAGTTAGCTGACATCTTTACCAAGGCTCTCCCAAGAGAAAGGTTTCAATTTATTCTCCCACGCCTTGGTATGAAGAGCATGACACCTGAAACCCTCAAGTGTCTTCAGTTAGAAAAGGAGGAGTAAAGGATTGTCTTCTTATATCCTTGTACATAGTTGTATATATATTAAAACAAAAAGAAAATACAAAAATATAAAACCTATAAAAACCATAAAAAATGGAAAAATCAGAAAATACCAAAAATAGTCCTACCTAGGTGGTATGTGCTTAAACACATACTTTTATTTGACCAAAACCAGACCCAAATAGACCAAAAACCTAACCCAAAATGCCAAAATATATTGTGTTTTTGTGTTTTTACATGTGCAGGCACGGATATAAGAAATATGGACAGAATCGAGCAAAAACCGGGAAAACGAGCACGAGATATGGGAAAGACTCAGAACCGAAGCCAGGAGAGACATGTTTGTTCAAAAAGTCAAGATTACCCCTCAGAATCTCACCAAATGACAAAATAAGCCCTGAAAATTCAGAAAATACACAATTGGTCCCTATAATTTTAAAACCAAAAATCCTAATCCTTATACACTAACCGGATTTAATAATCCTAAACCAAATCCAAAAGACAAACCCAATCCCTTAATTCTTCAACACAACCCAACCCACACCATATCCAAGCCCAATCCTAATACCCGAGCCCATCACCTACATTTATAAAACCCCAACCCGATCCATCCACTAACCAAACCCAAACCCGGTCAAACTTATACCTTCCTAGTCAAATAATTATTAAAAACCACTCACAAAAATACCCGCCCCCCTTTCTATCAATTAACCCAGAAATGTACTATACCACGAACCCTAGATTTACCGTACAAGAAAGTTACCACAATTAAGGGCATGATTGTCAAATCATGGGGCTTCTAGAAGTGTCATAGTGTCAGATGAGAGCAGAGGCGCATGAATGGTCTACGTGGCAGCACCCTATTGGACATGACACCTCATGAAGATTGATCAAACGGTTGTTATTGCAAGATTGGTGATCAAGGGTGGTCGAAGGGTGAAGATTAGCTGAGGATGCACACGGATTGCCAGCATGTCAACCCTAGAAGCTACTTTTTCGAGCCTATAAATAGGAGTGGATTTCTCCTCATTTTTCATGTAAATTTTAGTATTGTTATGCTGTCAATTTTATGTTTGAATTGTAGTTTTTTAAATTTCCTTTTGTAACTCTTGAGTTTAATTAATGAAAATTTAGTTTATTTCACTTTTGATCTTAATCTCTTTACTGTTATATCTTATTTTAGCTTATTCTAAATTGTTCAGTAGCTTGTTTAAAATCACTTTAGTTTATTTTAAACTATATATTTGGTTAATGTTCTAGCTCTTCTAAAATTCCAAAAACATTGAAAAATAATAAAAAATACCAAAAAAAAATGGTCAAATCAGCTTTCAAATAAGCTATTTACATTAGTGATACTCATTTAAGCTGTGTAGCTTAATGTGAGTAGTAGTTAAGGTCTGAATTAGTTTCAATCTCCAAAAGTGAAAATAGTCAACAGAAAAGTCAAACAAGCACTCAATAAGTTTGAGCTTATCCATTGAAGAAGAAGACCCCTAGGACTTACGGAATTCTTACTCTGAGCTTATTGTTAAGCTTTTTACTGAAATGAAACCCTTGTTCAGCTAGGGTATTCAAGTGAGTCTCATTCTTACTTTTAATTGAATTTTATAGCATCATAATTTAGATCTGTCCTTAATAGCTATTTACTGTTCTCTTAGCTTATTTTAATCAATTCTCAGCTTATTAGAGTAGAAATAGCTTATTGGATAGTATTTAGTAGATAAATCATCATCTAGGTCTTTAAAAACATCATATAAAGCCAAAAAAGTCAAATAGCTTGTAGCTTATTAAAGTGCTTATTTCAATATTGTGGATTGCTTATTAGGTGCTTAAGAAGTCAGATAAGTAGTTGTGTTTCTGTTTCTTAGCTTAAATCTATGGTTTCTAGTGAAAAATCTCATAACAGCTCTATTAAGGGGTGTTTGGTTCAGGTTAATGCTAAGTAAATTGAGCTTGTTACTGATCTTGTGCCAACTGCTGAGGTTTGATTTAGCTTATTATAGGATAAACAAGTTGTTTGAGTTAGGAGTTTAGTGGATTTAAGGCCTGTCAAGGTTTTGGTGTTTACTAGTGCCTATTAGAGTTTGAAACTGCCTCAACAAGCTTTGTATAAGCTAAAGCTCATTTGATCACTACTTTTTACAAAAGTTGGTTTTAGATAGTTGGTAAAGTGAGAACTCAAGAGTAGGAAAGTTTTGGTCAAGTTTTGAAATAGAAAAGTGCAAAATACCATCCCTGCTGCAACAGTTTTAAATGTGCAGATCAGCACATGCTGATGCTTGTCTCAGCTTATTGCTTGCTTCATAATAGCTTATCCCTTTGTGCTTTTTGCCTGACAATTGGTTCTGCTTATAGCTTGTAGTGTCAAGTTTTAGGATATAATATGGGATTGCACTTGTCAGCTTATCTGATAGCTTATTTGCCATCTGCAAAGTAGGGTAGAAAGCTGTTGAGAACCTGTTTTGGATATAAGCTGTGCAACAGTTCTAGGGCTTATTCTTTTAGCTAATTTGTCCTTTCTGAGTTGATTTAAGCTTAATATAGCCCAATGCATGGTACCTGAGCTTTTGAGATTTTTTGGACATCTATTGCTTATTATTGGCTTATTTTCATACTGCTTATTGGGCTGTTTTGCTTATTTGAGCTTATTCAGGGTCTGAAATTATTTTTCCTAGATTAGTCATTTAATTTTAGAATTACTCAGATTTTTCCAGATTTTTCCAACTTGTTTTACTATTTTGAAATCATTTAATTAGTTTTTAATTCATAAAAAATAAATAAAAAGTCAAAAAAATATTTTTCTTTTTCCAAAAATTTTCTTTAAATATTTAGAGTTTAGGAAAATTATTTTCGCATTTTTAGGATTTAAATCACTTTTTATTCACGTTTTTAAAATTACGTCGCGTACGTTTAATTTCCATTTTAGGGTCAAATGCTTAGCTTAATTGTTCCATTAGCTTAGTTAATTATTGTTATTTGTTATTTTAATATTCGTAGTGTAATCCAAATCAATCGCTCACTTTTTCACATTCACTACACGAATCACAAATCCTGAATCACTAAATTCCATTCAATCTTCATCGGGACTACGACTCGGGTCTTGCATATTTCTTGTGCAATTCCTTGGACTATAATTCGACTTATCAATTTTTGGCGCCGCTGCCGGGGAGGGTTGACGAGAATTTGTGATTTTGTTTTTCGATACGTGTTTTGAAGACCCTTTCTCGGAAGTTATTGTTTTTATAAAAAAATAATACAAAAAAATAATAATAAATAAAACACTTTTCCTAAAGTGTTTTCAAAAATACAAAAATAAAATAAATCCTCACTTTTCTTCAAAAGTGTTGTAAACCATTCCGAAATAACAACTAAACAATCGTGAAATCATTTGATTTTCGGATTATTTTTTCGATTACAACCTATACAAGTGGTTTAAGGATGGTCTTGACATTAAATTGCAGACCGAAAGAGGCGGGTTTTTAATTAGCTTCGGCAGACCTTTGCTTCTCCGCCACTCTGCGCGTAGTCGTAAGAGAAACGAATATTGATTGACGGATCGGTACCAAAAATAAATTAAAAAAATTAAAAAAATTAAAATCCAAAAATATTTTCATTTTCAACTTTTGTTTTTGATTTTTCTTTTTGATTTCATTTTGGTGTATGCACACCCGTTCTTCTTCTTCTAACCCTCTTCTTTCACCACTTTCAAATACCGAGAGGATTATCCGTCAAAACAATCGTGTTCATTTCTCAACCGTTGAGGAAATGGCCAACAACCCAAACGATCAACACCCTCCGGTGGATGTTAATGACATTCAGGCTCCCGATCTCCTTCCAATGGAGGAACGTCTCCAAACACCTTTCAATGGTGTTAGACGAGCCATCGTGATACCCAATATTCAAGCAAATCACTTTGAAATCAATCACGGGTTACTCAATCTTATCACGGGTATCTCATTTCACGGACTTGATCATGAAGACCCTTATGTTCATATCCGAAATTTCACCGATATTGCTGAAACAATTAAGATTAACCAAGTTGATTACGATGTCATCAAAATGAAATTGTTTCCCTTTTCTTTGAAAGGAGCGGCTCGAACTTGGCTAGAGAAAGAACCCCCTAATTCCATTTTAACTTAGGGAGATCGAGCCACAAAGTTCATCAATCATTTCTACCCTCCTTCCAAAACTTCTAGTCTCCGAACTCAAATCTTTCGATTTCAACAAGCTTTCGATGAATCGTTCAGCGAAGCTTGGGATAGATTTAAGGAGTTATTAGAAAAGTGTCCTAATCATGGCTTCTCTGACTTGCACCAAATTGACATGTTTTACAATGGGTTGAGTCTGGCCGATCAAGACTCCCTAAATTCTGCTGTGGGTGGAAACTTGTTAATGAGAAATAGTCAAGATGCTTTCACGATCATTGAGAATAAAGCAAAAGTGAGGAGTTCGAGGAACAAGATTCCCACTTCGAGTGCAAATAACAAAGCTAATGATGAAGTTTTAGGGGCTATTGCAATACTTGCTAAACAAGTTGAATCATTAACCAAAGCACAATCCTCTTCTCATCAAGTTAATGCTGTTAATCAGAGTTGTGAAATATGTGGTGGTCCTCACCAATATTTTGAGTGCCCAGCCTCCGGTGGCTACACTCAAGAGAATGTGTATGCTGCTTCTGAAAATTTCAATCAAGGTGGTAATGGTTACCAACCTCAAGGAGACCGTAATCTCCTCAGCTACCGTTCAAATAATTCTCTCGGACCACCCTGTTTCACCCAGAATCAAAATCAGCAAGTGCAAAACCGTACCAACCAAAACCGTTTTCATCAAACCAACTGAGGTTACAATCAAAACCAAAGCTACAATCAAAATCATGGAAACAATTATCAAGCTCCACCGCAACAAGTTTATAAACAACCTCTTCCTCCGCAAGTTCAAACTTCACCGGAAGTCTTGAACTATATGAAGACAAGCGATGTTGCCATACGAGCCATGCAGAATCAGATCAATAACATGAAAGTTGAGTTTAAGAAGGAGATCGATACGACGATATCTCAACAAACAAACGAGCTTAAGAAAATGATGAGTGGATTTTTCCAAATGAATCAACCATCAACCTCGGGTTCATCATCTCTTCCTAGAAACACAATCGCTAACCCGAGGGGCGATGCTAAGGCGATCACTAAAAGGAGCGGTGTTTCATATAATGGACCCACGGCTCCGTCTACCACTTCTTCTCTACCTCCCAAGGTAGTCGACCGTGAACCCGAGGTGACCAAGGACATGGAACCTCCTACTAACAACGGAGGAACCAAAGACGTCCAACCTACGGTTGTCCATCCATCTGAACCAAAGAACGTTGAGCCAAAAGAAATTCCCATCAAAGCAAAACTTCCATATCCTTCGCGATTAAATGACCGAAAGCTCCGCGAAAAAGCTTCAAATCAAATGGAAAAATTCTACCAAATCTTCCAAGATTTGCATTTTGATATAAGCTTCGCGGATGCTTTGCTTTTGATGCCAAAGTTTGCTTCCACAATCAAGAGTTTATTGAGCAATAAAGAAAAATTATTTGAGCTCGCAAAAACCCCTCTGAACGAAAACTGCTCAGCGGTACTCCTTAAAAAGCTTCCGGAAAAGCTTGGAGACCCGGGAAGATTCCTCATTCCATTTGACTTCCCGGGGTTGGTTGAATGTCATGCCTTGGCCGATCTAGGTGCGAGCATCAACCTAATGCCGTTATCCGTTTGGCAAAAACTTTCATTGCCCGAACTTACCCCAACTTGTATGACCCTCGAGCTTGCAGACCGGACTACGACTGTTCCGCTTGGCATAGCCGAAGATGTCTTTGTCAAAGTGGGGAAGTTCCATTTCCCAGCCGATTTTGTGGTTGTTAACTTTGATGCCGACCCCCGGGTTCCTCTAATTCTCGGAAGATCATTCTTGAGGACCGGGCGGGCTTTGATTGATGTTTACGGTGAAGAAATTACGTTGAGGGTGGATGATGCGTATGCGTGTCGTAGTATAGTTTTAGCAGTTTTAATGCCTACTCAAGTTTTAAATTTATATTTAGCCGACTTATCAATAACACACACACTTAACGAGCAGTGTACCCGGTCAGTATGAATATAATGGTAAGTAGAGTGTCGATCACTAAGAGTGGAACGTATTATCTCGTTATTCTAATCAGTATTTTAATATCCTAACGCAAGGGGGTTTCAGCCTGAGAGACTGGCACGATTTGTTTGCAATTAAATAATAAAATAAACCAATAGGCACGAATCAGCAAGTAGCACACACGTACACAGATAAATACTCGAGACAATAAGAGGGCTGTCCTTATGATTAAGTAGATTGTCACTTGTTTTATTGATAGCTTTATATGAAGTGTATGTAGTTAACCCTTTCTCGTTGGTCCTAATCTTATCGGCGAGTAAACCCTTAATGATTACTTATGTCTAAAAGTTATTCCTAAGTGATCAATTTAGTAATAACCGTGGGAGCCACATTATGTCCCGCAGTCAAATGCCCGCAAGCCACTAATAGACACAGAGGTTATCAATGCACTAATAAGTAGTAACCAAAGACATCAACATATAAACTTTAATTGATGGGAAAGCAAGTATTAAAGGGAGTGCATTCTTTCGTTGTCACATTACACAAGCCACCAATCCTGATGAATTAAAGTTTGCTAACACAATAAAACAAAACTACTTAATGAATTAAACACATGCAGCACCTTCTTACAGCTCTTGTATCTTTGATTTGGGTGTGTCTTGTGCTGCCTCCTTAACTGAATTCGTCCTAGGTTTCTCCTGTTCGGTCTTCGAATCTAATATAATGCGTCCGAAATTCGTCTGGTCTTGGGGTATTTATAGTTTCTGTCTGAGGGAAGATGCGGCGCATCTAAGGAGTAGATGCGGCGCATGTACTTAACTTCGCGTGGGGTCCAAGATTATAATATTCAGGAATATTCGTACACCGCCAGAAGATGCGGCGTAACTCCATGATTAGATGCGGCGCATGTCCTCTTGTATCTTGGATCGTATCTGGTGATATCTTGATAGAGATGCGGCGCATGTCATGAGTGAGATGCGGCGCATCTGGAGCAGATTAGTCTTGATCTTCTTCATTTCAGTAGACTCTTTACTTTATGCATGTTTTGCTCCATTATTAGTCCAAAATCGCTAAGTTTCACCAAATGCTTGTTTTTACCTGAGAATTACAAAAGTAAACGATTAAGTATCAATCCTCATACATAATATAGTAAAACAAGTCAATTTAATAGGATAAATGATAGTAATAAAATGTACTTATTTGAGTTCATCAGTGGATAATGAGGCCGTGACCTTTAACCTCGACCGAACTTTCAAATACTCCTCCAGTCACGATTTCGTCTCGGTTAATCGAATCGATGTGATAGATGTTGCCTCGGAGGAGTATTCTCAAGGAGTTCTTGGATTTTCCGATAAATCCTCGAGTGGCAATCCCACTCCTTCTTCTCAACCCATTCTTTCTGACCCTTCCCCGTCCCTCACTCCGTTTGAGGGAGGTGATTTCTTCTTGGAAGAGGTCGATGACTTTCTTGCTATAGAAACACCAACTTCACTAGAAGTTGATGATTCTTATCTTGATCCGGAGGGAGATATTCTTTTGCTAGAAAGATTATTGAATGAAGACCCGTCACCTTCTCTCCCTCTGACAAAAGAAATTCAAAAAGAAGAAATTAACGAAGTTAAGCTGTCTATTGAGAATCCTCCGGAGCTTGAACTCAAGGATTTACCTCCGCATCTTGAATATGCTTTCTTGGGAGATTCCGATACATTTCCCGTCATCATTTCAAAAGCTCTCAAAGATGAGGAGAAGACAAAACTCTTAGACGTGCTTAAAAAGAATAAGAGTGCCATTGCTTGGCAAATCTCTGATATAAAGGAAATTGACCCTAAATTCTGTACCCATAAGATCTTGATGGAGGATGATTTCAAACCCGCGGTTCAACATCAGAGACGGGTAAACCCAAAAATTCATGAGGTGATCAAAAAGGAAGTTATTAAACTCCTTGACGCCGGAATGATTTACCCAATCTTTGATAGCCCGTGGGTTAGTCCCGTCCATTGTGTGCCCAAAAAGGGTGGAATAACCATTGTAACTAACGAAGAAAATGAGTTAATCCCCACACGTCTCGTCACCGGATGGAGAGTGTGTATCGATTACCGAAAACTCAATGATGCTACCCGTAAAGACCATTTCCCTCTACCGTTTATGGACCAAATGCTTGAGCGTTTGGCAGGAAATGAGTTCTATTGTTTTCTCGATGGCTTTTCCGGGTATTTTCAAATACCAATTGATCCCCAAGATCAGGAAAAGACCACCTTCACGTGTCCTTATGGAACATTTGCCTACCGACGCATGCCTTTTGGCTTGTGCAATGCTCCGGGCACGTTTCAGAGGTGCATGATGGCCAAATTTCACGATATGATCGAGAAGATGATAGAGGTCTTTATGGATGATTTCTCCGTCTATGGAAATTCTTTCTCATCTTGCCTCTCCCATTTAGACAAAATGCTTGAACGGTGTGAAAACACCAATCTCGTTCTAAATTGGGAGAAGTGCCACTTCATGGTCAAAGAAGGCATAGTCCTTAGCCACAATATATCAAATGCCAGGATTGAGGTAGATCGTGCCAAAGTCGATGTGATCGCAAAACTACCTCATCCCACTACCGTTAAAGGAATCCGAAGTTTCCTTGGTCATGCCGGTTTCTACAGACGATTTATTCAAGACTTCACTAAAATAGCCCGGCCTCTGACCCATCTTCTTGAAAAAGATGCTCCGTTCTTCTTCTCTCCCGAATGCATCGAAGCATTCGAGGTTCTCAAAAAGAAGTTAACCGAAGCACCAATATTGGTTGCCCCCGACTGGGACTTGCCCTTTGAGCTAATGTGTGATGCAAGCGATTATGCTATCGGTGCAGTCCTGGGGCAACGCAAAACAAAATATTTCCAACCGATACACTATGCTAGCAAGACGATGACCGACGCTCAATCTCACTACACTACTACCGAGAAAGAGTTGTTGGCCGTTGTCTACGCTTTTGAGAAATTTAGACCATATCTTGTTCTATCAAAAAGCATAGTGTATACGGATCACTCAGCCCTAAAGTATCTCTTAGCAAAACAAGATGCTAAACCGAGATTACTTCGGTGGATTCTTCTGCTCCAGGAATTTGATATTATTATTCGTGATAAAAAAGGAGCAGAGAATCTAGCCGCTGATCATTTATCCAGACTTGAAAATCCCCATCAAAGTGATCTCGAGAAAAAGGAAATCACCGAAACATTTCCTCTCGAGACACTTGGGATGGTATCTTTAAAGAATGATCCGAGTACCCCATGGTTTGCCGACTATGCAAATTACCATGCGGGGAATTTTGTGGTGAAAGGGATGTCGTCCCAACAGAACGTCAATACGCCGTATACAATTGACCTGTATACGCCGTACTGATATAAGACAGATACGCCGCATCCACAGACAAGGATACGCCATATTGCCTTTCTGAGACAGAAACACAGAAACAAAACACACAGAAACAAATAAAACTAACTAAACTAAAATACCAATAATACAAATTAAAACAATCACTCCTCGGCAGCGGCGCCAAAAACTTGATGTGTTTTTTTTAGGTCTATAAAAATCAACCAAGTTTTAAATTTATTTATTGCCGAACTAACCTATAGACTCTAAACACTCACGAGCAGTGTACCCGATCAATGTAGATAGTTTTTAGGTAAGCAAGGGTCGTTCACTAGGAGCGAAGCTAAAGTGATCTAAAGGTATTCTAATTACTAAAATAACTAACCTAGAAAGCAAGTAAATATTTTTGGGGTTTTAGCATGAGAGGCTATCACGATTTTGTGTGTTTAATTAAATTAAATACGAGAAAATAAATATTAAACTAATTAAAAGCAAATTAAAGATAGATGAAGATAGATAGGAAGAACGGGTTAGCCACGTCTAATCCATTTTATAGTTATACATGCTCATGTCTACTTGTTTTAATTCATTCAATTGTTTTGTCGCCAATCCAATTATTAATCCTGTCACGATTAAATAACCTACCATCGTGGTGGGAAAGAGGACATGATCATAGTGACTCGTCTAGCATCAATACTAACTTATTGCTTTAAACCATCTAACCTAGTTCGGTATTACACGCTACTAGTCCTATTAGGTTGTAGACATGATCCGTTAATGCCAAACATTGATTCCTAATAGAGATTCGGGTTAACACGCATATAACTCAACCTAAGCAACCACAATTACAGGTAGTTAAGTCACATCAATTAAAGTTATAAGGATCATAACCTAGTTACATAGACTTTCTACTAGTTATAAGCAATAAACGAGTTTTTATCGACAAGCACCCAATCCAATAACAAAGCAAACACATCGACAAAATCATAAAAACTAATAAAACTTCATAAACATGGCTAACACCTAAGGGTGTTAGCCCATAATCTCAGCAAAAGATAAAGTATACATAAAAATTAAACATAAGAAATCCATAGACAAATTTATTATGCTAACCGAATGATTAAACAAAGTAAATTGGCTTGAGATGTTCTTCGTGGATGGAATGGATCTTCAATATAGTCTTCTGCTATTTTGGGACGTTTACAGACGCCTGGGAATGATCCCGAGGGTCCCCAATGATGCCCTAATTCGTTAATGAGTTCGGTATTTATAGATTCTGAAATCTGGGTCGATACGGCGCATCTAGAGAGTCAGATGCGCCGCATCTATAAGTAAACGTAGCCTCCAAGTCTGAAACTGACTCGATATGGCGAATCTATAAATCTGATATGGAGCATCTCCCAATACGGCGCATCTAAAGAACTGATGCGCCGCATCTCCTTTAGATGCAGGTAGATCTCCTTTTTCTCTTTCCGTGGCCGCTTGAATCAACTAAAACGGAGTCCGGATGAAGATTTTATGGCCAAAATACGAAAGCATCTTCAAGTGTCGACTTGTAATATTGACTTCTTCATTAAGCTTCTAATCTCCACTTGATTTCTTGGTAAGGATTGTGTATGGCCGATACGGCGCATCGGATTGGTCCGATGCGGCGTATCTGGAGTAGAACAAGTTGGTTCTTCTTCGTTGACCAAAGTTTCATATGCGACGCATGATAAAATTAGATGCGGCGCATGCTTCAAAGTCAGGCAATGGTCTTTAATCTCTTCCATTCAGCAGACTTTTCCAATCTTGATCATTTTGCTCCATTTTATGTCCATAATAGCTAACTTTCACCAAATGCTTGTTTATAACTGAGAATTACAAAAGTAGGCGAGTAAGTATCAATTCCCATATAAAATAATACAAAAACAAGCAATATACATAGGATACATGATGCTAATAAAATGTACTTATATGATGTCATCACTGGTTTACGGAAAAGCCGGCCATCTGCCCATCGAGCTCGAACATAAGGCTTATTGGGCCTTGAAACATGCCAATTTTTACCTTAAGACCGCGGGTGATCACCGTAAGCTCCAAATTAATGAATTAAATGAGCTTCGGGATCAAGCCTACGAGAATTCTTTGATCTACAAAGAGAAAACAAAAAGGATTCATGACTCTAAGATTAAAAACCGCATTTTCAATGTTGGTGATCGAGTCCTCCTCTTCAATTCTCGGCTAAAGATTTTCTCTGGCAAACTCAAAACCCGCTGGTCTGGGCTATTCACCATCACTCAAGTTTTTCCATATGGGACCGTTGAGCTAGCTCAAAACAACGGTCCAAACTTCAAGGTGAACGGTCATAGGATCAAACACTATTTTGGAGGGGACATACCATCCATGGTTGTCCCGGATCTCCAAACTTTCCCCAAGGACAATTAAATTCGGGGTCGAGTCAAGCTCATGTGACTCGGTTACCAAAAACAAGTGCTTCGTGGGAGGCACCCCATGCTTATCCCTCTATCTTCTTTCTATTTTCTTAATAAGAGTGAGGAGGAGTTCCTCTTCCATATCTTGTGTTTCGTGGTTTTTCTTGTGATATGTCAAGGATTTGCCCAAATAATGAAGACTCTCGTGCTCGTGGTTTGCTTCTCTCCACTCGAGTTTCATCATTCGTTGCTTATCCGATATCCTTAATCTTATCATTTTACATCTATCTTTTGGCATAATTAATAAACGGCCTTAGATTTTTGTAGGGATACCCTTACCTTTAAGACATTGAGGACAATGTCTCGTTTTAGTCTGGGGGGGGGGTAATCTTTTGATTTGATTTTTGCCTTGTATTTTTTCCGTTTTCTCATGCAATCCCGTTTTTCCTAAAAAAATTGAAAAAATCCAAAAAAATGAGAAAAACTTAAAAATTTTTGCAAAAATATAATAAATTTTGACATTTTTGTTGACTTTCCGCTGGTGAGAGTAGGAATAAAATTCTGACTTGACCGGGCGTGGTGAGCCCTAGCTTGTCCCCTTAACCATTTATAATCTATAAGCTCGTGCTAGTCTTTTATACAAGGAGCTAGAAAACGCGAATTCTTTCTAAGAATTTCCAAGTTCCTATAATTGACTTTATATATGCATGGCTTGATTATTTGGCTAAGCATTGGCGGATCTTATTATTTAAGATTTTAAATTTGCGAAGAACGAGAAATGATAGAGTTGTTTATAAGTTAGATTGCTAAACGTGGAGTAGTTGGATCTCTTTAGAGCTCATCAAAGTTACTTGTGGCTTTTTGTTCCCATAAGCTTGTTTCACCCAATAATAGTAATCTAGGAATAATTAAAGATATTTTGGTTTTGGCGATAATTAGTTTTTATTTCTTCCTTAGAGAATTCTTGCTTATGAAAGTTGGGTACACATCAAGGTACTGTCAGTGTTACGGTGTAATAGACTATTCCATCTTGCCGGCTCGCAACTGATGTTGGGATTGTTATAAAAGCCTTAGGACTTGGGGTTTGGCAACACAAATAATTAATTAATATGATAATGTATAATAATAATCCAAAGCCATAAAAAGTTTTCTACATCGATCTTTCCGGTTCGCAGCCGATGTTGTAGACTTCTAATAAAGGCAGAGGAAAAATTACAAGGTCATAATAGACTATCACATCTTGCCGGCTCGCAACCAATGTTGTGATTGTTATAAAGGGCCAAGGATTAAATACGTTAATGTGCTTAAATATGTAGATAAAATGCCAAACTTCGACTCAGGGGGTATCCTAATAAAAGCTTCTGTCTCTGGACTCGTAGATGAGTTGTTTCAGTCGTATATAAAAGGGATATCCTCAAAATCGTGTTAAATCAGATACCTTGATGTGGACCTCATTTTTGTATGCAACGGTTTTTGAGGGAAGGTTTGGAAACTACTTAGCATCTAAACTAGGTATCTTTATCGGAATAAGTAATTATCGAAATGAGAATTTGAAGAAATTCATTTCTCACCAAAAATAAAATAAATAGAGGAAAATAGGAATTTGGGAACGAGAAGTAATTACACAATTAGCTTTCATGGGTAGTGTCGACAATCTAACATGTAAATAATAATGATTTCGTTTTTAAGCTTAGTTTGGGGACTTGTGAAAAATCGGGGACGACGAATTTTATCCGTATGGTCACTTCTTTATGAGTCGTGTTTCCTACTCGAAGACCCTAAAAATTATCGATAGATAATGATTGTCAACAAAGCCGTCACCTAAATAATAAAGAAAAATACAAAAATAGAATAAAAGGAAAAATGGGGAGTTTTTAAAACTTAAGATTTCTTGATCTCTTTTGAAAATTTTGCAACTTTTCAAAGTTAGTAAAAAGAGATTGGAAATTTTCGGTTTCAAAAACGTGTTTTTATAACATTGCGTGAGGACACGTCAATATCTTAGTCTGGGGGAATTTTGGTATGTGCTTAAACAGATACTTTTATTTGACAAAAACCGGACCCAAATAGACCAAAAACCTAACCCAAAATGCCAAAAGATATTGTGTTTTTGTGTTTTTACATGTGCAGGCACGGATATCAGAAATATCGACACAATGGAGCAAAAACCGGGAAAACGAGCACGAGATATGGGAAAGACTCAGAACCGAAGCCAGGAGAGACATGTTTGGTCAAAAAGTCAAGATTAGCCCTCAGAATCTCACCAAATGACAAAATAAGCCCTGAAAATTCAGAAAATACACAATTGGTCCCTATAATTTTAAAACCAAAAATCCTAATCCTTATACACTAACCGGAATTAATAATCCTAAACCAAATCCAAAAGACAAACCCAATCCTTTAATTCCTCAACACAACCCAACCCACACCATATCCAAGCCCAATCCTAATACCCGAGCCCATCACCTACATTTATAAAACCCCAACCCGATCCATCCACTAACCAAACCCAAACCCGGTCAAACTTATACCTTCCCAGTCAAATAATTATTAAAAACCACTCACAAAAATACCCGCCCCCCTTTCTATCAATTAACCCAGAAATGTACTGTACCACGAACCCTAGATTTACCGTACAAGAAAGTTACCACAATTAAGGGCATGATTGTCAAATCATGGGGCTTCTAGAAGTGTCAGAGTGTCAGATGAGAGCAGAGGCGCATGAATGGTCTACGTGGCAGCACCCTATTGGACATGACACCTCATGAAGATTGATCAAACGGTTGTTATTGCAAGATTGGTGATCAAGGGTGGTCGAAGGGTGAAGATTAGCTGAGGATGCACACGGATTGCCAGCATGTCAACCCTAGAAGCTTCATTTCGAGCCTATAAATAGGAGTGGATTTCTCCTCATTTTTCATGTAATTTTTAGTATTGTTATGCTGTCAATTTTATGTTTGAATTGTAGTTTTTTAAAATTCCTTTTGTAACTCTTGAGTTTAATTAATGAAAATTTAGTTTATTTCACTTTTGATCTTAATCTCTTTATTGTTATATCTTATTTTAGCTTATTCTAAATTGTTCAGTAGCTTGTTTAAAATCACTTTAGTTTATTTTAAACTTTATATTTGGTTAATGTTCTAGTTCTTCTAAAATTCCAAAAACATTGAAAATAATAAAAAATACAAAAAAAAATGGTCAAATCAGCTTTCAAATAAGCTATTTACATTAGTGATACTCATTTAAGCTGTGTAGCTTAATGTGAGTAGTAGTTAAGGTCTGAATTAGTTTCAATCTCCAAAAGTGAAAACAGTCAACAGAAAAGTCAAACAAGCACTCAATAAGCTTGAGCTTATCCATTGAAGAAGAAGACCCCTAGGACTTATGGAATTCTTACTCTGAGCTTATTGTTAAGCTTTTTACAGAAATGAAACCCTTGTTCAGCTAGGGTATTCAAGTGAGTCTCATTTTCTTACTTTTAATTGAATTTTATAGCATCATAATTTAGATCTGTCCTTAATAGCTATTTACTGTTCTCTTAGCTTATTTTAATCAATTCTCTGCTTATTAGAGTAGAAATAGCTTATTGGATAGTATTTAGTAGATAAATCATCATCTAGGTCTTTAAAAACATCATATAAAGCCAAAACAGTCAAATAGCTTGTAGCTTATTAAAGTGCTTATTTCAATATTGTGGATTGCTTATTAGGTGCTTAAGAAGTCAGATAAGTAGTTGTGTTTCTGTTTCTTAGCTTAAATCTATGGTTTCTAGTGAAAAATCTCATAACAGTTCTATTAAGGGGTGTTTGGTTCAGGTTAATGCTAAGTAAATTGAGCTTGTTACTGATCTTGTGCCAACTGCTGAGGTTTGATTTAGCTTATTATAGGATAAACAAGTTGTTTGAGTTAGGTGTTTAGTGGATTTAAGGCCTGTCAAGGTTTTGGTGTTTACTAGTGCCTATTAGAGTTTGAAACTGCCTCAACAAGCTTTGTATAAGCTAAAGCTCATTTGATCACTACTTTTTACAAAAGTTGGTTTTAGATAGTTGGTAAAGTGAGAACTAAAGAGTAGGAAAGTTTTGGTCAAGTTTTGAAATAGAAAAGTGCAAAATACCATCCCTGCTGCAACAGTTTTAAATGTGCAGATCAGCACATGCTGATGCTTGTCTCAGCTTATTGCTTGCTTCATAATAGCTTATCCCTTTGTGCTTTTTGCCTGACAATTGGTTCTGCTTATAGCTTGTAGTGTCAAGTTTTAGGATATAATATGGGATTGCACTTGTCAGCTTATCTGATAGCTTATTTGCCATCTGCAAAGTAGGGTAGAAAGCTATTGAGAACCTGTTTTGGATATAAGCTGTGCAACAGTTCTAGGGCTTACTCTTTTAGCTAATTTTTCCTTTCTGAGTTGATTTAAGCTTAATATAGCCCAATGCATGGTACCTGAGCTTTTGAGATTTTTTGGACATCTATTGCTTATTTTTGGCTTATTTTCATACTGCTTATTGGGCTGTTTTGATTATTTGAGCTTATTCAGGGTCTGAAATTATTTTTCCTAGATTAGTCATTTAATTTTAGATTTACTCAAATTCTTCCAGATTTTCCAACTTGTTTTACTATTTTTAAATCATTTAATTAATTTAAATTAGTTTTTAATTCATAAAAAATAAATAAAAAGTCAAAAAAATATTTTTCTTTTTCCAAAAATTTTCTTTAAATATTTAGAGTTTAGGAAAATTATTTTCGCATTTTTTGGATTTAAATCACTTTTTATTCACGTTTTTAAAATTACGTCGCGTACGTTTAATTTCCATTTTAGGGTCAAATGCTTAGCTTAATTGTTCCATTAGCTTAGTTAGTTATTGTTATTTGTTATTTTAATATTCGTAGTGTAATCCAAATCAATCACTCACTTTTTCACATTCACTACACGAATCACAAATCCCGAATCACTAAATTCCATTCAATCTTCATCGGGATTTCGACTCGGGTCTTGCATATTTCTTGTGCAATTCCTTGGACTATAATTCGACTTATCACTAGGCATATCTTCTGTTTATCGATAACATTTACGGATCTAGAAATGTCATTCAACAATGACACGGATCTTTAAATGAAGCTCGAGCAGAAGTTATACTAATCAGTTAAAACATGTCTTAATGGCTTGCAGTTACTTCATACTGCAACCCGTTCTATACTCTGGGGAAAGCATGTCGCCAAAAAGACAGCTGTTCCTCCAACCGGGTGATGTTCACCTAGGCATGGATTACTTTATATCCATGTTTCTCTGACTTGATGTACGTTTCAGTGCATCATTTCGTGTATAAGAAGAGAAATCTTCTTTCCATCAGACTCTTTATCTTCTTTGATTCTTCAAGAGAGTCTTGATGTTACACAAGGTGGTAAATTGAATTAAATTTTCACAAATACTCGTCGCTCAATTGAATGACTATAGCTCTTTAAATAGAAAACGGGTCATTAATTGAGGGGGAGAATATTTGTTCCAATTTCTGACACCTTGCCAAATTTGTGCAACATCAGCAGTGACACTCTCTCGTGGTTTAAGGGGGAGCATAGTATGCTTCGAATTCAGAATACATTTAAACCTGACCACATTTTCTCCCAAATTTTCTAAACATATTTAAATCAATTAGGATCACAAATCTCAAATGGTTTGAAATTTTTGATCGGGGGAGAGAATGTGATTTAAATATGAAATCTGATAAAATGTGATGTTTTGAACGTAAAAGTAAGCTCTCCCATATTTGCTAAACTCTTTTGTATATCAATGCACATATTGAGGGGGAGCAAATGCTTTGTTGAAACAAAAAGGATTTGGCATCTCATGCGAGCGTGACTCAAACGTTACAAATGAATTGACGAAACTCAAATTGTCATCAATCGAAAGGATACGTCTTGGCCGGGTAATAATTTCAAGCTAGTCTAACCAGTGATGTAAGCGTGTCTCGAAGAAGACGTATCTGAGTAGAGTGCACCATTTCGAGAAACTTTCTTTGGACTTGACCAGGTCGGGTAACAATTTCAAGTTGGGTCAACCAGTGATGTAAGCGTGTCTCGAATCGGTCATGTTCACTGAAAGTGGATCAATTCAAAAGGTGCGAGCTCCACCCAACATGTGCAAATTTATAATTAAAACATCGGAGCACATGTTGAGGGGGAGCATTTGAAAAATATAAAACTCTCAAGTGTTTGCAAAAATGTGTTTCAGAATCATGAACACTTTGAGAGATTTTTTTCAAAGATTTGGTTTGGCAATCGTGGATGAATACCAAAAACCGACCACTTTAATTAATGCGTGGAGTTATAAGGATGGTTAGGTTAGGCTCAAGTTCCCACGATCCCGCCAGAGCCGGAGGGATCTACCCAGGGACAATCCACTAGTTAGTGTAGAAGTCCTTAGGTATGATTAAAAAAAAGGAGAAAAGTGAATAAGGGAAGAGTGCCGACTGAGATGGAGCTAGTACTGGAACAAACCCAACAAGGTACTAGTAAGGAAGTCTCGGTAAGCACTGAAGGGGTTGAAGAATGAAAAAGAAATGTAAAGGTAAATGGTGAAAAGAAAGAAGCCCTCCTTACACTTTAGGCAGAAACCGGCTCAATACATATGCTGTCAGAATCACTTAGTTGATTGCTGACATTGAAGACAAAGTATCATGGACCCAGTGATACGCTGCACAACCCTCCCTAGCCACTCAAGGTCCCTCAAAGGATTCTTGTTTCAATTGTCATGGAGTTCAATACATTTCTATCGTCTCTCTCACTCCGAGTTAGATGATATTGAAAAGGTGGCAGTTCTCTCCAGCCTTCGCTCACTAAATCAAAACGCACTATCGAGTCTAGAGCCACGAGATACATAACAAGATCTCATAGGGACACGAATTATTTCTACACTGGTTGTTCAACATTAAGGACACCGGTTGTAAACTTATGAGTCCTACGCAGATCTTAGCAATCTGCCAGAACATTTATGAGAGAATTTACAAATGTAATTCTCAATGATTGAATGGAAATTCCTGCCAGGGTCAACATCAAACAGCCCTGAAAGCAGGTCACTTCGGTAGTTCCTTGTGGATTACGCTTAGTGGTCGCGGCGGTTTCAAACGGTCTACAGTTGTGGAGTGATCTCCAGCGACTCACCTAATCGTTGATTTACTACGGTAAGATCTTAAAAAACCCTCTGTGGGTTTTCGATTTAGGAACGGTCTTGGTAAGGATTAGAGAGAGTTTTCACACTATGCTGTTAACAATCTCGAAGTCCGAACCTGTAAGTACCGGACGTTTTATTGCTAACTGTCGTATGCAGGAACTTCTGGCGGTTGTAGCTGGTTGCAAAAAAGATGCCATTCCACCACCACATGTTTACACTACAACATCATCTTTAACAATGAAGTCATGACAACCTAAATGACCTTCAACATAGCTTCTGCTAACTCTGATGCTGAAAGTCATGACCCAGAATAGAGTGAGCATGTCGGTTCAAAGAGTACCACATCACATTGAAACATACCACTGAAAGATGACATGGAAACACATGGTGGATGATAACTCCAAAGAATCAACAAAGATCATCCAAGACAGAAGGAAAAGTCATCTGAAGATTTGCTGCTGCACAATGATCAAGGAAATTGAAGAATTAATGATTACGAGCTATGAAGTCAAGATCCAAGGATGAAGTGCTAGAATTCAGAACATTACTTCCGGGGTGACCTCCCTTAGGGGGAGATTGTTAGGAATATGAATATTCAGCTGAAGACTCGGTCACCCCGAGTACTTATTAGCACATCATAGCTCATAGGATTATCAGTAATATTATTAGTAGATTAATTATTATTAGTATTGTGGAGTGGGTCGGGTCTTTACCCACTGTCAGCTCGCTCCACAGCTCGCTAGGGGCACAATATGTTAGAACTATAAATACCCATTCCCACTCTTGGGAAGGGTTGGACCTCATTTGAGTATTAATCTAATACACATACATTTCTCTCTCTAGGTTCCACTTTCTCTCTCTACATTCTTCTTCTTTTTATTCGATCCAAGATAGTGTGCCAAATCGTGTGTTTATTGTTAGTGAATCTCCTACAAGAACACTAATTGAAGCTACTAGAACTATGTTAGCTGATTCTAAGCTACCTATAACTTTTTGGGCTGAAGCAGTCAACACTGCTTGCTATGTTCAAAATAGAGTTTTAGTTGTACAGCCTCACAATAAGACATCATATGAACTTTTTAGAGGTAGAACTCCTGCAACAGGATTTCTTAGACCTTTTGGATGTCATGTGACAATTCTCAATACCTTAGACCATTTAGGAAAATTCGATGGTAAAGCAGATGAAGGATTCTTTGTTGGATATTCTCTTAATAGCAAAGCATTTAGAGTATACAACACAAGAACTATGATTGTAGAAGAAAATCTACATGTGGAGTTTTTGGAAGATAAATCCAATGTAGAAGGTCAAGGACCAAAATGGCTATTTGATCTTGAATCTCTGACCAATTCAATGAATTATGTGCCTGTTGTTGCAGAAACTAATAATTTTTCAGGTTCCCAAGCAACAGATGAGGCAAGGTTAGAAAAGGAGACAAACCAAGATCATGTTTGGATGCCAATATGGTCAAGTACAAGTGTGGAATCAACTTCAACAACTGATGAATCTTCTTCTGGCAAAGCTAAAGAAGGTGTTGAAGATGAAAGGAAAGAAGATGGAACTCAGGAACAACAAATTGTTTCTGCTGGTGATTCTGCTGCTAAGCTTACTGATTCTGCTGTTAGGCCAACTGATTCTGCTGCTGGCCCTTCAGAAACCAAAGAAGCAAAATTCTCAGATAATGAGGTGGATTTCAACAATCTTCCATCAAATTATCAAGTTCCTTCTACTCCATAAACAAGAATTCACAAAGTACACTCCCTAGATAATGTGATTTGAGATGTATAATCAGGTGTGAAGAGAAGACAACAACTGATGTCTTCAGACCAACAAGGGCTTCTTGATGCCCTTTATTCTTCAAAGCAGCATGAGTTTTCAAACTCTTGCTTGTTTGTATGTTTTCTCTCACAAGCTGAACCAAAGAACATTCTAAAAGCCTTAGATGATTCAAGCTGGGTAGAAGCTATGCAAGAGGAGCTTCTTCAGTTCAAGATTCAGAAGGTATGGGTGCTAGTTGATTTACCTATGGATGCAAAGGTAATTGGCACTAGATGGGTTTTCAAGAATAAAAGGGATGAAAGGGGAATAGTGATTAGGAATAAGGCTAGATTAGTAGCCCAAGGGTACACACAACAAGAAGGAATAGACTATGATGAGGTTTATGCTCCAGTAGCAAGGATTGAGGCAATTAGGCTTTTCTTAGCTTATGCTTCATTTTTAGGCTTCACAGTTTATCAAATAGATGTCAAGAGTGCATTTTTATATGGAACAATTGAAGAAGAGGTGTATGTTTCACAACCTCCAGGCTTCATTGACCCACAACATCCAGACAAAGTGTACAGAGTAGTTAAAGCTCTCTATGGCCTTCATCAGGCACCAAGAGCTTGGTATGCAACACTAGCTTCCTGTTTATTAGAAAATGGATTTCAGAGAGGAAAGATTGATCAGACACTCTTCTTCAAACAACACAAGAAGGATCTTCTGTTAGTGCAGGTGTATGTGGATGACATTATCTTTGGATCAACAAGGAAGGAGTTGTGTTTAGAGTTTGAGAAGCTTATGCATGATAAGTTTCAGATGAGTTCTATGGGAGAACTCACATTCTTTTTGGGTCTGCAAGTTAAGCAATCAAATGAAGGAATCTTTATCTCTCAGGACAAGTATGTTGCAGAGATACTTATAAAATTTCACTTTGCTGATTCAAAAATGGCAAGCACACCAATGGACTCTGAGAAGCCTCTTCTAAAAGACTTAGATGGAGAAAATGTGGATGTACACACTTACAGATCTATGATAGGTTCTTTGATGTATCTTACATCATCTAGACCTGACATCATATTCTCTGTTTGTGCCTGTGCAAGATTTCAAGTAACTCCAAAGGTTTCTCATTTAACTGCAGTCAAGAGGATTTTTAGATATCTAAAGGGTCAACCTAGGTTGGGTCTATGGTATTCAAGGGAATCACCTTTTGATTTGGTAGCATTTTCGGATAATGATTATGCTGGTGCTAGCTTGGACAGAAAGTCAAAAACTGGAGGATGTCAATTCATTGGGTGTAGACTTGTCTCATGGCAGTGTAAGAAGCAAACAATGGTGGCTAATTCAACAACTGAAGCTGAATATGTAGCTGTTGCAAGTTGTTGTGGTCAAGTTCTATGGCTTCAAAACCAACTCCTTGACTATGGGTATAATTTCTTAAACACTGTTATTCATATTGATAATAGTAGTACAATTTGTATTATTAAAAATCCAGTGCAACATTCTAAAACAAAACACATTGAAATTAGACATCACTTTATAAGAGACTGCAATGAGAAAAGATTAATTCAAGTACTTAAAATTGCTTCAGAATTCAATTTTGCAGATCTGCTAACCAAAGCTTTTGATGTTGGAAGGTTTCAGTACTTGGTAGCAAGTATTGGAATGCTTAATCCTCAATGATTTTAAACTTTTTGTTTTTGTAAATAAATTTTTGTTTGTGCTGCTGGCTTTAAAAGATTCTACTGCTATTACAAAAGTTTGTGCTTCTAGTACAAATTTAAATTGTGTTATTCATACAGTTAGTCCTATGATTATTCTAATATAAGACAAGTACTTTGTACATTGTTCTTTTGGTTTTAGACTAACAATTTCAGGTATGATCATATGAACACAAAGGATGTTTCAAATGAAATGGAAGCAGCAGAATTGAGATATTAGTTGTTGACATATTAGGTTTATGATGGACTGAGTTTGGGAATTTAAAACTCCTTAAAACTTCTTTCTTGAGACCTAAGTATGAAATTTCACATTGAATTGATGACTTAGTTGGTCAGATAGTAACTGACTCAACTCACTTTCTATCATTTTATACTTTCAAGTATAATGAGCAAGTCTAAGGACATCTGATAGAAAGAACAGCTAGTAAAAGTGAATCTAACACTTGTGTTAGAGGTAACAATTACTATGAGCTGGAAACCCTGTCAGAAAAACTCTTTGAATGAGTTTCTCTTTACACAGGCAGTTATTTATAACTGAAAACATTGGTTCTCACACAACCAGAGGTTGCATTAAACCGAAATTTTGATTAAGTGTCTGTTATACACTTAATCCCTTCAAAATGGTTGAAAGCAGTACGGTTTTTCATAATAAAATCAACTACATACTGCTAAGGCAAAAGTTACTTAAAAGGATTTTCAAAGAGACTCACAAAAACCATCCATTGATGGACCATGAGTCAAATGCCCCATGAATCACCTCTCATAGGAGTTAACACACCTAGAAGTGATGAGGGCAGCAACTTAAACTCTTAAGGAATTGATGGCTACATGTACAATATTGTCTGAAAACAAGTTCACATTGATAGATCAGATAATGGAGAAGGAAATATTTTGGTACATAGTGAGAGATCTTCCAAACAGGGGAGGATAAAATTTTATTTGCTTTAAGGGAGGAAATAAAAGCAAAAGAAAGGAAGAAAAACCCAATGTAAGGGAGGAAAAGACAAGAGCATACAAGATGATGACATGGAGGTTTAAAATGACAAGAACATTCCAAAAGAGAAAGTTCTATCTAGGTCAAACGAAGAAAAGTTTCAATTTCAGTTTACCACGTTTGTTCATCACTTGCAAAGGCATGCTGATAGATGATTTCACTTGTTGAAACAAGCATCCAAGATACACAGCATCATTGCCTCTTATAATTCCTCCATCCAAGGAAGTTGCACCATCTTTAGGTCAGTGTTTAAGATGTGTGTTGATATTGTTAAAGTCAAAGAACAAAGCAGATGAGTTACTAAGAAAGATATTCAATCTTGAAGAACAGAAGTGTTTGAAAGATCTTCACAATCCATAATTTAATTCAGAAACATGTTGAAATAGATTCACATGTTTAGGGGAGGATTGTTGGGAATTAAATATTCAAGAAGTTTAATATCGGATTCTATTCAAAGAAAAACGTTAAGTGTGATTCTGCTGCTAGTACATTTGGTTCTTGCTGGTAATGTTTGCTCCTGCTGCTAGAACATTTGATTCTGCTGCTAGCAATAAATGATTCTGCTGCTAGGCTTAACATTCTGCTGCTGAAGGATTCTGCTGCTAGTGTTAACTCATTGCTGCTGCTAATGTACATTCTGCTGCTAAGTAGATAAGTATGAAAAGATATTGTGTATATTTTGGTCAACAATATACGGTAGATAATATCTAACCCCATGTGCTTAGTTAACAAGTTGTGTATACAGATACATGTTGTATCTTATGTACTGACACACTCAAGATAAGTTAGCAAGTAGTTCGTCTAGACTTTAAGCAATATTGTAAAGATCTTCTTGGACTATAAAAGAAGATCTTAGACTCGATATTATGTGTCGATAAGTTGGTTGATATTGTAAAAACTCTTAGAACTTTCATAACTGTTAGAACAAGAACAAACACAACAATATCAAGATTCAAGGTTGTAACCCTAGTGATATCTCAAGATCACTCGTATTATTATCATTAATAATATTGAATCGTTTGGTGTTAATCTTTCATTGTTCATTGTCATACAATAATCACAACCGTTCCATTTCCACAACACAAATAACCTTCTAAGTGTGATTAAGTAGATTCCGCATACTCAATCATATTAACTCAATATATCATACACACAAAGAACAAAAGGTTTAACCACCTTAACCGTGTGTCGAATTCCAACAATGTGTATGAGATACTTTGAGTGGATATAACTAAGTATGCAGAATCTACTTAGTTATACTTAGAAGAATAATTGTATGTTTGATGTATGAATGGAAAAGTGAATAATTTGTATGAACAATGAAGACAATGGTTAACCAAAACGATTCAATATTATTAATAATAATACGAGTGATCTTAGAATCACTACGGTTACAAAACATTGAATCTTTCACAAAACAATACGTACATAAACTCTAACCTAGGACCTCCTTTTATTGAACAAGGAGTCCTGTACAAGTAAACTAATATTCGTATCAATCTATAACTATAAGAATTCTATATATATCTTCATTACACGTATTCATCTCTTAAGCAGTACAAAGTGTTTATACTACCAGTACTAACAGAGTTAGTACTGCTAGTGTTATCTTCATCAGTTGAAACTCTGAGCCTATCAGTACTAACTGTTGGTTTAATTCCCAACAGTTGCCTTTGAAGCCATTTTTTCTGTCTTACCCGTTTGACCAATGGGTTGAAATTTTCACCTCTGGTGTTGACCGTGTACACCATAATCAATTGTTGATCTCTAATATATTCATAACTATGAAGTCAGATATGTTTCACTTTCAATTGTTGACCGTGTATCATCTGCTTCTTTCTTATAGATTCGGGTCAATGGACCCAAAGCAACACCGCTCTAAAAGTTCCTTAAAGCCATGAAACGGGGATTTTGTGGCTCTAGAATCAAATGGAACTTCACCAAGTTTCTTGTGGATAAAGGTCGGGTCATTGGCCGTTATGGACCATCTACTTCACCATTATCTATCGAGGTAAATGCTTTAAATAGGTGCTTTAACATTCCAAGGGTCGGAATTATAATCGATTAAGTTGTAAATGGGTCAATATACACAACTATGTTTTAAATCTGCAGAAAAACTTTAATGATTTTATAAAAAAATATAAATTAGTTTTGAAATGATTTTATTCTTTGTATTTGTCCATAATTAATTTTATAGGACAAAACCCGACCCATAGATAAAAATACCATTTTGACCCGTCATCCAACTTGCATGACCGGTTCTCAATCATGAATCAAACAACATATAATGTTTTTAACTCCATTAACTTCATTGCAGGGAGATATTCAGAAAGCGTTGAACGCACAATGAGGCAAACGACCCTGTCAAATTCAACATCAGAGATCCTTAAAAGTTTAGGTAAGCAAGAGCCTGCAATTACCCGGTTACAAGATAAGTCCATCAAACGGCATTAAGGTGTGTATAGCATAGTTGTGAAAGGGTGAATTTTGTGGCATGAGAGTTAACACTATTGTTGCAGTCTGTAGACATTTGTTTGGCGTTTTTGGTTTTTAGTTTTTAGAAGTTTAATTGTGCCTTTTTATTTTTTATTTTTTATGAATCTTTTATGGCTTGTGTTGAACAATTGAAATAAAAATATCCGAACTTTGTGCGTAATTAGTTCTTGCTGAATACCCCCAACTAATCATATGTATCAAATTGGTCAACAAATAGCCGCTTTGACTTTGACATGTTATTGTAGGAGCCACAAATACTTAACATAAATGAATTGGGAGCGTCAATGGAAATTTACCTTGTGCAGCTGAAGTTAGTATCGACATATCAAATGTATCCCTGTTTTATCGTTTTTATTATTCCTATTTCAACCTGATAGTCCTACAAATGTGCAGCCATGTGGATTAAGATTGTGTCAGTGTACTAAAAACGCTTCATTTTGTGACAGGATTTGTAAACATGATTACACAATACAAACATTAAATCTAAAACATATATTTATTAGCAACCATGTTGAATTTGCTATGTTCAAAGTATACCAGACTTTTTTTCTTTCACTAAATATGACACCAATGAAAATTTTAGTCGTTGTAGCAGGGCTGGTCCTAAGTTTTTTAGATGTCCTGGGTGCGACGATCAAAAAAATGCCCTGTTAACCATCGTCAATAAACAACACACTATCTTTTAATGGTTTAAACTGCATACAAAACCCGCATATCAACTTACCCAAAATTGAACTATTAAATTTATTTTACTTCTTGAATTATAGACACCTAAATTTACGTTACATTCTTTCGGTTCTTAGCGTTTCGGTATAAGAATAAAGTCCCCGGTGAGTGGAAATCCCGCAAATAAGTTTTTATCTCCTTTTTTTCTGAGTACTTTATCAACCGGCTTTTTTCGTTTACCTTTTTCACCTATTCTTTATTACTTTATATATTTTTCTTATGAATTATATGTAGGGGTGCCAATTTTTGATATGACACAAAACAAGACCCGAGACCGACACAAAAATAAACGGGTTATGTTTGAGGCTAAACAAGTTTAGGTTGAAAATAGGTCGACATGACTGACCTGCTTGATAAATAGGTTAGGTTTAGGTTGAGATTCTCAACTTGATTCTAACCAGTCACCCGTTTAGATATACAATTAAAAATATTAAGTATAAGAAATTATGCGTTTAGATAATTGGACACATTTTTTAACGAATGGGTTGTTGGTTGTGTGGTTGGCCCAGAACAGGGTGAAGATAATCAATGTCCTAACAACGTACCAATAATGGTTACCGGATATCACTTGAAATCGTGTTATCACTTTTCAAAGTAAATTATTCGACCCTATTGCCTAGGTATCACGAATATCTACTTGGGATAAGACCAAATGTTTGTTACTGAATTAGGCACAAATCAATAACCCTTGCGCATCTAAGTGTTTAGGTTCTCTGTTTCGTATGTCTCATGCATGATTTGATTTTCTTATTTATAGGAGAATACTCAAGGCTAGTGAAATGGAATTATGAGGATTAATCGGCCCATTAATCGCCTCATAATAATCCCCATTATTGCCAATAGTGGTTACATGACCAATTAAATGTGGTCATAAAGGCAGTTTTAACTGCCACTTGAATAGGTGAGAGTAGTTACATACTTATACCAGTAGTACTAACTCTGCACCAGCAATACTAACTCAGCAGTACTAACTCAACAACACTAACTCAATACGTACTAATTCAGTACTAGCAGTAGTAACTCAGTGAAGGATTAAACATTCTGATGAGTTACTCCTAACCACTATTTGAGTTAGGGTAGTCAGGGACCTGATGGGTGTACACTCCGTACCTCCTAACCCATTACCAGGTGTGAACTGATCCCTCAAGTGCACTAAATTTTCCAACAATCCTCCCCAAATTTAGTTTACTTCCTTTGCATGAAAATAAGACATTAAACAAAACATGTGCATAAACGAAAATATCCTGAGGATTGAATTTCCATCTTAGTACATTAAACGTTCAAATATTCGAGAATCGGGGTGTTCTAGGAATTGAACCCTTCAACCCATTTGAATACCTGAAGATAAAATACACACAAGTTTTCAAACACTTAAACGCTCCTGACACTTTACAAGCCATGTGTCCATATCCAATTCATAAATGTTGTAAGAGCCAAAAGTCCAAACCTCCCTGAAGCGGCAAAACTTCAACATTCACATAGGTGGTTCTTCTTTATTCATGCTCCTGCTTAGCACTTTTTCAAAGAAATTTACCATTAAGAAGTAAAGACTTCATCCTCCTTTCCAGCAGGTTCCGAGCACAACCTTGGGATGATTGTAAAACATGTGCTCCAGTCCACTGAATGTTTCGCTTTCCACATTGAACTCAGCTCCTAAGTTTTCTCAGGAGGCAGTTGGGTGTCTTAGCATTCAGTGAATAAGTGTAACCACTGCAAAAATTCCACAATGTAATAAACTATCTTACAGAATACTTATCCTTTTTCTACATGTAATTTTTTTTATATTATTTGTTATCTGATCATAACTACTATCTAATGTGACGTAACTCACATCCTCGATAAACGTGCTCTCACGCGGACCAACATCAACTTACTTAATGTTTATTTACATAACCATTTATATAAAATCCTACGATATACCATTTGCCACTTTACGATAATTCGTTAACGTACAATTAATAAACGTACAAAACTCAACATTTCTTATCTATTAGAATTTTACGAAATCCTAAATTATTATAACAACAATTACAAATAACTAAACCCTAAAGCACTAAAGTACAACTCATCCAAGCTAATGTACAAGTTACTAAAGCACATAAACCCTAAATCCACTTTAACTACCGATACAAACCCTAATTTCATTAAACTATGATTTAATGTAATAAAATCACAAACCCTAATTAATGTATATATAACTTAAACAAATTATAAATGTACAAGTCTTTCAAGCCAAGGTACAAGTCATTTATGCATAAAAGCTAAATATTAATAAAAATCTCATTTTAACCTTACATGCATTCATTTTAAAGCACATTGTCCGAATATTTCATGCACTAACTTTAAAAATAAATTTCCTAAACTCACTAAACATAAGTACAAGTCTCTAAACCTAGTGTACAAGTCTTTTATGCATAGAAACCTAAAATCTCATTTATATATATTTAAACTTAATAAAATTTACATATATTTAACAAAACTTAACAAAACATTAAAAATATATTTTTCCTATTTCTTAAACCTTAGTACAACTCTATTAAGCTTATAGTACAACTCCTTAAAGCACAAATCCATTTCTTTTTATTTCCATAATAATTCGACATATAATTATATAAACCCTAATTTAATTTCCAATTAACAAATACTTAACCCTAACCCAAAAACCTAACTTGTTGTTTCCCTAAAGTCTTATGTACAACATTTCATACCTTAGGTACCACCTTAATATACCATTCGATTCCCATTTCACTTGTCCTAGTTTGATCCTCACACAATATAAACCAAACTAGTACCACATTTAATCCTAAGAAACTTTTACACCATATACTCTCTTCTATGTTCTAAAACGCTACACATCATCTTGTCTTTAGAAATATTAACCAAGTAGGTAACTTGTATGGTATTGAACTAAAACACATCACCACCTCACAAAATATCACACGACACAACCCTCCCCCTCCATACATGTGTTCCTTACTACCTCACCATGTCACCTCCAACTTAACATGATGACATAGTACTTTGAAAAACCCTAACATTTCCCCATCTATAAATAACGAGCCTAGCACCCTTAATTCTTTCAACCACAATTCGACACAAATCAAAAACAGCCCATACTCGTATAAAAACTGAACAAACATTTCATTTAGAAGCTAAGAATAAGATTTAAGAAGTCTAAGGAGAAGAAGAAACCTTGGTATTCCATTTCCAAATCATATCGCCACAATATTCCCATAATCGACTAAGTGTTGAAGTAAGTAAGCTAACCCTTTTTCATTACTTTCATACACATTAAACACTCCTAAAAATGATATTAAGTAAGTACTAATAAGCAACATGATCAAAAACTAGTTTTTCTTTTCTTTTTCTCTTTTGTCCAATCAAACACAAACACACCCTATATTTATTTTTCTTCATATTAGAAATCAAGAATCTATAAAATATGTTAAAGATAGATTAAATATGTTTAAGATCATGTTAAAATACGTTGAAAACTAGTTAGAACATGCAAATACCAAAAACCAAATTGTTTTCTTTCTTCTTTTTCCTGTCGCTACATCCTCCAATCGCCCAACTTTGAACCATCTTTTCGACCTCTAAACGACCCTCAAAAATTCTGAATTTTGGCCAACTTAACAACCACCTAGCTAGCTACTAATAGGAAAAAGAATGTTGTAAAATGGTTGCTTTATCACAAAGTTATTCGAGTCTTTTTCCAGCCCTTTCGAAACTGTTTTAACGCACCATCTTTAAATTGATTCGAGCTCATGAGCTCGAATCATGAGCTAATATTTTGTAGAAATGATATTTACAAACTTATAATAGCCTGTATAAAGGAGTCGTAGCAAGTCGTGTCATTTTTACAAGCTTAAATTGCGTAAAATTGAACTAAGGATGCCGAGTGTAACGACATAAGTGCTTTGAGGGCCAAAAGTGTCAAAAATCCAACTGATTTTATAAGTAGGACATAAACTGAAATTCGACATGATGTTTAGGGGTAAAATCTGCCAACTTTGAAAGATAGAGTTTTATTGGGCCAAAATTGTAAATTTCTCAAAGTTATTTAAAAAAGGACTATTTTTGCCAACGACTAGTAGTTGAGGGTATAAATTGTCATTTTTGAAACTACAGGGGTAAAAAGTATCATTTCACCAAAGTTGAAGGGTAAAAATTGTCATTTTACAAAAGTTCAGGGGTAAAAATTATCATTTTATGAAAGTTCAGGGGTATAAACTGTCAATATGTGAAATTATAGGGTAAAAAGCGTAACTTTATATAATTATTATTACTAATATATTCTAAATATATTTATAATAAAAACTAATAAATAAAATACGTATATTTCGATAACGAACGAACGAAAACATAAAAATGAAGAAGAAGATAAAATCTTATCCAACTTTTGAAGAGACTTCATGTTGTCTCAATTAAACCGTTATTCGACAACCAAAAACGAAATGAAACGAATATTAAAAACTTATGTTGGAATACGATTACTGAAACGTGACATAACAACCCAAGTTTCGTGCCGGAGACGTTTATCAACTCTATTTAACTATGATTTCCATCCAGACTACTAAGGTGAGTTCATAGTCCCACTTTTTATATGTTTTCCAAACTTGTGGGGAGATACATGCTACAAAACCGAACACAAGTATTTTTCTTTATGCTATCCTGATTGATATTGCCTAATTTAATTGTTGCCTCTAAGAGACCCTCTATCATGAACCATTAATCACTTGCGGGTGAACGCGAATATAGTGAATAGATCTATTGGCAGTTGACGACCCATTTGTGTTGCTGGATAAGTAGCCAAATGCACTTTATTTGAGATCAATAAAGAGTGTGGCAAGCTCCTACTCGAGGGCAGTATTACTATATTTAATTATGTAGTAATTACATCCATAATTAATTGCTATGATGTCCATCATGTTAACGTTTGCGTGTCATGAGACTTAGGGTAATATATTGAACTGCAATATTACTGATTTACTTTCTACTTAGCTTGTGTTCAACTGATTATAACTTTAAATGCTATGGATTCACTCAACCTTTGTGTTGACTTTTAGCATGTTTTATCTCAGGTATTTAGAAGCTTGATTTGGCACGGAGTGGCTGTGGACTTTCTTCTTATAAAAAGAGTGTCCATTTTGTTATCATTCAACGAATATTGTAACTTTTATAACATATTTTGAAACTTCCCGCTGGGACCTCTATTATGTAACTCTGATTTAAATAAATGAACGATAACAATTTTATTTAAAACGTCTCTTTTCGAGTCGTTTTCTATTTTCATGACTATGATGCTTGAAGTAACACCCCAACTTATAGTCCGCTGTGATTATCGAAAATAGGGGTGTTACAGATTGGTATCAGAGCTCATGGTTATAGAGAACCAAATGTTTTCAAACATTGGACTATAACTACACTTTCAAAAATAAATGATTTTACACCATACCGTCTTACGCCTTCCATGCCTGCATCTTACTGCGCTCAGAACATTACTTATTAGGATTATTTTGCACTAATCTTTATGTACTTGATATTTACTCTTACCTTATTTCTCCTTTCTTAACATTATTAATTTCTTATAATAATTATTTATAATTATTATTTGCAAATTATTACAGTATCATGTCCTCCGAAACCCCTAATGTTAACGAAACTACCCTCCATACTACTTGTACATCACCTACCCATCAGGAAGTTAGGAAAACTACATCAGAAGAAAAGTTGATTGGTTATCCGACAACGTTTGAGGTTGGACATAATTCTCACCAAGAAACGATTCGGAAAGATGTTGAGTCAAACTCTCCGCAACCTAACACTCCAGATTCCCCAATACCAGACATCCCAGACGCCGTATCTACACCTAATTCTTCTGACCAAAATTCAAATACTCATGAAACCATATGGACTCTCCTTTATCAACACGCTCACACCTTAGACAATCACACTAAACAGCTGGAAGGGTTACAACCATTACGTTTCGAATGGTACGACCGTAACTTTGTCACTCTGTTTAGATGAGCTGATGCCGAGAGACGAGCAGTGTTCGACTTAGGAGTAAAGGTGGATAAGATGAAAAATACTTACAACCATAAATTTAGAAACTTAGATTCCAGGGCCCGCTGTTCGAATAGAGAAAACGGTCAGACACGTGGCAGGGTGGAAGACATTGAAAGAACCCTATGGATGGCCAGGGAAACGGCAATAAACCAGGTTCAGAAGATTTTCGCCTTAGAAGCCATGTTGGACAGTCAAATAAGGATGTACCAGTAATTTTAGGAACGTTTCTTAGAAATGGAAATTGCACAATTAAAACTTGAGGCTGAAGTTATGCATCTACGTCAAGGACGTAACTGATCTTAAATTCACATGTATCAATGTTGTGTCTACTAAACCGAATAGTATTTGGTTAGTATTTCCTATATTTTGTAATAAGCCTGAAACTTTCAGAGTTTGTAATCGATCAATAAATCTATAACAACTTTCTTATGTTATATAT
Source organism: Artemisia tridentata subsp. tridentata (assembly GCA_021014915.2). Classification (NCBI taxonomy): domain Eukaryota; kingdom Viridiplantae; phylum Streptophyta; class Magnoliopsida; order Asterales; family Asteraceae; genus Artemisia; species Artemisia tridentata. The sequence continues at coordinate 247,883,446 of CP139507.1, forward strand.
TTATGTTGAGAACAAATTCTTTCTACTGTGTCTTACAATAATGCTATGCATACATGTAATGACTTCCCATGACCTTATACAAGATCTCACCATTTGTTACTATCTTTAATAGACAAATGGCTCTATGCAAACCAAAACATACTTATGACGCTTTCCCTTTCCTCCAAACCTAGTCAATCGACCAACTTGTAGCACAGTAAGTAACAGGAACTAGGACCACTATTGTCAACAAAGGACCAAACACATATACTAGAGACGGGAAAATCTTTAACCTACCACATGAAACATTAATAAAAGACCTTGTATTAATTGTTTTGTAAAAGCAATCAATCAAGTTATAAATATCATGTTATTTTCAGTGATTATACCTAGACCTACCATGACATTACTTAAGATTATTATAATTCCTTATACTAGGCTATAACCATAGAATCCCTTAAGAAAAATTTCGGAAGACAACTTGATGAATGAAGAAAAAGTTGTTGAACCTCAGCTTTTTGTAGATGAATTAGTTTTTCCTTAGCATTTTCATACCAAGAGTTAATCATTTATCTACGATACTAACCAGACACATCGTAATTTTATGATACTCAATTGGTTATGACTTCGCATTGTGACCACTTGTTAGGACTAGTACACTTGAATTTTGTTCAAAGTTAATTCTTGAATTCTAGTAGCTCACCTGAATAGCAACAATATATGAAGAAAAGAAGACGGCTGTGTCCTGTAAGCATACCCCTGAAAGTTTTACGGGTTATAGACCAGCTCACAATAAAGGTTCAGGGAGAAAGACTAAACCTACCATCACCTTAACCCAAGGAATTAAGCAAAATAACCAAAAGCGAAAACTTGATGATAGGAAAACCACAATACCAATTGGAAAACCAAGACTAGTGCAAAAGAATAAGAACTCATTAAGATCCCACGATGTCCAAGGATGATATCTAAGTTTAAGCAGAAGATAAATTCCTGTAATAGATAAATAAACTGTAGTTTAGAACCCTCTAAGTTATATTTCCTTTTGTACTCTACCTTAGTTACGATGGATGTAACCTAAGTGTAACAACTACTTTTCTGCTATATGAAACCTCTACTTCGTAATACTTCCCTAATAATCACAATCTCAGTTTCTATTCTCTTTACCCTGTTCATAGTTAGTGCATAGTAAAACATTGTTATACCATTAGGAATTTGGTGAATATTATTTTTGACCGAACAATAGACTATTATCACCCTGTAGGATCCTCACACGAACCCTAGGATTTATTTCAAGGATATCCCATTAGTACTCTAGAAAATCCCTAACTCATCACTGTAGTGTGGACTAAAATTTTCTTATTCCTTTGAAAAATAATTATGTTATTATTTTCCAAAAACAACACGTTGAACACCATCTAAAACTTTTTGAAAAGCATAAATACCACAGTGACTGAGCCAAACATCACATTATTTGATCCTCAATTATACATAGTCTGATCAACTATGTATAATTTAGGAAGAATCATGTCATCAATGGAACAGTTATCTTTTTAGATTTTCTAATAACAATTTTCATTCAAAAGCAAAATATTGAAACAAAATAAATTGTTCATAAAATATCACTTTTTGATTTAATATAATAGATGTCTACACCTACTACCCAATACCTCTAAGATAGGAAATTGACAAAAATTATTGATAGAAAAACCCTAAGAGCTCATAAAGATTTATGGTAAACACAAATAGTACAAATTTTATTTAGAATCCACGAAAATTAATACATAGGTATATAATTAGCATCGGAAGTGCTAATGTTACAATGATTACAATAAAAGGCATAGAATCTTCAATAGGTTGACCCGTCATAGCAACAAAGACCACCACCAAACCAACGATAGCTAGAGCCACAATGGGATGAATCACCTTGATTATCCTGCGCACGATAACGAGACTAGATATTTGGCATAAGAACAAATAAGTTTTATTTCACTTAAGGATTAGATAGAAACACAACAGGGACTCATTTTAAACAACCCGAAACCATTACCCCCATAGTTTGTCCACACCAATAGCGAGAACCACAATAGGCATAAGAACCGCTAGGACGCAAACCTAGAACGCGTAATCTTCGTTAGGAACGTAAGCCAAATAAGTAACCGCAAGAACAACATAAATGATTGCTAAAAATGTGATAAGGTGCGGCATTTTAAGGTTTTTATGAGAAAATTTAGTGGTGAAAGAATGAGGATTAAAAATGAAGTATTTATAAGAGAAAAACTAGCCGTTATTTACTGTTCACGACCATTGCAAAACACTATTCCTGACCGTTACATTTTACTGTTCATAGGCGTTAGGATTTACTGTTCATGGCCGTTAGGAATCACTGTTCACAGCCTTTAGATCTATTAGGTGGCAAAACATTCAAATTTATTTCATCTAGTAGGAATAAAACTGACAAAACTACGTACCCTTAAGTACCAAATGAAAATTCCTAGACAACCCTCTTTGGACGAAAGAATATAACCAAGGCTTAACAGTAGGACGATATCATTGGATTTAAGTAACATAAAAATAAGATGATATTATTTTTAAACTTGAAGCATTTTAAGTATATCAAACTCACATCATAAATCAAATCGTTGTACGATTTCCCAATCTCACATTCACTATCTGAATAAGTTAGAAATCTAAGCCCAACTCTTTCTACACTTCACTTTTTCCAACATCTCAACCAACACAGACTGAATCTCGGGACGAGATTCCCTCAACGGGGGGATACTGTAACCACTGTAAAAATTTCACAACGTAATAAACTATCTTACAGAATACTTATCCTTTTTCTACATGTAATTTTTTTTTTATTATTTGTTATCTATTCATAACTACTATCTAATGTGACGTAACTCACATCCTCGTTAAACGTGCTCTCACGCGGACCAACATCAACTTACTTAATGTTTTTTTACATAACCATTTATATAAAATCCTACGATATACCATTTGCCACTTTACGATAATTCGTTAACGTACAATTAATAAACGTACAAAACTCAACATTTCTTATCTATTAGAATTTTACGAAACCCTGAATTATTATAACAGCAATTACAAATAACTAAACCCAAAATCACTAAAGTACAACTCATACAAGCTAATGTACAAGTTACTAAAGCACAGAAACCCTAAATCCACTTTAACTCCCAATACAAACCCTAATTTCATTAAACTATGATTTTATGCAATAAAATCACAAACCCTAATTAATGTATATATAACTTTTACAAATTATAAATGTACAAGTCTTTCAAGCCAAGGTACAAGTCATTTATGCATAAAAGCAAAATATTGATAAAAATCTCATTTTAACCTTACATGTATTCATTTTAAAGCACATTGTCCGAATATTTCATGCACTAACTTTAAAAATAAATTTCCTAAACTCACTAAACATAAGTACAAGTCTCTAAATCTAGTGTACAAGTCTTTTATGCATAGAAACCTAAAATCTCATTTATATATATTTAAACTTTATAAAATTTACATATAATTAATAAAACTTAACCAAACATTAAAAATATATTTTTCCTATTTCTTAAACCTTAGTACAACTCTATTAAGCTTATAGTACAACTCCTTAAAGCACAAATCCATTTCTTTTTATTCCATAATAATTCGACATATAATTATATAAACCCTAATTTAATTTCTAATTAACAAATACTTAACCCTAACCATCATCTTGTCTCTAGAAATATAAACCAAACTAGTACCACATTTAATCCTAAGAAACTTTTACACCATATACTCTCTTCTATGTTCTAAAACGCTACACATCATCTTGTCTCTAGAAATATTAACCAAGTAGGTAACTTGTATGGTATTGAACTAAAACACATCACCACCTCACAAAACATCACACGACACAACCCTCCCCCTCCATACATGTGTTCCTTACTACCTCACCATGTCTCCTCCAACTTAACATGATGACATAGTACTTTGAAAAACCCTAACATTTCCCCATCTATAAATAACGAGCCTAACACCCTTAATTCTTTCAACCACAATTCGACACAAATCAAATACAGCCCATACGCATATAAAAACTGAACAAACATTTCATTTAGAAGCTAAGAATAAGATTTAAGATTTGAAGAATGGTAATTTTCACATTGTTAATTAATATTATATGAGTATTAATTACTTTTAAGCTAAGTATTTCTATGCGCATTTGCATGTTTCTGAGTATTTTTGAGCATTTTCGGGAGCTGTCCCAGCATATTGTAGCTTACAGTCACTGCAAAAAAGTTTATTTTTGTCAGTAAAGTTAAATTATCACATTTCTGATAGTTACTGACAAGTATTATAATTTACTGAGAGCTTTCTCGCATTTTGCTGAAAAACAACCGCACGCGCGAACCGACAGCACAGTACACATGGTAAAGGTCAAATAAATATATTTTTGAGTCAGTAATGACATTTTATTATATTTCTGACAAAAACGTGGTTAAAAACTTTATTTTACGTTATCGGGTCCAAAAACGTCAAACCGGGACTTTACGGTAACTTTTTAACTCAAACCGACACACTATACACCAAAGCGGGATAAAAACTAAATTTCTCCCTTCTCTAATAGCCCTAAACGGCCACCTATAAACACCAAAAACCCACGTGTGACAAAAAAATTCCTTATCCTTAATGTAATCCAATGTTTGCTACAAAAGGTGTATTAATTTTGAGATTTTCATACTCTATCTTTAATATTTGCCAAAAATAAAAGAGATCATCCACCATATTAGGCTTCATTTGTACGCCTAATATCACACACACATTATCATATTACAAAAATTTTCTCTACAAAGATTCAAGATCAAAAGTGTTTGCAAAGGATTTTGGGTAATTTGGAGTTGGATTTGGGTTAAACTAGCAAGGTTTTGGGTGTCTTTGTTCTTCACATCACACGTACCACTTCATAACCCATTGTAAGGATTCACAAAACTTTCCTAAATTTGTTAATCTCTTGTTCATTTGGTGTATAGTGATGTTTAAAAGTGTTAAATGTATATGTTTTGATGATATGATAAAAGCTAGGGTTTGATCTTGTACATATTGTGCTCGAAATTTTATGATGAATATGAGTTAATTAGTAGATTTCTTGCTTGTGTGGTAAATCTTGTTACATATGGTGCTAGTTTGAGGATACAAACACTAGTTATGGATTTTACACTAATTTAAACACTATAATGATTTTTGGAGCACATATAGTGTTCGGCTACAATTAAAAATATGAGGTTATTGGGGATTTGAAAAACATAAAATTTTGGCTCAAATGGTGAAATGGTGGAAATATATAGTGAAGTGTTTATTTAGATTGGCTTATTTAATAAGTTATAACTTACTAAAAAATAACTAGTACAAAGGTGAAAATAAGTTAATATCTTGAAGATGGGTCGAATGAACAGTAAAAATAATCAAGTTTGATTTTTGATTAAGTAACTTAATTATTAGAGAGTATTTGATAAGTAAAATGTATGTTTGGTAACTAAAAATAACTAATAAGTACCAAATAAATACAAATTGGACTAAATGGCTTTTTGGGCCAAAAAGCCCACGTTTTTACTGTTGGGCCGAGGCCCATAGACATTTTTGGTGTTTTGACTTTTTGACCAAACGGACGTATTGAACGTGTAAAATGATTTTTAGTAACGTGTCGATATATACGTTATGACTAAAAATGTGTTTTGGGTCAAAAATGGTAATTGGGCTTATTTTGAGAGTTTCGGCCCATTTTACAAAGAAAAATGATAAATTTGATTTTTGGAATATTTTCCGACTCGCCGTAGTTAATAATATTTAACGACGCGATAAATATAACGATAACTATTTTGGATTTGTTTTGAGACGCTTAGTCTCCGAAAGGGGTAAAAATTGACATTTTTACAAAAATGATATTGAGATTTACTTTTGTTGACTTTTTGAAGAAATATTGACTTCGTGTCGAAATTTAGTGATAATACTTAAAAGTTAAGATAACGAACAATATAACTACGAATATATATTCACGACACTTGACATATATGTCACTAAAAGTATTTTGCACTTATAACTAGTTAGCGAAGTATTTGAAGTAAAGTTTGCAACAAGTGAGATAAATGGGAACATTGTATAAACGAATGGGTCATGCCCAAATTTTCTAAAAATCAACACTTAGAATATTTTTGTGAAAACGATTAACATAAGAAAACTTTATGGAATTACTTAACAAAACTAGTTTTCTTATAATGAAAATAATAAACGATGTTTCTAAACATAATGATTTTCACTAACTATATTTTATTAACCAATCTTCAAAACGTATTTAATTAATCTTCATAATTAAATATATGAGAAATGAATTTATAAAGTATATATGTATATATATACGTAAAGTATGAGTGTATATATATATATATATTACGGTATTATATATATATATATATATATATATATATATAATATATATATATATATATATATATATATAACGGTTGCACGTTAAGTTGCGAATACTAGCACGGATGTTTCGTTACGTATTCCCACCATGCACTTTCACCATGAGCTATCCCCAAAGAGTTATAAAAATAAATCGTTTCGAAATATACTTTACCACACAGCAAGCAAGAAATACACAAGCACAGGTCAAACGTAAAACTTTTCAAATAAAATAAAGACACTTGAGACACGAACGTTTTGCTAAGACTTACCGTACAAATTTAGGGTGCTGATCGGCGCGGTTGCTTTTATTTTGATTGATTGCTGAATTGCTGTATTTGAAAGGTGTGTTTATAGCCCCACATTTTTATACGATTTTTGATTTATAAGCTTGGGGTGAGAAACATGCAAAATTGTTTTCATGGACTAGAAATGAAATTGCTTTTAAGATCACACTAAGATGCAGAAACCTAAGTTTGCTGAATCTCATTTTGTGCCCACTATCATCTGCTGTTAATTCCTGTTGGGAAGCCGTTTGTTATAAATAGATCTATTGGGAGTGACGTCCCCGTTCGGTTGGCTCGGCATAGCCAAGGCGAACGTATACCAAGTCGGATTTTTGGCCGAGTGTCTGGGGATTAACACTCGCGGGCAACCTTTATTATTTTCCTAACGTTAGTCGTGCTGCATTGTCTTAGTTTCGGTAGGATGAGGCTTAGTGTTTGCATACCGGATAGTGTGTATCTGCTGAATTGATTTTGTGATATTGCTATTGGTCCATATGTGCTATTTACTTAAACCAATGAACTCACCAGCGTTAGCTGACTTTTAGCATGTTTTTCTCAGGAAACTGAGCTGCGTTTAGCCTGGAGCAATGCATGGCGTCGGTCACAATAAATGATGGAAATGTTTTTAATGCGTTTACTCTGACAACTGGACCTTTTGTTTAAATTGGCTTCATTTTCATCTGAAATGGTTTTTATGTATCGGTACATGACTTGACTTATGTAATATATTTTAAAATGGATTTTTAATCCGTTCACTATATCTTGTGTGATGTTTATCAACCTCGTAGCACCCCAAATTCTTTGCTTCCGCGAATAATGTGATTTTGGGGGTGTTACAGATTGGTATTTAGAGCCTAGGTTATAGAGAACGTGGTTTATAAAAATCCTTAAACTATAACCGATTTTGAAAAACTTTCCATCATGACCGCCGGATGCCTGCCAATTTAGCTTCCTATGATTTGAGCATTAGTTGCTTATTTGATTTGAGCATTATTTTCTTTATTTGATTAAGTGTTTTTGGCATGCTATTTGAGTATAATATACTAAGCATATATGATATAAGTATTTTCTATATACTTATACGTGTCGCACTATATTTGTCATAGACCATGTCTCTCCCATTCGGCACACACTCTGAGGTAGATGCTACTGGATTCACTTCTCAGACACAGCAGCCAGTTCCGTTCATGGATGACCTCCATCAGGTTATTCGTGCTACTGCTCAGCCATATATTCCAGTTCAGCCTGCACACGTCACTTCAGTATCCACCTCGCCGTATTTACACAGATCTACCACAGCACACCGTTCATCACCAGCTCAGTTGTACACCGTTACTCAGCATGATCCTGATGCCCCACTTGTCCGCCGACGCACTGCTCGCATGTCGGTATATTCTGGACCTTATCAGCGACTCTCAGATTTCCCAGTTTTACCACCTAGGAAGAGGGTTATATCGGATTTTGAGGATACTCCTGCTGATTCACCACCTCAGTCACCTATGCTATCTCCAGATGATTCCCCACCTAGTCAGAGACGTAGGAGATCAGTGGAGACTTATTCTGATGAAGATGAGGATCCAGTGGAGGATCCAGAGCAGGTTCAGGATGAGCCTACTCCTACTGTGACTGCACCTGCTGAGCACACTTCTATGGGTTTAGAGGATGATAAGGATAGGGATACTCCTATGGACATAGATCAGGTTAGGATGCCGAGGGATGGCAAGGGTATTATGGAGGATGTTCAGGGATTGTTTGAGGTTGGACAGAGCTCGAGAGATGCACAGTTTCTGGGTATGTTTGAGATTGGACAGAGCTCCAGAGACGCTGAGATTCAGGGTTTGGATGATATTTAGTGGTTGGACATTGCTTGTGATGTTAGCACGGGTGTACGTGCAGCTAGCCCAGAGTACACACCGTCATCTCCTTCTTTTATACCACCATCTTCGATGCCTACTCCACTCCCTTCACCAGTAGGTTCCCCACTTACAGAACCTGAGCTTACTGAGATGGATCAGATCTGGATTCAGTTGATGAAACAGGCGAGCTTACTTGATGTTCATTCTGATCGGCTTGGGAGATTGGAGCAGTCTGAACGTATTCAGACTGTGGAGAGGCGGATTGGGACTATTGATCAGGCAGCTTGTGTTTTGTTTGAAAAGTTGTATTCTGACCGTAGAGTGATGATTGGATTGAGGGCCAGATTGGATGCTTTAGAGAGGTTACATGGTAGGGAGCTTAGAGGTTTGGACTTTAGGGCCATTGGTTTAGGTAGAGGCCAGCAGAGGATTCAGGGTATGTTGCGACGAGCCAGAGGAGTCGATCGTACTCAGTGGCAGAGGATTGTGACCGCTGAGATTATCATTGGTTCAGTGATGAGGGAGAACCAGGAGCTTAGAGACCGGGTAGCCCAGCTATTGACCATCATTGGAGGATTGACCCGAGCATTTGAGGAGCTACACATTGCTAGGACCGACCACTAGATGTAGTAGCAGTGATGATGTATTCCTAGATGTAGTAGTAGTGATGATGTATTCCTAGTTGTAGTAGTAGTGATGATGTATTCCTAGAGTAGTAGTGATGATGTATTCCTAGGACTAATAGTATCTCCGTAGTATCTTAGAACTATCTATTGACGAGCTTGTAATTTTGTGAACCTTCATCTTTCGATATATATAACAAGCTTAGTCTTCCTATCCGATTTATATTTTTCTTTCCTTCTTTCATTGTTCCTCTGTGGTTGACTTTATTCTTGTATTTTGTTTTCGCTATTCACGTATCCGTATAACTTATTTTCCCATAACCAAAGATCTCATTTATCGCCATCTTTTGTGATGCAGATAAATGGCACCAAAACGAAAGTCAACCGGAGTCACACGAGGACAACCCGCTAACACACCCATTCAGACAAGGTCAGTGAGGGGAAGGACTGCTGAACCTGCTGCCCCGATCAGAGTCACACGAGGACAACCTGCTAACACACCGGTTCAAACAGCAGAGGAAGAGGCACCAACTAGGGCCGCAACTGCTACCCCAGCAATGAATCAAGCAAAACTGGATCAACTTGTTGCTGACCGTGTGGCAGCCGCTCTCGCAGCTGTGACCAATTCGAACACCAACACCGGAACATCTAGGCCAGTAACCAACAGCCGAGGTTGTACTTACGCTGAGTTTCGAAAAATCATGGTTGGAGGATTTGGAGGAACAGAAGGAGCCGTTGGTTTGACTAGATGGATTGAGAAGCTTGAGACCGTATTTCATATCAGTGGATGTCATGAGAATGACAGGGTTAAGTTTGCGTCATTTACTTTCATGGATTCCGCTTTGACCTGGTGGAACAACTACATGAAGTCTGCTAATATGGATGTTGCTTATGCCATGCTTTGGGAAGATTTTAAGGAACTAGTGATTAGGAAGTATTGCCCACGAAATGAAATTAAGAAGTTAGAAATTGAGTTTTTGAATTTGAAGGTGCAAAACAACAATATCGCTGCTTACAACCAGAGATTCCAGGAGTTGGCTTTGCTATGTCCAGAAATGGTTCGGACGGAAGCCAGATTGATTGAGAGGTATATCGGTGGTTTACCGAAATCTATAAGAAGTGATGTGATTACCTCGAGGGCTGTAGATCTTCATGAGACCATGGAGACGGCAAACAAGTTAATGGATCAGGAACTGGAGGATATTCCAGAGAAGAGTACTGACCACAAAAGGAAGTGGGAAGATCACTCCAAGGGTAACAACAACAGCTCTCAAAACAAAAAGCAGAATGGAGGCAAGGTTTATGCAATTGGTTCAGGAGACAAGAAGGGTTATGATAAGAATACGCCTTTTTGTAACCGCTATAAGTTACATCACAGGGGACAGTGCACGGTGAAGTGTAACAATTGCCAAAGGATAGGACACATAGCAAAGAACTGCAGATCAAGACCACTAGCCACAGCACAAGCAGCACCAGCCTACAATCGTAAGGCGGATGTCACCTGCTTTAGGTGTGGTGAAAAAGGTCATTATCGGAATGAGTGCAATAAGCCCCGAAACCAAGGAAACGGTAGTAGACCAGGGAACCAAGTGGCAATGATTAACAATGGGAATCAGGGAAATGAAGGAAGAGCTCGTGGAAGATTTTATGCCGTAGGCCGAAGAGAAGCACAGGACGACCCGAACGTGGTGACGGGTACGTTTCTCTTCAATAATCGTTATGCTTCAGTACTTATCGATACGGGAGCAGATAGAAGTTTTGTATCAACCAATTTTAGTCCTTTACTTGACATAGCCCTGACCACCTTAGATAATGCCTTTGATGTAGAATTAGCAAACGGAAACCTAGAAAGAGTAGGTACCATCATAAGGGGTTGCACTCTAAACTTGTTGAATCGTCCTTTCAACATTGATCTGATGCCAGTGGAATTAGGTAGTTTTGACGTCATCATAGGAATGGATTGGTTATCGAAATATCATGCCGTCATCGTTTGTGATGAGAAAATCGTTAGAGTTCCTTATGGGAACGAAGTTCTGATTGTTGAAGGTGACCGTTCTGATTGTGCGCGTTCGTCAAGATTGGCAATCATCTCGTGTACAAAGGTGCAGAAGTACATCGAGAAGGGATGCTATCTCTTTTTAGCTCATGTCACGGAAAAGAAAGAAAAGGAACCTGGAGAAAAAAGGTTGGAAGATGTGCCTATCGTAAGGGATTTTCCAGAACTCTTTCCAGAAGACTTACCGGGACTTCCACCAGCCAGAAAAATCGAATTCCACATCGAATTAGTGCCAAGAGCCGCGCCTGTAGCACGAGCACCCTATCGTTTAGCACCTACGGAATTACAAGAATTGTCAGATCAATTAGCTGAATTATCTGGAAAAGGTTTCATTAGACCGAGTTCATCGCCTTGGGAAGCTCCTGTTTTGTTTGTTAAGAAGAAGGATGGATCCTTCAGGATGTGTATAGACTATCGGGAACTGAATAAGCTAACCATTAAGAATAGATACCCACTCCCGAGGATAGACGATTTGTTTGATCAGTTGCAGGGATCATCGGTTTATTCTAAGATAGACTTGAGATCGGGTTATCACCAACTTCGAGTCCGGGAAGAGGATATCCCGAAGACCGCATTCCGAACCCGATATGGCCATTATGAATTTCAAGTTATGCCATTCGGCTTGACAAATGCACCAGCAGTATTCATGGATCTCAGGAATCGTGTGTGTAAGCCGTATTTGGACAAATTTGTGATAGTGTTCATTGATGATATCTTGATATATTCCAAGAATGAGCAAGAGCATGAGGAACATCTCAAGCTAATTCTGGAATTATTGAAAAAGGAAGAGTTATATGCTAAGTTTTCGAAGTGTGAATTTTGGATATCGACCGTGCAATTTCTTGGACATGTGATAGATAAGCAAGGGATTCACATAGATCCTGCTAAGATTGAGGCCATTAAGGATTGGGAAACGCCCACAACGCCGACGGAAATTCGATAATTTTTAGGACTTGCCGGTTATTACAGAAGATTTATAAAGGGATTCTCTAAGATAGCTAAACCGTTGACGAAATTGACTCAAAAGAATGTGAAATACGACTGGGGAAATGATGAGGAAGAAGCTTTTCAACTCCTTAAGGAAAAATTGTGTAGTGCGCCTATTTTAGCTTTACCCGAGGGTAGCGAAGATTTCGTTGTGTATTGTGACGCATCACACAAAGGTTTGGGAGCCGTGTTGATGCAAAGAGAGAAGGTAATAGCATACGCTTCTCGACAGCTGAAAACCCATGAGAAAAACTACACAACCCACGACCTAGAATTAGGATCAGTCATTTTTGCACTGAGAATTTGGAGACACTAACTTTATGGAACTAAGTGCGTAGTGTATACTGATCACAAGAGTCTACAGCATATATTGAACCAGAAGGAGCTGAACATGAGACAGCGCCGATGGTTGGAGTTGCTTAGTGACTATGATTGTGAAATCCGTTATCACCCAGGCAAGGCAAATGTTGTTGCCGACGCCCTTAGCAGAAAAGAACGGATTAAACCTCTTAGGGTTAGATCATTAGGGATGACGATTAATTCGCCGCTTCCAGCAAAAATTCTTGAGGCTCAGGATGAGGCACTCAAAGATGAAAACCGACCTAGTGAAAAGATTCATAGAATGCCAGAACTTGAGAACGGATTAGTAAGAAGATCTGATGGGATTTTGCGTTATGGAGACATGTATTGGATTCCATTGTATGGAGGAATTCGTGATTTTATTATGCACGAATCCCATAAGTCCAAGTACTCCATTCACCCAGGATCTGACAAGATGTATTTAGACTTGAAAAAGTTGTATTGGTGGCCAAACATGAAGGCCGATATAGCAGAATATGTCAGCAAGTGCTTAACGTGCTCGAAGGTTAAGGCAGAACACCAAAGACCATCCGGTCTGCTTGTTCAACCTGAGATTCCAGAATGGAAATGAGAGCGCATTACTATGGATTTTATAACGAAATTGCCTAGGACATCAAGTGGTTATGACACGATTTGGGTAATCGTTGACCGTCTCACAAAATCAGCGCATTTTCTTCCTATAGCGGAGAAAATTGAGATGGATAAACTTGCGCGTTTATATGTTAAGGAAATTGTTGCATAGCATGGTGTGCCTGTTTCTATTATCTCGGATCGAGACAGTCGATTCACGTCAAATTTTTGGAAGTCGCTTCAGGATGCATTGGGAACCAAAGTCGATATGAGTACGGCATATCATCCCCAAACGGATGGTCAGAGTGAAAGAACCATTCAGACATTAGAGGACATGTTAAGAGCCTATGTATTTGATTTCGAAAACGGATGGGACAGGCATTTGCATTTAGTCAAATTTTCCTATAACAACAGCTATCACACCAGCATTAAAGCTGCACCGTATGAAGCACTTTATGGACATAAGTGAAGATCGCCGATTTGTTGGGTGGAAGTTGGAGAGAGCCAACTTACCGGACCAGAGCTAGTTCATGAGACTACTGAGAAGATTGTACAGATTAAGAACCGAATGCAGGCGGCTCGTGACCGTCAGAAGAGCTATGCTGATAAAAGGTGAAAACCCCTTGAGTTTCAAGTGGTAGATAAAGTAATGTTGAAGGTCTCGCCATGGAAAGGCGTGATCAGATTTGGCAAGTGTGGTAAATTGAACCCTCGCTATATAGGACCTTTTGAGATCCTTGATAAGATCGGGTCGGTAGCCTACCGACTCGAACTGACGTCTGAGCTCAGTGCTGTGCATAACGTTTTTCACGTCAGTAATTTGAAGAAGTGTTTATCCGATGAAAGCGCAGTTATTCCTTTGGATGAAATCCAGCTTGATGAGAGGTTAAATTTTATTGAAGAACCGATTGAAATCATGGACCGGGAAGTGAAACGACTAAAGCAGAGTCGTATCCCAATTGTGAAGGTCCGATGGAACTCTCGCAGAGGCCCCGAATACACCTGGGAGCGAGAGGACGAGATCAAACAAAAATACCCTCATCTTTTTCCGAAAACCAAGAGTGGCGTCAATTGAAATCCGGGACGGATTTCCCGATTAGATGGGGAGACTGTGACAAATGGTAATTTTCACGTTGTTAATTAATATTATATGAGTATTAATTACTTTTAAGCTAAGCATTTCTATGCGCATTTGCATGTTTCTGAGTATTTTTGAGCATTTTCGGGAGCTGTCCCAGCATACTGTAGCTTACAGTCACTGCAGAAAAGTTTATTTTGTCAGTAAAGTTAAATTATCACATTTCTGATAGTTACTGACAAGTATTATAATTTACTGAGAGCTTTCTCGCATTTTGCTGGAAAAAAACCGCACGTGCGAACCGACAGCACTGTACACGTGGTAAAGGTCAAATAAATATATTTTTGAATCAGTAATGACATTTTATTATATTTCTGACAAAAACGTGGTTAAAAACTTTATTTTACGTTATCGGGTCCAAAAAGGTCAAACCGGGACTTTACGGTAACTTTTTAACTCAAACCGACACACTATACACCAAAGCGGGATAAAAACTAAATTTCTCCCTTCTCTAATAGCCCTAACCGGCCACCTATACACACCAAAAACCCACATGTGAAAAAAAATTCCTTATCCTTAATGTAATCCAATTTTTACTACAAAAGGTGTATTACTTATGAGATTTTCATACTCTATCTTTAATATTTGCCAAAAATAAAACAGATCATCCACCATATTAGGCTTCATTTGAACGCCTAATATCACACTCACATTATCATATTACAAAAAATTTCTCTACAAAGATTCAAGATCACAAGTGTTTGCAAAGGATTTTGGGTAATTTGGAGTTGGATTTGGGTTAAACTAGCAAGGTTTTGGGTGTCTTTGTCCTTCACATCACACGTACCACTTCATAACCCATTGTAAGGATTCACAAAACTTTCCTAAATTTGTTAATCTCTTGTTCATTTGGTGTATAGTGATGTTTAAAAGTGTTAAATGTATATGTTTTGATGATATGATAAAAGCTAGGGTTTGATCTTGTACATATTGTGCTCGACATTTTATGATGAATATGAGTTAATTAGTAGATTTCTTGCTTGTGTGGTAAATCTTGTTACATATGGTGCTAGTTTGAGGATACAAACACTAGTTATGGATTTTACACTAATTTAAGGACTATGAGGTTATTGGGGTTTTGAAAAACATAAATTTTTGGCTCAAATGGTGAAATGGTGGAAAAATATAGTGAAGTGTTTATTTAGATTGGCTTATTTAATAAGTTATAATTTACTAAAAAATAACTAGTACAAAGGTGAAAATAAGTTAATATCTTGAAGATGGGTCGAATGAACCGTAAAAATAGTAAAGTTTGATTTTTGATTAAGTAACTTAATTATTAGAGAGTATTTGATAAGTAAAATGTATGTTTGGTAACTAAAAATAACTAATAAGTACCAAATAAATACAAATTGGACTAAATGGCTTTTTGGGCCAAAAAGCCCACGTTTTTCTGTTGGGCCGAGGCCCATAGACATTTTTGGTGTTTTAATTTTTTGACCAAACGGACGTATTGAACGTGTAAAATGATTTTTATTAACGTGTCGATATATACGTTATAACTAAAAATGTGTTTTGGGTCAAAAATGGTAATTGGGCTTATTTTGAGAGTTTCGGCCCATTTTACAAAGAAAAATGATAAATTTGATTTTTGGAATATTTTCCGACTCGCCGTAGTTAATAATATTTAACGACGCGATAAATATAACGATAACTATTTTGAACTTGTTTTGAGACGCTTAGTCTCCGAAAGGGGTAAAAATTGACATTTTTACAAAAATGATATTGAGATTTACTTTTGTTGACTTTTTGAAGAAATATTGACTTCGTGTCGAAATTTAGTGATAATACATAAAAGTTAAGATAACGAACAATATAACTACGAATATATATTCACGACACTTGACATATATGTCACTAAAAGTATTTTGCACTTATAACTAGTTAGCGAAGTATTTGAAGTAAAGTTTGCAACATGTGAGATAAATGAGAACGTTGTATAAACGAATGGGTCACGCCCAAATTTTTAAAAAATCCAACACTTAGAATATTTTTGTGAAAACGCTTAACTTAAGAAAACTTTTTGGAATTACTTAACAAAACTAGTTTTCTTATAATGAAAATAATAAACGATGTTTCTAAACATAATGATTTTTACTAACTATATTTTATTAACCAATCTTCAAAACGTATTTAATTAATCTTCATAATTAAATATATGAGAAATGAATTTATAAAGTATATATGTATATATATAAATATGTAAAGTATGAGTTATATATATATATATATATATATATATATATATATATATATATATATATATATATATATAACGGTTGCACGTTAAGTTGCGAATACTAGCACGGATGTTCCGTTACGTATTCCCACTATGCACTTTCACCATGAGCTACCCCCAAGGAGTTATAAAAATAAATCGTTTCAAAATATACTTTACCACACAGCAAGCAAGAAATACACGAGCACATGTCCAACGTAAAACTTTTCAAATAAAATAAAGACACTTGAGACACGAACATTTTGCTAAGACTTACCGTACTAATTTAGGGTGTTGATCGGCGCGGTTGCATTATTTTGATTGATTGCTGAATTGCTGTATTTGAAAGGTGAGTTTATAGACCCACATTTTTATACGATTTTTGATTTATAAGCTTGGGGTGAGAAACATGCAAAATTGTTTTCATGGACCAGAAATGAAATTGCTTTTAAGATCACATTAAGATGCAGAAACCTAAGTTTGCTGAATCCCATTTTGTGTCCACTATCATCTGCCGTTAATTCCTGTTGGGAAGTCGTTTGTTATAAATAGATCTATTAGGAGTGACGTCCCCGTTCGGTTGGCTCGGCATAGCCAAGGCGAACGTATACTAATTCGGGTTTTTGGCCGAGTGTCTGGGGATTAACACTCGCGAGCAACCTTTATTATTTTCCTAACGCTAGTCGTGCTGCATTGTCTTAGTTTCGGTAGGATGAGGCTTAGTGTTTGCATACCGGATAGTGTGTATCTGCTGAATTAATTTTGTGATATTGCTATTGGTCCATATGTGCTATTTACTTAAACCTTTGAACTCACCAGCGTTAGCTGACTTTTAGCATGTTTTTCTCAGGAAACTGAGGTGCGTTTAGCCGGGAGCAGTGCATGGCGTCGGTCACAATAAATGATGGAAATGTTTTTAATGCGTTTACTCTGACATCTGGACCTTTTGTTTAAATGGGCTTCATTTTCATCTGAAATGGTTTTTATGTATCGCTACATGACTTGACTTATGTAATATATTTTAAAACGGATTTTTAATCCGTTCACTATATCTTGTGTGATGTTTATCAACCTCGTAGCACCCCAAATTGTATACTTCCACGAATAATGTGATTTTGGGGGCGTTACATAAGAAGTCTAGGGAGAAGAAGAAACCTTGGTATTCCATTTCCAAATCATATCGCCACAATATTCCCATAATCGACTAAGTGTTCAAGGAAGTAAGCTAACCCTTTTTCATTACTTTCATATACATTAAACACTCCTAAAAATGATATTAAGTAAGTACTAATAAGCAGCATGATCAAAAACTAGTTTTTCTTTTCTTTTTCTCTTTTGTCGAATCAAACCCAAACACACCCTATATTTATTTTTCTTCATATTAGAAATCAAGAATCAATAAAATATGTTAAAGATAGATTAAATATGTTTAAGATCATGTTAAAATACGTTGAAAACTAGTTAGAACATGTAAATACCAAAAACCAAATTGTTTTCTTTCTTCTTTTTCCTGTCGCTACAGCCTCCAATCGCCCAACTTTGAACCATCTTTTTGACCTCTAAACGACCCTCAAAAATTCTGAATTTTGGCCAACTTAACAACCACCTAGCTAGCTACTAATAGGAAAAAGAACGTTGTAAAATGGTTGCTTTATCACAAAGTTATTCGAGTCTTTTTCCAGCCCTTTCGAAATTGTTTTAACGCACCATCTTTAAATTGATTCGAGCTCATGAGCTCGAATCATGAGCTAATATTTTGTAGAAATGATGTTTACAAACTTATAATAGCCTGTATAAAGGAGTCGTAGCAAGTCGTGTCATTTTTACAAGCTTAAATTGCGTAAAATTGAACTAAGGATGTCGAGTGTAACGACATAAGTGCTTAGAGGGCCAAAAGTGTCAAAACTCCAACTGATTTTATAAGTAGGACTTAAACTAAAATTCGACATGATGTTTAGGGGTAAAATCTGCCAACTTTGAAAGATAGAGTTTTATTGGGCCAAAAGTGTAAATTTCTCAAAGTTATTTAAACAAGGACTATTTTTGCGAACGACTAATAGTTGAGGGTATAAATTGTCATTTTTGAAACTACAGGGGGTAAAAACTATCATTTCACCAAAGTTGAAGGGGAAAAATTGTCATTTTACAAAAGTTCAGGGGTAAAAATTATCATTTTATGAAAGTTCAGGGGTATAAACTGTCAATATGTGAAACTATAGGGTAAAAAGCGTAACTTTATATAATAATTATTACTAATATATTCTAAATATATTTATAATAAAAACTAATAAATAAAATACGTATATTTCGATAACGAACGAATGGAAACATAAAAATGAAGAAGAATATAAAATCTTATCCAACTTTTGAAGAGACTTCATGTTGTCTCAATTAAACCTTTATTCGACAACCAAAAACGAAATGAAACGAATATTAAAAACTTATAATGGAATACAATTACTAAAACGTGACATAACAACCCAGGTTTCGTGCCGGAGATGTTTATCAACTGTATTTAACTTTGATTTTCATCCAGACTACTAAGGTGAGTTCATAGTCCCACTTTTTATACGTTTTCCAAACTTGTGGGGAGATACATGCTACAAAACAGAACACAAGTATTTTTTTGTATGCTATCCTGATTGATATTGCCTAAGTTTAATTGTTGCCTCTAAAAGACCCTCTATCATGAACCATTAATCACTTGCAGGTGAACGCGAATATAGTGAATAGATCTATTGGCAGTTGACGACCCATTTATGTTGCTCGATAAGTAGCCAAATGCACTTTATTTGAGATCAATAAAGAGTGTGGCAAGCTCCTACTCGAGGGCAGTATTACTATATTTAATTATGTAGTAATTACATCCGTAGTTAATTGCTATGATTTCCATCCTGTTAACGTTTGCGTGTCATGAGACTTAGGGTAATTTATTGAACTGCAATATTACTGATTTACTTTCTACTTAGCTTGTGTTCAATTGATTATAACTTTAAACGCTATGGATTCACTCAACCTTTGTGTTGACTTTTTAGCATGTTTTATCTCAGGTATTTAGAAGCTTGATTTGGCACGGAGTAGCTGTGGACTTTCTTCTTATAAAAAGAGTGTCCATTTTGTTATCATTCAACGAATATTGTAACTTTTATAACGTATTTTGAAACATCCCGCTGGGACCTCTATTATGTAACTCTGATTTAAATAAATGAATGATAACAATTTTATTTAAAACGTCTCTTTTCGAGTCATTTTCTATTTTCATGACTGTGATGCTTGAAGTAACACCCCAACTTATAGTCCGCTGCGATTATCGAAAACGGGGGTGTTACACTAAGTTGGACTTTAAACCCATCCCTTTAGCAGACTTTATAACCAAGTCTCTAGCAAGACCCTTGTCAAGTGATCAGCTAAATTTTGTTGAGATCGAACAAACACTAAAGATACCACCCCATTCATGATAAGCTCACGAATCATGCTATGCCTGACACCTAAGTGTCTAAACTTCCCATTGTACACCTGGCTATAAGCCTTAACCAATGTGGCAGTACTATCACAACGGATAGAAATTGGTGCTATAGGTTTAGGCCACAATAGAATCTCAAGAAGCAAGTTTCTCAACCATTCAGTTTCTTTACCAACAGCTGCTAAAGCCACAAATTTAGATTCCATTGTTGAACTGGTGATGCAAGTTTGCTTCTTGGATGCCCAAGAAATTGCACCTCCACCAAGTAGGAATACCCAGCCACTGGTCGACCAATTATCTTCAGTGTTACTGATCCAACTTGCATCAGTGTATCCTTCCAACACTGAAGGATAACCAGTATATGAGAGACTATAATCCATAGTTTTCTTCAAATACTTCAGTATCCTTTGAATTGCTTGCCAGTGCTGAGCACTAGGATTACTAGTATACCTGCTCAGTTTTCCCACTGCAAATGCAATATCAGGTCTTGTACAAGTCATGACATACATTAGGTAGCCAATCACCATAGAATACTCAAGTTGAGATACTGCTTTATCAGTATAATGCATCAACTTCTCAGTTGTATCCATAGGTATACTCACTGGAGTACAATCAGAGTGGTTGAATTTCCTCAGTACCTTCTCAATATAATGAGACCGAGTGATAGAAATTCCCTTACTCTCATGTTTGATCCTTATGCCAAGGATAACATCAGCCTCCCCCATGTCCTTCATGGAGAACCTTGATCACAAGAATTCCTTTGTCAGGTCAACCTGATTTTGGTCAGTGCCAAAGATCAGCATGTCATCAACATATAGACAAATGATGACTCCTTTACCAGATTCATCAAATTTTCTACATACACATTTGTCAGACTGATCAAGTTAACAACCACTAGAAAAAACAACTTCATCAAATTTTTGATGCCATTGCTTAGGTGCCTGTTTCAGTCCATATAAGGACTTAATCAGTTTACACACCTTGTTTTCATTGCCAGGCAAGATAAAGCCCTAAGGTTGGTTCATATAAACCTCCTCATCCAATTCACCATTCAAGAAAGATGTCTTCACATTCATCTGATGAATAATCAGATTGTGAATTGATGCCAATGCAATCAGCAATCTTATGGTGCTTATAGGTGCCACAGGGGCATAAGTATCAAAATAGTCAATCCCTGACTTTTGTTTAAAGCCCTGAATGACTAGTCTAACCTTGAACTTTTTAATAGTTCCATCTACCTTCATTTTCCTTTTGAAAATCCATTTGCAACCAGGTGGTAGATCAGCCAACACCTAAGTGTTGTTGCCCATGATGGAGTCCATCTGATGAGTGTGTAAATACTCATCATTTTATACCCACAAAAGACACAAAAATGACCAAAAACACCCAAATTATAATGCAGATATCCTTGGTTTGTGTTTTTATGTGTTTCAGGTACAAAAGGTTGAAAACGGAGCGAAAACGAGCATTTTTGGATCGACTTGATAACAACCGTGCATTTGGTCATACCGAGACGGAATCAAAGTCAACCCCGGGATATCGTTTTGGATCAAGATTGGAAAACCG
This sequence comes from Artemisia tridentata subsp. tridentata, assembly GCA_021014915.2. Taxonomy (NCBI): domain Eukaryota; kingdom Viridiplantae; phylum Streptophyta; class Magnoliopsida; order Asterales; family Asteraceae; genus Artemisia; species Artemisia tridentata. Next base: position 247,905,020 of record CP139507.1, read on the forward strand.
AAACCGAAACCATTTTTTTATGAGCCGAACCGACCCATTTATATGGGCCAATTCAGCCCATATTTACCAAATCCAAATCCATACTAAACAAATACAATACCAAAACCCTTATTCCCTAAACCCACCAGCCCGCATAATTTCCCAAGCCCAAATAAAATAATAACCCAAACCCGGTCTCTTTTTTTTAGCTAAACAATCAAGAAAGTCAAACATCTCCTTTCCCTCCTTCCCATAACCAGTACAACCCCATCACCATCATCTTTCCCCCCTATTTCCCATAACCAGACCATGTTCCCCCAACATTTTTGTCCCACCTTTTCTCTGCCATAGCCATCCTCTTTCCCCCCCCCCCCCCCCCGCAAAGTCAACATTCCCAGCTGGAATCCCACTCACATGATTTTGGCGCCAAAAACCTATTTGAAGGGCTGAGATCACTTTAACCCAATCCAAGGGTCAAGAATGATTCAGAGATGGACAAGAGGAAGATCCCACCTCAGTTTTTGTATAAATAGGTGCAATGTAAGCCTCAGAAGGCAAGTAGTTTTTAGTTTTAAGTCGAATTGTAGTTTTTATGTTTAATCAGTAGTTATTTAAGTTTTAAGTATCAATTCAAGTCTTATTAAGCTTATTTGTTTTCTATTAAATCAGCATTGTATGAAATTTTAAGTTAATGAAAATTTTTAATTTTCTTATAATTCGAATTAAGCTCAAGCCTTGTTTAGATTCACTCATAAGCCTCAGTACCCTTTCTATAAGCTTATATAAGCTTGTCATAGCTTTCTATAAGCTTATGTTAGTTCAATTCAAGTTAATCTCAAAAAATTCAAGTTTGGTCAACAAAAGTCAACCTGATCAAGCTTATGAAGAAATGGTGTTTAACCTTTGAAGTAAAGATTCCTAAGAGTTGTCTGAGCTTAATCTAAGCTCAGCTTTGTGAAATGAAACCCTTGTTCAGCTAGGGTTGTGCAAGTGAGATTTCAATTTAAATTTTAGCCTTATATTGCATTTAAATTGCATACTAGTGGAGATATGAGTTAGTTGATTGTTTGCTGTTTGATTTACCTTAATTTAGTCATTTCATAGCTTATCTCAGTAGATCTCATCAATTCATAGTTTATTACATAATATTTGATCATTCTGTCTCAACATATGTCATAATTGCATATTTGTGATCCTTTGGTGAATTGTTGCTTTGATCTGTGTTTATGTGCTTGAATCAGCTTATTTCATCATATTATAAGTTTGTTTTGAGGTTTAGTGGCTTAAGTCACCCAATTGCTTCTTTAAAGTCCAAAGCAGTCTTATGCAAGGGTGTTTGGATCAGTAGCTTTACTGGGTCAAATTGGTTAGGCACTGTTCATATGCACCTAGGTTACTTTTAATCTTGCCTATATTAATCTAGATTAGGTGTTAGCAGAATCCTTTAATCTGTTTTTGAGAATCTTGTTGATCCATGTAGAATGGAGGAATTCCAGCCTCAGCTCTGATCAGATAAGCTCATGAAGCCATAAGCTATTTCTGTGATAAGCTCTTGGTATTTTCTAGTCAAACTCAGTCATTCAAGTTGGTTGTTTTGAGTTTGGACCATTTCATGAACAATTTGAGTTGATTTTGTGTGAAATCCCATATCAGTAGGCACATTCTTGTTTTTCCATTTTTTCAGCTTTTTCTTTGATTTTTAATTCACTAGATATAAGTTAGAATTGGCTAAAATTTTGCACAATTTAAGTTCAGCTGCTAATCTAGTCATTCCCATTTTTTTTAGATTTTTAAGATTTTTCTTTAATTGCTTTTTGGTGCCTTGAAAAGCACTCTTTTTGCCCTGCACTTTGAGTGCATCAGCAGACCCCTAGCCCCATTTTGCTTAATTTGTGGTTTCTCAGTGCTTATTGGTAGGTTCTTGTGGCTTATTGAGTTTCATTCTAGCTTATTATCAGTTCTTTAGCTTATTTCAGATTTGTTTTAGCTCATTCATAGCCTAATCAGCCCTTTCCCCTTTAACCTTAGCTTATTTTATAAAAAAGTGCACTGATCAGCCTTTCTTGGCTTATTTCGGAGCTCATTTGTGTTTTTCAATAGAAGTTGTAGTTGTAAAAAAGGCTTATTTTTAAGAGCTTAACAAGTTGGTAAAAAGAAAAACATAAAAAAACAATAATTTTTCAAAAAGGCTGAGGCAGAGTTCGAACCTGAGATCTTAGCCCTTCCAAGCCACAACACAACACACACTCAACACTCGCCCTTGGGTCTTTTTCAATTTATATTTGCACAAGTTTTTATTTAACCATTATTTTCTTTCTTTAGCTTATTTGTCCCTTTAGCTTAATTACAGCTTATTCACATAAGCTGTTCACTCACCTTTATTTTTCCTAGAACTGTAATTGTATAAAGTATTTTTAGAAAAAGTTTCAGAATTTTTAGAATAACCTTAGTATTTTTTATCTATTTTCCTTTTAAATTCTGTTTTTAATTCATAATAAAAAAATATAAAAGTCAAAAAAATATAATTCTTTTTTGTAAAATTTTCTTTTATCATTTAGGACTTAGGAAAAATAAATTTACACTTGTAGGTTTTATTTTTATAGATTTCACTTTTAAAGCTCGTTTTTAGAATTCCCGATTTGCGTTTTTAGTGTAAATTGATTTATGCTTGATTTTTCTTTGTAAATTTGCTTTCCATATCTCATTAGAATTAAAAAACACAAAAAATCCAAAATCCACACTTCAAGCACTTTAATTCCAAACCTTAGACGAAATCCTCGATTCACACCTCGCTAGGACACGACCCGGGTGATCACTTGCCCCCTACGGATGCAAATTTAATTTTCCTAAGTCCTAACTGATAAAAGAAAATTTTAGAAAAAAGAATTATATTTTTCTGATTAATATTTAATTAAATACGAATTAAAAACTAAATTTAAAATAAAAATGAATTAAAAATACTAAACGTAAATGGAAAATTACCAAAAAATACAGGAAAGTGTTAAAAGTTATTCTGATCCTATGAAAAATAAAAGCCAGATCCCAGCTTATTTGAATAAGCTGATGATGCGTGGTTTTGCGACCTTACAACAGGTTTTACCTCTCGAGGGATCTCAAGAGGCTTGCAATCCCCACCAGGCAGTGTACCTGACCGGTGTAGTATAGTGAAGTGGCAAGTACCGGGGGATTGCTCGTTCTCTAGGGGAATAGTGTCGTTAGGATTGAAAAACTACTCTAATAGGTCTAAGGGTGAGGGAAGATTCTTTTTGTATTTTTATATTTTTATGAAAGCAAGTAAAATCTCGGGTTTGAAGGAGTGGGCGGAATTAGTTGCTAGTCAACTAACCCAAATAACTACAAATGCAAATAAAATAAAATAACTGAAAATGAAAAGGTCGTGGAACTTATATGGAGAGAAATGTGTTTACTTAGATTTCCTTACTCCCAAACTATCTTTTACCGGTTGATTAGTGTGTATTAATTGCTTGGATGACTGGTGTATTCCTTAATACCAATCGTGGGGTGGCGTACGTACTTCCCCAACTCTACAAGCTCCTACTTCACTCCTATGTCGAGCCGGCTAAGAAGCTCCTAACATGGGATCACTAGAATTCGCTCATGCATTAAATACAACCATAATAACCTTAGTACGCATTGGTTCATGTTTCTTAAGACGTTCAAGCAAGTTACCGTATTGGAGGTTAGCCAGTTTTCTTAAGCCTAACATCGATAAACAATCATCCAATACAATTAATAACACACCAACAACCAATAATCAATAGTTAGGTTTCATTAGATCTAAGCAAACACATGATAAATCTAGCCTAGCATGTTAATTAAAAGACAAGAACAAGATATAATCAAACAACAAATAGACATATTGAATGATTAATTGATTACTTATCTTCAATTAAACATGGGAGATCCAAGGGTATAAAACCCTTAAAAATGGCAGAAAATTCGTTTTAGGGTTTCTCCTCACAAAGTTGCACACTAATGACTAAAAATTGCAAAACTATATATAGAATTTAGGGGCTGACGGCGTCACGTTGTAGGAGGTGACGCCGTCACCTCGCCGCGGCTAGGGTTCCCGGATGGTCTTCCTGACGCCGTCCCTCTTTAATCCTCCAAAATCCACTCTGGCGCGTCAAGAGTTGACGCCGTCACAATTGTGCTTGACGCCGTCTCTCTTTAACTTAAACCGTGACGACCTTGATCACCTTAAAGGGTGACGCCGTCAGACTTCCATTTAAAACTTTCTGGCGCGTCACTTGTATTTGTCATATCCACCTCTTTTGCCAAGCCGTGAAGCCGTCAGGAGAAATCCTTGACGCCGTCACGTGTACTTTTCCAGCAGCTTTGGAGACTTTGTCGTTTTCTTCACTTTTATGCTCCAAAAACGTCCAAAATGCTTCCTTTTCCAGATTTCTTCTCCAAAGTACCTAAACTGACAAAAGGAACGATTTAGGGTAATATTTGATCAAATAAATACGATTTAGGGCTTAAATGACCCCCTAAAAGCGGTACACTTTTCGCTTCATCAAATACCCTTACACTTGAGATTTGCTTGTCCTCAAGCAAATGCGCTTTTATTCTAATCAAAATACAAGTTAGGGGTCATTTAACGCTAATATAAAAGTAATTACAACAAATAGTCGTTCCACTTTAATCATAATAAGCACGGAGATTACAAACTAGCACCTCACAAGTAGTGTTTGGATACTCACATCTCTCAGGTGTCATAAAAGTATGTCTCATAAATGAAAATGGATAATATCTCTCACTACCTGTCATAGCAAATAGATTACCATAGGCTTGGGAAAGGGTCAAAAACCTCCTCCACTAGGCGTAAGCACCTAATATAAACTATCAAAGAGGGCTTTTAAACGGGTTATAACGTTAGGTGTAGGGATATGATAAACACGGTTTTGTTGGATAAGGGATATTTTACTGGTGGCGAGTTAAAGATCTTGATTAATTACATGTACAATATGGCGTTGCTAAGCCAAGACTAGACTCGACTTAAGCTAAAAACAAAATAACAAAAACATAAAATAAACATAAAATGAAACGGGATGGTCTTCCTGACGCCGTCCATCCAAAATAATACATCATAGGGGCATTGCATTCCCCTTACCCTTGAACTTTTTTTTTTTTTTCATACACTCTTGCCCTACCATCCAAAATATTACATCATAGGGGCATTGCATTCCCCTTACCCTTGAACTTTTACATAACTTTACAATTAACTATTCTAATGACTCGAATTAAGATAATCGAAACACTTAGAGTACTTTTAAAATATTTAGCACATATGGGGGTAATAATGTTGTTCTTCCCCATTACTCCATTACACTAGTACTTTACCCATGAGTCCCAATCGTCCCAAAACAATATGTACAAGGATATGACTCGACTTAGCAACCATGTAATCAATTAGATAATTAACTTGGGGTTTAAACAAATGTTGTCACAATAATGCACTAAAGATGAGTGCATATAAGGTAGGCTAAGGCGATTTGGGTGTACATTTAAGTGGGGTGTAACAAATTCTTCCTTTAAGTAAAATGCTTAAAGTTAGAAACGAAAAAGATAGGCTCTGAGGGGTGTACTAGGGGTATCGTGTACTAAAAATGAGTACAACGCAAAGGGTGTGGGAGAATTACTTGACCAATGTAGCCAATGTAATTATAACAAAAACACAGGTGTAAAACAATGGGTTAATCCTAATGCCTCTTATCATGTAGTAAATCTAACTACACAAATGTAGTCTCACTTGTGGCCTCGGAATGGTCCTAACGCAAGTTCTAGAATCTAAGTGCTACCGGTACACACATCATAGCATAAATGCTTTTCCTACCAATTCTAGGGGCGAACCTCACATATTTGGGGGTGGAAATTTTTTTTAGTGGTACGGTTTTGTGCTAGTCATATAACTTCCTATCCATGAGACGCTCATTAAGATCAAAGTTTCACTCCTATATGTTGTAAAAAATTTTAAATTTGGCACTAAAATTGCCTTAACAGGTATTTCTCTCAGTTTTATTACACATCTACCATCAAACAAACGAAAAATCAAGCGTTATAGCATTCTCTAAAGTATCGTACTTTACCCCCCCCCCCCCCTTACACTTAAGATGAACATTGTCCCCAATGTTCAAATAACAAGATGTAAAAGTAATTAGGTAAAAGAATGAAATCAAATACTCCCCTGATTCGTTCGGTGGATAAAGGGGTAACATGGTTAGATCTTCTTCCAAGGTAATGTGGAAGCTTCAAGACTAAAGCAACGCCAAAAGTTTGATTCCACATACATTTCCTTGTCACAAATAACCTGTTAAACCTGAGAAAACAAACAAGAAAACCTGCATAACATCGGCGGGATAAATCTGTATAAGGATATAATGCTTGTGGAATGATTATTTTGCAGATTCCAAGAGTTTATAAGTTAGAGATTTAATAAAAACTTTTTATGAAAACAAAACTTTCAAAAATTTGAGAAAATTAAAACCTGACGCCGTCAGAAATGATCTGACAGAATTCTAATGTTAAGTTTCCGGAAAATTCCTGGAAAAACCTATACCTTACTTCCTGGAATTCCTTCAAAACATCATTATGACTCGATACAAGCATTTGACTCAAACAATTACTAATGTGTATGTTAATTTAATATTGTTATGATTCATGTTCATTCTTGTTCTTGTAAACAAATTTGGATTCCCTTACACTTATCTTTTGCAAAATACCTTTATATGTAGTTAAGACGAAGTTAAAAACAAGATAAAGCATTTTCACAATTTAGTTTTGAACATGAATCAATAATAATAAAAATTAAACATACATACGGAAGCAAATAAAATCAAACAAACAAATAAACAAACAAATAAAGCTTGGGTTGCCTCCCAAGAAGCGCTTGTTTTTGTTCGAGTCACGAGCCTGACTCTACCCTTATTTAACGGAAATAGGGGAGGTTTTCCCTACACTTAGGGTTAAGTGCGGGTGATAGTAGCGATACACACCAGCTCGGTAGGAGTATGCCACGTGAGGAAAGATTGGTGGATGAATTATATGCTCAAAGGGGTGTGCTCCTTTCATCATAACCTTACCTAGTTCACTTTGGTCAATGGGTGAGTTAAAGTGTTCTCCTAAAAAGGGATCATTTTCTAACAACTTCGAGAGACTCCTAATCGGGAATCCATCTTGACCCAATAGACCCGGTTTAAACCCATAATGTTTCTTGTGATCAATCATGAATGGGTGATGTAGACATGTAAGGTCATTTTTCACTCCTATATTGTCTTCCTCACTACAAGGCTTAATGTCTACTACCTTAAACTTAAGACTACCCGGACTATATGTTTTGATGGGTGGATCGGGACCTAATTCAATTCCTAAATTTTCATCCAAGGATGGAAGATTAGGTAACGGTTTTGGTTGAGGCTCCGGCTCATCAAAAATAGGAACTTCCATAGGACTAAAAGAAAGGTTGTGATCACTAAAAGCATTCAAACCTATTTCTTCTAGTTGTGTCTGGTCCAAGGGCTCTACCTCTATTGGGGTTCCTATAGTCTCTTCATCTTCTTCCGGGTAAGTCATGGGCGGTGTGTGTGCCTCAAATGATGGTAGGACTTGTGGGGTACTTGGTGGGCTTATGTTAGTTATCTCATCATTCCTTGTGTCAAGATCACCTATATCCTCATCATGTGTTTCAGTAGAATCTAACCCTAACATTTTCCCTAGTATCTCAAGTGCTTCTCTAGGCATCTCAACTTCTACATCTGAATCATAAGGATCATCCTCAATATTCTGACTGCTATATTCAAATTGCCTAAAAGATTCATCATGTGTTTCTTGAGATTCATCGTCATCGATCATAAAACCTAGGTCTTTTTGATCAATGTGATCATGCTCGGCTAGATCCTCCATCACATCAAGATCACCTAAGTGTTCACCCTGTATTATGGTAGTGCCTAACCATGGCATGCAGCTAGGTGGCTCAACTCTAACAGTCTCAGAATCTTGGTTTGATTCTAAGTTCATGTTCTTAGAAACTAGGTCTCTTTGCTCATACGAATCCACCAATTCGTTCCACTTATGGGTCATGGTTAGGAAGCTTTCCTCAAAATTCATCCAAAGGGCCTGACTAAAAGGAATTGATCCAGATAATGCTCGTCTAATAGAAATCTCACATGCATAGAATTCATTAAACCCATCTAACCTTACCCCTAACTCCTTTTGGAAATCACAAAGATCACACAAAAATTCATAGGAATGATAGGAAACAAATCTATTGGTGAAATATAATTGTTCCTCTATTGTCAATGATCTAAATGGAATTTCATCCATCATAGTGACAAATGAAAATGGTTTTACAAACAAAGGGCACAAAGAAAAAGATAGACTAAAACAAATCCTAGAAAAATAAAATAAAAATCCCACTAGAAAGGAATCTAGTGAGTAGACCTAATAAAATAAAAATCTCAACCTAAACAATAACTATTCCCCGGCAGCGGCGCCAAAAACTTGATGCGTGGTTTTGCGACCTTACAACAGGTTTTACCTCTCGAGGGATCTCAAGAGGCTTGCAATCCCCACCAGGCAGTGTACCTGACCGATGTAGTATAGTGAAGTGGAAAGTACCGGGGGATTGATCGTTCTCTACGGGAATAGTGTCGTTAGGATTGAAAAACTACTCTAATAGGTCTAAGGGTGAGGGAAGATTCTTTTTGTATTTTTATATTTTTATGAAAGCAAGTAAAATCTCGGGTTTGAAGGAGTGGGCGGAATTAGTTGCTAGTCAACTAACCCAAATAACTACAAATGCAAATAAAATAAAATAACTGAAAATGAAAAGGTCGTGGAACTTAAATGGAGAGAAATGTGTTTACTTAGATTTCCTTACTCCCTAACTATCTTTTACCGGTTGATTAGTGTGTATTAATTGCGTGGATGACGGGTGTATTCCTTAATACCAATCGTGGGGTGGCGTACGTACTTCCCCAACTCTACAAGCTCCTACTTCACTCCTATGTCGAGCCGGCTAAGAAGCTCCTAACATGGGATCACTAGAATTCGTTCATGCATTAAATACAACCATAATAACCTTAGTACGCATTGGTTCATGTTTCTTAAGACGTTCAAGCAAGTTACCGTATAGGAGGTTAGCCAGTTTTCTTAAGCCTAACATCGATAAACAATCATCCAATACAATTAATAACACACCAACAACCAATAATCAATAGTTAGGTTTCATTAGATCTAAGCAAACACAAGATAAATCTAGCCTAGCATGTTAATTAAAAGACAAGAACAAGATATAATCAAACAACACAAAGACATATTGAATGATTAATTGATTACTTATCTTCAATTAAACATGGGAGATCCAAGGGTATAAAACCCTTAAAAATGGCAGAAAATTCGTCTTAGGGTTTCTCCTCACAAAGTTGCACACTAATGACTAAAAATTGCAAAACTATATATAGAATTTAGGGGCTGACGGCGTCACGTTGTAGGAGGTGACGCCGTCACCTCGCCGCGGCTAGGGTTCCCGGATGGTCTTCCTGACGCCGTCCCTCTTTAATCCTCCAAAATCCACTCTGGCGTGTCAAGAGTTGACGCCGTCACAATTGTGCTTGACGCCGTCTCTCTTTAACTTAAACCGTGACGGCCTTGATCACCTTAAAGGGTGACGCCGTCAGAATTCCATTGTAAAACTTTCTGGTGCATCACGTGTATTTGTCATATCCACCTCTTTTGCCAAGCCGTGACGCCGTCAGGAGCAATCCTTGACGCCGTCACGTGTACTTTTCCAGCAGCTTTGGAGACTTTGTCGTTTTCTTCACTTTTATGCTCCAAAAACGTCCAAAATGCTTCCTTTTCCAGATTTCTTCTCCAAAGTACCTAAAATGACAAAAGGAACGATTTAGGGTAATATTTGATCAAATAAATACGATTTAGGGCTTAAATGACCCCCTAAAAGCGGTACACTTTTCGCTTCATCAGCTGAAATAAGCTGAAACAGGGACTTAAGCTATAGGACTGAAAACTGGTTAAGTAAAACTGGGTGAGAGTTATAACCAAGACAAGACCCTGGGGCAGTTGGTATAACGTGTGGGCGTGTGGGGCTTTGCAAGGCTGGAGGTACAAGGTTCGAACCTGGCCTCAGCTCTTTTTGGTGTTTATTTATTTTTTTGATTTTTTCTTTTACTAACTTATTAAGCACATGTGAATAAGTAATTTTGAAAACCATAACTTTTTCTAAGAACTTGAAATAAGCAAAAAAATAAGCCATAAAGGCTGAGCAGTTAACAAAAAACAAGTAATAAGCCTAGGTTTAAGGGAAAAGCTGATAAGCCACTAATAAGCTGAGGCAAAACTGAAATAAGCTAATTTAGTCAAAAGCTAATCTAAGTGATCTAATAAGCTCAGAAAAAGCTAACATGATAAGCAGATAAGCACTAAAATGAATTGAGGGTTCTGAAGTCTACTGAGTGCAAGGGGGAAACAGTTCACCAAAGCAAGTTTGAGCTTATTTTTAGGTACTGTTATGACCACTAATGACCACACAAGCTTATTATCTTAAAAGCTGATGTACTAGAGAGCTTAGAAACCACATTGCAGACAGATTAAGGCTTAATGAGAGCTTATTGTAGAGCTTGGAATTCTGACAGATTAAAATACTACTAAGGAAAGGATAGGTTAAGCTAATGTAAATAGAGATAAGCTAGATGGTTTCTACAAGCTACAGGATACTGAAATAAGCTGCATTAATCTAAATAAGCATACTAACACTGAATAAGCTAAAAGGAAAACAAGATAATGATTACTACACACCTGATTCAACAAAGACTGGATGTGATGTGCAGGGCATATCATTCCTTTGTGAGCACTTTAAAGCTTCTATTAAGCTTTTGATAAGCCTCACTGAGGTTGGAATGTTAAAGATAAGCTTGAAAACTTAACAAGCTAACACAAAACAAAGAGATTGAGCATCAATCAGACATAAGCAATCTATTGTATCAAACAAAAAAAAAAATATACAGACTGCACAATAGAACTTTGATGTGCAGTCTGAGCCTTTTTTGAACCAAGATTCCTCAAACTCTTAAATGAGATCATTCCAATCTTAATCAATACTTATATGACCACAAGGAATACGGAAATACAAAGAGCTAGAACCACAATAGCTTATTGCTATGAAAATCAGTTTTGAATAGGTAAAAATCTAGTTAACACACCTATATATAAAAATCCCTTAAAGACAGCTCAGCACAAACCTCAAACTGATTATCTAAATCATTTTAACCTAGACTAAACTAACTAAGATGGCAAATGAGCAGTGATTACCTCATTTGACCCATTTCACCCATAGACCCAAACAGTCCTTATGAAATTGAAATTTGGGATTTAACACTAGATGAATCTTGAACAAGCCATGTTTTCTAAAAGCAGATAGTTTACCAACTAGATTAACACCTAAGAAGCACTAAACTACCACATTAAGCACTGAATTAAGCAATAAGCAGATTGTTGACTTATGTTGACCATTTGACTTTTTGAAATAGCACAGTGAATAAGCAAGCATAAATTCACAATAGGCTATAAAAAAGCTTAAATGAGCTTATGAAACAGAAACTAGAGCTTAAGAACTACTTTGGAACAACAAAAGTGATTAACAATGTGAATTCGACAAGGTTTTAACTGAAAACTTCAAATGCATTAATTAAAGAGAAAATTACAATTCTGAAATATAGAATTAAAAGGTTTTACCCTAATTGTGTTGCGACAATATCGTTTAGGTTTAAACGATTAGTGACTTCAGATACTTCGTCAAGAAGTTATCGCTTTCATAAAAATATAAAAAACCAAAAATATTTTTCTTTTCTTTTGTATATATATTATCAGATAAAAAAAAAAATAGAAGAACCTTTTCCGTTTTGTTGTGTAAAATAAAAGATAAAAGCAGTCTCAATATAATATTCCTCAACTTAGAATATTATCATAATAAGTTCCCAAACAAAAGATTAAAACTTGCCTTTGTATCACTTGCGAATATCGGCTCACCTTTAATTGATAAATAAACTATAAGAGGGGTATAAGGAGAGGCGATCCAACGAACTTCGCCTAAAAAAGAGATCCATTCTTCTCTTCCGCTCCTTTGTTCGTTTATCTTTTAAAGAGCTACCGTATGCTTGTTGATTATTTCTTTTACCAACTTATTAAGCACATGTAAATAAGCAATTTTGAAAACTATAACTTTTTCTGAGAACTTGAAATAAGCAAACAAATAATCCATAAAGGCTGAGCAGTTAACAAAAAACAAGTAATAAGCCTAGGTTTAAGGGAAAAGCTGATAAACCACTAATAAGCTGAGGCAAAACTGAAATAAGCTAATTTAATCAAAAGCTAATCTAAGTGATCTAATAAGCTCAGAAAAAGCTAACATGATAAGCAGATAAGCACTAAAATGAATTGAGGGTTCTGAAGTCTACTGAGTGCAAGGGGGAAACAGTTCATCAAAGCAAGTTTGAGCTTATTTTTAGGTACTGTTATGACCACTAATGACCACACAAGCTTATTATCTTAAAAGCTGATGTACTAGAGAGCTTAGAAACCACATTGCAGACAGATTAAGGCTTAATGAGAGCTTATTGTAGAGCTTGGAATTCTGACAGATTAAAATACTACTAAGGAAAGGATAGGTTAAGCTAATGTAAATAGAGATAAGCTAGATGGTTTCTACAAGCAACATGGTACTGAAATAAGCTGCATTAATCTAAATAAGCATAATAACACTGAATAAGCTAAAAGGAAAACAAGATAATGATTACTACACACCTGATTCAGCAAAGACTGGATGTGATGTGCAGGGCATATCATTCCTTTGTGAGCACTTTAAAGCTTCTATTAAGCTTTTGATAAGCCTCACTGAGGGTGGAATGTTAAAGATAAGCTCTGAAAACTTAATAAGCTAACACAATACAAAGAGATTGAACATCAATCAGACATAAGCAATCTATTGAATCAAACCAAAAAAAAAAACATACAGACTGCACAATAGAACTCTGATGTGCAGTCTGAGCCTTTTTTGAACCAAGATTCCTCAAACTCTTAAATGAGATCATTCCAATCTTAATCAATACTTATATGACCACAAGGAATACAGAAATACAAAGAGCTAGAACCACAATAGCTTATTGCTATGAAAATCAGTTTTGAACAGGTAAAAATCTAGTTAAGACACTTATATCTAAAAATCCCTTAAAGACAGCTCAGCACAAACCTCAAACTGATTATCTAAATCATTTTAACCTAGACTAAACTAACTAAGATGGCAAATGAGCAGTGATTACCTCATTTGACCCATTTCACCCATAGACCCAAACAGTCCTTATGAAATTGAAATTTGGGATTTAACACTAGATGAATCTTGAACAAGCCATGTTTTCTAAAAGCAGATAGTTTACCAACTAGATTAACACCTAAGAAGCACTAAACTACCACATTAAGCACTGAATTAAGCAATAAGCAGATTGTTGACTTATGTTGACCATTTGACTTTTTGAAATAGCACAGTGAATAAGCAAGCATAAATTCACAATAGGCTATAAAAAGGCTTAAATGAGCTTATGAAACAGAAACTAGAGCTTAAGAACTACTTTGGAACAACAAAAGTGATTAACAATGTGAATTCGACAAGGTTTTAACTGAAAACTTCAAATGCATTAATTAACGAGAAAATTACAATTCTGAAAAATAGAATTACAAGGTTTTACCATAATTGTGTTGCGACAATATCGTTTAGGTTTAAACGATTAGTGACTTGAGATCCTTCGTCAAGAAGTTATCGCTTTCATAAAAATATAAAAAATAAAAATATTTTTCTTTTCTTTTGTATATATATTATCAGATAAAAAAAAGTACAAAAACCTTTTCCGTTTTGTTGTGTAAAATAAAAGATAAAAGCAGTCTCAATATAATATTCCTCAACTTGGAATATTATCATAATAAGTTCCCAAACAAAAGATTAAAACTTGCCTTTGTATCACTCGCAAATGTCCACACCACGGTTTCTCCGAGTTACATCAACTCGATACCTTCTATAATGGTTTGAACCAAACGGACCAAGATTCTCTTAATGCCGCCGCCGGTGGCAATCTCTTGAATCGGACTCCGAAAGATGCATTAACCATTAATAAGAACAAGTCCAAGGTCCGCACTACACGAAGCAAGCCGGTTGTTTCCCAAGTTAGTAGTGCTTCTCCTTCTTCATCTCACGTGAGTACTTCTAGCACCGATGCTAAGATTGAAAAACTCACGGAAGCAATTCAAGCCTTGGTTCTTTCCAAGAAAAAGAAACTTTCTTCCCCACAAACTTATTCATCGACTCAAGTAAAAGCGGTGGAAGAAACTTGTGTCACTTGTGGTGGTCCTCATGCATACTACAATTGTACTGCCACCGATGGTAGTCGATTTGAAGTTAATGCAGTAGCCGGGGCTTACAACCAAGGAGATAACCAATACCGTCCTCAAATTGACCCGAACTATCGAGTTAGTAATCAAAGTGGACCACCCGGATTTTCTCAACCCAAGAATCCAAATAGATTCAATCAAAATCAACCGAGAGGGCAAGATGTTCGAAACCAATTTCAAGCCCCGGTAAATCAATACCCAACCCAAGGGGGTAATTTCAAACAAGGCTTTCAAGCTTCTATTTACCAAGCCCCCGTTGGTCCCTCAAATGAACTTGCTAGTTACATCAAGTCAAATGAGGCCAACATGAGGTCAATGCAAAATCAAATCACCACTTTGAAAAATGATTTTCAAACCTCAATAACAAAACAAGGTCATGAGCTCAAAAACGAACTTAGAACAACAAATCATAAAATTGAGAAATCTCAAAGTAAAATTGAGAACATGTTTGCTAGCCTCATGAACCAAATGAATCAAGCTTCAACTTCGGGAGGTCTTCCAGGAAATACCATTCCTAACCCGAAGGGTGAGTTGAAAGTCGTCACAACTCAAAGTGGTAAGACGCATAATGGACCCTCGACTCCTATGCCCCCTCCACATAGGGAAGTGAATCGAGATACCGAGGTGACAACGGACAAGGTGCATTTCCTAAGCCCACGAAGTACCACACACGTCCAACCTCTAGACGTCCAAACTCCAATTCCGGAACCCGATGTTCTGAAGACCAATCCTAAGCCTTCGATTCCATATCCTTCGAGGCTTAACGATCAGAAGCTTCGAGGCAAAACCAAGCAACAAATGGAGATATTCTTTCAAATCTTCAATGAATTGCACTTTGACATAAGCTTCGCAGATGCTCTCGTCCTTATGCCCAAATTTGCATCTACACTCAAAAGTTTACTAAGCAACAAGGATAAGTTGTCTGAGATGGCAAAGACCCCACCTAACGAGCAGTGCTCGGCGGTTCTCCTCAAGAAGCTTCCTGAAAAGGTCGGAGACCCCGGCATGTTTTTAATCCCATGTGATTTCTCGGGGATGGTTCGATGCTCAGCCTTGGCCGATCTTGGCGCAAGCATTAACCTTATGCCACTCTCGGTATGGAAGAAATTATCTCTTCCGGAGCTTACATCTACTTGCATGACACTCGAGCTAGCGGACCGTACTATAACTCGCCCACTTGGAATAGCTGAGGATGTCGTTGTGGAAGTAGGAAAGTTCCACTTTCCCACTGATTTCGTTGTGGTAGACTTTGATGCCGATCCTCGAGTTCCCCTCATTCTAGGGAGAGCTTTCTTAAGGACGAGTCATGCTCTCATCGATGTATACGTCAAAGAATTAACCATACGAGTTGATAATGAAGAAGTCACGTTTAACATAAATCAGGACTCTAAATCTCTAACCAAATGCAACGTTGCTACGGTTAATCAAAAATCTGATCCCGTAATTGCTTCCAAAAGAAGTGATTCGACACTTTCAAGATTCACGGTTAAGAGTACTTCAAAAGAACGTGCTGAGCTCAAAACAATGAAAATTACCCCTGGTTCAAGCAAATGGTTTGAGAGTTGTGCTGCGGATGTTAAGAGTATTTTTTATTATGATGAACAAGAATCGGAGACTACAATGGAAGGGGTGAAAATTGCTAGCTCTAAGAACACACCACTTGTCCCACCTCCGGAATCGGTTTATCGTATTGAGATTGTTGATTCTGTGGATGGAACTAAAAATTCCACTCCTATTTCTGCACCAATCATTTCCGACTCTTCCCATCCTTCTCCTCCGATTGAGGGAAGTGATATCTTTATGGAAGAGCTCGAGGTTTTCTTTATTGATGCTCCAATTTCTCCAAAAATTGTTTAGCCCGATAGTGATCCGGGGGGAGATGCTCCGTTATTAGAAAAAATGATATTTGATGAACCATTATTTTCCCTCCCCCCAAAGGAAGTTATTTTTTATGATAAGCCGTCAGATCCTCCGGAGCTCGAGCTCGAGGATTTTGTTCCCGAATATGAGAGTTTTATCTTTGATACGGCTGAAGAGAGTAGTGGCAATCCCACTTCTCATTCTGATTTTTCTCTCCCGGCTTATGAAGCCTTTTCTTTTGATATCGATCTTTTGGAAGAGACGAGTAGTGGCAGTACCACTTCTCATTCTTATGTCTCTCTTCCCGAGTATGATGCATTTCATTTTGATATGAATGATCTTTATCATGAGGAGTTCTCCGGTGAACTCTCTCATATTATATCTCCTCCTGAATATGATCATTTCTTCTTTGATCCTGAGGATGATTCTAGTGTGGGGGGAGGTGTTATTGATCATAAGAATTTACTTCTTGAAAATTTCATCCCGACCCTCCCTCCCGTTGAAGACAACATTGCTTTTGATGATTAAGAGTTTTTTATGATAATCATAAAAATCTTGCTTCTCTTCATCACATATGGTGTGATTTCTCTTTCCCTTTTCTCCTACGGGAATGAGGACACTATCTTTGACCCCGGTATCATCCCTTATAGTTTCTACTATTAAAATACCGTGGGTATCTCGTCGGTGTGGAACTTTCTTATGTTCAAATATTTATCCAAACACATTGAATGAAAGTCCGATGGAGATTGTTTCTTCCAGTTGCTTCCTCATGAACAAATGAATTCGGGGTCGAGTCAAGCTAGTGACTCGGTTAATAAAAACATTAGCACAACATGGGTGACAACCCATGTTTCTGACTTTTTCTATTTTCTAACACTAAGTATGGGGGGATTCCTCTGTTGTGCTTTGTTTGCGTGTTGTTTGCTCTTTTGCAGGTTTCCCTTAGATCGTGATGATTGATGCGCCTGTTTTCAATCCAGCCGCCCAATATCCGATCTTTTTGCTAACATTTATCTAGGGATATCTTATTAATCATGTTTGTGGAAAAGAGAGATTTTTGTTCCACACTTGGCTATTAGTATTACCTTTTTACGTTCTAAGTGTCGGCATAATAGCCAGTACTTTGAATATTGAGGGCAATATTCAATTCTAAGTGTGGGGGGGAATTCTCTCGAATTTTGTCACATGTGTACCTTCTAGTACCCTCGTTTTGGCCAAAAAAAAATTTTAAATTTTTTTGCGTTTTTATAAGAAATTTGCATGAAAAAGAAGTGCTTTGCACCAAAAAAAGAAAGAAAAAAAATAAAAGTGTTTAGACTTGATTAGGTTAGAACAAAGGGAATACCGACTCTGCCAGAGTGTTGATCTGGCTGCTTCCTTAACTGTTAGACTAAGGTTTTACGGTATGTGCAAATGAAAATGCTAAGCGTAGAATAGTTGGTTTTCTTTAGTAATATATGGCTTTTCCTCCCGGAAGATAACTAATCTGACTTAATAAGTGCTTATTTTCAAACATTTGAACACACAAAATCATTTTTTATACGATTTTGAAAAATACTAGTTCAAATCTTTATTTAAACTTTGGAGCAAGCATATGTCATAATAATGCAAAATGAAAGTGAGACGTTGCTTGAAAGTTGCAAAAGTTAAGTAATAAATGTATGTGCTAAAAAAGCTACGGTTCAAGATCGGCCCTTGGATCCTTATTTCCGGAAGGCGTTTAAGTCTTGGCTACCCTCTTACACCGGGCCTTGGACCTCTAATTCAGGAATGTGTGAGGTCTTGGTCTAACACCCTTGGATCCTCATTTCAGGAATGTTTAGAGTCTTGGAACTCTCCGTTGTAACGGCCCTTGGATCCTTTATTCCGAAAGGTGTAAGGTCTTGGTTCCCGTGAAACTCCGTTAGTTTATGTTGCACAAGTAAAAAAAAAATGATGAAAAAATGAAAAGAAAAGAAAAGAAAATAAAATGGAATGATATTGCAAAATGCAATAAAGTTTTGAAACTTGCTTGTTTTAAATTTTAAATCTATCTTTCAACTAGTATTAGTCTATATCTTATAAA
This sequence comes from Artemisia tridentata subsp. tridentata, assembly GCA_021014915.2. Taxonomy (NCBI): domain Eukaryota; kingdom Viridiplantae; phylum Streptophyta; class Magnoliopsida; order Asterales; family Asteraceae; genus Artemisia; species Artemisia tridentata. The sequence goes on from CP139507.1 coordinate 247,923,399, forward strand.
AACGTTGATTTTTGTGATCAAAATTTTGTAAATCAAGCACAGTCACCTAACTTTAATAAATATGGGAGTGAAAAGTTAAGTCTCGGCTTACATAGATTATTAGTATAAGTAGTGTTAGCATTTTACAAAAACATTTGCACATCGAGTTTAAGATTAGTTACGAGTATAAAAAAGAGGATGACGATTACAATTTCCTGGAGACACCCATTTTGTGTGAATCCCGTTCCATGATACCGTTTTTGGAAATCAAGCATGTTATCTATTTTTGTTCTAGTTTAAATTTCTTGTAATGAATAAAAAGTCAAAACGGGGTATACTTAGTATTCTTTTGATCCTTTCATTATTTTATATGATCGGATTGCTAGGGACTAGCAATAGTTTAGTGTGGGGGATTGATGAGTGTGTAAATACTCATCATTTTATACCCACAAAAATGACCAAAAACACCCAAATTATAATGCAGATATCCTTGGTTTGTGTTTTTATGTGTTTCAGGTACAAAAGGTTGAAAACGGAGCGAAAACAAGAATTTTTGGACGGACTTGATAACAACTGTGCATTTGGTCATACCGAGACAGAATCAAAGTCAACCCCGGGATATCGTTTTGGATCAAGATTGGAAAACCGAAACTGAAACCATTTTTTTATGGGCCGACCCGACCCATTTATATGGGCCAAGTCAGCCCATATTTACCAAATCCAAATCCATACTAAACAAATCCAATACCAAAACCCTTATTCCCTAAACCCACCAGCCTACATAATTTCCCAAGCCCAAATAAAATAATAACCCAAACCCGGTCTCTTTTTTTTAGCTAAACAGTCAAGAAAGTCAAACATCTCCTTTCCCTCCTTCCCATAACCAGTACAACCCCATCACCATCATCTTCCCCCCCCTATTTCCCATAACCAGACCATGTTCCCCCAACATTTTTGTCCCACCTTTTCTCTGCCATAGACACCCTCTTCCCCCCCCCCCAAAGTCAACATTCCCAGCTGGAATCCCACTCACATGATTTTGGCGCCAAAAACCTATTTGAGGGGCTGAGATCACTTTACCCCAATCCAAGGGTCAAGAATGATTCAGAGATGGACAAGTGAAAGATCCCACCTCAGTTTTAGTATAAATAGGTGCAATGTAAGCCTCAGAAGGCAAGTAGTTTTTTAGTTTTAAGTTGAATTGTAGTTTTTATGTTTAATTAGTAGTTATTTAAGTTTTAAGTATCAATTCAAGTCTTATTAAGCTTATTTGTTTTCTATTAAATCAGCATTGTATGAAATTTTATGTTAATGAAAATTTTGAATTTTCTTATAATTCGAATTAAGCTCAAGCCTTGTTAAGATTCACTCATAAGCCTCAGTAACCTTGCTATAAGCTTATATAAGCTTGTCATAGCTTTTTGTAAGCTTATGTTAGTTCAATTCAAGTTAATCTCAAAAAATTCAAGTTTGGTAAAAAAAAGTCAACCTGATCAAGCTTATGAAGAAATGGTGTTTAACCTTTGAAGTAAAGATTCCTAAGAGTTGTCTGAGCTTAATCTAAGCTCAACTTTGTGAAATGAAACCCTTGTTCAGCTAGGGTTGTGCAAGTGAGATTTCAATTTAAATTTTAGCCTTATATTGCATTTAAATTGCATACTAGTGGAGATCTGAGTTAGTTGACTGTTTGCTGTTTGATTTACCTTAATTTAGTCATTTCATAGCTTATCTCAGTAGATCTCATCAATTCATAGTTTATTGCATAATATTTGATCATTCTATCTCAACATCTGTCATAATTGCATATTTGTGATCCTTTGGTGAATTGTTGCTTTGATCAGTGTTTATGTTCTTGAATTAGCTTATTTCATTATATTATAAGTTTGTTTTGAGGTTTAGTGGCTCAAGTCACCAATCGCTTCTTTAAAGTCCAAAACAGTCTTATGCAAGGGTGTTTGGATCAGTAGCTTTACTGGGTCAAATTGGTTAGGCGCTGTTCATATGCACCTAGGTTACTTTTAATCTTGCCTATATTAATCTAGATTAGGTGTTAGCAAAAGCCTTTAATCTATTTTTGAGAACCTTGTTGATCCATGTAGAATGGAGGAATTCTAGTCTCAGCTCTGATCAGATAAGCTCATGAAGCCATAAGCTATTTCTATGATAAGCTCTTGGTATTTTCTAGTCAAACTCAGTCATTCAATTTGGTTGTTTTGAGTTAGGACCATTTCATGAACAATTTGAGTTGATTTTGTGTGAAATCCCATATCAGTAGGCATATTCTTGTTTTGCCATTTTTTCAGCTTTTTCTTTGATTTTTAATTCACTAGATATAAGTTAGAATTGGCTAAAATTTTGCACAATTTAAGTTCAGCTGCTAATCTAGTCATTCCCATTTTTTTTTTTTAGATTTTTAAGATTTTTCTTTAATTGCTTTTTGGTGCCCTGAAAAGCACTCTTTTGGCCCTGCACTTTGAGTGCATCAGTAGACCCCTAGCCCCATTTTGCTTAATTTGTGGTTTCTCAGTGCTTATTTATAGGTTCTTGTGGCTTATTGAGTTTCATTTTAGCTTATTATCAGTTCTTTAACTTATTTCAGATTTGTTTTAGCTCATTCATAGCCTAATCAGCCCTTTCCCCTTTAACCTTAGCTTATTTCATAAAAAAGTGCACTGATCAGCCTTTCTTGGCTTATTTCTGAGCTCATTTGTGTATTTCAATAGAAGTTGTAGTTGTAAAAAAGGCTTATTTTTAAGAGCTTAACAAGTTGGCAAAAAGGCTGAGGCAGGGTTCGAACCTGAGACCTCAGCCCTTCCAAGCCACAACACAACACACACTCACCACTCGCCCTTGGGTCTTTTTCAATTTATATTTGCACAAGTTTTTATTTAACCATTATTTTCTTTCTTTAGCTTATTTTTCCCTTTAGCTTAATTACAGCTTATTCACATAAGCTGTTGACTCACCTTTATTTTTCTTAGAACTGTAATTGTATAAATTAATTTTAGAAAAAGTTTCAGAATTTTTAGAATAACTTTAATATTTTTTATCTATTTTCCTTTTAAATTCTGTTTTTAATTCATAATAAAAAATATAAAATTCAAACAAATATAATTCTTTTTTGTAAATTTTTTTTTTATCATTTAGGACTTAGGAAAAATAAATTTACACTTGTAGGTTTTTTTTTTTTTTTTTTATAGATTTCACTTTTAAAGCTCGTTTTTAGAATTCCCGTTTTGCGTTTTTAGTATAATTTGATATTTGTTTTCTTTTCTTTGTTTATTCACTTTCATTATCTTAATTAGATTATTAAAAACTCAAAAATCCAAAATTCAATCATCAAGCACTTTAATTCCAAACCGAAATCGAAATCCTCGATTCACACCTCGCTGGGACACGACCCGGGTAATCACTTGCCTGGTATCACACATATCGTATTCACGGGTTTTGTAAGTTAACCTGTTTCCTAAGAGGTTGATTTGTCATTTACCACGTATCACGCATATCCGGCTGATATTTATATATATACTTTAGCACGGATCACCATCTCATCATTGCTTCTTTCTAGAAAGCAACATCCTGGGACTTCATTGCTTCATCAAATGTTTTGGCGTCATCTTCAATATTAAAGCAATAGGAATGTTGGTCAGAGATCTCATCCCTTGTTCCTTCAATTAAGTATAATTGAAACTCAGGTCCAAATGACTTTGGAGTCCTGATCCTTTTGCTCTTTTTGAGCTCAGGTTCAGGTTTTTGAACCACAACCTCATTAGGGACCTCATCAGAGACCTCTGATACATCAATGTCATCAGTTCTATTTGGAATCCTCTGACTTGGTCTAGGGACTGATGAGAATCTATTCTCGTCAAAGAGTGCATCCCTTGATTCAATTATTGATTTAATTGAAACATATTCATTAGGTTCAATAACATAGAACATATATGCCTTGGAATGCTCAACATATCCAACAAAGATGCATTCAATGCCTCTTTCACCCAAAGTTTTCAGCTTTGGATCAGGGAGTCTTACAAAAGCCCTACAACCCCATACCCTGAGATAATTTAGGTTGGGTTTCGTTTTAGTCCAGAGTTCATAAGGGGTAACCTTGTTCCTTTTGTTGGGAACCCTATTTAATAAATAGCAAGCTGTTAACATAGCTTCACCCCAGAACCCTTGACTCAGCCTTGAATAGGACAACATGCAATTAACCAGCTCCTTCAGCACTCTATTTTCCTTTCAGAGATACCATTTTGCTGAGGAGTATAGGGAGCAGTCGTTTCATGGATTATACCAATAGACTGAAAATACAGAGTATCCATGTACTCACCTCCCCTATCAGTCCTTAATCTTTTGATCAGGGACCCAAGTTGTAGTTCAAATTCAGTTTTAAATACTTTGAATTTATCTAATGCTTTATCCTTCGTATGTAATAGATAGACATAACAAATCCTAGAAGCATCATCAATAAATGTCACAAAGTACTTCTTATTCCCCAAAGAGGGAGTGGCATGCAAATCACACAAGTCACTGTGTATTAGCTCCAAGAGCCCAGTCTCACGTTTTACATCCTGAAAAGGTTTCTTATTTATTTTGGTCAACATGCAAGTCTTACACTTTTCAGTGTCCATGTCAAATGCTGGGATTAACCCATCCTTAGACATATCTTACATCCTTTTATAGTGTACATGGCTATGTATAGCATGCCAGAGGGTAGAGTCGTTCAGTTTAGAGGTTGACATAAAGGCTAAATTAACAAAATCAGTGATAATATTAAGCCTGAACATTTGATTACATAAATAGCCAAAACCAATAAACACACCATGTTTAGACACTATAAATTTATCAGATTCAATAACTTGTTTATATCCATGATTATTCAAAACAATACTTGAAACCAAGTTCTTCCTTATATCAGGAACATGAATAACATTAAACAAAGTTATAAATTTTCTAGAACTAAAACTAAGATCTACACAACCATGACCATGCACCAGGGCTGTTGACTCATTTCCCATGTGAAGAATAGAACCATCATTCAGTGACTCGTAAGTCTTGAACCAGCGTCTATCTTTGCACACATGAACAGTTGCTCTAGAGTTAATTCACCACACAACATCATCATCCTGCATATAGTTAGATTCAGATACATATGTAACATAATAAACCTAAAAAGATTTATTAAACATATTCTGACCTTTCAATGAGTTGGTAGAACCACCACTCCCTGGACCACTAGTGCCTGAACCATTGGCTTTACCACCAACCTTAACACCTTTGCAATCCCTTTTAATGTGACCAGTTTTGCCACATTTCCAACAAGTAGGTGTTGCCTTCTTGTTAGGGTCAGCCCTTGTGTTATCATGATGTTTACATTTGCCCTTGTTGTCATTGTACCTGGTGGAGTTTTTATGTTCCACCATATTGACAACAGATGCATCAGTAGCATTGCTACTCTTTGGCTTGTCACTATCCTGCGCCCTGAGGGATTCCTTAATGCGTAGATGACTGCCCAACTGAACAAAGGTCAGTTTTTTTTCTTATGTTTCAAGGTATGCTAGAAATCTTTCCAAGAAGGAGGTAGTTTGTCAATGATACAAGAGACTGAAATAGCCTTATCCATGTTCATTTTATGTTGTGTAAACCTTCCAAGTATACTAATAAGTTCATTGTATTGTTCCATAACTGGTCTTGAATCAGTCATTTTGTAATTTGTGAAATTACTTACAAGAAACTTCTTACTTGATGCATCCTCAGCCATATATTTGGCATCCAAGGAATCCCATAGTTCTTTGGAAGATTCAACATTCTGATAAATATCAAAGAGAGAATCAGACATACCATTGAAGATTAATCCTCTGCAAATGTAATCATCATTATCCCATTTGCTCCTCTTCCTTATTTGTTTCACAATAGCATCATCACCATCATCAGGAATAGGAGTGCTCAGAACATACACCATACTCATGCTTGAAAGCAAGAAGTGTATCTTCTTCTACCATCTCCTGAAGTCCACCCCTTGAAACGTATCAAGATTGGAAAAGTTTGAAGCCATGTGTTTCATAGTAGCAGCAGCCATTGATTATCACAAAATAGTTTGCTTTGATTGTTGGTTGTGTGGTTGGCCCAGAACGGAGTGAAGATAATCAATGTCCTAACTACGTACCAATAATAGTTACCGGATATCACTTGGAATCGTGTTATCACATTCCAAAGTAAACTATTCGACCCTATTTCCTGGGTATCACGAATATCTACTTCGGATAAGACCAAATGTTTGTTATTGAATTAGGCACAAATCAATAACCCTTGCGCATCAAAGTGTTTAGGTTCTCTGTTTCGTATGGCTCATGCATGATTTGATTTTCCTATTTATAGCAGAATACTCAAGGCTAGTCAAATGGAATTATGATGATTAATTGGCCCATTAATCGCCTCATAATTATCCCCATTATAGCCAATAGTAGTTACATGACCAATTAAATGTGGTCACAAAAGAAGTTTAAACTGCCACTTGAATAGGTCAGAGTAGTTACATACCTATACCAGCAGTACTAACTCTGCACCAGGAGTACTAACTCAGCAGTACTAACTCAATACCAGCAGTACTATTCAGTACTAGCAGTAGTAACTCAGTAAAGGATTAAACCTTCTGATGTGTTACTCGTAACCACTATTTGAGTCAGGGTAGTCAGGGACCTGATGGGTGTACACTCCGTACCTCCTAACCCATTACCAGGTGTAAACTGATCCTTTAATTGCACTAAATTTTCCAACATGGGTTAATTTGTGTTATGCATGTTTTCTTACCCAGTTGTCCTGACTGATCTTTTAAGTATGTCACAATGGAGGGTCATGATGGGACGCAAAGTTGCTCTAAATATCCTTAATAACTCGAGATAAAAAAACATGGGCAATGAAGAAAAGGTATTGTGCATCAGTAATGTGTGGGTCTATAATTCTACTTTGTTTTGTGAACAACTTATATAGTTTCATTTGATTTGTTAATTTAGTACAATTTGCGAAAACGAATCTAACAAAAATATATCCCAAAACCCCATGGGGATTTAAAACTATTTTTATTAGGGATAATTACTAATTTAGACCAAACACCAAATGGTCTATATCATACCCCGGTTGCCCAAAAAATGTCCCCAGTTGCCCAAAAAATACACTGAAAATCCTTCAGTTGCCCAAAAAATTGCCGGTTGCCCTGGGCAACAAAATTATTTTCGAATTTCGGGGTAGATAGGGAACCGCCCATTTGTGTTTTGTCTACTTTTAGAATTATCCCTTTTTATTAACCCAAAACTAATATGGCAAAAATTAAACCCAAAGCTCCGTGCGTGCATAGGGATCTAAAACTAGTATAGGAGTAAGAAAACTCAAGTTTTACTTGCATTTAACAAATATTTGAGTCTAAAACATGTGGTTTAATTCTATTAGAATAGTGCAATATAATAAAAATTGAATTTATTGTGTTTAACTTATAGGTATGTTTGTTAAAAGTAGCAGTGAGCTGTGAGCTTAGATATACAATTAAAAATATTAAGTGTAAGAAATTATACGTTTAGATATTTGGACACATTTTTTAACGAATGGGTTAATTTGTGTTATGCATGTTTTCTTACCTAGTTGACCTGACTGATCTTTTAACTACGTCACAATGGAGGGTCAGAGTATTTGTAGTGGTAAGAAGTGGAGAGTGGGGGGTTGTTTGACACGTGGCATGTTGGGTATTGTGGAGCTTTGTTGAAAAAGTGGTGTAGTGGAGAGGGGGGGGGGGGAAGGGTTGTTTGACGCGTGGCACTCCTTTTGTTTTATTTTTTTATTTTTTTAATCACTAAAAACTAGTTAATAATACTAAATAATATAAATAAAAAGACAATTTTATTAAAATAAACCCTAAAACATTATATAAAAAAAAAAAAAAAAAACGTCACACATAATTTAAAATAAAACAGTTACAAATAAAAATAAAATTACAATTAAAAAAACAAAACCTACTAATCTATATCGTTAACGTCATCATAATCGTCGTCGTTCTCCTCCTCCTCCTCCTCCTCCTCCTCCTCCTCGGAATCGGACAACATTCGTCGGTTAACCCACGCTTCCTCGATCAAATCCGCCAATAATGCGTGGTGACTCACGTGGCTTCGTATAAACGCCGAGTGTTGTAAGGCTTCTTCGGGGGTTAATTCTTGCAGTGGTTCGTATAACCGTTTGCTCATTCTAAAACGGCGCCTAAATGCTCTGTCATCGTACGTTGGCTCCGTTGGGTGGAAATAATCTTTCATCAACCTTTCGTTGGCCTCTAAACGGTCTTGATAAACTTTCGTTCTTCTTCGGATCGGTTTTGGTAGGTTTTGAGCGACGGACATAGCTACAGCCCCAGCAACAAGAGAAACCGCTTCTATTTCTTGGTCGGAGTAATCATCATCCGAACTAGATTCAAAAATAAGGGAAGACGTCGAAGGAGAACCCATTGTATAACAAGGTGAAAGATTGTATAAAATTTGTTGAGAATGAATTGTGTTTGAGAGTGTTTTGGTGTAAAAATTATATGTTTGTGTGTTTATATACTAAAAATTAGTGAAGAAAAAAAAAAAGCAACGGTTTGATTTTTAGCCGTTTGCAACGGCTACTTCCTCGAACAAACCATAGATCAAGGCGCTGTCAGCACAACCAAAACTCGGATTTTTTGATCAACAGCCCCCCCCCCCCCCCCCCGTTTTGGGGAAACAGGTGCTGTTGGGCACTGTTGGAGGCAATTTTGGGTGCAAAAACGGCCACTACGGATAGTCTCATGATGGGACGCAAAGTTGCTCTAAATATCCTTAATAACTCGAGATAAAAAAACATGGGCAATGAAGAAAAGGTATTGTGCATCAGTAATGTATGAGTATATAATTCTACTTTGTTTTGTGAACAACTTATATAGTTTCATTTGATTTGTTAATTTAGTACAATTTGCGAAAACGAATATAACAAAAATATATCCCAAAACCCTATGGGGATCTAAAACTATTTTTATTAACCCAAAACTAATCTAGCAAAAATTAAACCCAAAACCTCGTGCGTGCAAGGAGATCTAAAACTAGAATAGGAGTAAGAAAACTCAAGTTTTACTTGCATTTAACAAATATTTGGGTTTAAAACATGTGGTTTAATTCTATTAGAATAGTTCAATATAATAAAAATTGAATTTATTGTGTTTAACTTATGGGTGTGTTTGTTAAAAGTAGCAGTGAGCTGTGAGCATTGAGCTGTGAGCGGTAGCCACAACTCACCCCTCACCGCTTCTTAAAGAAGCATTGAAAAAAATTAGCATTAATAAAAAATAGCAAAACTCACCGGTCTTTTGCCAAACGACTACTAAAAATTAAAATTATCATTGCTCACCGCTCTAAAAAACTCCACACCGCTCCGTGCTAAACATAGCCTATATTGTGGTTTAAAACAAGTGTTTAAATCCTAGTTATTAAAGTTTAAGTCGTAGCAGGATTTTAAACATGTGTTTAGATCTTGTTATAGTAGTTTAATGAAATAACACTTTAATTTGATTTACTTTAAGTAATATTTGGTTTTAAATAGGTCTTTAGGATAGTTTAATTAATGTAACTGGCAGAATGCCCACGCTAAGTGGCGGCGGCATTAGAAAGGGAGAATAACAATTATTTGTGAGAATAGTCGGTAAAAATACACGTTGGTAGATCATGTTATCGGTAATGCTCAAGTCATAATTGGCAATTATCCGGCTAGAAATACGTGATCTCATGGGGGCACACACGCATAAACCGAGGTAATACTTTTATAATGTAATTAAGATATTTAGAGTAATTATATTAATTATATTAGTTATATCTCACGATCACTAAACGGTAGTTAAGTAATTTGTTTGACGCATTAATTAACTAAAGGGCCTTATTTAATTCCTGTAAGACATAATTAAATGGATTAAATAATATGGGAAGCCCGTATTATCTTAAGGTAATCGGCCATAAAGAATAATAAGGAAAGACCCCAAAACTTGTTATGCATGTTTAGGATTTGTATTATATTAGGACTAGGAAGTTATTCTAATATGTGGAAATCGTAGAGGGGGGGGGGGGGGTGAATACGTTTTCATTTAAAAACTTAAAACTTTTTGTATCAAACACCCGATCAAGTTTAAATTAATATGAAAAGTGTCGACAATGATCATATAATATCTAGAGATGGTATAAAGTAAGCTACCACAAAAACACAATCAAATCATGACACAAACATAGTCAACATAACATAAGCAACAAAGCACACAAGCATAAATGCAATGCAAATATAAATATAAAGCAATAAAGACTATAATGAAAGTAAAGAGATAAGTAAGAAGACGCAAACCGGACACGATGATTTATAGTAGTTCGGTCACGAAGCTCCTCTTCGCCCTACTCCACTCCTCGAGTACCCAAGTCGAGAGTTACTTCACTAATCAACAAGCTCCCTTCAGGCGGAGAAAACCGTACAACGTCGCTTATCCTTATTTCCGACACTAAGCTAAATGTCAAGTGCTAATCTTAGCTAGCACCAATCTACCACGATCCACTTGATCCTTTCTACTTCACACTATCACACAATACTCGATCTACCCGATCTACCTATGATCCACTTGATCAATCACACAAGCCCAATGGCTTCAAGAGATCTCCAAGATCTCACAAGATCACAATGATCAACTCCCACTTGACTCGATCTACCCGATCTACCCTTGATCTTCTTGATCAATCACACAAGCCCACATGCTTCAAGAGATCTCCAAGATCTCGACAAGATCATAATGATCAACCCTCCCTTGACTCAATCTACCCTATCTACCTTTGATCAACACACTAGCTCACAAGCTACAAGAGATATTCAATATCTCTATAAGATCACAATGATCTTCCCTCACAAACTCTTAAAAGAAAGACAGACTTGATGTATACTATGATACAATCAAGTGTGTAACAAATGTTACAAGTGCTCTACCTACAACTAAAACACTTTGTATCTTCTTGGATACCTTGTGTTCTTCTCTTGCACTAGAAGAGGAATGAAGAGGATCTCTTGGTGGGAAGAAATGATCACTCTTAAACAAACTAAGACTCTCTAAATGATCAAAGAAAGTGTTCTAAGTGAGGAGAGATTAGACCAGAGAAAACTGACTGAAAAATCAAGTTAGAAGTTTAAAATGGTCCACTATTTATAGGCAAAATAAAAACTAGCCGTTATAAGGACATTGTACCACTAATTGTCACACGATACCACTAAATTTAGTGGTACCGTCGGTAATTTAGTGGTACCGTGGACGCTCCTCCGTTTGTTTTTAGTGAGAAAGGTTTATTTGAGAATGTTTGGAGCTGTTTGGGGGGAAAAATGACTGTTGGGATTTTTTAAACTTATTTTTCAAAATAAAACATTTCTTTTTAATTCAAAAATAATTTGTAAAATATATTTTTAAAGAAATGTTTTGTCACATTAAAAATGTGAAGTTTAGATAAAAATTTAATCCTTTGATCATTTGTCAAGTAGTAGATTTGTTTGTCCATACCTTGAGTGATTTACGTCGGGATGGCAATCTACGACTTTGTTGAATCATACTTGAGACGTCGAGAGGTGTTGATGTAAGTATGCATTGATGATTTGTGTTTACAAGTAACTTGCACATTTTACGTTATGCATTACAAGTTACATGTTTGTCATTATTAAAACCGAAGAAATTGTTTAGTTTAAATATCGTAATATTTGCACTAACAATCTCCCCCTTTTCGATGATCACAAATATGTAAACTGTAACACACAGTAAAATGTAAAAGGTACCTGTTTACACTCCCTTCTCCCCCTTTTGTCCAAGCAAAAAGGTGGTTGCCTCGAGCTCTTCCTTGAATACACTCCCGACTCCCCCTTATTGAACTACTTTCCTTTCTCCCCAGAAATGCGAGCTTGCATCATCCCAGTGAAGTCTTCTATCACCACTTATGAAGACGACTCCATACTATCTATTCAAATGCTCCCGAGGTCCCCCTAGCTCAATGCTCTCCTATGGTGATTGAATCCCCTTGTTTATTCACCTTAGTATCTAGCGGATCCATGGAACAAATTCTTACAAAGGCTTTTCCTACATCAAAGGTTAGCTTCGTGCAACATAATATATAAAAGTATAGGAGCAACATTATAGGGATAGAATGCACATAGCAAGACATGCAAGGATTAAACTATGTGAGTGACACAACCTAAAAATGTGCCGAAAGGATAAAGACCAAAAAGAAAGCCCAAGAAAGTTGAGCGACACAAAAAGATGAATGCATATTGCAAATCAAAGACACTTGAGTATCACAACCCAACCGATAACCTAAGGTGTAATTGTTCAATCAATCACACTAAGAAGAACAAGATTCGTTCGTTGACTGACACACAAAATGACTTCTTCCAAGTTGTCATTGGGAAGGCAAGTTCTAACAAGCCTTTTGAACAACATAATCATCTACCTAAGATGATTGGTGTTAGGATTGTTTAGATTAATATATCGTTTGCACTGACAATGAGATGCATGATATATTTCAAAAAGAATTGTGCATGTGATCCTAACAGGATTGTAGGTGGATATCTCCAATGGGGTTGAGGTAACGAAGTTCTAGATTTCTAGTTTGGATGATCCTAGTTGCGTGTTAGAGATAATTTGGTGCATTAAGGGTTTCGTGTGATTGTGAGGGTTGAACGTTGTTTAACTAACTATCACTTATCCAAAGTGAGGAATAGTTGTAAGGTTTGAGTGTGATGATCGATAGGTTGAAGGTTCTTAGACTAACTATAACTGTCAAGAGTGAAGTGTAGCTAAAAGGTTTATAAGGGTTGAAGGTTTTGAAACTAAATATCTCTGTCAAGAGTGAAATTTAGTTATAAGGGTTGGGTGTGAAAATGAGATACAAGATAAGCTTGCAATGGTGAGGCCTTATATAGGCAAGAGTTGTGAGATTCGAACTAAAGTTGGTGGTGGTATCCTATGGTGTAGTGAGGAAATCTTAGGGTGTATGTGAGTTTGCAAAATTTTGCAGGTTTGAGGTTAGGGATGCAGGGATCTAGAGGAAACAGTGAAAATTCGTCAAACATAGGCACGGTACCACTAAATACCACACGGTACTGTTAAATTTAACGGCACTGTGGCCTATTTAACGGTACCGTGACCTGGAAGTCACGAATTTTCCTATGCAGCCTGGTTCTGGGCAGCTAAAGGGAAGTTTTCTAGGGATTAAAAACCACATTTGTGTTTTCTTGAGAGTGTTAGTTGAAAGACTATATGAGTATGTTTTCGCTCCCCCTTAATATATGACCATCCGGACAAGATGTGAAAAAAAAATACAGAGGAAAACAAACGTTGATGGAAGCGATGAGCTTAGTAACGTCATGTCACGTGGTGGATAGCATACAATCAACTTCACCTTTGAAGTCACGTAGCTCTTCTCAATCATTGTGAATATTCATAGAACATTCATATGATGAGGTATGTGATCACGTGGAGTATCCTAAAGGTTAAGAAGATAAAATCTTCAAGGTTGTGAGGTTAGTGATAAGGTTCTAGTGGGGTTATCTATATTGATGAAGAAGGGTTATTTCAACTTATCCTAGCGGTTCTTCGCTTGAAGTGTGTGGAAGATGAGTGGGATGAGGAAGCATTGGTAGTGTTTAGTACCATGCGGAAGTGAAAGGGAAAAAGCTAAGGAATCAGAAGATAGATAGTATATATTCTGATAGGAGACGGTTCTAGTTCAAGACTACATCGAGTGGGTTTCGATAGTGCATTTGAATCAGTGAGAGTTGAAAACAAGATAAACTGTCTCAACAGAAAATGGTCCAACGGTATCGTTAAATTTAGCAGCACCGTCCCCTATTTAAGGGTACCGTGACCTGCTGAGGTCAGTTTTGACCCATAATTAGATTTTTGACAAAGAAATTTCACATATGTTGTGATTTTTCTGGACCTTGGATTAAAGGAACTTATACCAAATAAATTCTTCTATGAATGAATCCAACGGGATTCGATGAACGTTGATCGAGAACGAAAGATGATGTTTAATTGCATTTCACAAATTAAATATACTTTAAATATTTCGGATGAAATATTTAAGTTGTCATTAGAATTTAAGAGGATTTTACGAATAAATCTCGCTGATTTAGTGAGACTTTTCGACAGGAGGAGAGAATTTATACCTAATAAATTCTTTGAACGGTACTGGATGAGAAGAGATGACTTTTATATTTCTGAGGAAATACATAGGTAGTCATTAGAGCGATGTGAAGGATGACTTAATATTTCTAGTGAAATATTTAAAAAGTTATGAGACGAGACACAAGATATGACTTGATATTTCCAGTGAAATATCTAAAAGTCATGGGACGAGATAGAGAGGATGACTTGATATTTCCAGTGAAATATCTAAAAGTCATGAGACGAAATAGAAGAGATGATCTCAATATTTCTAGTGAAATATTCAAGTGATCATATGAGGAACGTGAGGGATGACTTAATATTTTTCGTGAAATATTTAGAAGTCATGAGATGAGACGTAAGGAATGACTCAATATTTTCAGTGAAATATTTGAAGAGTCATGGGACGAGATGCACGAGATGACTAAAATATTTCCAGTGAAATATTCAAGTAGTCATAAGAGGGATGTGAAGAATGACTTAATATTTCCAGTAAAATATTTAAAAAGTCAAGAGACGAGACGTAAGGGATGACTTCAATATTTCCAGTGAAATATTTAAGTAGTCATGAGAGGGATTTAAAGAATGACTCAATATTTCCAGTGAAATATTTAAAGAGTCATGAGACGAGACGCATGAGATGACTACAATATTTTCAGTGAAATATTTAAGTAGTCATAAGAGGGGTATGAGGGATGACTTTAATATTTCCAGTGAAATATTTAAATAGTCATAAGCTTTATGGAGTATGTTCCATCATTCCTAGACCTAGACGAAGATGGTTAGAGGATTCTCGTTTGAGAGGTTTGGTTGATTTACGGATTTTGATGTGCTTCGCATGCGGGTGTTTCACGTGGTTTTGAAAGACGTAACGCAGGGCCTATGGTGCTGATTCACAGCAGGGTTTGGAATCTTAAGAAGTGTAAGGATGAAAGGAACTACTAATCACTTATATAGTAACTCGTGAGTCCTTTGTCAACCGAGGGTTGATGTTAGCTTTTAGCTTTTGGATGAGCGTTTTAACATATGTTGTTAAAAGGCTTGAATACGATGTTTCAGATATGACATTTAACAATTGAGATAGCAAGTTAAACTTACTTGAATATTTCGGATGAAATATTTAAGTTATCAAACCTACTCCGAGTTCTACTAGGTTTATATCTAACCTTCCCATGACAAAAAGGTGTATTACTTGGAAGAAGGCGAAGTGATGACCAGGGATTTAGGACAACTTCGCGACTACTTTAAGTTATAGGTTCCGACACTAGTGTATGACTATATGACTTCTAAGGGTTCATAGTGATAGGCATACCTAATTCCTAATGTGTTAAAAGGACATAGTGTGGGTGCAAAATTTACAAGCAAATCATGTAAAATGCACATAAGAAATAAATGCAAACATCATGCAAAACATGATAATCATTTAGCATTTAAGATCATAAAGACATTTAATCATATCTTACGAGAACATATTATCATTTTGAAACACATATGTGGGATGCAAGCAATCTAGGTTTACTAAGGAAGATCCTAATTACTGCCTATTCAAAATGAAATCCTAACGGGAGATAAAGTTCACCGATGTAAACTATCTCTAGTCAAATGTAGGAATGAAAAAATTTCAAGTTAGAGAATGAGTATGAGACTATCACTAGTGGTGCTCAATTCAGGCTAAACACGACCATTTTTACGGGTTATACCACGAACCCAACTTCTCTCCTGGAAGCAATTCAACCGTTAGGTCAAATTGAATTTCTAGTACGATAGGTTCTCCAGTAGTCATTCTCATGTTAGAAAAGTTCAAATTCCTATATTTGCCTATCTAAGTATAGCAAAGATGATATTAGCTTATTTCTCTAATACATGGCCTAATATGACTCAACTAACCATACTTTGAAAGTTGGTTAAGAAAAAGACATGTCTTACACAACTCCTAACAAAGGCAAGCGAAATGTTTTAATTTCGTGTTTGTGATTTAGAGGTTATTTGATGGAGATGGTGCATTTTATGACCTCTTGAACAACATCTTTGTTTGTTGAGTTGTTGCATGTTATTTTAGCGTGATTTGGTTTCCTAGAACTAAGAGACACTCTAATGTGATACAATGTAGAATCTACTACATCGTGTGTGTTTCAAGAATGCTCCTTTGCATATCTTGAGAAAGGAATCTAGTAAAGGTTACTTACCTCAATAGATTTTGTGAGTATTATTTTTAAAATGAGACATACTGTATATTTCAACAAATATGCTTTTCTAAGAGGAAACTTATCACTCTTACGAATGCTTAGAAAAACAAGTATTTTAGTGTATGACCAATTTTACTTGTTTATGCAATGACACATGTTGTATTGGGTTATTATTCGACTCTAATATCCTATATTTGTCAGCAAGATAAAATGTATTCTCTTGTAACATAACCATTCATGTTACAAAGAAAATAAGATGCATAGGATATAAGTTATCCTTGGTCAATCTTTTGATAAGAGAAATACATGTGATATTCTGAAAGATTGATGACTTTACATAATAGTTAATAACATATTATGTGTGACACTTTTACTAGACATGTGATTTTGAGTGTTGAGTCATTCATGAGCAAAGTTTACATATATTGTTTGTTTGCTCGTGTTTGGTTTTTCGGAAATGACACATTTACTAATTGCATTGCAATGTAAATTACTTGTATATTTCGGATGAAACATCCAAGTTCTCAATCCTACTTAGTTGTGTATTTCATGCACTTTTTAAACATATTAGTTTAATGTTTGGAACACAATCATTGGACAAGGAGACTCAATATTGCATCTTCAACACAAGTGTGAGTTATGATCCGATGCATGTTATTTTCGTCTTGAGAGGACGTCATTATTTTCATAACAATCGAGTGTGATTGAGTATGTAGATTCAAGATAATATATTTCATCATATTTTGATGTTATCTTGAAGCTAGACAAATAATGACTCCAATTTCATGTCCATACTCGAAAACTTGTCAATTAGGTTCGATAATGATATCAATCATAATTTGAAATAATGAATTGATATGTACTCGAAATTTTTCTCGACCCTCACGATCACTCCTTTTAAAAAGAAAATAAAAATTTAAGGAATGTGTTCCATTTATTCTAATACTTCGATATTGTCATTTATTTTTATTTGCGAAAAACTATTTATATTATTAAGTATAATATTCTTAGTTTTTCGACACCTCATTAGTATAAAAATAATTATCTTAACTATTTTTATACAACATACGTAAAATACTAAATGTTTAAAACATTTTGTATGTGTGTTAGATCAATGCAAGTTTAATACATTTTCTTTTATCTTGTTTAGACAACCCATGGTCAAGCAAGACAAAATGATGTAATGTTTTAGAGATCATGTTACGGATTTTATGAAAATGTTAATTATTTTGGGGTGATATACTTTTTACACTTAAACCTTTGGAAAAATAATTGTGTAAGACAATATCTTTCGGCACACATGATCAACCAACTTAGTTTCTATTCCTAAGAAGGTTACTAAACCATTTTAAAAACTTGCAACATATGCAAGAAAAATGGTCTATGCCTATATGCAATGCAAACTAATTACTCAATATAGTGCAAGTGATTTAGCATGAGCCTTATAAACGCATAAACCGAAAAACTATAATAAGTATATAGTCATTTACCATAACACACAAAAATACTTATCATCATTTTGTGTATTAATTATAACAATGTACACTTAGCTTGATTTTATTTGACAATGAATTATTTTCCAACCGATTTCAAAGATTTTTGCTAATTCACTTTGAAAATACGTCAAGGTTTAAAAGTTGAATCGCCCTTTTTCAGTTTGACCAAAAATTTACGCAAACTGCATGACCAAAAAGACCTTTAGTTGAAAATCAAGGACTTTAACATACTTTCATTTAGAACTAATTCATAAAAATATTTTTCAAATGAAAGTAGACTCAACTTCGTTTAAAATGATGGGTGACACGACTCCTACGGACTTATGGTTGATTTTATATGAATATCTGAAAATGACCCAATACTGAAAACAGACAAACAGAGGCACGGTACCATTAAATAACCCACGGTACCGTTAAATATAACGGTACCGTCCTATATTTAGTGGTACCATGTTCTATTTCCTGATTCAGTTTATTATTTTATTACGGCGACTCGACGAAAAGATGTAAAATTTAACAAACTAGATACCGAACATATAAAACATATATTAAGCATCATTTCCACGTTTGGGACTAAGAAAGACATTTACGATAATAATTTTACTACAAAATAATGGTTTATCCCAAACACTCCTGTCACAACTCGTAATTTCAGGTCATTTTCCTAACCTCGACAATTTACCATTATTCGTAAACCTATTTTCAGATGACTTTAAATTCACGTAACCAGTTTGGTTTAGCTGTGAATTCATGCATTGTCAGAAAGGACACATCATGTAGACTAGAGGAGTCTGCATATCATCAGTAACATCATCAGTGTTTTAGTTTATGCACGGGTATGCATTATTTCATATTATGTAAGGTTATTTAATTTATTAACGTTACCACTCAGTCAGTATTATTAAAATTATACCAAGTACTCCAGACAATGATCCTAATAAAAATTTTTTATACTAATTTTAATAATATAAAGTTTATATTATTATTTTACCCGGTGTTATTAAACCAATTGCTATATTTTTCGTTAAGGGCTTACAACTCCGTCAAATTACGACAAATTAACCCGACAATTATTCCGACACCCGATTTATGTCAGTAACATCATTTTTATAAGATTTACAACTTCGTCGTATTTTATTTCACTTCGTTATTATTTATTTTAAGATAACTCGGTACCTGATAACACCCAATGTATACACAAAATCAACTAACTCATACAATATTATAGCAAAATATCTAACATTTCCCACTTTTTCATCCAAAAGGACGCCCTTCCCATGCCCTTTCTTTCAAATTGTCATTCACATTAATTAGAGTTAGTAGCATGCTTCCTTATTTTATTTTACAAACTCATAACATATCATTCATTTCACAAAGTGCAAGATCAAAACCACCCTCTTTTCTCTTTACATACCCACGGCAAGACAAGAGGAACCAAGGAGATCCAAATTTTTTTTTGAAGAACAAGTGTTTATTAAGTCTATTCTAGCATTCTTGTTAGAATTTTGAAATAAAAACTCCAAGATTGTGTACCATTTTCATCCAAACTCATCCTATATTGTAAGTAACTTCAAGAACATATTTTTATCAAGTTATACTTTCATTTGATCCATGTGATCATGTATTTTTAAGTTGTTGTAGTGTAAAATGCAACTTACATATGTTATGATACCATTTTTTCTCATAAATCATCTTTAACATTAGATCTACTAATTTTATTAACATCCTCATGAATCCCACTATATTTAGTGATGTTTAGGACCCCATGACACTTTGAGAGGTGTATGGTAGAATTTGCGAACTTGTGGAGTTGATTTGAAGTGATTTGAGTAAGTTTAGAACTTTAAAAACGGATTTTTAAACGATATAGAAAAGGTTCTGTCCCGAAAATGATTTTCTGGAAAACTCAGAAACTGACGAACTATTTTGGTCTCGATATTTAGAAAATACATTCAAAAACGAAACCGTGGGCGCTCGAATCACTAAAAACGGACTTATAACGAAGAAGTTATGAATTATTAAAGTTACGCGACGAAAACTATTATTTTCAGAAAAACTGTTGCTGATTGCCGAACTTTAAGGGGCAAAATGAGTCGTTAGCCGTGATCTTGATGAGCCGAGCCATTGAAAATATGTTAGTTTATATTTATACGAACCCGTGGATATATAGAACGTTGAAAACGAGCTTATAACGATCGAGATATACACGTTTAAAGCCCGATAAATCATATACCAATTTGACAGCCCACTTTTTATAAGAAAATAAAGTGTAAAAACTAGTATTTTCAAAACTTGAAACATTGATAGCCGATTACCTAATCGATCGTGGCGCGGTTGATTCAACATCAAAAGGAACGATATTTAGATATTGTTATAAGTTTTTTTAAAACGTCAAGTCGGATTACTAACATGTAAAGTGCATAATTTCGCGACTAGTTTTTACACGGCCGAATTGGTATATTTCATAATTGGTAAAAGTATTGTTTTGCGGCAAAAGTAGTATACTTGACTATATTATACCAAATAAGGATCATTGAGTACCATTTCACTATATATACACGAAAAGTATTTTATGACTTAGCGATATGTCAAAAAAATGTATATTTTGGCAATAAATGATATTTTCAAAAGTATCAAGTGGTATCGTTAACATAAGTATTTGCATGAGTTGAGTTGTATCATTGCTTACATTGAGTCATATCATCATAATAGGCCGCGTTTAGAGGCTGAGTTCCATTTCATCTTACTCATCATTATCATATTGCTATCGCATCAGGTGAGTTTTCATAGCCCCTCCTTTTATACGTTTTATAATCGTTTTGGGGGAGAATACATGCTCATTTTCATCTAAATGTATATTCGATCTACCTGAATTTGCCAATTGTTCAGTCAAACCATTATTTTCTCTACTCATGAAATAGTTATTCATTTGAATGTATTGTATATTCACCTGTATCACACTTAATTCTTTTTACTCATGGACCACATGCACTTTAAATGATTATGCCTGCTTAACCAAATGAACCGGCACCACCACTATGTACATACATGACAGAATGAATGGGTCACATAACCGGATGTACGGGTAATCTGACAAAATGAACTGGTCACATAACCAAATGAATTGGTCATGTAAACGAATGTATCGATCAAACTAAATGTATTTTGAATATTGGTCCACATATTGCTTTCGTTCATATAAACCAAATCATATTTGGCAATGGGTTGTAAACACACAGGTTGCAAGTCTTGTATGGGCGGGACTTGGAGCTGGGTGGATTTACAATGCCTTTGCTGAGAAATCTTCATTCAAAGGCATTACATTTTTCACTAACTCTATGAACTCACCAACCTCGTGTTGACACTTTTAGCATGTATTTTCAGGTATAAGCAATAGCACGCTACTGGAGGTTTTGGCAGGGCAGGGCATGGTCATAGAAGACTCTGATAAACATTTGGGACCGTTTTACTTATTTTAAAGGGCCTATTTCCGCACAACTTTTAACAATGTAAATTCAACACTTTTGTTAAACAATTTTATTCTAAATGGTTGAGATGAAAAACCGTTCTTTATACTTGTGTTGTGATACCAATTGAGTTACACCCCAGCGACATGTAAGCTTCCGCTGGACCCAAATTTGGGGGTGTGACAGATTGGTATCAGAGCCTTGGCTATAGAGAACTGGGTGATTTTAAAACCTAGACTATAGCTACATTTACAAAAACATAACCCTATGACCGCCGCATGCCTGCCTGCCAAGCTGATGCCTCATTTGTGG
This sequence comes from Artemisia tridentata subsp. tridentata, assembly GCA_021014915.2. Taxonomy (NCBI): domain Eukaryota; kingdom Viridiplantae; phylum Streptophyta; class Magnoliopsida; order Asterales; family Asteraceae; genus Artemisia; species Artemisia tridentata. Next base: position 247,945,060 of record CP139507.1, read on the forward strand.
TTTGTTGCTGACTTATGTGATGAGATTTGTATCTCATTATCAGATATATTATACTTGCTTATTCTCATTGATGACTATAATTGTCTTTCATATAAACATGCTCACATATTGTACACGTCTTAGCGTTACGCCTTTTCTTCACGTAGTTTCATCATTCGACCTCGAGTTTGGTCACTTGCCTTAGTCTTTTGGAACATCCCTTAAATGTGAAGGACATAGTATTAGCATAACTGAGCTGAGTATTTCAAAATTCATTGAACCTCGGTGGAATATAGACTGGTCATCTATATTCGACCCGGGACAGTAGGACATGGGCTGACCACCTATGTTCGGCTTAGAGATGAATTTTGCAATACTGAGAACAGTTATAATAAAATTATGTCCGGGTTACATTCCTACTCGATTCCTAAAGGTTTCATTCATTTGTGTACTCAATCGTTGCAAGAACATTCACACCTATATCACCTCGTGAACCACCGCCTAGAAGCACGTCAGCTAATCATAACTCAGCCTCGAGCTTTCATTCTATGACAAGCCACTCTAGAGCACCTACTTTTAGGAAACGCCTTATTTACGTATCACTCTTCTTTTCTTGTTTTGAAGAATCATGCCACCAAAAAGAGCTCCTACTATGACACCAGCGGCAATCAGAAAGCTTGTTGCCGATAGCATAAGGACAGCACTAGTGGCTGAAAGAGCTGCCGTAGCTGCAGCTGCTGCTGAAGCCGCTGCTGAAGCTGTTTCTCGGGCAGAAACAGCAGAAGCTGCAGGACTAACTGCTAATGGTACCAACAGTCGTAAATGTACATACAAGGACTTCAAGAGTGGAGATCCACCAAATTTCAAAGGTACTGAAGGAGCCACTGCTATGGTCCGTTGGTTCGAGAAAATAGAATCTGTGTTTCTGTTATGCAACTGTCCAGAGGAGTACAAGGTAAAGTTTGCTACTAGTACTCTCGTTGATGAGGCCATGTCGTGGTGGAATTCGTATGCTAAGCCCATGGGAATGGAAAATGCTCACAAGATCACGTGGGATGAATTCAAGAAGCTGCTGACTAAGAAGTTCTGCCCACGCACTGAAATAAAGAAGTTGGAAACAGAGTTTTATGAGTTAGTAACAGCAGGTAATGACATCGAGACATATATCAGGAGGTTTCAGGAGTTGGCAGTATTATGTCCGACTATGGTGCCGGATAATGAGAAGCTGCTAGAAAATTTCATTGGAGGGTTACCCCACAGCATCCGTGGAGATGTGATTTCTTCTGACCCACATACATTGGACGAGGCAATCAGGATGTCTCAAAAACTTATGGTTCAGGTAGTGAAGAAGGAAACTGCTGACAGCAACAACAAGAGGCGTTGGGACAACAATCAGAGTGACAATGCTACTCAACCTCAACCAAAGAGGCAAGAAGTCGCCAAGGCCTATGCTGCAGGTTCAACTGAAAAGAAAGGTTACCAAGGTACTTTACCCAAGTGCAACAAGTGTCGATTTCACCATAATGGATCTTGCCCCACTCAATGTGGAAACTGCCAAAAGGTCGGACACAAAGCCAAGGATTGCAAGGCTCCCACTCTCGTAATGCATCAGAAAGTCACGGTAACCTGCCATGAGTGTGGAGTAATTGGACACTTCAAGAGTGAATGCCCAGAGCTGAGAAACCAGAATGGAGGAGGTGCTCGTTGAAGTACGAAGCTCGTCAAGACAACAACAACAATGACAATGGTTAAGAAGAGAACTTCTGCCTTAAAATAAACCGAAGTCTAAACTCTATCGTTTTGTATCTCTCTTGTGTTTCACTTTAAGTTCTATCGTATTAACTTCATGTACTATTATGAATTCCTACCTAATGTATGTTTTATCTTTTATCATCACAATGCGACTTCTATATCCGCATCTTTTCACCAACTCCACCCCGGAGACCTACATTAGCTGAATTCAGGGACTGAATTCCTTTAACGGGTGGAGAATGTCACAACTCGTAATTTCAGGTCATTTTCCTAACCTCGACAATTTACCATTATTCGTAAACCTATTTTCAGATGACTTTAAATTCACGTAACCAGTTTGGTTTAGCTGTGAATTCATGCATTGTCAGAAAGGACACATCATGTAGACTAGAGGAGTCTGCATATCATCAGTAACATCATCAGTGTTTTAGTTTATGCACGGGTATGCATTATTTCATATTATGTAAGGTTATTTAATTTATTAACGTTACCACTCAGTCAGTATTATTAAAATTATACCAAGTACTCCAGACAATGATCCTAATAAAAATTTTTTATACTAATTTTAATAATATAAAGTTTATATTATTATTTTACCCGGTGTTATTAAACCAATTGCTATATTTTTCGTTAAGGGCTTACAACTCCGTCAAATTACGACAAATTAACCCGACAATTATTCCGACACCCGATTTATGTCAGTAACATCATTTTATAAGATTTACAACTTCGTCGTATTTTATTTCACTTCGTTATTATTTATTTTAAGATAACTCGGTACCTGATAACACCCAATGTATACACAAAATCAACTAACTCATACAATATTATAGCAAAATATCTAACATTTCCCACTTTTTCATCCAAAAGGACGCCCTTCCCATGCCCTTTCTTTCAAATTGTCATTCACATTAATTAGAGTTAGTAGCATGCTTCCTTATTTTATTTTACAAACTCATAACATATCATTCATTTCACAAAGTGCAAGATCAAAACCACCCTCTTTTCTCTTTACATACCCACGGCAAGACAAGAGGAACCAAGGAGATCCAAATTTTTTTTTGAAGAACAAGTGTTTATTAAGTCTATTCTAGCATTCTTGTTAGAATTTTGAAATAAAAACTCCAAGATTGTGTACCATTTTCATCCAAACTCATCCTATATTGTAAGTAACTTCAAGAACATATTTTTATCAAGTTATACTTTCATTTGATCCATGTGATCATGTATTTTTAAGTTGTTGTAGTGTAAAATGCAACTTACATATGTTATGATACCATTTTTTCTCATAAATCATCTTTAACATTAGATCTACTAATTTTATTAACATCCTCATGAATCCCACTATATTTAGTGATGTTTAGGACCCCATGACACTTTGAGAGGTGTATGGTAGAATTTGCGAACTTGTGGAGTTGATTTGAAGTGATTTGAGTAAGTTTAGAACTTTAAAAACGGATTTTAAACGATATAGAAAAGGTTCTGTCCCGAAAATGATTTTCTGGAAAACTCAGAAACTGACGAACTATTTTGGTCTCGATATTTAGAAAATACATTCAAAAACGAAACCGTGGGCGCTCGAATCACTAAAAAACGGACTTATAACGAAGAAGTTATGAATTATTAAAGTTACGCGACGAAAACTATTATTTTCAGAAAAACTGTTGCTGATTGCCGAACTTTAAGGGGCAAAATGAGTCGTTAGCCGTGATCTTGATGAGCCGAGCCATTGAAAATATGTTAGTTTATATTTATACGAACCCGTGGATATATAGAACGTTGAAAACGAGCTTATAACGATCGAGATATACACGTTTAAAGCCCGATAAATCATATACCAATTTGACAGCCCACTTTTTATAAGAAAATAAAGTGTAAAAACTAGTATTTTCAAAACTTGAAACATTGATAGCCGATTACCTAATCGATCGTGGCGCGGTTGATTCAACATCAAAAGGAACGATATTTAGATATTGTTATAAGTTTTTTTAAAACGTCAAGTCGGATTACTAACATGTAAAGTGCATAATTTCGCGACTAGTTTTACACGGCCGAATTGGTATATTTCATAATTGGTAAAAGTATTGTTTTGCGGCAAAAGTAGTATACTTGACTATATTATACCAAATAAGGATCATTGAGTACCATTTCACTATATATACACGAAAAGTATTTTATGACTTAGCGATATGTCAAAAAAATGTATATTTTGGCAATAAATGATATTTTCAAAAGTATCAAGTGGTATCGTTAACATAAGTATTTGCATGAGTTGAGTTGTATCATTGCTTACATTGAGTCATATCATCATAATAGGTCGCGTTTAGAGGCTGAGTTCCATTTCATCTTACTCATCATTATCATATTGCTATCGCATCAGGTGAGTTTTCATAGCCCCTCCTTTTATACGTTTTATAATCGTTTTGGGGGAGAATACATGCTCATTTTCATCTAAATGTATATTCGATCTACCTGAATTTGCCAATTGTTCAGTCAAACCATTATTTTCTCTACTCATGAAATAGTTATTCATTTGAATGTATTGTATATTCACCTGTATCACACTTAATTCTTTTTACTCATGGACCACATGCACTTTAAATGATTATGCCTGCTTAACCAAATGAACCGGCACCACCACTATGTACATACATGACAGAATGAATGGGTCACATAACCGGATGTACGGGTAATCTGACAAAATGAACTGGTCACATAACCAAATGAATTGGTCATGTAAACGAATGTATCGATCAAACTAAATGTATTTTGAATATTGGTCCACATATTGCTTTCGTTCATATAAACCAAATCATATTTGGCAATGGGTTGTAAACACACAGGTTGCAAGTCTTGTATGGGCGGGACTTGGAGCTGGGTGGATTTACAATGCCTTTGCTGAGAAATCTTCATTCAAAGGCATTACATTTTTCACTAACTCTATGAACTCACCAACCTCGTGTTGACACTTTTAGCATGTATTTTCAGGTATAAGCAATAGCACGCTACTGGAGGTTTTGGCAGGGCAGGGCATGGTCATAGAAGACTCTGATAAACATTTGGGACCGTTTTACTTATTTTAAAGGGCCTATTTCCGTACAACTTTTAACAATGTAAATTCAACACTTTTGTTAAACAATTTTATTCTAAATGGTTGAGATGAAAAACCGTTCTTTATACTTGTGTTGTGATACCAATTGAGTTACACCCCAGCGACATGTAAGCTTCCGCTGGACCCAAATTTGGGGGTGTGACAACTCCTTTCAAAACCGCATGACTTTACGACTCTTTCTAAAGACATGACCGAACACTTACAAACTCTATTCTTTTATTAATTTAAGAAAACCTTCAAGCTAGTATGACAAAGTATACTTAACAACAAAACTTGTAAGTATTAAGCAACTAAATACTTTTCATATTTTATCACCTTCTTATGTAATTTGATACATAGATCGTACTCAATTTTGAAAATCATTTGTTTTAAAAATTTGAGCGACGTGGCTCTGGTACCAATTGTGGAAACCGTAGAGGGGGGGGGGGGTGAATACGTTTCTGTTTAAAAACTTAAAACTTTTTGTATCAAACACCCGATCAAGTTTAAATTAATATGAAAAATGTCGACAATGATCATATAATATCTAGAGATGGTATAAAGTAAGCTACCACACAAACACAATCAAATCATGACACAAACAGAGCCAACATAACATAAGCAACAAAGCACACAAGCATAAATGCAATGCAAATATAAATATAAAGCAATAAAGACTATAATGAAAGTAAAGAGATAAGTAAGAAGACGCAAACCGGACACGATGATTTATAGTAGTTCGGTCACGAAGCTCCTCTTCGCCCTACTCCACTCCCCGAGTACCCAACTCGAGAGTTACTTCACTAATCAACAAGCTCCCTTCAGGCGGAGAAAACCGTACAACGTCGCTTATCCTTATTTCTGACACTAAGCTAAATGTCGAGTGCTAATCTTAGCTAGCACCAATCTACCACGATCCACTTGATCCTTTCTACCTCACACTATCAAACAAGACTCGATCTACACGATCTACCTATGATCCACTTGATCAATCACACAAGCCCAATGGCTTCAAGAGATCTCCAAGATCTTACAAGATCACAATGATCAACTCCCACTTGACTCGATCTACCCGATCTACCTTTTATCTTCTTGATCAATCACACAAGCCCACAAGCTTCAAGGGATCTCCAAGATCTCGAAAAGATCATAATGATCAACCCTCACTTGACTCAATCTACCCTATCTACCTTTGATCAACTTGATCAACACACTAGCTCACAAGCTACAAGAGATATTCAATATCTCTATAAGATCACAATGATCTTCCCTCACAAACTCTCAAAAGAAAGATAGACTTGATGTATACTATGATACAATCAAGTGTGTAACAAATGTTACAAGTGCTCTACCTACAACTACAACACTTTGTATCTTCTTCTCTTGCACTAGAAGAGGAATGAAGAGGGTCTCTTGGTGGGATGAAAGGATCACTCTTAAATAAAAACTAAGACTCTCTAAATGATCAAAGAAAGTGTTCTAACTGAGGAGGGATTAGACTAGATAAAACTGATTGGAAAAATCAAGTTGGATGTGTAAATTGGTCCACTATTTGTAGGCAAAAGAAAAACTAGCCGTTATAAGGACACGGTACCACTAATTGTCACACGGTACCACTAAATTTAGTAGTACCGTCGGTACTTTAGTGGTACCGTGGACGCTCCTCCGTTTGTTTTTAGTGGGGAAGGTTTATTTGGGAATGTTTGGAGCTGTTTGGGGCGAAAAATGACTGTTGGGATTTTTTAAACTTATTTTTCAAAATAAAACATTTATTTTTAATTCAAAAATAATTGTAAAGTATATTTTTGAATGAAATGTTTTGTCACATTAAAAATGTGAAGTTTAGAGAAAAATATAATCCTTTGATCATTTGTCAAGTAGTAGATTTGTTTGTCCATACCTTGAGTGATTTACGTCGGGATGGAAATCTACGACTTTGTTGAAGCATACTTGAGACGTCGAGAGGTGTTGATGTAAGTATGCATTGATGATTTGTGTTTACAAATAACTTGCGCATTTTATGTTATGCATTACAAGTTACGTGTTTGTCATTATTAAAACCGAAGAAATTGTTTAGTTTAAATATCGTAATATTTTCACTAACATAATATAATATAAAAATTTTGAAACAAGTCAAAAGGATTCGTACTACTCCTCCCTTCGCTGACAATCGACTAACATCCCCTAAAGGGTTTAATTATTGGCTTGATGGAACATCTACTAGGGGCAAGACTAGTGATACTTGTAGCATCTCTTCCAAGAGCAAAATCTTCTTTGTCTGAGAGAGCTGATTCGGCAACAGAAGAAGGGAATACGGGCTCAGAGCTAAGCAGAGAAGGAGGAAGTGAGAAAGGCTGAACCCCCTACCACTGTGAAATAGCGCCCTGCTTAACTCAACACTCTTAGTAGGGAGATCAAAAAGGTGAATGAAAAAGTGTATGCGGCTCAAGTAGGGTGTACATTATGCGATGGACCACATTATACTAAGGATTGTCCACTAAAGGAAGAAGGTAAGACACTTGAGGAAGCTTACTACACTTAGTTTGGAGTGTCATTTTCACCAGGAGGAAGGTATAGAGCAGCTGCTCCAGGGTTCTACAAAAGGGAGAATGGAAATCAATCATATGGAGAAAGAAGACAGACTTTGGAAGAATCTCTAAATAATTTTGTGACTGAATCTGCAAAGAGCATGATGAACACTCGGCTTTGATCAAGGAAATTCGGGCTTCAAGAGATGCTACAATCAGAAACCAAGGGGCTTCGATCAAGGCACTAGAGATTCAAATTGGTCAAATGAGAAAAGTACTTCAAGAAAAGGGATCTGGAGGTCTACCTAGCTCAACTAAAACTAATCCAAGAGATCATGTCAAGTCAATCACTACTACTGAAGAAGCTGAATAACCTTATGAGAAATCAACTATACCTTTTCCTGGGCGCTTTAAGAGCAAGAAGAATTAAGAGAAGTAGGAGTTCTACTTTACTAATTCTGCTATAAGCTTAAGAAGGCTGCTTAAGGAGAAACTAATAATTGAAGAGGAGATCAAGGCTACAATGAGCGTGCATTGGTCGGCGATTCTGAAAGATTCCTTGCCTCCAAAGGAGAAAGAGCCAGGGAGTTTTACTTTACCTTGTAGAATTAATGACATTTGTTTTGAAAAAGCCTTAGCTGACTTAGGAGCTAGTGTTAGTGTTATACCTTATTCGACCTTTGCCATTCCTGGTCTAGGTAAATTAGCTCCTACTAAATTAATCATTGAATTTGCTGATAAACAGTGAAACGTCCCGAGGGTATAGCTGAAAATGTGCTAGTTAAAATTGAAAATTTTTTCTTTCCCATAGACTTTATTATTTTAGATATGCCCAAGGATACCAAAATCCCATTGATGCTTGGAAGACCTTTCCTATCTACTGCTCTTGCTAAAATTGGTGTATTAAAAGAAAGATTTCTTTGAAAGTTGGGGATGACAAAGTAGTTTTTAAGAGTGATAATCATGTCAATAGCATAATTAGGAATGTTTAGGTGGTGGGATTAAGAGAACGTACGAAATTTGATTTAGAAGCTAGGCTATGGGCGAAACATTGGTTTTAAATAGATCAAAAGACCCACATTATGAGGATTTAATCGAATTGATTGATCTTAATGAACCAGTAAAACTTCGGAATGATGTTATTCAAGATTTGTAGGACGAATTTGATGATTGTGTTGTTGTCAATAAGCCTATGAAAGTTGTTAAGGAAATTAAGAATGAAAATAAGACACTCATTAAATTGCCGACCCACTTGGAATATGCGTGCCTTTACAACAATGGGAACTTTCCAACAATTGTCTTATCATCATTATTCGACAAGGTTAAAGCTTCAATTTTTCAGATCTTAGAAAGGCACAATGAACGGACCGATTTGGGAACGCCAAGTGTTGAAATTTGCTGTCTCAGAATTAAGGAGCGTGACGCTTATGAAGATGTTTTTAGCAAGAAGGATGAGGGGTGGTTCGTGACAAGGACAACGTAGAGCTGAAGATGAGTCTAACTTAAAGACTCTGGAATAAATTAAAGTGCTTACCGGGAGAAAACCTGGAATGTTATTTCATATTTTGTATCGAATCTGTCTACCCAGAACATCGATACGGCGCATCCGATACCATGGATACGGTGTATCGAATGACCTGGATAATATCTATCATTTATTTTTTTGCAATTTTATTTTTAAAACATTATTTTCTGATTGTCGATACGGCGTATTCAGGAAACTAAATGCAGCGTATTTGACTTCTGACACGTATATGTTTGTTTTTACTACATGCTCAATACAGCTGATGCGTGCATGTTTATTGCTCTAATTTATACCCACGGTATGTCGTTGTGGTTTTAGCAGTATTCAAGTTTTAAATTTATATTTAGCCGACTTATCAATAAAACACACACTTTAACGAGCAGTGTACCCGGTCAGTATGAATATAATGGTAAGTAGAGTGTCGATCACTAAGAGTGGAACGTATTATCTAGTTATTCTAATCAGTATTTTAATATCTTGAGTTAGCTATACAACCTAATCTAACGCAGGGGGGTTCAGCCTGAGAGACTGGCACGGTTTGGTTATGATTAAATAATAAACTAAACTAATTAGCACGAATCAGCGATTAGAACACACGTACACAGATAAATACTTGAGACAATAAGAAGATCTGTCCTGATAATTAAGTAGCTTGTCACTTATTTTATTGCTAGTTTTATATGAAGTGTATAGTTCGATGCGACGCACCGAGAGTTAAACCTTTCTCGTTGGCTCTAATCTTATCGGCGAGTAAACCCTTAATGATTACTTATGTCTATCCCACTATCCTAAAACGATAGAATAAATAGGCGAGGAAGGGGCATGGCAACCCAAGCAATGCTCAGCTAGACACAGAGGTTATCAATGCACTAATATAAAGTCACCAAAGACATCAACATATAAACTTTAATTAATGGGAAAGAAATTTTAAGGGGTGCCCATGGTTTTCCGTAGTCACATGGAATCGGCCCATCAATCCTGATGAATTAAAGTGTACTAATACAATAAAACAAAACTACTTAATGAATTGAATACATGCAGGACCTTCTTACAACTCTTGTATCTTCGTTTAGGGCGTGTCTTGTGCTGCTAATGCGTCTGACTTCGGCTGTCTTTCTCTTTTCGTACTAGGTATATTTTGCACAGAAAATTCGTCTGACCTTGGGGTATTTATAGTTTCTGTCTGAGGGTTAGATGCGGCGCATAGGATAAGTAGATGCGACGCATTGACTTAACTTCGCATAGGGTTCAAGATTAATATATTCAGGAATACTCGTACACTGCCTTAAGATGCGGCGTAACTACATCTCTCTATGCGGCGCATGTCCTTTGCCGTCTTGGATTATAACTTGTGAAATCTTGATAGTGATGCGCCGTATGTACGAAGTAGGATGCGGCGTATCTGGAGCAGAATGATCTTGATCTTGTACATTTCAGTAGACTCTTAATATCTTGCTTGTTTTGCTCCATAATTAGTCCAAAATCGCCAAGTTTCACATAATACTTGTTTTTACCTGAGAATTACAAAAGTAAACATTAACGTATCAATTCTCACAGATAATATAATAAAACAAGTCAAATAAATAGGATAAATGATGGTAATAAAATGTACTTATTTGAGTTCATCAAATATCCCCCCACTTGAACATTACTTGTCCCCAAGTAAACCTTAGAATAAATCTTATGAAAATGTATCCTAAAAGATATTAGGATTTATTTTTATATTTAAGCCTGTATTCATTTTGTCATGATCGCACAACCAAACACTTAACGAATTAGAAAGAAAATAAAATATTTTGATTAAAGCAAATCTAATCGTTTAACTGTCCAGTCGTGACGAATATTCTATCATAAGCTTGGCAAGTATACGCATCTCCCCCACTAAAGTCAAGGAATAACAAGTCTAAAGCGGTAAAAAGGGTGTGTTGGTTAAGGGTTAATCATTCTTCTTAATCTCTATCGATCTCAAATTCCGGAAAAGGCGACAAAATCACAAATACATGATCGAATCCACGAACACAATACTTGAAATTGCTCAAATCCTTAACTCGAATGGGCTAAAGATAGGACCAAGTAATCTTTACCAATAATATTATATCAAAAAGGGCGACAAAATCATAAATACATAGCCGAATCCACGACTACGATACTTAAGATTGCTCAAATCCCTAATCTCAATAAATCAAAGGTTTGGATAAAGAATAATATAGGGTATGGATAATATTTGGGATACAAATTGGTGTAAAATGAAAAATAAACAAAACAGATAAATTAAAATCCTAAGTGTGGTAAATTGCTTTCCCAACCATCCCATGAATAAGACTCATATCATTGAATAACTCACGCTTTAACACTTGAAACACACGCTTTAGGTAGACACGAATTATACTCAACAAGATCTCAATCAAAGAATAAACCTTAGTTGGCGTTCCCATAACGGCCAACTCCCATTCAATCCATAAATATAATACATAACAAATAGTGGTGATATCGACCACTTAATACAAAACTTTACATAAGTTGGTTAAAACAAACTTCCAACTTTTTTTTTTTCTTTTCTTCTTTTTTCGATATTTTTTTATTTTTTTATTTTTTTTTATTATTATATTTTTTTATAATCACCAAATGTGTAAAATTTCACAACTTTTCTATCACTATTTTTCCGGATAATTTTTCCATACTTTTCATACTTTCAGAAATAACTGTAATAGCGAAAGTAGTAAACACACGAAAAATAAACTCAAAGATATACAATATTTACTTTCATACCAATTGCATTGTGCAATTTCCTGACTCAACCAAAGATAATGAATTACGCACGCGAACACAGGTAATGTAAGGAAACACACTTTGCCTAAAGCAATTAACCAACCACGGATTTTAATCTACAGGGTAGGCTAAGGTGTAAGGGTGTAACGAAACATTATAACAAAGGTGTAAGAAACGAAAGGAATGGCTCTGAGTGTTTTTCTAGAGGTATCTTACTCTAAAAGTGAGAGTAACAAAAGGTTTATATGGGGGTTAACTAACCGGTGTAGTTAGTTAATATAACATAACATAAAAAGGATATTTGGGTGTAATCCTAGAAATTTACCAATTTAGACAAGTCATTCCAGTTATGTAGATAATACTTATTATGGTGGTCTCGAATAGTATACAAGCCAAGTTCTAAAGTTTACAAGTCACCGGCACACTCATAGATTTGTGAATTTTGAAAAGTTCACAATTTTTGAAATAATGTTATGTGTGCAGCCATGTAATTTAGACTTTAAACAAAAACATGCTAAAAATTTTAAATTTTGATATATTAAGCGCATTTTAAGCATATTTTGAAAAAGTTTAGGACAAGTAAGTGTTCTAATTCTCCAATCCCCCCACTTAAGTTAAACAACGTCCTCGTTGTTTTTGTCAAAGATTAAAAAAACTGAAAAATAAAAGAATTAAAACAGAAAAACTCCCCTGAGATTTGCTCGGTATGATCCTCCATTATTCGTATAAGAGCAAAAATCAATTTTCTTGTGGATGAGAACGTTTAAGCTTCATAGATGATGTATTCACAAGAAATGCAGGAATCTATAATACCATTCAGACTTTAACACACCTGAGTTAAGAAAGTTCAAACTTGCATAATACATTAGTAGTTAGTAAAAATAAAACTTAAAAATCAAAATGAAAATCATCAGGTCAGTCGATACGCCGTATCTTATGGAAGAAGATACGCCGTATCGAGCCAGGAATAAATACTAACCAGAATAGAAGATGCATCGCATCCTTAACCAGGGATGCGCCGCATTAAAATACTGACAGAATGTTTTAAAGTCAAAAGTAAAAATGCAGAAAATTAAATAAGATATGACCATTGCAGGCGATGCGTCACATCTTATGATTGAGATGCGCCGTATCTTCTGCGGGCCTGACTGACTCGACACAGAACAGAATAGTAAAAATTTTCCGGGTTGTCTCCCGGTCAGCACTTGTCTTTATTCCAGAGTCTTCAAGTTAGACTCACGTTCAGCTCCTTATTTTGATCTATTGATCCCCACATGTCCGTGCACGATGTAGTTGCAAATTACTTCGTCATGAACATACTCTTGCTCCAATTCAAGTACACCTTTGTAGAATCCTTTCATCTTTTGGTACGGATATTCGATCCCTTTCTCAGCGTCATTTTCATCTACAAAAAGAAATGGTGTAAATTTGTAACAAAATTTGTTAGGGGCATGTTTAAACCTTGGGTGAGCACGAGGCATCATGTAAGTGATAATGTTGCTTCCACTTTTAAAGGTGATCTTTCCTTCAAATCTTTTAGCGTTAATTTCGACCTCCTTACAAAATGGTTTCCCAACGATCACGTCACCCATCTCAACATCACGATAAGCATCCATGTTCTCCACCACGATGAAAACTGTAACAATAGTTAAATTCCCAACAAAAATAGGCACATTCATGAATATTCCAACAACGTTTTTCCCTCTATACTCAATTTTGTTTTTCATTATAGAATTATAGAAATCTTTTGACATTACATTAATTGGTAAAATAGGGAAAAAGTTGGCGCTAACCTGTTTAAATCCTATCATGCAAGGAAATTGTAAATTATAAGCACAATCTACATGGATCTTTCTACCATAATCACAGAAACTAGGATATCCTTCAAATTCATCATAATTCTTAGTGTTGATCAAATTAATTCTAGGTATATCCATAATTTCTCCTTCTTCAATTTTGGGTTCTAAATCCTCCATAAATTGATCATTGATTCCTATTGGTAAATTAAGATCATTTAATTCAATGTAGTTTCCACTATAGGTCTCAAGTGATTCATTATTTATCAAGGTTTCTCCCATAAACCTAGCTTCTAGATCGAGGTCCATACGTTCTCTTAATCCTAGCACATAGACGCCTCTAATTATGCTTTTAGCAGGATTTTGGCACTTATAGACTAGTTTATTATTCCCTACCCTTAATGAGATTTTTCTTTTAAACACATCGATCTTAGAATTGGCGGTAGACAAGAAAGGTCTTCCAAGGATTAAAGGAATCTTAACATCCTCGGGCATATCTAATATAACAAAGTCTACAGGGAAAAAAAACTTCTCAATCTTAACTAGCACATTTTTAGCAATCCCTTCAGGTTGTTTTACCGTTTTATCAGCCAATTCAATAAGCAACTTAGTTGGTGCTAGTTTTCCTAGTCCTAGGGTAGTGAATGTCTTAAGGGGCATAACACTAACACTAGCTCCTAAGTCCGCTAACACATTATTGAAAGATATATCATTAATTGAACAAGGTAAAGTAAAACTTCCTGGGTCTTTTTCTTTATGAGGCAAGGCATGTAAGTCGGTTGCAGAGCTCTCTTCTTTCATTGTAGCCTTGATCTCCTCTTCAATCTTTGTCTTTTCTTTGAGTAACCTCCTTAAACTGATTGAAGAATTAAAGAAAAATTCGGGCTTTGCACCATCATTACCATTCATCAATCTTCTAGGTACGTTAGGCGTGATTTCCTCGGTTGTGCTTATGGCCTTGACATGATCTCTTGGGTTGGTTTCGGGTGAGCTAGGCAAACTTCCGTATCCCCTTTCTTGAAGAACTTTGCTCATTTGTCCAATTTGTTGTTCCAATGCTTTGATCGAAGCTCCTTGATTTCTTGTGATAGTATCCGTTGAGGCTCGGATTTCCTTGATCATAGCGGTGTTCTCATTATGTCTTTTAGCAGCATCAGCCATAATTTGCTTTAGAGTGTCATCTAGAGTCTGCCTCCTTTCTTGATAAGTGGGATTAAAGTTGTTCTTTTGATAGTATCCCGGAGTAGCTTCCCTAAATGTCCTTGAAGGTCGGAATGGTTGTCCAAATTGTGTGTAGTATGCTTCTTCAAAAGTCTCACTTTCATTTTTATTAGGGAAATCCTTAGTGTAGCGAGGTCCTTCGCATTTTTCACATCCAACCTGGGCAGCATACACTTTTTCATCACGCTTCTTCATTTCTCTTCTAATTTTATCCAATTGAGCTTGAATAGCAGCAAACCCGTCAAAATTAGTACTGATCTTAGATCTAGTAGAGGTTCCGTCGTGCCATTTTTGAGAATGATCAGCGGCTTCCTGGATAGCTTTTCTAGCATTGGCTGCACTCATTTGAGGCACAGCTCCCTTAGCATCCAAGATTTGTCTAGTAGGCACGTCCAATCCTTGATAGAACAATATTATCTCCTGCATTTCACTTAGATAATGTTGAGGGCACTTCATCAACAAGTCTTTAAATCTTTCTCAAGCTTGATAAAGAGTTTCATCAGGCTCTTGCTTGAAACCGTTGATAGCCTCCATCTTTTTAGCAGTTTTAGCAGGTGGACAATATCTTTTCAGGAATTTGCTCTTCAAATATTCCCATGTTGTGATTGAACTAGCAGGTTCATTCCTTAGCCACTTATTAGCAGCTCCTTTAAGCGAAATTGGAAAGATTCTTAGCATAAGTTGATCGTCAGAAACTCCTTCTGTAGTAAACAAATCTGCAATCTCGAGGACTTTTTCAACATGTTCATTAGCATCTTCATGTTCTGTTCCACAGAAAGCATTTTCTCTTAGCTCCTTGAGAAACTGACCCTTCAACTCAAACTTAGACTTTTCATCAAACTTTGGTCTAGCAACTCCTGAAGTGTAATCAGCACGGGTTTTGTTCATGTATTCCTCCATAGTAGTGTTTTCCGTCATTGTTTCTGTTTCTTCTTCCTCTTTCTCTTCAGAAAAATAATCAAGCTCGAATGAACTTGAAATTTCAAAGCTTTTTGTGTTGAAAAGCCTTTTAAGTGAATGTAGGGCTCGTTCAGGATTTTCGAAAGGTGTAATCAAGTTCTTAGTTGAACTCCTGGTCATGCACTTCCTGAAACTATCACAAAAGCATCAGTAGGGTATGTTCAAGAAAGTAGTATATCAGAAAATCAACAACGAAAACGGAATACGAAAAATAAAAGTTACTGATATCTGCAGACGATGCGCCGTATCCAAAAAGTTGGATACGCCGTATCTTATAATCGTTAAAATTCAATCAGACTTTTATTCAGAAAGCAGATACGCCGCTTATAATTTTAGAATGCGCCGTATCAGTTTAATTATCAAAAATCAACGTATCTAATTTTAGCAAATATAACCGATTTTTGATTTAGAAGATGCGCTGTATCGATAAAAATCGATGCGTCGTATCTGTTTAATAATTCAAAAAACTGTTTTTAATTAAAATAATAAATACGCCGTATCTACAAAAACAGATGCGTCGTATGGCGTTATTGTTTAGAAAAATTTCTTATTAAAAACAGAATACGCCGTATCTTGGGGAAAGATGCGTCGTATCGAATTTATTAAACGCATTGTATTTTATAAAAATTAAACGCAATACGCCGTATCTAAGAAAATAGATGCGCCGTATCGTTTGAATCAGCTCAGTACAACGATAGCAAAATACAAAAAAACAGAAAAAAATAAAAACAAAAATAAAAATAAACAAAAAGAAAAAAAAATTAAAGAAAATAAAAACACACAAAAACAGAAAATATGCAAATAATACAATGAATGCAATTTAACTAATATACAACGGGGTTAGCGGTTAGAATAAAAATTAAAAAGAAAAACCTAATTAAATTACTAATCAAATTAACAGATAATAACAATTCACTCCCCGGCAACGGCGCCAAAAACTTGATGCGTGCGTGTTTATTGCTCTAATTTATACCCACGGTATGTCGTTGTGGTTTTAGCAGTATTCAAGTTTTAAATTTATATTTAGCCGACTTATCATTAAAACACACACTTTAACGAGCAGTGTACCCGGTCAGTATGAATATAATGGTAAGTAGAGTGTCGATCACTAAGAGTGGAACGTATTATCTAGTTATTCTAATCAGTATTTTAATATCTTGAGTTAGCTATACAACCTAATCTAACACAGGGGTGTTCAGCCTGAGAGACTGGCACGGTTTGGTTATGATTAAATAATAAACTAAACTAATTAGCACAAATCAGCGATTAGCACACACGTACACATATAAATACTTGAGACAATAAGAAGACCTGTCCTGATAATTAAGTAGCTTGTCACTTGTTTTATTGCTAGTTTTATATGAAGTGTATAGTTCGATGCGACGCACCGAGAGTTAAACCTTTCTCGTTGGCTCTAATCTTATCGGCGAGTAAACCCTTAATGATTACTTATGTCTATCCCACTATCCTAAAATGATAGAATAAATAGGCGAGGAAGGGGCATGGCGACCCAAGCAATGATCAGCTAGACACAGAGGTTATCAATGCACTAATAAAAGTCACCAAAGACATCAACATATAAACTTTAATTAATGGGAAAGCAATTTTAAGGGGTGCCCATGGTTTTCCGTAGTCACATGGAATCGGCCCATCAATCCTAATGAATTAAAGTGTACTAATACAATAAAACAAAACTACTTAATGAATTGAATACATGCAGGACCTTCTTACAGCTCTTATATCTTCATTTAGGGCATGTCGTGTGCTGCTAATGCGTCTGACTTCGGCTATCTTTCTCTTTTCATACTAGGTATATTTTGCACATAAAATTCGTCTGACCTTGGGTTATTTATAGTTTCTGTCTGAGGGTTAGATGCGGTGCATAGGATAAGTAGATGCGGCGCATTGACTTAACTTCGCGTGGGGTCCAAGATTAATATATTCAGGAATACTCGTACACCGCCTTAAGATGCTGCGTGATGAAGCGAAAAGTGTACCGCTTTTAGGGGGTCATTTAAGCCCTAAATCGTATTTATTTGATCAAATATTTCCCTAAATCGTTCCTTTTGTCATTTTAGGTACTTTGGAGAAGAAATCTGGAAAAGGAAGCATTTTGGACGGTTTTGGAGCATAAAAGTGAAGAAAATGACAAAGTCTCAGAAATTGGCTGGAAAAGTACCTTTGACGGCGTCAAGTATTGCTCTTGACGGCGTCATGGCTTGGCAAAAGAGGTGGATATGAAAAATACACATGATAAGCCAGGGAGTTTTACAAAGGAAGTCTGACGGCGTCACCCTTTAAGGTGATCAAGGCCATCACGGTTTAACTTAAAGAGGGACGGCGTCAAGCCCATTTCTGACGGCGTCAACCTTTGATAAGCCAGAGCGGATTTTGGAGCACTAAAGAGAGACGGCGTCAAGAAGGCCATCCGGGAACCCTAGACACGGCGAGGTGACGGCGTCAAGATCTACAACGTGACACCGTCAGCCCTTAAACTCTATATACAGTTTTGCAATTTTTTGTCATTGGTGTGCAACTTTGTGAGGAGAAACCCTAAGACGAATTTCTGCCATTTTTAAGGGTTTTCATACCCTTGGATCTCCCATGTTTAATTGAAGATAAGTAATCACTTAATCAATCAATATGTCTATGTGTTGTTTGATTATATCTTGTTCTTGTCTTTTGATTAACATGCTAGGCTAGATTTATCTTGTGTTTGCTTAGATCTAATGAAACCTAACTTTTGATTATCGGTTATTAGTGTGTTATTAATTGTATTGGATGATTGTTTATCGATGTTAGGCTTAAGAAAACTGGCTAACTTCATATACGGTAACTTGCTTGAACGTCTTAAGAAACATGAACCAATGCGTACTAGGTTTATATGGTTGTATTTAATGCATGAGCGAATTCTAGTGATCCCATGTTAGGAGCTTCTTAGCCGGCTCGACATAGGAGTGAAGTAGGAGCTTGTAGAGTTGGGGAAGTACGTACGCCACCCCACGATTGGTATTAAGGAATACACCCGTCATCCATGCAATTAATACACACTAATCAACCGGTAAAAAGATAGTTAGGGAGTAAGGAAATCTAAGTAAACACATTTCTCTCCATATAAGTTTCACAACCTTTTCATTTTCAGTTATTTTATTTTATTTGCATTTGTAGTTATTTGGGTTAGTTGACTAGCAACTAATTCCGCCCACTCCTTCAAACCTGAGATTTTACTTGCTTTCATAAAATATAAAAATACAAAAATAATCTTCCTTCACCCTTAGACCTAATTAGAGTAGTTTTTCATACCTAACGAACACTATTCCCTGTGGAGAACGATCAATCCCCCGTACTTACCACTACACTATACTACATCGGTCAGGTACACTGCCTGGTGGGGTTGTAAGCCTCTTGAGATCCCTCGAGAGGTAAAACCTGTTGTAAGGTCGCAAAACCACGCATCAAGTTTTTGGCGCCGCTGCCGGGGAATAGTTATTGTTTAGGTTGAATTTTTATTTTATTAGGTCTACTCACTAGATTCCTTTCTAGTGAGATTTTTATTTTATTTTTCTTCGTTTCTTTGTTCGTAACCATTACCATCCGACATCATGGAAGGTGGTAATATCCTCGATCCCAACAACCCACCACCACAACAACACCCACCTCCTAGAGCCCGTACCTTAGGAGACTACTCCCGTCCTAGCCACCATGGCTATCGAAACACCATTGAGCTCACTCAAGGAGCCAATGTCACTCCCTTGCGATCCGACACCATCCGGTTGGTGCAAAGCGGATGCGCATTCCATGGACTTCGTTCCGAAGATCCTAATCAACATCTCAAGGACTTTCTCAAAATCGTTGATTCCATAGACCTTGATGTTGCCACTCGAGAGACGACCCGACTGCGTCTCTTTCAATTCTCTCTGCGGGACCAAGCTAGTCAATGGCTAGAGCGTCTACCCGCAAGATCCATCACCTCTTGGGATGATCTCACCACTCGTTTCCTTGCTCAGTTTTTCCCTCCAGGAAGAACTACCAAGCTAAGGAATGATATCTTGATGTTCCAACAACGTCAAGGCGAAACCCTCTACGAGGCATGGACTCGATTCAAGGACTTACTCCAAAAAGTCCCTCACCATGGCATAGAACTTTGGCTCCAAGTCCAAATCTTCTATGACCATATCAATCTCTCCACGAGGCAAACCATTGACCAATCGGCCGGTGGTAAGCTACATGATCTAAGTGCGGAACAATCATGGGCTCTCCTAGAAGATCTTGCTCTTTATGACAACGAGAGTTGGAGTGATCCCCGTGATTTGAATAAAACGGTCAAGGCAATATCTTTGCCTTCGAACAATTCAAGCACTTCCGACCGTAGGATCATAGAACTTGAAGACCAAGTCAAGTTTCTTATGAAATCCTACGAGGCGCCTAAACCTTCAAGCCAAGTGAACAAAATCACTTCTTCATGTGAATTATGTAGTGGTCCCCACGACACTCGTGATTGCATGGAACTCCCCGAACAAGCTTTTGCGGACTACGCATCCTCGCGTACCGACGGAGCGGGAGACAAGTGGTACACTTTCAAACCCGAGCCAAACCCCTACGGTGATTCATACAACCCCTCATGGAAAAATCACCCAAACCTTAGGTGGAAACAAAACCAAAACGCACAACAAACCAATTCGTCCAACCCACCTAATCGTTTTCAATCAAGCGGTTCATCTTCGAACCGTACTTTCAACAACAATCCTTCCAGCAATGGTAGTACCAATAACTTTGAAGGATTTATGTCCCAATTTATGGCATCTCAAGAAGCTCGTTTGGCCATGTTTGAAGCCGATTTCAAACAAAAACAAAGCGAGATGACCAATAAGATTGAAACTTTGTTGAAAGCCCTCAATGACCGAGAAATGGGAGCACTCCCTAGCAACACAGTCAAGAACCAAAAACTAAACGTCAACGCCATCTCGTCGGTTTCGTCTCCTAGTTCTTGTCCACAATATTATTCGGTCAATTCCATGAGCTCGTGTTTCAAACAAACCCAAGTCGTTTAAAAGGACCAAGAAGTTATGATATCCAAATTGGTCAACAATATAGTTGAAACACCTCCCACTCAAAACCTTGACAATGAATTCAAGGAGCTCCACCTTGAAAGTCCGGTTATTGATGTGTTGGATGAGAAGAAGCTCAAGTTAGGCGAAAAAGGGACCGCCTTTGTTCAAAACAAGCAACCTAAGAAGTTAGATGATCCGGGCTTATTTGTTCTACCTTGCAAGATCGGTAATTTGGAGGCTTATGACACATTAGCCGATCTTGGATCAAGCCTTAACCTACTTCCGTTACCTCTCTACACCTCTCTAAAACTAGGAAAACTTGAAGAAACCGAGGTGATAATAGGCTTAGCGGATGGGAGTGTTGCTTACCCGATTGGAGTAGTCAAAGACGTGTTAGTACACATTGGAAAACTAACAATTTTAGCCGATTTCCACGTCCTTGATATGGTTAGAGACCCTACATGCCCCTTGTTGATAGGTAGAGGATTTTTGGCGACTGCTAGTGCTATGATTGATTGTAAGGAATCTAAGATAGCGGTAGGAGAAGGTGATACTTGGTCAGTCTATGATGTGAAGAAACATGCCTATGATACTAGTGAGGAACCAACACCCCATTGGTTAGAGCTAAATAGGAGACCATCTAGATATGGACCTTGGATCGATAGAGACTTCATAGGACCCCAACGCCCATTTTACCTAGAAGAGGACTTTGTGAACCAAACACATACGGTAGAGCAACTCTTGGCTAGGGACACCGAATTGGATCCATTTGAAGACCCTCTAGTTTTTAGGAAGATGATTGAGTTCCTAGGAGTTTTGCCAATTAACCTAGGGATGAATAAGTGGACTTGTGAGGACGATGATCATAAGTGGGATTGGGACAAACCACCCAAAGATGGAGATGGGTCATGGCATATTAAGATGACATTGTATGACCCGGATGGAGAGAAGTTTGAAAAGATATATTAAACTAAGCGGACCAATAGGAAACTTCAATCCAAGCTTAACCCTAAAGACGTCCTCGATGACGAACTCACTTACATAGGGTAGAAGGACTTTGAGTCTAGCTACAAGACTCGTTAATAAAGAAAAGCGCTTCTTGGGAGGCAACCCAAGCTTTATTTTCTTTGTGTGTTTATTTGTTTGGTTGTTTGATTTTATTTGCTTCCGTATGTGTGTTTAATTTTTATTTTTATTGATTCATGTTCAAAACTAAATTGTGAAAATGCTTTATCTTGTTTATAACTTCGTCTTAACTACATATAAAGGTATTTTGCAAAAGATAAGTGTAAGTGAAATCCAAATCGGTTTATTAGAACAAATGAACATGAATCGTAATAGTAATAAATTAACATACATATTAGTATTTTCTTGAGTCAAATGCTTGTATCGAGTCATAATGATGTTTTGCAGGATTTCCAGGAAGTAAGGTATAGGTTTTTCCAGAAATTTTCCGGAAACTTAACATGAGAATTCTGTCAGATCATTTATGACGGCGTCAGGATTTACAACCTGACGGCGTCAGGTTTTAATTTTCTGAAATTTTTGAAAGTTTTGTTTTCATAAAAAGTTTTTATTAAATCTCTAACTTATAATCTCCAGGAATCTGCAAAATACTCATTCCACAAGCATTATATCCTTATATAGAATTTATCCCGCCGATGTTATGCAGGTTTTCGTGTTTGTTTTCTCAGGTTTAACAGGTTATTTTGGACAAGGAGATGTATGTGGAATCAAGCTTTTGGCGATGCATTAGTCTTGGAGCTTCTACATTCTCTTGGAAGAAGATCTAACCATGTTACCTCTTTATCCACCAAACGAATCAGGGGAGTATTTGATTTCATTCGTTTACCTTATTACTTTTACATCTTGATATTTGAACATTGGGGACAATGTTCATCTTAAGTGTAAGGGGGGGGGGGGGGTGGGGGGTAAAAATACGATACTTTAGAGAATACAATTGCACTTGATTTTTGTTTGTTTGATGGTAGATGTGTAATAAAACTGAGATAAATACCTGTTAAGGCAATTTTAGTGCCAAATTTAATTTTTTTTACAACATATAGGAGTGAAGCTTTGATCTTAATGAGCGTCTCATGGATAGGAGTTATATGACTAGCACAAAAACCGTACCACTAAAAAATTTTCCACCCCCAAATATGTGAGGTTCGCCCCTAGAATTGGTAGGAAAAGCATTTATGCTATGATGTGTGTACCGGTAGCACTTAGATTCTAGAACTTGCGTTAGGACCATTCCGAGGCCACAAGTGAGACTACATTCGTGTAGTTAGATTTACTACATGATAAGAGGCATTAGGATTAACCCATTGTTTTACACCTGTGTTTTTGTTATAATTACTTTGGCTACATTGGTCGAGTAATTCTCCCACACCCTTTGCGTTGTACTCATTTTAATACACGATACCCCTAGTACACCCCACAGAGCCTATCTTTTCGCTTCGAACTTTAAGCATTTTACTTAAAGGAAGAATTTGTTACACCCCACTTAAATGTACACCCAAATCGCCTTAGCCTACCTTGTATGCACTAATTTTTAGTGCATTATTGTTACAACATTTGTTTAAACCCAAGTTAATTATCTAATTGATTACATGGTTGCTAAGTCGAGTCATATCTTTGTACATATTGTTTTGGGACGATTGGGACTCATGGGTAAAGTACTAGTGTAATGGAGTAATGGGGAAGAACAACATTATTACCCCCATTTGTGCTAAATATTTTAAAAGTACTCCAAGTGTTTCGATTATCTTATATCGAGTCATTAGAATAGTTATTTGTAAAGTTATGTAAAAGTTCAAGTGTAAGGGGAATGCAACGCCCCTATGATGTATTATTTTGGATGGTAGGGCAAGAGTGTATGTGAAAAAAAAAAATACAAAAAAAAAAGAGAAAAAGAAAAGTAGAAAAAACATACGGACTACCATCCCGTTTCATTTTATGTTTAATTTACGTTTTTGTTATTTTGTTTTTAGCTTAAGTCGAGTCTAGTCTTGGCTTAGCAACGCCATATTTTACATGTAATTAATCAAGATCTTTAACTCGCCACCAGTAAAATATCCCTTATCCAACAAAACCGTGTTTATCATATCCCTACACCTCACGTTATAACCCATGTAAAAGCCCTCTTTGATAGTCTATCTTAGGTGCTTACGCCTAGTGGTGGAGGTTTTTGATCTTTTCCCAAGCCTATGGTAATCTATTTGCTATGACAGGTAGTGAGAGATATTATCCGTTTTCATTTATGAGATTTATTTTGATGACACCTGAGAGATGTGAGTATCTAAACACTACTTGTGAGGTGCTAGTTTGTAATCTCCGTGCTTATTATGATTAAAGTGGAATGACTATTTGTTGTAATTACTTTTATATTAGCGTTAAATGACCCCTAACTTGTATTTTGATTAGAATAAAAGCGCATTTCCTTGAGGACAAGCAAATCTCAAGTGTAAGGGTATTTGATGAAGCGAAAAGTGTACCGCTTTTAGGGGGTCATTTAAGCCCTAAATCGTATTTATTTGATCAAATATTGCCCTAAATCGTTCCTTTTGTCATTTTAGGTATTTGGAGAAGAAATCTAGAAAAGGAAGCATTTTGGACGGTTTTGGAGCATAAATGTGAAGAAAATGACAAAGTCTCAGAAATCGGCTGGAAAAGTACCTTTGACGGCGTCAAGTATTGCTCTTGACGGCGTCATGGCTTGGCAAAAGAGGTGGATATGAAAAATACACATGATAAGCCAGGGAGTTTTACAAAGGAAGTCTGACG
The DNA here is from genome assembly GCA_021014915.2 of Artemisia tridentata subsp. tridentata. Lineage (NCBI taxonomy): Eukaryota > Viridiplantae > Streptophyta > Magnoliopsida > Asterales > Asteraceae > Artemisia > Artemisia tridentata. Next base: position 247,969,518 of record CP139507.1, read on the forward strand.
GCGTCACCCTTTAAGGTGATCAAGGCCATCACGGTTTAACTTAAAGAGGGACGGCGTCAAGCCCATTTCTGACGGCGTCAACCTTTGATAAGCCAGAGTGGATTTTGGAGCACTAAAGAGAGACGGCGTCAAGATGGCCATCCGGGAACCCTAGACACGGTGAGGTGACGGCGTCAAGATCTACAACGTGACACCGTCAGCCCTTAAACTCTATATATAGTTTTGCAATTTTTTGTCATTGGTGTGCAACTTTGTGAGGAGAAACCCTAAGACGAATTTCTGCCATTTTTAAGGGTTTTCATACCCTTGGATCTCCCATGTTTAATTGAAGATAAGTAATCACTTAATCAATCAATATGTCTATGTGTTGTTTGATTATATCTTGTTCTTGTCTTTTGATTAACATGCTAGGCTAGATTTATCTTGTGTTTGCTTAGATCTAATGAAACCTAACTTTTGATTATCGGTTATTAGTGTGTTATTAATTGTATTGGATGATTGTTTATCGATGTTAGGCTTAAGAAAACTGGCTAACTTCCTATACGGTAACTTTCTTGAACGTCTTTAGAAACATGAACCAATGCGTACTAGGTTTATATGGTTGTATTTAATGCATAAGCGAATTCTAGTGATCCCATGTTAGGAGCTTCTTAGCCGGCTCGACATAGGAGTGAAGTAGGAGCTTGTAGAGTTGGGGAAGTACGTACGCCACCCCACGATTGGTATTAAGGAATACACCCGTCATCCACGCAATTAATACACACTAATCAACCGGTAAAAAGATAGTTAGGGAGTAAGGAAATCTAAGTAAACACATTTCTCTCCATATAAGTTTCACAACCTTTTCATTTTCAGTTATTTTATTTTATTTGCATTTGTAGTTATTTGGGTTAGTTGACTAGCAACTAATTCCGCCCACTCCTTCAAACCTGAGATTTTACTTGCTTTCATAAAATATAAAAATACAAAAATAATCTTCCTTCACCCTTAGACCTAATTAGAGTAGTTTTTCATACCTAACGAACACTATTCCCTGTGGAGAACGATCAATCCCCCGTACTTACCACTACACTATACTACATCGGTCAGGTACACTGCCTGGTGGGGTTGTAAGCCTCTTGAGATCCCTCGAGAGGTAAAACCTGTTGTAAGGTCGCAAAACCACGCATCAAGTTTTTGGCGCCGCTGCCGGGGAATAGTTATTGTTTAGGTTGAATTTTTATTTTATTAGGTCTACTCACTAGATTCCTTTCTAGTGAGATTTTTATTTTATTTTTCTTCGTTTCTTTGTTCGTAACCATTACCATCCGACATCATGGAAGGTGGTAATATCCTCGATCCCAACAACCCACCACCACAACAACACCCACCTCCTAGAGCCCGTACCTTAGGAGACTACTCCCGTCCTAGCCACCATGGCTATCGAAACACCATTGAGCTCACTCAAGGAGCCAATGTCACTCCCTTGCGATCCGACACCATCCGGTTGGTGCAAAGCGGATGCGCATTCCATGGACTTCGTTCCGAAGATCCTAATCAACATCTCAAGGACTTTCTCAAAATCGTTGATTCCATAGACCTTGATGTTGCCACTCGAGAGACGACCCGACTGCGTCTCTTTCAATTCTCTCTGCGGGACCAAGCTAGTCAATGGCTAGAGCGTCTACCCGCAAGATCCATCACCTCTTGGGATGATCTCACCACTCGTTTCCTTGCTCAGTTTTTCCCTCCAGGAAGAACTACCAAGCTAAGGAATGATATCTTGATGTTCCAACAACGTCAAGGCGAAACCCTCTACGAGGCATGGACTCGATTCAAGGACTTACTCCAAAAAGTCCCTCACCATGGCATAGAACTTTGGCTCCAAGTCCAAATCTTCTATGACCATATCAATCTCTCCACGAGGCAAACCATTGACCAATCGGCCGGTGGTAAGCTACATGATCTAAGTGCGGAACAATCATGGCTCTCCTAGAAGATCTTGCTCTTTATGACAACGAGAGTTGGAGTGATCCCCGTGATTTGAATAAAACGGTCAAGGCAATATCTTTGCCTTCGAACAATTCAAGCACTTCCGACCGTAGGATCATAGAACTTGAAGACCAAGTCAAGTTTCTTATGAAATCCTACGAGGCTCCTAAACCTTCAAGCCAAGTGAACAAAATCACTTCTTCATGTGAATTATGTAGTGGTCCCCACGACACTCGTGATTGCATGGAACTCCCCGAACAAGCTTTTGCGGACTACGCATCCTCGCGTACCGACGGAGCGGGAGACAAGTGGTACACTTTCAAACCCGAGCCAAACCCCTACGGTGATTCATACAACCCCTCATGGAAAAATCACCCAAACCTTAGGTGGAAACAAAACCAAAACGCACAACAAACCAATTCGTCCAACCCACCTAATCGTTTTCAATCAAGCGGTTCATCTTCGAACCGTACTTTCAACAACAATCCTTCCAGCAATGGTAGTACCAATAACTTTGAAGGATTTATGTCCCAATTTATGGCATCTCAAGAAGCTCGTTTGGCCATGTTTGAAGCCGATTTCAAACAAAAACAAAGCGAGATGACCAATAAGATTGAAACTTTGTTGAAAGCCCTCAATGACCGAGAAATGGGAGCACTCCCTAGCAACACAGTCAAGAACCAAAAACTAAACGTCAACGCCATCTCGTCGGTTTCGTCTCCTAGTTCTTGTCCACAATATTATTCGGTCAATTCCATGAGCTCGTGTTTCAAACAAACCCAAGTCGTTTAAAAGGACCAAGAAGTTATGATATCCAAATTGGTCAACAATATAGTTGAAACACCTCCCACTCAAAACCTTGACAATGAATTCAAGGAGCTCCACCTTGAAAGTCCGGTTATTGATGTGTTGGATGAGAAGAAGCTCAAGTTAGGCGAAAAAGGGACCGCCTTTGTTCAAAACAAGCAACCTAAGAAGTTAGATGATCCGGGCTTATTTGTTCTACCTTGCAAGATCGGTAATTTGGAGGCTTATGACACATTAGCCGATCTTGGATCAAGCCTTAACCTACTTCCGTTACCTCTCTACACCTCTCTAAAACTAGGAAAACTTGAAGAAACCGAGGTGATAATAGGCTTAGCGGATGGGAGTGTTGCTTACCCGATTGGAGTAGTCAAAGACGTGTTAGTACACATTGGAAAACTAACAATTTTAGCCGATTTCCACGTCCTTGATATGGTTAGAGACCCTACATGCCCCTTGTTGATAGGTAGAGGATTTTTGGCGACTGCTAGTGCTATGATTGATTGTAAGGAATCTAAGATAGCGGTAGGAGAAGGTGATACTTGGTCAGTCTATGATGTGAAGAAACATGCCTATGATACTAGTGAGGAACCAACACCCCATTGGTTAGAGCTAAATAGGAGACCATCTAGATATGGACCTTGGATCGATAGAGACTTCATAGGACCCCAACGCCCATTTTACCTAGAAGAGGACTTTGTGAACCAAACACATACGGTAGAGCAACTCTTGGCTAGGGACACCGAATTGGATCCATTTGAAGACCCTCTAGTTTTTAGGAAGATGATTGAGTTCCTAGGAGTTTTGCCAATTAACCTAGGGATGAATAAGTGGACTTGTGAGGACGATGATCATAAGTGGGATTGGGACAAACCACCCAAAGATGGAGATGGGTCATGGCATATTAAGATGACATTGTATGACCCGGATGGAGAGAAGTTTGAAAAGATATATTAAACTAAGCGGACCAATAGGAAACTTCAATCCAAGCTTAACCCTAAAGACGTCCTCGATGACGAACTCACTTACATAGGGTAGAAGGACTTTGAGTCTAGCTACAAGACTCGTTAATAAAGAAAAGCGCTTCTTGGGAGGCAACCCAAGCTTTATTTTCTTTGTGTGTTTATTTGTTTGGTTGTTTGATTTTATTTGCTTCCGTATGTGTGTTTAATTTTTATTTTTATTGATTCATGTTCAAAACTAAATTGTGAAAATGCTTTATCTTGTTTATAACTTCGTCTTAACTACATATAAAGGTATTTTGCAAAAGATAAGTGTAAGTGAAATCCAAATCGGTTTATTAGAACAAATGAACATGAATCGTAATAGTAATAAATTAACATACATATTAGTATTTTCTTGAGTCAAATGCTTGTATCGAGTCATAATGATGTTTTGCAGGATTTCCAGGAAGTAAGGTATAGGTTTTTCCAGAAATTTTCCGGAAACTTAACATGAGAATTCTGTCAGATCATTTATGACGGCGTCAGGATTTACAACCTGACGGCGTCAGGTTTTAATTTTCTGAAATTTTTGAAAGTTTTGTTTTCATAAAAAGTTTTTATTAAATCTCTAACTTATAATCTCCAGGAATCTGCAAAATACTCATTCCACAAGCATTATATCCTTATATAGAATTTATCCCGCCGATGTTATGCAGGTTTTCGTGTTTGTTTTCTCAGGTTTAACAGGTTATTTTGGACAAGGAGATGTATGTGGAATCAAGCTTTTGGCGATGCATTAGTCTTGGAGCTTCTACATTCTCTTGGAAGAAGATCTAACCATGTTACCTCTTTATCCACCAAACGAATCAGGGGAGTATTTGATTTCATTCGTTTACCTTATTACTTTTACATCTTGATATTTGAACATTGGGGACAATGTTCATCTTAAGTGTAAGGGGGGGGGGGGGGTGGGGGGTAAAAATACGATACTTTAGAGAATACAATTGCACTTGATTTTTGTTTGTTTGATGGTAGATGTGTAATAAAACTGAGATAAATACCTGTTAAGGCAATTTTAGTGCCAAATTTAATTTTTTTTACAACATATAGGAGTGAAGCTTTGATCTTAATGAGCGTCTCATGGATAGGAGTTATATGACTAGCACAAAAACCGTACCACTAAAAAATTTTCCACCCCCAAATATGTGAGGTTCGCCCCTAGAATTGGTAGGAAAAGCATTTATGCTATGATGTGTGTACCGGTAGCACTTAGATTCTAGAACTTGCGTTAGGACCATTCCGAGGCCACAAGTGAGACTACATTCGTGTAGTTAGATTTACTACATGATAAGAGGCATTAGGATTAACCCATTGTTTTACACCTGTGTTTTTGTTATAATTACTTTGGCTACATTGGTCGAGTAATTCTCCCACACCCTTTGCGTTGTACTCATTTTTAATACACGATACCCCTAGTACACCCCACAGAGCCTATCTTTTCGCTTCGAACTTTAAGCATTTTACTTAAAGGAAGAATTTGTTACACCCCACTTAAATGTACACCCAAATCGCCTTAGCCTACCTTGTATGCACTAATTTTTAGTGCATTATTGTTACAACATTTGTTTAAACCCAAGTTAATTATCTAATTGATTACATGGTTGCTAAGTCGAGTCATATCTTTGTACATATTGTTTTGGGACGATTGGGACTCATGGGTAAAGTACTAGTGTAATGGAGTAATGGGGAAGAACAACATTATTACCCCCATTTGTGCTAAATATTTTAAAAGTACTCCAAGTGTTTCGATTATCTTAATTCGAGTCATTAGAATAGTTATTTGTAAAGTTATGTAAAAGTTCAAGTGTAAGGGGAATGCAACGCCCCTATGATGTATTATTTTGGATGGTAGGGCAAGAGTGTATGTGAAAAAAAAAATACAAAAAAAAAAGAGAAAAAGAAAAGTAGAAAAAACATACGGACTACCATCCCGTTTCATTTTATGTTTAATTTATGTTTTTGTTATTTTGTTTTTAGCTTAAGTCGAGTCTAGTCTTGGCTTAGCAACGCCATATTTTACATGTAATTAATCAAGATCTTTAACTCGCCACCAGTAAAATATCCCTTATCCAACAAAACCGTGTTTATCATATCCCTACACCTCACGTTATAACCCATGTAAAAGCCCTCTTTGATAGTCTATCTTAGGTGCTTACGCCTAGTGGTGGAGGTTTTTGATCTTTTCCCAAGCCTATGGTAATCTATTTGCTATGACAGGTAGTGAGAGATATTATCCGTTTTCATTTATGAGATTTATTTTGATGACACCTGAGAGATGTGAGTATCTAAACACTACTTGTGAGGTGCTAGTTTGTAATCTCCGTGCTTATTATGATTAAAGTGGAATGACTATTTGTTGTAATTACTTTTATATTAGCGTTAAATGACCCCTAACTTGTATTTTGATTAGAATAAAAGCGCATTTCCTTGAGGACAAGCAAATCTCAAGTGTAAGGGTATTTGATGAAGCGAAAAGTGTACCGCTTTTAGGGGGTCATTTAAGCCCTAAATCGTATTTATTTGATCAAATATTGCCCTAAATCGTTCCTTTTGTCATTTTAGGTATTTGGAGAAGAAATCTAGAAAAGGAAGCATTTTGGACGGTTTTGGAGCATAAATGTGAAGAAAATGACAAAGTCTCAGAAATCGGCTGGAAAAGTACCTTTGACGGCGTCAAGTATTGCTCTTGACGGCGTCATGGCTTGGCAAAAGAGGTGGATATGAAAAATACACATGATAAGCCAGGGAGTTTTACAAAGGAAGTCTGACGGCGTCACCCTTTAAGGTGATCAAGGCCATCACGGTTTAACTTAAAGAGGGACGGCGTCAAGCCCATTTCTGACGGCGTCAACCTTTGATAAGCCAGAGTGGATTTTGGAGCACTAAAGAGAGACGGCGTCAAGAAGGCCATCCGGGAACCCTAGACACGGTGAGGTGACGGCGTCAAGATCTACAACGTGACACCGTCAGCCCTTAAACTCTATATATAGTTTTGCAATTTTTTGTCATTGGTGTGCAACTTTGTGAGGAGAAACCCTAAGACGAATTTCTGCCATTTTTAAGGGTTTTCATACCCTTGGATCTCCCATGTTTAATTGAAGATAAGTAATCACTTAATCAATCAATATGTCTATGTGTTGTTTGATTATATCTTGTTCTTGTCTTTTGATTAACATGCTAGGCTAGATTTATCTTGTGTTTGCTTAGATCTAATGAAACCTAACTTTTGATTATCGGTTATTAGTGTGTTATTAATTGTATTGGATGATTGTTTATCGATGTTAGGCTTAAGAAAACTGGCTAACTTCCTATACGGTAACTTTCTTGAACGTCTTTAGAAACATGAACCAATGCGTACTAGGTTTATATGGTTGTATTTAATGCATAAGCGAATTCTAGTGATCCCATGTTAGGAGCTTCTTAGCCGGCTCGACATAGGAGTGAAGTAGGAGCTTGTAGAGTTGGGGAAGTACGTACGCCACCCCACGATTGGTATTAAGGAATACACCCGTCATCCACGCAATTAATACACACTAATCAACCGGTAAAAGATAGTTAGGGAGTAAGGAAATCTAAGTAAACACATTTCTCTCCATATAAGTTTCACAACCTTTTCATTTTCAGTTATTTTATTTTATTTGCATTTGTAGTTATTTGGGTTAGTTGACTAGCAACTAATTCCGCCCACTCCTTCAAACCCGAGATTTTACTTGCTTTCATAAAATATAAAAATACAAAAATAATCTTCCTTCACCCTTAGACCTAATTAGAGTAGTTTTTCATACCTAACGAACACTATTCCCTGTGGAGAACGATCAATCCCCCGTACTTACCACTACACTATACTACATCGGTCAGGTACACTGCCTGGTGGGGTTGTAAGCCTCTTGAGATCCCTCGAGAGGTAAAACCTGTTGTAAGGTCGCAAAACCACGCATCACGGCGTAACTCCATTTCTCTAAGTAATGCGCCGTATGTACGAAGTAGGATGCGGCGTATCTGGAGCAGAATGATCTTGATCTTGTACATTTCAGTAGACTCTTAATATCTTGCTTGTTTTGCTTCATAATTAGTCCAAAATCGCCAAGTTTCACATAATACTTGTTTTTACCTGAGAATTACAAAAGTAAACATTAACGTATCAATTCTCACAGATAATATAATAAAACAAGTCAAATAAATAGGATAAATGATGGTAATAAAATGTACTTATTTGAGTTCATCAACGGCGTATCCATAACCATGGATACGGTGTATCGCTTGACCTGTCAGTTTTTATTTTTAGTTTTTATTTCATATTCTAACCAACGATTATTTAGAGAAGCACTTGCTGTGATTTTTATGCATATTAATACAGGAAAAGTACTTAGAGCATGAATGAAGTGGTGGTATGCATATATTTTGTATTTTCTGTGTGTTGTAGCCATGCAGGCATATCGACACCCTTACACACACAAAAATAAAAAGTTGCTCACATACGTATCATGGAGGATCATACCGAGCAAATCTCAGGGGAGTTATCGTTCAAATTCTTTATATTTCCCATATTTCATGTTAAATTTATACAACGTGAGCGTTCTGTACCTCAAGTGGGTGGAGGAGAATTAGAACACTATTTGTCCTTATTTGTCAAAAATATGCCTAATTTATGCTTACATTTAAAAAAATTTAGCATGTTTTTGTAAGATCAACAGTTGCATAACCCGCACACATAACCCTTATATTCATATTGTGAGAATTGAGCCTATTCCGTTTCCCTAATTTTACCAAAATTTCACAAAAACGTGAGTGTGCTGATAACTTGTAATTAACTTTAGAACTTGGCTTGGCATACTATTCGAGACCACCATAATGAGTATTATTGATATAATTGGAGTGACTTGTCTAGATTAGTAAATTTCTAGGATTAAACCAAAAAGCCTATATATGTTATGTGATATTAACTAACTACATTGGTTAGTTCACCCCCGTATAAACCCTTTTGTTACTCTCTTCATTAGAGAAAGATAAACGTAGAAAAACCTTCAGAGCGATTCCTTTCATTTCTAATACCAGTACAAATATGTTTCGTTACACCCTTACACCTTAGCCTACCCTATAGATTAAAGTCCGTGGTTGGTTGCTAGTTGCTTTTGGTATAAAGTGTGTATTTCCTGTCTTCATGTCCGTATTTCTTATCTTTGGTTAGGTCGGGAAATGCACAATGCAATGGGAATGTGAAACTAGTTATTTTTGTTTTTCGTGTGTTTCCTAGCTTCACTATTATTTTTGTTCTAAACTTTTGAGCATTATGGAATTATTATCCAGATTTATTATGATCATGAAGTGGTGAAATTTTACACCATTAGTTTTGATTAGTTAAAAAAATTCGAAAAAATACAAAAATACGAAAAAATGTAAGAGAGAAGAAAACCCAAGGATTGTTTGATAACCGGTTCATCTAAACTTAACCGATTTCTAATATGAGCTAATCGATTATTCATTTGTACGTGTTATAAACCAACGATGTGGAGTATTATTGTATATTATGTCGGGATTAAAAGCCATCTTGTTGTTACTGTTGCTCATGTTTGATTACTGCTGCTCTTATGGATTTAATGCTGCTCTTGAACTTCAATGAAAATGTGCTAAGTGTTTACAACTGCTGGTGTAAGAGTTAAGACTGCTAGTACAAGTTACAACTGCTCAAGAACTTCATGGAATATACGCTAAGTAGTTACTGCTGCTCAGACAAAGTTAAGACTGCTCAGTCAAAGTTACTACTGCTAGTGTAAATGTTACAACTATTATCATAAGTTAGTACTGTTAGAGGTTTTAGTTACTACTGCTTATCAAATATATATTAGATAAGTATAGAAAAGATTTGATATACTTAAGAAAGTATTGTAAGCCGTATAGGACTCCTTGGTGTATAAAAGGAGGTTCTAGGGAATAGAGTTATACACACCAATACACACGAATTACATAGAATACACAGTCGTATAATTCTTATAGCTTCAAGGTTTTGTAACCCTAATACTGTTAGAGTATTCGTATTATTCTTAATAATATTGAGGCTTGATTATTTGTTATTCATTGTTCACTATTCCATTAAAATTCTTCTTAATATTAAAGGTTAGATTCCGCATAATCTTTAATACATTCAAACACAGTTTCTACCATAGTTGTGTTAGATTTATCTAATATAACTAAACCTTAAACACGCTTAAGGAATTTGATCTAAGTTAAACTAGGATTCAACAAGTGGTATTAGAGCTTATTGAGAAGTTGCGGTCAAGAAGAATCTGTCTGTATACACAAGATCTTGCTAGAAGATATGAATCAAGAGTCTACACACATGGTGGCTGAATCTAAAGTTCCTATGCTCAAACCTGGTAAGTTTGAGATATGGAGGATGAGGATTGAACAATATATCCAGATGATAGACTATTCACTATGGGAAGTCATTGAAAATGGTAACACTTTGCCAAAAACAAAAGAAGTGAAAAGTGTTGTGACTGAGTTGCCTATCTCAACTGTAAAAGATAAGGCTCAGAGAAGACTAGATGTGAAAGCTAGAAGTACTTTAATGATGGGCATTCCCAATGAACATCAGTTAAAGTTTAACTCTATAAAAGATGCTAAGTTACTGCTGGAAGCTGTAGAAAAGAGATTTGGTGGGAATGATGCTACAAGGAAGACTAAGAAGAATCTCTTAAAACATCAATATGAAAACTTCTCTGTTCCAAGCTCTGAGATGCTTGATCAGACTTTGGACAGGCTTCAAAAGCTTGTGAGTCAGTTGGAGCTTTTGGGTGAAAACATTTCACAAGAAGATGTTAATCAAAAGTTATTCAGAAGTTTGTCACATGAATGGAACACACATGTTGTTGTGTGGAGGAATAAAGCTGATTTGGATACTATGAGCATGGATGATCTATATAACAATCTCAAGGTGTATGAACCAGAAGTTAAAGGGATGTCTAGCTCAAGTTCAAGCACACAGAACATGGCTCTTGTGTCCTCTTCAAATAACAACACTAGCAGCACTGATGGAGAAGTTAATACTGCTCACGGAGTTCTTACTGCTAGCACTCAAGTTAATGGTGCTAACTCTACTAATATTGATAACTTCAGTGATGCTGTTATTTGTGCATTCTTTGCTAGTCAACCAAATAGTCCTCAACTCGTACATGAGGATTTGCAACAAATTTATCCAGATGATATTGAAGAGATTGATTTGAGATGGCAAATGGCCATGTTGACTATGAGGGCCAGAAGGTTCTTGAAGAATACAAGAAGGAAGCTAATTGTCAATGGCAATGAGAACATTGGTTTTGATAAGTCTAAAGTGGAGTGTTACAACTGCCACAAGAGGGGATATTTTGCTAGGGAGTGCAGAGCTCCAAGAAATCAAGACTACAAGAACAAGGAAAGCTCAAAAAGGAGTGTACCTGTGGAAACATCTACTTCCATAGCTTTGTTGTCATGTGATGGTCTTGGTGGTTATGACTGGAGTGATCAGGTAGAGGAAGGACCTAATTATGCACTCATGGCTTACTCATCTTCAAATTCTAACTCAGAGGTATCTAAATCTCAAAATGATAAACTATTAAAAGATTTAAAGAAATCTGAGTTAATGGTTCTAGGTTATAAGACAGGTTTAGAGTCAGTGGAAGAAAAACTTGAATTTTATAAAGCAAATGAGTCTCTTTATGGAGAAAAGATTAAGGGCTTAGAATTTGAAATTCATTGTGGAGAAATAGCTATTAGAGAGCTTAGGAAGAAGCTTGAAATAGTTCAAAAAGAAAAAGATGGCATTTAACTCAATAAAGATAAACTTGAATATGCATCTAAAAGTGTAAACAAGCTCATAGAGTGTCGGATTATTGACAAATGAAAGAAACGTGGTGTAGGCTATAATGAAGTTGCACCTCCCATCATAGGAAAATTTATGCCTTGAACACCTGACTTGTCTTTTACTAGTTTAGATGAGTTTGTTAATGAGACTGTAGTTGAGAAAAGTAAAGCTAAGTCTAGTAAGGAAGAGCCTAAGGTAGATAGGGAGAATGATGATGCCCCAATTATTGAAGATTGAGTGTCAGATGATGAGGAAAAGGATGTGTCTAAACCTAAAATTGAAAAGAAAACAGTTAGGCCTAGGATTGCTAAGATAGAGTTTTTCAAATCTAATCTACAAGCTAAAACTCGGAAAACTATTAAACATGTTGAGCAACCTAGGCAAAACACTCACCGTCCAAGAGGCAATCAAAGAAACTGGAACAATATGATGTCTCAAAAACTAGGAAGTAATTTTGTGATGTTTAGTAAGGCATGTTATGTGTGTGGAAGTTTTGATCATTTGCAGGTTGATTGCAATTACCATAAAAAATAGTTTCAAAATCAAAGGATGGTAAAACCTGTTTGGAACAATGCTCAAAGGGTGAGTCATAAAAACTTTGCTAAAAAGACTCACCCCTATGCTAAAAAGAACATGGTTCCAAGAGAAGTACTAATGAAGTCTGACTTAGTATCAATTATTACTGCTAGACAAAATATTTCAAAACTAGCAGTATTGGTTAATACTGCTAGACAAGTTAATACTGCTCACTCAAAATCAACAGTGAATGCTGCTAAATCAATGTCATATCTTTCTAAAGCAGCACATTCAACTGTTAAGAGGCCCATTCAAAAGAACACAGTATTTAATACTGCTAGGCTAAAAGCAGTAGTTAATACTGCTAGGCCAAAAGCAACATTTAATGTTGTTAAGGGAAATAATGTTAATACTGTTAAGGCCTTAGCTTGTTGGGTTTGGAAACCAAAGATTAAAGTTTTAGACCATGTTTCTAAACACAACAGTTCATCACTCACCCTGAAAAAGTTTGATTATATTGATGCACAAGGAAGATCCAAGTCAGTGATGGCTGGGGTCCACAAAAGAAACTGATTTTCTTACCTGATGTGCAGGGCAATCCACAAATGGGTTTACAGGATCAAGGAGTAATTGATAGTGGATGCTCAAGGCACATGACAGGGAACATGTCCTATCTTACAGAATATGAAGAGATTGATGGAGGATATGTTGCTTTTGGAGGGAACCCCAAAGGATGGAAAATCACAGGAAAAGGTAGCAGTAAAACTGGTAATTCGGATTTTGAAAATGTGTATTGTAGGATCGAGTGCTTCTAGCTTGATTGAGGTTGGTTAAACTAGAATCTCTAGGTGTAAGACTTGTATTTATGCGGAAACTAAACAACAAGAATGTAAAGAAGAAAATATCTAAGAAGACAATGATCCTCTATGGATCGGTTATGAACTAAGAATGATGTTTATTAAATATCGTGAATCGATACAAAACTCATAGACGGGTGTTTCATTTATACTAACAATAAACCCTAACCCTAACCCGTCATACAAGAAAACGTATGAAGAGATAAACATGATCTCTTCTAAAAATAAATCTAGCAAACATTCTAAACTTACGGGATAACAATTACTAAAACCCGCAGTAATGACTACTATCAGCAGAAATAAAAATAAACTATCGGCAGGAACCAACTGCAGCAGCAACAGATAACTATCAGTAGGAACCAACTTCACTATCAGTAGCAATGAGAAAACTTTATTTCTCAGAGATCCTAACAATCCTCCCATAATCTTGAAGTTGACTAGGTTAACTTGGAATATTCCACTTGAGAGAGCTTGAACTTCTCAGGCATAAGGATTGCCATAGAGCAGCATAGATTGTAAGTAACCAGCAACAACAAACTGTAACTTCTAGCAGCAATGTCTATAGTTCAGCAGCAATAGGAAATCATCTTCAAAACATTTAAGCTGGTCACCATGGCATTCACGTGAGCTTGACTGCTACAATGACAATATGTACATCAAATCACTTTAAGTTTCAAACTATTCTCATCACTTCCAGGTGTATTAATGCCTGTGAGAGGTGAATCATTAAAAATTAATGGATTTGATGTCTCTTTACCAATAGCCATCATTACTGGAGTAGCCAATGTTTAGGTGTGTTAGACCATGGTACATTGATAACCATCTGATTTTAAGTAAATCAGCAACTGTAAACGGATTTGACTTGTCTTTACCGGTAGCCGTTTGCTCAGGACTAGCCAATTCTTGGGTTACAGCAAACCATGGTGAATTGAATACCAAATATGGATACCAATTGTCTTTACCACAAACCATACTTTTGTGGACTAGCCAATTCTTTGGATCCCTTAAAGGGTTACATCCATGGTGAATTGAGAACCATTTCAACTCTCAGGAATTAACCATGGGTGAGTTGAAGTACCCTATAGCTTTGAGCAAGCTATTACAGCTATCAACAGATTTGACAATCACACCAGAGCTGTACCCTCATGGTGAGTCAACTCTTTCTTGTCTGTGAGACATGGTGAGTTGAATACCATTTGCTGTGTAGGTGTAAACACCAACACTGATCTTATTAGCAAACAAAATATACAATTTATTTTTTTTATTTTTTTTAAACTAAGAAAAGAGAAAACAAAGAAAATAACAAATTATACAACAGAAAACCTCAAACAAAAATACCATAATCAAGCAGATGATCTTTTGGCTGTAGATAGCTGATTTCTAATGAACCTGACCAATTGTTCAGCAGTTGTCAAGTCATTTCCAATTACATACTTCCCAACTTGCAGCTTACACTTAAGCATCCTCTCCATAAGTTCTATGGATAAAGGATAGGGAACATCCACAAACATGGAGAGCACCTTCCCAGTAACAGTCTCCAAAACATGAACCTGAGAAGTAGAATACAATCACCAACTGTGTACTCTCCAAGTGTGTTGATCAGCCCACATAGAATGAGCATTGCCCCCATCCAGAGAATCCATTAATACTTTCAAATCCCCCCAAAGAATAAGACCAATCCTTGTAGCTTGATGAGTTTCATGGTGCTTAGTTACCATACCATAGAGATGTATCAAATCTTGTTTGTCCACCTTAGTCAAAATCTCCCTAAGGAATGTGAAATGTTTTGTTTTCCCATCAAGGGTGTACAAGGCATGGATTTCTCCTTGAGGTATAGGAAGAACCTCCCAACCAGCAATATGTAACCAAGGGTGAGGAGAATCACCTTCAGAATTACTTTCAGAATCAAATTGAATCAAGTCCTGATCACTCATATCGGCAAGAGTCTTGGATGAAGACTTCATAGCATGACTCTTCTTTCTGGTCCTTGGAGTTGTAGAGGAGAGGTGAACTATTGAAGGTGTCACATCAGGAATATGAACCTCTTGTGGTGCACCAGATGCATCAACAGAAGGATTTGGAGAAATAGATGTGGTATCCTGAGAACCATCAGTAGGAATAAAGGAAGATGGACCAGTTAATGTCTCTCCAGACTTCAGTTTCTTTGTAACATCAGACTCTAAAGATGCAGACTCTCTTTTCTTGCTTTGTTGAATGTCTGTTCTGACTTGAGTATTCATCCTTACATAAGTATCAAAGAACAGCTTTTGAATTGCAGCATCAGTCCAACCCTTGAAGTCACTGAGCTTGTAATTAGCTTGATTCTTCAAATATTGCTTCATGAAATTGACATTATCTTTGCTTGTAGGCATCTTATAACCTGACTTTTGCCTTTCTCTAATCTTATGCATCAAGTCATTCCAAGTAGATGCTCTATGAGTCTTTAAGATAAATGCCTTGAGCTTATCTGACTTTTCTTCCACACCCAATTCTGAATCTTGAAGAATCATAAACCCATGAGCTCTAATAATCATGTCAGAAGCCAATAAATATTGAATTTGCTCATTGAACTCGTCTGAACTAAGATCTTCTGATCTTGTGCTATTCATAAAGTCAGCTATGTTGCTTTCATCAGCAGACATTTGCTTTGCAAACTCCTCATCGTGAGCAACCTGAGCCTGTCTAGCTTGTTCAGTAGCGAGTTCCTGTTCATGAATCTGTCTAGCTATCTCAGCATCATGTTGTGTTGCAGCAGGGGGAATGGTGTCATAACCAGCAGCAATGGATGAACTACCAGCAGTATTACCAGAAACCTTAGAATCAGTAGAAACACTACCATCCCCAGCAGGAACATCAGAGGCAACACTAGAGACACCAGCATCAATGGTAGATTGAAACTTCTCAAAAGCTGACACTCTTGAGGGCTGCTTGGTCCTTGTTCTTGTGAAAGCCTGAGGTTTAGTAGTTGTAGTGGGCTCAGAAGAGGTAGGTACTTCAGTGTTTGCACTATCAAGAGAAACAGAAGCCAACACATTTAGCCCATCAAATGACATATCAGCCTGATCATCCTCAGACTCAGAAAGCACAACCCTTCTTTTCTTCTGTAGATGTTGAGCTTCTAAAGAGCTAATTCTTTCATTGAGCTTTTGGATAGTCCCACTAAAAGTTTCTTTTGTAACCTTGAGCTCCTTTTCCAAAGACTCCACCTTCTCACTAAAACTCCTTTTGGTCTCTTTAAGCTCTGACTCCAATGCTTCAATTTTCTGCATATACCTGTCAAGTAACTGGGACATAGAAGTGAGATCAGCAGCATCCTCAGCTCCTCTAGCAGGAATGCCTGAGGTGTTAGGAGCTTCATTGGATCTAGGTGGAAATACATGAAATTCTCCCCCTGTCTGGGTGTCATCACTAAAAGGCTGCCTAGTAGGACTAAGAGTTGAAAGCCTTGAAGAAGAAGGTATATCCATAGAAGGTGTTGGGTGGTCATCAGTTGAGATTTGAACAATGGGCTCATCAGGGACAACAGTTTGAGGTGTAGAAGGTCGAGGAGATGGTGGCAATGGGGCATCAGCAGCAACCGATGCATTTGCATCAGCAGCAACTGAAGTCCCTTCACTAGCAGCATTGGATGCACTGGCATCAGCTGCATTGGGAGCTGGTGGAATATTTTCAGGACCAGCAGGATCTCGATTTCCAGCAGGATTGGCATTGGGCAACATTGCAGGTAACAATGGCAAAAGTGGGCCTGCAAAGTTCATCTTCATTGTGGCAAACATTTTAGCAGTCAACCTAGCCACAATCTTATGGGTTGGGTCAATGGTCTGTACACATAAAATGATTTGAAGAAACATAGGGTACATAAGAAATTTGGTTTTCTCAGCAGTGACATTGGCAACCATCCCATCAAAAATGTATTTTGCCCAATTGTATACCCTTCCCTGTGACAAACAAATAAGGCCAGATGCCATAAGACTAGAACATTGGTCCCAACCACCTGTCTTAATGCTAATGCACTGAAGAAAAGTGTGAACAAGAAATCTCCATTGAGGAGAGAGCTTACTTTTATAAAATGTAAAGTTACCGGAGACAGGGTATCCAATGGCTGCCATCCCATCCAGGATTTCTTGCTTAGGAAGATCATACACTCCATTTTCAGCAGGAAGCTGAAGTTGCGTACGGACCAATCCTTCAGTGACAATGTGTTCACTACCATCAATGGTAGCTACAATTTCCCGCTCTCTTCCCACAATATTTCGTACTTCAGCAGTTCCCCAAAATTGCTTAATGAGAGAGTCGTATACAGTAGCTGGACAATGAGTAAGGGCATATTGAATAGAGGACCCACGCAGAAAAGCCAGCACTTCTTCATAACCTTCACTTCTATCAGAGGACTCTAAATGTGCAACCTTCTTGTGATCATCTTTGTATCGAAGTGTTGTCATTGTATTTGATGAGTGAAATAGGGTTTGAAAAGATGAAAAATGAGCTAGGGTTTGAGAGGATATTGATAATTTGAGATGTGAGAAGAACAATTTTAGGTCAGTTATGATGTTGCTATATGGTTGCCAAATTTAGTGATTTAAATTGTAGGAATTTTAGCGCACATATATTTGACCGATTTGACTTAACTAACTTTCCCAAATTCAATGAAATCAGCAGGAACCATTAGTCAATCAGCAGAAACACTCGGTTAATCAGCAGCAATGGAGTGGTTTGACCAAAGTCAACATTCCAAATCCAGACATTAAAAAATAAATCACCCAAATTAACTCCCAACACCAACCAACAATTAATTCCCGCTAATTATATTCTCACTATAAAAGGTTTTTATCCTCAAATCGAATTACTTTATCAACAAACCCTAACCAAAATCGTCATAACAAAAAAAATCATGAGTTCTTCAAAAGCACCCATCATTGAAATATCATCAGACTCCTCCTCCTCCTCCGAATCATCATCAAGGTGGGGAAAATATTTTCCCCCACCAACATCATCTTCACAAACCAAGGGCAAAGCTAAGGTCGAAGAAGATTTATCTGACCCTCTTTCATCTACTCCCTCTTCTTTTGAATACTCCAGCTCTGATGATGAAGGATCATCATGGCCAAAGTCCTTGACTTATTATCAAGGAGAATGGGAAACATATCCTCCCAATTTTCCCATCTCTGATAAGCTAAGGGAAGAGATGAAGAAGACTGTGGCTATGCTTAGTGAAGAGATGGAGAAGACTGTCGCTGCCTTCTACGAAAAACCAGTACCTAAAAGAAATCAGCCAACCCCAATGCCAAGCCAGCCAACTCCTGGGCCAAGCCAGCCAACTCCTCAGTCAAGCCAACCAACTGCTAGGTTACGCCCTAGATCACGTCAGACACACTCTATCCCAAGTCATTCAACTCCAAAGAGAGATCATCCACTCCCTGAACCAAGACAGCCAATCCCAGTGGTGTTGGCACTTCCAGCCCCAAATGTGTATGAAGGAATTAGTCATCAGAGGGGTAGAAGGTTCATGCCCGATATGGCTGGGAAAGGAAAGGGAAAGATGGAGTAGGTGGCAGGGTTTGGAGGAGTGGTGGTGAAGGATGTGAGACTGAGTAGGTTGATAGGTTGTTTAAAGGATCTTGATGTGTAGCTTTTGTGTTTTGTATCTGAATGAATCATCTTTATGATTATGAATGGAAGTGACTCTCTTTTAGTATTATTCCAAGCATTATGAATTTGAGAACTGCAAAACAAAGTTAGCTAACAAAACACACTAAAACCTGCAAAATAAAGTTAGTACACACAAAACAAAATACATAAAAGGATGAGAAACATGACAAAATAATAAGCATTAGCCTCCCCTTAGGCAAATGCCTCCCCTTAAAACTAGCAAGGAACTGTACAACAACATGATTAGGCAATCAAGACCATTACCAAGGAAACCATGGATAGTAATACAATCCCTCTTCAGGAATTGGCTCATAATACTCAGACCTATAATTATTTTGAAAATAATGACTTGAGGGTCTGTAAAGTGGTTGAGCAATATTCCTCTTCCAACCAACAGAATAGGATTGAACAGCTGGAACTGGATTGTCAACAGGAATGGTAGCAGGATTGGAATGCCTACCAGCAGAAACCGGATTAGCATTTCCAGCAGGAAATCCTGCTGCCTTAGGCACAAAAGGTGGAATTTTATTCACATTACTCCACAGAGGTCTTGTCACTTGTTGCCCAGCATGCACACCCATTCTCTTCTCATGATAATCACAATACTTGATGAGATGAACTTTACTACCACATACAAAACATGACTTCCTCTTAACAGACTTGTTCTTAACATACTTTCTCTTATTACAAACACTGTCGTCACTACTGGAACTAGAGACACATTTGTTTTTAATAGAAATACTTGAGCTGTTGTCTAAGAAAGCTATTTTAGAAGCAGATTTATCATTAGTTACTCTTGAGGACTCATGGGACTTAGGTGTGGGTAACTCTTCACTTGAATCACATGAAACAAAGTCATTGGACTCTGCTTCTGAGGACTTGACACTTGTGGAACAAGAGACAAAGTCATCTGGTTCAGGTAAGTCTTTGGACTTTTTACCACAAACCATTTGTGACTCATCTGAGTCAATGTCAGAGAGAGAGAGAGAGTGGACAGGGGTAGGCATAAAAACTCCTCTGATAGGTGGAGGGACAACATTCATTCCTCCTTCTTTTACAAACTTTATAGGAATTTTATAGTCAACAGGTTCAGGGTCAAACACACTATACTCATTAGGGTCATAGACTTGATCTTGCCCTATGTAGTCACCAAACCCTAAACCACGTTTAGTTTTTACAGACATAGAACTATCAACTAACTTGTGTAGGTTTTTAGATGAATCTTTCTATTTATCAAACCTAGCCAAGGAATTGTCTAGCTTAGTCTGCAAATCCTGTTTTTCTAACATGACCTTAGCAGTTTGAGATTCAGAATATTTAAGTTCATTAGCAGTGTTTCTTAAATCTCTCTGTAAAACCTTAATCTTTTCCTCATATGCTAACTGATTCTTTTGGAACCAAGCCTTTTGTTTTTCTAAGGTTTTAACAGCATTATCATATGCTTGCACCTTAATAAAGTATTCATTATACTTAGATTTCATGTCATCATATTCTTTATTAAGAGTTGAGTAAAATTCATGACATGCAGGATTACATTTTTGTACCTGAGATGGGAATACCATTAGAGCATATTCTTCCAAATTTTCCTTTGCCTCATCGGATTCATCATTTTCAGTCAGCTTCGCCATAGAATCATTATGAAACAAGGTTCAAATCTTCCTTGCCCAAATTTCAAATTTATCTCCTGATAGCGACATTGTGAAAAAGGTTCAAGAGAGAAGATTTAGAAATGTTTTCTTCTTTATCAGAGATCCTCACCAGGCACTGATATCACTTGTAGGATCGAGTGCTTCTAGCTTGATTGAGCTTGGTTAAACGAGAATCTCTAGGTGTAAGACTTTTGTTTATGCGGAAACTAAACAACAAGAATGTAAAGAAGAAAATATCTAAGAAGACAATGATCCTCTATGGATCGGTTATGAACTAACAATGATGTTTATTGAATATCGTGAATCGATACAAAACTCATAGACGGGTGTTTCTTTTATACTAAAAATAAACCCTAACCCTAACCCGTCATACAAGAAAACGTGTGAAGAGATAAACATGATCTCTTCTAAAAATAAATCTAACCAACATTCTAAACTTACGGGATAACAATTACTAAAACCCGCAGTAATGACTACTATCAGCAGAAACAAAAATAAACTATCGGCAGGAACCAACTGCAGCAGCAACAGATAACTATAAGCAGGAACCAGCTTCACTATCAGCAGCAATGAGAAAACTTTATTTCTCAGAGATCCTAACATGTATTTTGTGAGAGAGCTAAAGTTTAATCTCTTTAGTGTCTCACAAATGTGTGTTAAAAAGAATAGTGTTCTTTTTAATGACACTGAATGTATTGTTTTATCACCAAACTTTAAGTTAATTGATGAAAGTCAAGTTTTGCTTAGAGTTCCTAGAAAGAACAATATGTATAGTGTTGATTTAAAGAACATAGTTCCTAAAGGAGGTTTAACTTGTATTTTTACAAAAGCCACATCTGATGAATCTAAACTTTGGCATAGAAGGCTAGGTTACTTAAATTTTAAAACTATGAATAAATTGTTTAAGGGAAATCTTGTAAGAGGTTTACCTTCCAAACTTTTTTAAAATGATCAAACCTGTTTTGCTTGTCAAAAAGGGAAAGTAGAACAGAGCCGCTTGTAAGTCCAAAACAGAGAACTCAATCAGTCTACCTTTACATATGTTGCATATGGATTTGTTTAGTCCAACATTTGTAAAAAGTATTATAAAGAAAATGTATTGCCTAGTTGTCACAGATGATTTCAGTAGGTTTACATGGGTTTTCTTTCTAGCTACTAACGATGAGACTAGTGGCATTCTTAAATCCTTTATAACTAGGATAGAAAATCTAGTAGATCACAAGGTTAAGGTGATAAGATGTGATAATGGGACTGAGTTCAAAAATAGAGAGATGAATCAGTTTTGTGAGATGAAGGGTATTTTGAGACAATATAGTGTAGCTAGAACTCCTCAGCAAAATGGAGTTGCTAAGAGGAGAAATAGGACACTAATTGAGGCTGCTAGGACTATGCTAGTTGATTTTAAGTTGCCAACTACTTTTTGGGCCGAAGTAGTTAGTACTGCTTGCTATGTGCAAAATAGAGTGTTAGTAGTTAAGCCTCATAACAAGACCCTATATGAACTGTTTCATGGTAGAGCACCAAATTTAAGTTTTTTGAGACCATTTGGGTGTCCTGTTACTATTCTCAATACCATAGATCACTTAGGCAAATTTGATGGTAAGGCTGATGAAGGGTTCTTTGTTGGATACTCTTTGAATAGTAAAGCCTTTAGAGAGAGTACACCTAATGTTGCAGGTAGTGGACCAGATTGGCTATTTGATATTGATGCAGTAACAAGAACTTTGAATTATAAGCCAGTTTTTGCAGGTACACAGTCTAATGGTTTTGCAGGTGCAAAAGCAAGTGATAGTGCAGGTCAAGCTAGAAAGGAGACAACACCTGTCAAAGATTACATTTTGCTACCATTATGGATTGTTGATCCACCATTCTCCCAAGATCCAAAGAGTTCTCAAGAAGATGAATTCAAACCTTCAAGTGATAATGAAGATTCAAGTGATGATGAAAAGAAGGTTAATGAAGATCGAAGAACAGAAAGTGAATGTGATGATCAAGAGAAGGAAGATAAAGATAACAGCACTAATGATGTTAATACTGCTAGTAATGGAAATAGCACTAACAGTGTTAATACTGTTAGTTCAACCGTTAAAGCTGCTGGCATAGAAGTTAATGTTGTTGATCCAACAATCAGCATTGAACTTCCATTTGATCCACAAATGCCTGCTTTGGAAGAAACTAGCATATTTGACTACTCAAGTGCTGATGAAGATGATGCTGAAGTGGCTGACATGAACAATTTGGATCCAACAATCCAAGTCAGTCCTACTCCAATTACAAGAATTCATAAATATCATCCTCTTGATCAAGTGATTGGAGATGTGCAATCAGCTACACAAACAAGAAAGATGTCAAAGAATTTGAAGGAACATTGGTTTGTTAGTACTCTTCAACAAAGAACAAACCATCAAGACCTTCAAAACTGCTTGTTTGCTTGCTTTTTATCAAAAGTGGAACCCGAAAAGGTAATTCAAGCATTGAAGGATTCAAGCTGGATAGAGGCTATGCAGGAAGACCTTCTACAATTCAAGTTACAAGAAGTTTGGACTTTGGTGGAGTTACCTAATGGAAAAAGGGCTATAGATACTAAATGGGTTTTTAGGAATAAAAAGGATGAAAGGGGAATTGTGATAAGAAATAAAGCAAGATTGGTTACTCAAGGGTACACACAAGAAGAAGGGATTGACTATGATGAAGTCTTTGCCCCTGTTCTGAGAATTGAAGCAATTAGGCTATTCTTAGCTTATGCCTCATTTAAAGATTTTATGGTGTATCAAATGGATGTAAAGAGTGCTTTTCTCTATGGGAAGATTGAAGAATAGGTGTATGTATGTCAACAACCAGGATTTGAAGATCAAGACATTCCTGATAGAGTATACAAGGTTGAAAAAGCACTGTATGGATTACATCAAGTCCCTAGAGCATGGTATGAAACCTTGTCAACATATTTGTTGGAAAATGGGTTTCATAGAGGAAAATTTGACAAGACCTTATTCATCAAAAGGTATAAAGGTGATATTTTGTTGGTCCAAGTGAATGTGGATGATATCATTTTGGTTCAACAAAGAAGGAGCTATGCATTGCATTTGAGAAGTTAATGCATGGGAAATTTTAGATGAGTTCTATGGGAGAACTTACATTCTTCTTGGGATTACAAGTAATGCAGAAGAAGGATGGCATATTTATTAGTCAAGATAAGTATGTTGCTAAAATTTTAAAGAAATTAGGGTTTATAGAAGTCAAGACTGCAAGCACACCAATGGAAACTTGAAAGCCTCTGCTCAAGGATGAAGATGGTGAAGAAGTGGATGTTCATCTGTATAGGTCAATGCTTGGTTCATTGATGTATCTAACATCTTCAAGACCTGATATCATGTTTGTAGTGTGTGCATATGCTAGATACCAAGTCAATCCAAAAGCTTCACATATTCATATTGTGAAAAGGATTTTTAGGTACTTAAAAGGTCAACCAGAATTGGGCCTTTGGTATCCACAAGATTATCCTTTTGATTTGGTAGCATAAACTGATAGTGATTATGCTAGAGCAAGCTTGGATAGAAAGTCTACAATAGGAGGTTGTCAATTCCTTGGATGTAGATTAATATCATTGAAGTGCAAGAAACAGACTGTGGTTGCAAATTCCACAACAGAAGCTGAATATGTGGCTGCTTCAAGTTGCTGTGGACAAGTGCTTTGGATTAAGAATCAACTACTTGATTATGGGTACAATTTTATGCATACCAAGATCTTTATTGACAATAACAATATTATGTGCATATTTAAAAATCCTGGTTTTCATTAAAAAAACAAAGCATATAGAGATTAGACATCATTTTATTAGAGAATGTTGCAGATTTGCTTACAAAAGCTTTTGATGTAAGTAGATTTCAATATTTGATTGCTAGTATTGGAAAGTTAAATCTTTAAAGTTTTTGATCTCTTTATGTTTTTGCAAAGTTTTGTATGACTTAGTACTGTTATTCATGTTATTAAATGTTTCTGCTGGGAAGTATAATTAGTACTGCCGGTTATACATAAAATTGCTAATTTTCTACATTTAGTTATACTTAATACTGTTAGGTATAATTAATAGTATGATCATTGTGAAATTGTTATGGCTTGTGTTTTCTTGGTTTTTGGACCAACATTTTTCAGGATAAGCAAAGAAAATTGTTAGATTGATGATAGATAAGTGTTTAGAATGGAATTGGAGTTAATTCAGGTAACACAAAGTTAATGCTGCTAGGCATAACTTACTACTGTTGGGGTTACTACTGCTGGGTTGTTTAGGGTACTTTTCATAAATACATCGATTAAGGGTTTTAAATCATTCAATTACTCATTTAATCAATTTCGTTCTTCATAATACTCTCTCATACAAACCCTAACTCAATTTTATCATCTAATCGCAAAACCCAACACAAATCTCAAAAATCAACACAATGGCAACACTAAAATTTGCTGATTCAGACAACATGGTCGCGTTCTTGTCCAAACCCACTGAAAGTGAAGGGTTTGAAGAAATATTGGATTTTCTGGATGCAAACCCTATAAGGTATGCTTTAACGGTCAATCCTACTATATATATTTCTTGCATTGAACAATTTTGGTCTTCTGCTATGGTTAAAACTATCAATAAGAAAGTACAGATACATGCCATTGTAGATGGCAAGGATATAATGCTAACTGAATCATTTGTTGGAAGAGATCTTCTACTAGCAGATGAGGAAGGAATTGATTGTCTCCCAAATGCTACTATTTTTGAACAACTTGCGTTGATGGGTTATGAGAAACGTTCTAATAAACTAACTTTTTACAAAGCATTTTTCTCCCATCAATGGAAATTCCTAATTCATACTATCTTGCAGTGTTTAAGTCCAAAAACAACTGCATGGAATGAGTTTAGCATCACTATAGCATCTGCCATTATCTGCTTGGCTACAAACAAAAAATTTAATTTTTCCAAATTGATTTTTGATAGTATGGTTAGAAACTTGGATAATTTATCTAGCAAATTTTTAATGTATCCAAGGTTTTTGCAAGTTTTTGTGGAAAAATATTTTGTTGAAAAAACAACTCATAAAATAATCTATGTTACGCCCTCTCACACTAAAAAGATTTTTGATAATATGAGAAGGGTAGGAAAAGGTTTTTCTAGTATAGTAACAGCTTTGTTTCCAACAATGGTGGCACTAAACCATCCACAAATGGGTGAAGGTTCAGTTATTCCCACTGATTCCCAACACACACCCACCATTTTGCAACCATCCACATCTTAACCCCAAAAGAGACAGAACCCTAGGAAGCCTAAAAGAAAGGGCACTAAGATACCTCAGTCTAGTGTACCTAAAGACATTATAGCAGATGAGGCTGCCCATAAGGAGAGGGGTGATAGATTGGTGAGGGCTGCCACTACTGCTTCTAGCTTAGAAGCAGAGCAGGTCAGTGGTAACATCAGTAAGATCCAATCCAAGGTAACATCTAATGAATCTAGTTCCTAAGGAACTAATTTAGGTGATGGTCCCAGGTGCCAAGAAACCATGGGGGATACTATCGCTCAAACTAGGTTTGAGAATGTATCTAAACAATCCAATGATTTACCGCTCAGAAGAGGTAACACACTTCGAAGTGATGAGGATAGAATGAAACTAAATGAATTGATGGAATTATGTACCTCTCTACAAAAAGAGGTCATTGACTTGAAGAAGACCACTTCTTCTCAGCAAAATGAAATCACAAGTCTAAAGAAGAGGGTCAGGCAACTTGAAAAGAAGAAAAAGTCAAGACCTCATGGGCTTAAGAGTTTATACAAAATTTGTGCTACAAGAAGGATAGACTCATCTGATGATGAAGAGGTTTTGGGTAAGGATGCCTCCAAATAGGGGAGGAATGATGTCATGGATGCATGAGAGGATGAGGAGGTGATGAATGTAGAAACATAAGTTGTTGTTGAATTGGTAAATGATGCTGCTAATGTTGTTGAAGAAACAGTTGAAGGTAATGCTGCTCAAGTTAGTACTACTGATGTACCTGTTAGTGCTGCTACTACAATAACTGCTGATGAAATTACCTTGGCTCAAGCTCTTGCTGATTTGAAAAGTACAAAACTCAAGGAGAAAGGGATTGTCTTCAAAGAGCCTACAACAACAACAACAATAACTTCACCACAGGGCAAAGGGAAAGGCATATTGGTAGAACCTGTGAGTAAGAAATATCAAATCAGGCTTGATGAAGAAGAAGCCAAAAGGCTACAAGCTGAGTTTGATGGGGAAGAAAGGATTGCTGCTGAGAAAGCAAGACTTGCAGCAGAGAAAGAAGAAGCCAGCATTGCCTTGATGAACACATGGGATGATGTACAGGCAAAGGTTGATGCTGGTTATATATTAGCTGCAAGACTGCAAGAAGAATAAAGGGAAGAGTTTTATGAAGCTGAAAAAGCTAAACTATTTGTACAATTCTTAGAAACAAGGAGAAAGCACTTTGAAGCAAAGAGAGTAGAGGAGAAGAGAAACAAACCACCAACAAAGTCTCAACAAAGAAAGATAATGTCAACTTATCTAAAGAACATGGAAGGATGGAAGCTTAACAAGTTGCAACATTTTGACTTTGAGACTATCCAAGAAAAGTTTGACAGAGCAATAAAGAGGGTAAATACATTTGTTGACCTAATGACAGAGTTGGTGGAGAGCAGTGGAAAGAGAGAAGGAACTGAGCTAGAGCAAGAGGTCTAAAAGAAGCAAAAGGTAAAAGATGATAAAGAAATAGCAGAGCTTAAACAACTAATGGTTATTATTCCTGATGATGAAGAACCAACAATTAACGCTATTCCTTTAGTTTCTAAGCCTCCAAAGATTGTTGATTGGAAGATATATACAAAGAACAAGAAAATCTACTCGAAAATCACAAGTGCTGATGGAAGTTCACAGTTGTACACTATCTTTGGTCACATGCTTAAAAGTTTTGACAGGGAAGATTTGGAAGATCTTTGGAAATTAGTCAAAGCCAAGTATGGGTCAACAAGGCCAACAAATGATCATGACTATGTATTGTAGGGTGATCTGAAGACTATGTTTGAACCATATGTAGAAGATGACATATGGAGAAGACAGCATGGTTACAAAGTTTTGGAATGGAAGCTATATGACTCATGTAGAGTTCATTCTTTGATGATGCAGTCTATGGTGGTCTACATGTTAGTGGAAAAGACATATCCCCTCACATTGTCTACACTTGATATGATGCTAAAGAAGAAGCTTCAAGTTGATTATTTTACTGAAATGGCCTATCAGCTTCTTAAGAAATTGGAGAAACAGCTTAACAAGAAGTGAAGTGTTTGGAAGCGTCCTCTTGGTGATTATTAAGCTTTGAATGTAGAAACTTGATGATTTTAGAGAAGAATATCAAGTTTAGGGTAGCATTTTTGGTATTAAAAGCCTTCTTGTTGTTACTGCTGCTCATGTTTGATTACTGCTGCTCTTATGGATTTAATACTGCTCTTGAACTTCAATGAAAATGTGCTAAGTGTTTACATCTTCTGGTGTAAGAGTTAAGACCGCTAGTACAAGTTACAACTATTCAAGAACTTCATGGAATATACGCCAAGTAGTTACTACTGCTCAGACAAAGTTAAGACTGCTCAGTCAAAGTTACTACTGCTAGTGTAAATGTTACAACTGTTATCATAAGTTAGTACTGTTAGAGGTTTTAGTTACTACTGCTTATCAACTATATATTAGATAAGTATAGAAAAGATTTGATATACTTAGGAAAGATTGTAAGCCGTATAGGACTCCTTGGTGTATAAAAGGAGGTTCTAGGGAATAGAGTTATACACACCAATACACACGAATTACATAGAATACACAGTCGTATAATTCTTATAGCTTCAAGGTTTTGTAACCCTAATACTGTTAGAGTATTCGTATTATTCTTAATAATATTGAGGCTTGATTGTTTATTATTCATTGTTCACTGTTCCATTAAAATTCTTCTTAATATTAAAGGTTAGATTTCGCATAATCTTTAATACACTCAAACACAGTTTCTATCGTAGTTGTGTTAGATTTATCTAATATAACTAAACCTTAAACAAGCTTAAGGAATTCGATCTAAGTTCAATTGGGATTCAAAATATTATTTGAAGTTGGCTGGAAATTAACCAACTTAGTATTTTTGTATAAGTGGTAGACATCGCCACTATTGTTGCGTTATATTATGGAATTGTTGGGAGTTAGTTGTTATTGGGAACGCCAACTAGGTTTGTTTTATGATGATTAAGACATCATTGAGTCTAGTTTGTGTGTACCAAACAATGCATGATTTTCCGTGTTAAATCGTGAGTTAGTCTGTGATTTGTGGCTTTTTCAAGGTTGTGGTCGGGAAAGTAGCTAGCAACATTATTTTCCATTGGTTGGACTTAATCTATCTGTTTTTTTATTTTAATTTACACCAATTACAAATGTTTCCCATGCCTAATCCCTACCCTATATCATTCTTCATCCTAACCTTTAGCTTACTGAGATTAGGACTTTGAGAAATCTTTGGTGTCTCATTCATGGATTTGGATGAGCATCGATGATTGAGCTTGGTTAAACGAGAATCTCTAGGTGTAAGACTTTTGTTTATGCGGAAACTAAACAACAAGAATGTAAAGAAGAAAATATCTAAGAAGACAATGATCCTCTATGGATCGGTTATGAACTAACAATGATGTTTATTGAATATCGTGAATCGATACAAAACTCATAGACGGGTGTTTCCTTTATACTAAAAATAAACCCTAACCCTAACCCGTCATACAAGAAAACGTGTGAAGAGATAAACATGATATCTTCTAAAAATAAATCTAACCAACATTCTAAACTTACGGGATAACAATTACTAAAACCCGCAGTAATGACTACTATCAGCAGAAACAAAAATAAACTATCGGCAGGAACCAACTGCAGCAGCAACAGATAACTATCAGCAGGAACCAACTTCACTATCAGTAGCAATGAGAAAACTTTATTTCTCAGAGATCCTAACATGTATTTTGTGAGAGAGCTAAAGTTTAATCTCTTTAGTGTCTCACAAATGTGTGTTAAAAAGAATAGTGTTCTTTTTAATGACACTGAATGTATTGTTTTATCACCAAACTTTAAGTTAATTGATGAAAGTCAAGTTTTGCTTAGAGTTCCTAGAAAGAACAATATGTATAGTGTTGATTTAAAGAACATAGTTCCTAAAGGAGGTTTAACTTGTATTTTTACAAAAGCCACATCTGATGAATCTAAACTTTGGCATAGAAGGCTAGGTTACTTAAATTTTAAAACTATGAATAAATTGTTTAAGGGAAATCTTGTAAGAGGTTTACCTTCCAAACTTTTTTAAAATGATCAAACCTGTTTTGCTTGTCAAAAAGGGAAAGTAGAACAGAGCCGCTTGTAAGTCCAAAACAGAGAACTCAATCAGTCTACCTTTACATATGTTGCATATGGATTTGTTTAGTCCAACATTTGTAAAAAGTATTATCAAGAAAATGTATTGCCTAGTTGTCACAGATGATTTCAGTAGGTTTACATGGGTTTTCTTTCTAGCTACTAACGATGAGACTAGTGGCATTCTTAAATCCTTTATAACTAGGATAGAAAATCTAGTAGATCACAAGGTTAAGGTGATAAGATGTGATAATGGGACTGAGTTCAAAAATAGAGAGATGAATCAGTTTTGTGAGATGAAGGGTATTTTGAGACAATATAGTGTAGCTAGAACTCCTCAGCAAAATGGAGTTGCTAAGAGGAGAAATAGGACACTAATTGAGTCTGCTAGGACTATGCTAGTTGATTCTAAGTTGCCAACTACTTTTTGGGCCGAAGTAGTTAGTACTGCTTGCTATGTGCAAAATAGAGTGTTAGTAGTTAAGCCTCATAACAAGACCCCATATGAACTGTTTCATGGTAGAGCACCAAATTTAAGTTTTTTGAGACCATTTGGGTGTCCTGTTACTATTCTCAATACCATAGATCACTTAGGCAAATTTGATGGTAAGGCTGATGAAGGGTTCTTTGTTGGATACTCTTTGAATAGTAAAGCCTTTAGAGAGAGTACACCTAATGTTGCAGGTAGTGGACCAGATTGGCTATTTGATATTGATGCACTAACAAGAACTTTGAATTATAAGCCAGTTTTTGCAGGTACACAGTCTAATGGTTTTGCAGGTGCAAAAGCAAGTGATAGTGCAGGTCAAGCTAGAAAGGAGACAACACCTGTCAAAGATTACATTTTGCTACCATTATGGATTGTTGATCCACCATTCTCCCAAGATCCAAAGAGTTCTCAAGAAGATGAATTCAAACCTTCAAGTGATAATGAAGATTCAAGTGATGATGAAAAGAAGGTTAATGAAGATCGAAGAACAGAAAGTGAATGTGATGATCAAGAGAAGGAAGATAAAGATAACAGCACTAATGATGTTAATACTGCTAGTAATGGAAATAGCACTAACAGTGTTAATACTGTTAGTTCAACCGTTAAAGCTGCTGGCATAGAAGTTAATGTTGTTGATCCAACAATCAGCATTGAACTTCCATTTGATCCACAAATGCCTGCTTTGGAAGAAAATAGCATATTTGACTACTCAAGTGCTGATGAAGATGATGCTGAAGTGGCTGACATGAACAATTTGGATCCAACAATCCAAGTCAGTCCTACTCCAATTACAAGAATTCATAAATATCATCCTCTTGATCAAGTGATTGGAGATGTGCAATCAGCTACACAAACAAGAAAGATGTAAAAGAATTTGAAGGAACATTGGTTTGTTAGTACTCTTCAACAAAGAACAAACCATCAAGACCTTCAAAACTGCTTGTTTGCTTGCTTTTTATCAAAAGTGGAACCCGAAAAGGTAATTCAAGCATTGAAGGATTCAAGCTGGATAGAGGCTATGCAGGAAGACCTTCTACAATTCAAGTTACAAGAAGTTTGGACTTTGGTGGAGTTACCTAATGGAAAAAGGGTTATAGATACTAAATGGGTTTTTAGGAATAAAAAGGATGAAAGGGGAATTGTGATAAGAAAATAGGCAAGATTGGTTACTCAAGGGTACACACAAGAAGAAGGGAGTGACTATGATGAAGTCTTTGCCCCTGTTCTGAGAATTGAAGCAATTAGGCTATTCTTAGCTTATGCCTCATTTAAAGATTTTGTGGTGTATCAAATGGATATAAAGAGTGCTTTTCTCTATGGGAAGATTGAAGAATAGGTGTTTGTATGTCAACAACCAGGATTTGAAGATCAAGACATTCCTGATAGAGTATACAAGGTTAAAAAAGCACTGTATGGATTACATCAAGCCCCTAGAGCATGGTATGAAACCTTGTCAACATATTTGTTGGAAAATGGGTTTCATAGAGGAAAATTTGACAAGACCTTATTCATCAAAAGGTATAAAGGTGATATTTTGTTGGTCCAAGTATGTGTGGATGATATCATTTTGGTTCAACAAAGAAGGAGCTATGCATTGCATTTGAGAAGTTAATGCATGGGAAATTTCAAATGAGTTCTATGGGAGAACTTACATTCTTCTTGGGATTACAAGTAATGCAGAAGAAGGATGGCATATTTATTAGTCAAGATAAGTATGTTGCTAAAAGTTTAAAGAAATTAGGGTTTATAGAAGTCAAGACTGCAAGCACAACAATGTAAACTTGAAAGCCTCTGCTCAAGGATGAAGACGGTGAAGAAGTGGATGTTCATCTGTATAGGTCAATGCTTGGTTCATTGATGTACCTAACATCTTCAAGACCTGATATCATGTTTGTAGTGTGTGCATATGCTAGATACCAAGTCAATCCTAAAGCTTCACATATTCATATTGTGAAAAGGATTTTTAGGTACTTAAAAGGTCAACCAGAATTGGGCCTTTGGTATCCAAAAGATTATCCTTTTGATTTGGTAGCATACACTGATAGTGATTATGCTGGAGCAAGCTTGGATAGAAAGTCTACAATAGGAGGTTGTCAATTCCTTGGATGTAGATTAATATCATGGAAGTGCAAGAAACAGACTGTGGTTGCAAATTCCACAACAGAAGCTGAATATGTGGCTGCTTCAAGTTGCTGTGGACAAGTGCTTTGGATTAAGAATCAACTACTTGATTATGGGTACAATTTTATGCATACCAAGATCTTTATTGACAATAACAATATTATGTGCATAATTAAAAATCCTGTTTTTTATTAAAAAACAAAGCATATAGAGATTAGACATCATTTTATTAGAGAATGTTACAGATTTGCTTACAAAAGCTTTTGATGTATGTAGATTTCAATATTTGATTGCTAGTATTGGAATCTTAAATCTTTAAAGTCTTTGATCTCTTTATGTTTTTGTAAGGTTTTGTATGACTTAGTACTGTTATTCATTTTATTAAATGTTTCTGCTGGGAAGTATAATTAGTACTGCTGGTTATACTTAAAATTGTTAATTTTCTACTATTAGTTGATGCGTGGTTTTGCAACCTTACAACAGGTTTTACCTCTCGAGGGATCTCAAGAGGCTTACAACCCCACCAGGCAGTGTACCTGACTGATGTAGTATAGTGTAGTGGTAAGTACGGGGGATTGATTGTTCTCCACAGGGAATAGTGTCGTTAGGATTGAAAAACTACTCTAATAGGTCTAAGGGTGAGAGAAGATTCTTTTTATGTTTTTATATTTTTTATGAAAGCAAGTAAAATCTCGGGTTTGAAAGAGTGGGCGGAATTAGTTGCTAGTCAACTAACCCAAGTAACTACGAATGCAAATAAAATAAAATAACAGAAAATGAAAAGGTGGTAAAACTTATGTGGAGAGAAATGTGTTTACTTAGATTTCCTTACTCCCTAACTATCTTTTACCGGTTGATTAGTGTGTATTAATTGCGTGGATGACGGGTGTATTCCTTAATACCAATCGTGGGGTGGCGTACGTACTTCCCCAACTCTATGAACTCCTACTTCACTCCTATGTCGAGCCGGCTAAGAAGCTCCTAACATGGGATCACTAGAATTCGCTCATGCATTAAATACAACCATAAAAACCTTAGTACGCATTGGTTCATGCTTCTTAAGACGTTCAAGCAAGTTACCGAATAGGAAGTTAGCCAGTTTTCTTAAGCCTAACATAGATAAACAATCATCCAATACAACTAATAACACACTAATAACCAATAATCAATAGCTAGGTTTCATTAGATCTAAGCAAACACAAGATAAATCTAGCCTAGCATGTTAAACAAAAGACAAGAACAAGATAGAATCAAACAACACATAGACATATTGAATGATTAATTGATAACTTATCTTCAATGTAACATGGAAGATCTCAAGGCAAAAAGCTTGAAAAAGCTGCTAAAATCGTCTTAGGGTTTTTCACACACAAAGTTCCACACTAATGACAAAAAATTGCAAAACTATATATAGAGATCAATGGCTGACGGCGTCACGTTGTAGATTCTGACGCCGTCACCTCGCCGCTTTTAGGGTTCCCGGATGGCCTTCCTGACGCCGTCCCTCTTTAGACCTCCAAAATCCGTTCTGGCTTATCAAAGCTCGACGCCGTCAGAAATAAGCTTGACGCCGTCCCTCTTTAAATTAAGCCGTGACGACCTTGATCACTTCAAAGGGTGACGCCGTCAGATTTTTCATGCAAAATTCTCTGGCTTATCATGAGTAATTTTCATATCCACCTTTTTCTTGCCAAGCCATGACGCCGTCCAGGGCAATACCTGACGCCGTCAAAGGTACTTTTTAGCCGATTTTGAGACTTTGTCGATTTCTTCACTTTTATGCTCCAAAAACGTCCAAAATGCTTCCTTTTCCAGATTTCTTCTCCAAAGTACCTAAAATGACAAAAGGAACGATTTAGGGCAATATTTGATCAAATAAATACGATTTAGGGCTTAAATGACCCCCTAAAAGCGGTACACTTTTCGCTTCATCAAATACCCTTACACTTGAGATTTGCTTGTCCTCAAGCAAATGCGCTTTAATTCTAATCAAAATACAAGTTAGGGGTCATTTAACACTAATATAAAAGTAATTACAACAAATATTCGTTCCACTTTAATCATAATAAGCACGGAGATTACATACTAGCACCTCACAAGTAGTGTTTAGATACTCACATCTCTCAGGTGTCATCAAAATAAATCTCATAAATGAAAATGGATATTATCTCTCACTACCTGTCATAGCAAATAGATTACCATAGGCTTGGGAAAGGATCAAAAACCTCCTTCACTAGGCGTAAGCACCTAAGATAAACTATCAAAGAGGGCTTTTACATGGGTTATAACGTTAGGTGTAGGGAAAAGGAAAACACGGTTTTGTTGGATAAAGGATATTTTACTGGTGGCGAGTTAAATATCTTGATCAATTACATGTACTATACAATGTTGCTAAGCCAAGACTCGACTCGATCTTAAGCTAAAAATAAAATAACAAAAACATAAAATAGACATAAAATGAAACGGGATGGTAGTCCGTATGTTTTTTCTACTTTTCTTTTTCTCATTTTTTGTATTTTTCTTGATTTTTTCAATTTTTTTTTTTTTTTTTTTTTTTTTTTTTTTTTTTCATACACTCTTACCCTACCATCCAAAATAATACATCATAGGGGCATTGCATTCCCCTTACACTTGAACTTTTACATAACTTTATAAATAACTAATCTAATGACTCAAATTAAGATAATCAAAACACTTGGAGTACTTTTAAAATATTTAGCACATATGGGGGTAATAAATGATGTTCTTCCCCATTACTCCATTACACTAGTACTTTACCCATGAGTCCCAATCGTCCCAAAACAATATGTACAAGGATATGACTCGACTTAGCAACCATGTAATCAACTAGATAATTAACTTGGGTTTTAAACAAATGTTGTCACAATAATGCACTAAAAATGAGTGCATACAAGGTAGGCTAAGGCGATTTGGGTGTACATTTTAGTGGGGTGTAACAAATTCTTCCTTTAAGTAAAATGCTTAAAGGTCGAAACGAAAAGATAGGCTCTGAGGGGTGTACTAGGGGTATCGTGTACTAAAAATGAGTACAACGCAAAGGTGTGGGAGAATTACTTGACCAATGTAGCCAAAGTAATTATAACAAAAACACAGGTGTAAAACAATGGGTTAATCCTAATGCCTCTTATCATGTAGTAAATCTAACTACACGAATGTAGTCTCACTTGTGGCCTCGGAATGGTCCTAACGCAAGTTCTAGAATCTAAGTGCTACCGGTACACACATCATAGCAAAATGCTTTTCCTACCAATTCTAGGGGCGAACCTCACATATTTGGGGGTGGAAAATTTTTTAGTGGTACGGTTTTTGTGCTAGTCATATAACTCCTATCCATGAGACGCTCATTAAGATCAAAGTTTCACTCCTAAATGTTGTAAAAAATTTTAAATTTGGCACTAAAATTGCCCTAACAAGTATTTATCTCAGTTTTATTACACATCTACTATTAAACAAACAAAAATCAAGCGTAATAGCATTCTCTAATCGTACTTTTACCCCCCCTTACACTTAAGATGAACATTGTCCCCAATGTTCAAATAACAAGATGTAAAAGTAATAAGGTAAAAGAATGAAATCAAATACTCCCCTGATTCGCTCGGTGGATAATGTGGTAACACGGTTAGATCTTCTTCC
The DNA here is from genome assembly GCA_021014915.2 of Artemisia tridentata subsp. tridentata. Taxonomy (NCBI): domain Eukaryota; kingdom Viridiplantae; phylum Streptophyta; class Magnoliopsida; order Asterales; family Asteraceae; genus Artemisia; species Artemisia tridentata. Next base: position 248,005,489 of record CP139507.1, read on the forward strand.
AAAGTAATGTTGAAGCTTTATGACTAATGCATCGCCAAAAGCTTGATCCAAAACATTTCCTAGTCCAAAATAACCTGTTAAACCTGAGAAAACAAACACGAAAACCTGCATAACATCGGCGGGATAAACTCTATATATAAGGATATAATGCTTGTGGAATGATAATTTTGCAGATTCCTGGAGATTATAAGTTAGAGATTTAATAAAAACTTTTTATGAAAACAAAACTTTCAAAAATTTTCAGAAAATTAAACCTGACGCCGTCAGGTTGTAAATCCTGACGCCGTCAGAAATGATCTGACAAAATTCTCATGTTAAGTTTCCGGAAAATTTTTGGAAAAACCTATACCTTACTTCCTGGAAATCCTACAAAACATCATTATGACTCGATACAAGCATTTGACTCAAACAAATACTAATATGTATGTTAATTTATTATTATTACGATTCATGTTCATTTGTTCTAATAAACCGATTTGGATTTCCCTTACACTTAACTTTTGCAAAATACCTTTATATGTAGTTAAGACGAAGTTAAAAACAAGATAAAGCATTTTCACAAATTAGTTTTGAACATGAATCCATAAGAATAAAAATTAAACACACATACGGAAACAAATAAAATCAAACACACAAATAAACACACAAAGCAAATAAAACTTGGGTTGCCTCCCAAGAAGCGCTTTTCTTTATTAACGAGTCTTGTAGCTAGACTCAAAGTCACGTACATTACGTGATTCCTTCATTGGTCACGGTTCCTAGGTCATTCTCATTTCCGGTTTTATACTCCGGTCCTAATTTCAAACAATCCTTATAGAAACCGGATATCCTTCCCATAACATAGTCTACTCCTTTATTTCTATCCTCATCATTCCTATAGTAGAGCGCTTGCTTAAGCTCCTTCTCAACATTTGACAAGTGTTGGAATTGTTCTATCTTATATGGCATTTGGTAGTTTACCTCATCGGTCTCATCCTTAAATCTAACTATCCCTAAGGAAGGCTCATAAGTCATTCTAGAAACCTCAACAAATGGTTTTCCAAAAACTACTTGAGTTAAGGATGCATCGACTATTGGGCGGATATCTTCTACAATTACAAAGTCGGTGATATAGGTGAAGTTTCCTACATAAACCGGTAATCCCTTAACTCTTCCCGTGAAGTTACTCATCCACCCCGTGTCAGGGAACATCCTATACCCAAGTTGATTTTTCATTATCAAGTTTTAGTGGGCTCTAGTCATGATGTTTATGGGTGATCTAAGGTCGATGTAGGCTTTCCACACATGCAAATGTCCGATGTTGCATGGTATTTGAGATTAGAAGGGTCGCCTATTTTTATAATTGGTCTACCAAGGAAGTATGGTGTCTCGGGGTCATCGAATAAGTTTGTATGATATGCGCGCTCTTCCTTAGTGGGTAGCCTATTGAAGTAGTACTCATCATCATCTACTTCTTCAATCTCACTTGTCCTAACTTCCTTATCAACCTCGACTTTCTTAACCTCATCCTCAGGTTCACTATTATCCTCATTCCTATCAATTGGTTTGATAGTGACAATGTTGACGAAGTGGACGTGTTTGGATGAAGAGGGGTCTTTTACTTGGGGTTCGCTATTTGTGTTCCTAGCGTCCTTATGTGGAGGTGATAGCACTTGGTTATTGAGGGCTTTCAATAAGTTGTCAATTTTATTGGTCATCTCCGTTTGTTGTTGATTGAATTCGGATTCAAACTTAGCTATCCGAGCTTCTTGAGATGCCATAAATTGAGACATCAATCCTTCAAAGTTATTGGTACTACCATTGCTGGAAGGATTGTTGTTGAAAGTACGGTTCGAGTTGGAACCGCTTGATTGGAAATGATTAGGCGGGTTGGAAGAATTGGTTTGTTGTGCGTTTTGGTTTTGTTTCCACCTAAGGTTCGGGTGATTTTTCCATGAGGGGTTGTATGAATCACCGTAGGGGTTTGGCTCGGGTTTGAAAGTGTACCACTTGTCTCCCGCTCTGTCGGTACGCGAGGATGCGTAGTCCGCAAAAGCTTGTTCGGGGAGTTCCATGCAATCACGAGTGTCGTGGGGACCACTACATAATTCACATGAAGAAGTGATTTTGTTCACTTGGCTTGAAGGTTTAGGAGCCTCGTAGGATTTCATGAGAAACTTGACTTGGTCTTCAAGTTCTATGATCCTACGGTCGGAAGTACTTGAATTGTTCGAAGGCTAGGATATTGCCTTGACCGTTTTATTCAAATCATGGGATCACTCCAACTTTCGTTGTCATAAAGAGCAAGATCTTCTAGGAGAGCCCATGATTGTTCCGCACTTAGGTCACGTAGCTTGCCACCGGCCGATTGGTCAATGGTTTGCCTCGTGTAGAGATTGATATGGTCATAGAAGATTTGGACTTGGAGCCAAAGTTCTATGCCATGGTGAGGGACTTTTTGGAGTAAGTCCTTGAATCGAGTCCATGCCTCGTAGAGGGTTTCGCCTTGACGTTGTTGGAACATCAAGATATCATTCCTTAGCTTGGTAGTTCTTCCCGGTGGGAAAAACTGAGCAAGGAAACGAGTAGTGAGATCATCCCAAGAGGTGATGGATCCTGCGGGTTGACGCTCTAGCCATTGACTAGCTTGGTCCCGCAGAGAGAATTGAAAGAGACGTAGTCGGGTCGTCTCTCGAGTGGCAACATCAAGGTCTATAGAATCAACGATTTTGAGAAAGTCCTTGAGATGTTGATTAGGATCTTCAGAACGAAGTCCATGGAATGCGCATCCGCTTTGCACCAACCGGATGGTGTCGGATCGCAAGGGAGTGACATTGGCTCCTTGAGTGAGCTCAATGGTGTTTCGATAGCCATGGTGGCTAGGACGGGAGCACTCTCCTAAAGTACGGGCTCTAGGAGGTGGTGGTTGTTGTGGTGGGTTGTTGGGATCGAGGATATTACCACCTTCCATGATGTCGGATGGTAATGGTTACGAAAAAGAAACGAAGAAAAAAGATAGACTAAAGAAAACCTAGAAAAATAAAATAAAAATCTCACTAGAAAGGAATCTAGTGAGTAGACCTATAAAATAAAAATTCAACCTAAACAATAACTATTCCCCGGCAGCGGCGCCAAAAACTTGATGCGTGGTTTTGCAACCTTACAACAGGTTTTACCTCTCGAGGGATCTCAAGAGGCTTACAACCCCACCAGGCAGTGTACCTGACCGATGTAGTATAGTGTAGTGGTAAGTACGGGGGATTGATCGTTCTCCACAGGGAATAGTGTCGTTAGGATTGAAAAACTACTCTAATAGGTCTAAGGGTGAGAGAAGATTCTTTTTATGTTTTTATATTTTTTATGAAAGCAAGTAAAATCTCGGGTTTGAAAGAGTGGGCGGAATTAGTTGCTAGTCAACTAACCCAAGTTACTACGAATGCAAATAAAATAAATAACAGAAAATGAAAAGGTGGTAAAACTTATGTGGAGAGAAATGTGTTTACTTAGATTTCCTTACTCCCTAACTATCTTTTACCGGGTGATTAGTGTGTATTAATTGTGTGGATGACGGGTGTATTCCTTAATACCAATCGTGGGGTGGCGTACGTACTTCCCCAACTCTATGAACTCCTACTTCACTCCTATGTCGAGCCGGCTAAGAAGCTCCTAACATGGGATCACTAGAATTCGCTCATGCATTAAATACAACCATAAAAACCTTAGTACGCATTGGTTCATGCTTCTTAAGACGTTCAAGCAAGTTACCGAATAGGAAGTTAGCCAGTTTTCTTAAGCCTAACATAGATAAACAATCATCCAATACAACTAATAACACACTAATAACCAATAATCAATAGCTAGGTTTCATTAGATCTAAGCAAACACAAGATAAATCTAGCCTAGCATGTTAAACAAAAGACAAGAACAAGATAGAATCAAACAACACATAGACATATTGAATGATTAATTGATAACTTATCTTCAATGTAACATGGAAGATCTCAAGGCAAAAAGCCTTGAAAAAGCTGCTAAAATCGTCTTAGGGTTTTTCACACACAAAGTTCCACACTAATGACAAAAAATTGCAAAACTATATATAGAGATCAATGGCTGACGGCGTCACGTTGTAGATTCTGACGCCGTCACCTCGCCGCTTTTAGGGTTCCCGGATGGCCTTCCTGACGCCGTCCCTCTTTAGACCTCCAAAATCCGTTCTGGCTTATCAAAGCTCGACGCCGTCAGAAATAAGCTTGACGCGTCCCTCTTTAAATTAAGTCGTGACGACCTTGATCACTTCAAAGGGTGACGCCGTCAGATTTTTCATGCAAAATTCTCTGGCTTATCATGAGTAATTTTCATATCCACCTTTTTCTTGCCAAGCCATGACGCCGTCCAGGGCAATACCTGACGCCGTCAAAGGTACTTTTTAGCCGATTTTGAGACTTTGTCGATTTCTTCACTTTTATGCTCCAAAAACGTCCAAAATGCTTCCTTTTCCAGATTTCTTCTCCAAAGTACCTAAAATGACAAAAGGAACGATTTAGGGCAATATTTGATCAAATAAATACGATTTAGGGCTTAAATGACCCCCTAAAAGCGGTACACTTTTCGCTTCATCAAATACCCTTACACTTGAGATTTGCTTGTCCTCAAGCAAATGCGCTTTAATTCTAATCAAAATACAAGTTAGGGGTCATTTAACACTAATATAAAAGTAATTACAACAAATATTCATTCCACTTTAATCATAATAAGCACGGAGATTACATACTAGCACCTCACAAGTAGTGTTTAGATACTCACATCTCTCAGGTGTCATCAAAATAAATCTCATAAATGAAAACGGATATTATCTCTCACTACCTGTCATAGCAAATAGATTACCATAGGCTTGGGAAAGGATCAAAAACCTCCTTCACTAGGCGTAAGCACCTAAGATAAACTATCAAAGAGGGCTTTTACATGGGTTATAACGTTAGGTGTAGGGAAAAGGAAAACACGGTTTTGTTGGATAAAGGATATTTTACTGGTGGCGAGTTAAATATCTTGATCAATTACATGTACTATACAATGTTGCTAAGCCAAGACTCGACTCGATCTTAAGCTAAAAATAAAATAACAAAAACATAAAATAAACATAAAATGAAACGGGATGGTAGTCCGTATGTTTTTTCTACTTTTCTTTTTCTCATTTTTTTTTCTTGATTTTTTCAATTTTTTTTTTTTTTTTTTTTTTTTTTTTTTTCATACACTCTTACCCTACCATCCAAAATAATACATCATAGGGGCATTGCATTCCCCTTACACTTGAACTTTTACATAACTTTATAAATAACTAATCTAATGACTCGAATTAAGATAATCAAAACACTTGGAGTACTTTTAAAATATTTAGCACATATGGGGGTAATAAATGATGTTCTTCCCCATTACTCCATTACACTAGTACTTTACCCATGAGTCCCAATCATCCCAAAACAATATGTACAAGGATATGACTCGACTTAGCAACCATGTAATCAACTAGATAATTAACTTGGGTTTTAAACAAATGTTGTCACAATAATGCACTAAAAATGAGTGCATACAAGGTAGGCTAAGGCGATTTGGGTGTACATTTTAGTGGGGTGTAACAAATTCTTCCTTTAAGTAAAATGCTTAAAGGTCGAAATGAAAAGATAGGCTCTGAGGGGTGTACTAGGGGTATCGTGTACTAAAAATGAGTACAACGCAAAGGGTGTGGGAGAATTACTTGACCAATGTAGCCAAAGTAATTATAACAAAAACACAGGTGTAAAACAATGGGTTAATCCTAATGCCTCTTATCATGTAGTAAATCTAACTACACGAATGTAGTCTCACTTGTGGCCTCGGAATGGTCCTAACGCAAGTTCTAGAATCTAAGTGCTACCGGTACACACATCATAGCAAAATGCTTTTCCTACCAATTCTAGGGGCGAACCTCACATATTTGGGGGTGGAAAATTTTTTAGTGGTACGGTTTTTGTGCTAGTCATATAACTCCTATCCATGAGACGCTCATTAAGATCAAAGTTTCACTCCTAAATGTTGTAAAAAATTTTAAATTTGGCACTAAAATTGCCCTAACAAGTATTTATCTCAGTTTTATTACACATCTACTATTAAACAAACAAAAATCAAGCGTAATAGCATTCTCTAATCGTACTTTTACCCCCCCTTACACTTAAGATGAACATTGTCCCCAATGTTCAAATAACAAGATGTAAAAGTAATAAGGTAAAAGAATGAAATCAAATACTCCCCTGATTCGCTCGGTGGATAATGTGGTAACACGGTTAGATCTTCTTCCAAAGTAATGTTGAAGCTTTATGACTAATGCATCGCCAAAAGCTTGATCCAAAACATTTCCTTGTCCAAAATAACCTGTTAAACCTGAGAAAACAAACACGAAAACCTGTATAACATCGGCGGGATAAACTCTATATATAAGGATATAATGCTTGTGGAATGATAATTTTGCAGATTCCTGGAGATTATAAGTTAGAGATTTAATAAAAACTTTTTATGAAAAAAAACTTTCAAAAATTTTCAGAAAATTAAACCTGACGCCGTCAGGTTGTAAATCCTGACGCCGTCAGAAATGATCTGACAAAATTCTCATGTTAAGTTTTCGGAAAATTTTTGGAAAAACCTATACCTTACTTCCTGGAAATCCTGCAAAACATCATTATGACTCGATACAAGCATTTGACTCAAACAAATACTAATATGTATGTTAATTTATTATTATTACGATTCATGTTCATTTGTTCTAATAAACCGGTTTGGATTTCCCTTACACTTAACTTTTGCAAAATACCTTTATATGTAGTTAAGACGAAGTTAAAAACAAGATAAAGCATTTTCACAAATTAGTTTTGAACATGAATCCATAAGAATAAAAATTAAACACACATACGGAAACAAATAAAATCAAACAAACAAATAAACACACAAAGCAAATAAAACTTGGGTTGCCTCCCAAGAAGCGCTTTTCTTTATTAACGAGTCTTGTAGCTAGACTCAAAGTCACGTACATTACGTGATTCCTTCATTGGTCACGGTTCCTAGGTCATTCTCATTTCCGGTTTTATACTCCGGTCCTAATTTCAAACAATCCTTATAGAAACCGGATATCCTTCCCATAACATAGTCTACTCCTTTATTTCTATCCTCATCATTCCTATAGTAGAGCGCTTGCTTAAGCTCCTTCTCAACATTTGACAAGTGTTGGAATTGTTCTATCTTATATGGCATTTGGTAGTTTACCTCATCGGTCTCATCCTTAAATCTAACTATCCCTAAGGAAGGCTCATAAGTCATTCTAGAAACCTCAACAAATGGTTTTCCAAAAACTACTTGAGTTAAGGATGCATCGACTATTGGGCGGATATCTTCTACAATTACAAAGTCGGTGATATAGGTGAAGTTTCCTACATAAACCGGTAATCCCTTAACTCTTCCCGTGAAGTTACTCATCCACCCCTTGTCAGGGAACATCCTATACCAAGTTGATTTTTCATTATCAAGTTGTTGTGGGCTCTAGTCATGATGTTTATGGGTGATCTAAGGTCGATGTAGGCTTTCCACACATGCAAATGTCCGATGTTGCATGGTATTTTGAGATTAGAAGGGTCGCCTATTTTTATAATTGGTCTACCAAGGAAGTATGGTGTCTCGGGGTCATCGAATAAGTTTGTATGATATGCGCGCTCTTCCTTAGTGGGTAGCCTATTGAAGTAGTACTCATCATCATCTACTTCTTCAATCTCACTTGTCCTAACCTCCTTATCAACCTCGACTTTCTTAACCTCATCCTCAGGTTCACTATTATCCTCATTCCTATCAATTGGTTTGATAGTGACAATGTTGACGAAGTGGACGTGTTTGGATGAAGAGGGGTCTTTTACTTAGGGTTCGCTATTTGTGTTCCTAGCGTCCTTATGTGGAGGTGATAGCACTTGGTTATTGAGGGCTTTCAATAAGTTGTGAATTTTATTGGTCATCTCCGTTTGTTGTTGATTGAATTCGGATTCAAACTTAGCTATCCGAGCTTCTTGAGATGCCATAAATTGAGACATCAATCCTTCAAAGTTATTGGTACTACCATTGCTGGAAGGATTGTTGTTGAAAGTACGGTTCGAGTTGGAACCGCTTGATTGGAAACGATTAGGCGGGTTGGAAGAATTGGTTTGTTGTGCGTTTTGGTTTTGTTTCCACCTAAGGTTCGGGTGATTTTTCCATGAGGGGTTGTATGAATCACCGTAGGGGTTTGGCTCGGGTTTGAAAGTGTACCACTTGTCTCCCGCTCCGTCGGTAGGGGAGGATGCGTAGTCCGCAAAAGCTTGTTCGGGGAGTTCCATGCAATCACGAGTGTCGTGGGGACCACTACATAATTTACATGAAGAAGTGATTTTGTTCACTTGGCTTGAAGGTTTAGGAGCCTCGTAGGATTTCATGAGAAACTTGACTTGGTCTTCAAGTTCTATGATCCTACGGTCGGAAGTACTTGAATTGTTCGAAGGCTAGGATATTGCCTTGACCGTTTTATTCAAATCACGGGGATCACTCCAACTTTCGTTGTCATAAAGAGCAAGATCTTCTAGGAGAGCCCATGATTGTTCCGCACTTAGGTCACGTAGCTTGCCACCGGCCGATTGGTCAATGGTTTGCCTCGTGTAGAGATTGATATGGTCATAGAAGATTTGGACTTGGAGCCAAAGTTCTATGCCATGGTGAGGGACTTTTTGGAGTAAGTCCTTGAATCGAGTCCATGCCTCGTAGAGGGTTTCGCCTTGACGTTGTTGGAACATCAAGATATCATTCCTTAGCTTGGTAGTTCTTCCCGGTGGGAAAAACTGAGCAAGGAAACGAGTAGTGAGATCATCCCAAGAGGTGATGGATCCTGCGGGTTGACGCTCTAGCCATTGACTAGCTTGGTCCCGCAGAGAGAATTGAAAGAGACGTAGTCGGGTCGTCTCTCGAGTGGCAACATCAAGGTCTATAGAATCAACGATTTTGAGAAAGTTCCTTGAGATGTTGATTAGGATCTTCAGAACGAAGTCCATGGAATGCGCATCCGCTTTGCACCAACCGGATGGTGTCGGATCGCAAGGGAGTGACATTGGCTCCTTGAGTGAGCTCAATGGTGTTTCCATAGCCATGGTGGCTAGGACGGGAGTACTCTCCTAAAGTACGGGCTCTAGGAGGTGGTGGTTGTTGTGGTGGGTTGTTGGGATCGAGGATATTACCACCTTCCATGATGTCGGATGGTAATGGTTACGAACAAAGAAACGAAGAAAAAACATAGACTAAAGAAAACCTAGAAAAATAAAATAAAAATCTCACTAGAAAGGAATCTAGTGAGTAGACCTGTAAAATAAAAATTCAACCTAAACAATAACTATTCCCCGGCAACGGCGCCAAAAACTTGATGCGTGGTTTTGCAACCTTACAACAGGTTTTACCTCTCGAGGGATCTCAAGAGGCTTACAACCCCACCAGGCAGTGTACCTGACCGATGTAGTATAGTGTAGTGGTAAGTACGGGGGATTGATCGTTCTCCACAGGGAATAGTGTCTTAGGATTGAAAAACTACTCTAATAGGTCTAAGGGTGAGAGAAGATTCTTTTTATGTTTTTATATTTTTTATGAAAGCAAGTAAAATCTCGGGTTTGAAAGAGTGGGCGGAATTAGTTGCTAGTCAACTAACCCAAGTTACTACGAATGCAAATAAAATAAAATAACAGAAAATGAAAAGGTGGTAAAACTTATGTGGAGAGAAATGTGTTTACTTAGATTTCCTTACTCCCTAACTATCTTTTACCGGTTGATTAGTGTGTATTAATTGCGTGGATGACGGGTGTATTCCTTAATACCAATCGTGGGGTGGCGTACGTACTTCCCCAACTCTATGAACTCCTACTTCACTCCTATGTCGAGCCGGCTAAGAAGCTCCTAACATGGGATCACTAGAATTCGCTCATGCATTAAATACAACCATAAAAACCTTAGTACGCATTGGTTCATGCTTCTTAAGACGTTCAAGCAAGTTACCGAATAGGAAGTTAGCCAGTTTTCTTAAGCCTAACATAGATAAACAATCATCCAATACAACTAATAACACACTAATAACCAATAATCAATAGCTAGGTTTCATTAGATCTAAGCAAACACAAGATAAATCTAGCCTAGCATGTTAAACAAAAGACAAGAACAAGATAGAATCAAACAACACATAGACATATTGAATGATTAATTGATAACTTATCTTCAACGTAACATGGAAGATCTCAAGGCAAAAAGCCTTGTAAAAGCTGCTAAAATCGTCTTAGGGTTTTTCACACACAAAGTTCCACACTAATGACAAAAAATTGGAAAACTATATATAGAGATCAATGGCTGACGGCGTCACGTTGTAGATTCTGACGCCGTCACCTTCCCGCTTTTAGGGTTCCCGGATGGCCTTCCTGACGATGTCCCTCTTTAGACCTCCAAAATCCGTTCTGGCTTATCAAAGCTCGACGCCGTCTGAAATAAGCTTGACGCCGTCCCTCTTTAAATTAAGCCGTGACGACCTTGATCACTTCAAAGGGTGACGCCGTCAGATTTTTCATGCAAAATTCTCTGGCTTATCATGAGTAATTTTCATTTCCACCTTTTTCTTGCTAAGCCATGACGCCGTCCAGGGAAATACCTGACGCCGTCAAAGGTACTTTTTAGCCGATTTTGAGACTTTGTCGATTTCTTCACTTTTATGCTCCAAAAACGTCCAAAATGCTTCCTTTTCCAGATTTCTTCTCCTAAGTACCTAAAATGACAAAAGGAACGATTTAGAGCAATATTTGATCAAATAAATACGATTTAGGGCTTAAATGACCCCCTAAAAGCGGTACACTTTTCGCTTCATCATTAGTTATACTTAATACTGTTAGGTATCATTAATAGTATGATCATTGTGAAATTTTTATGGCTTGTGTTTTCTTGGTTTTTGGACCAACATTTTTCAGGATAAGCAAAGAAAATTGTTATATTGATGATAGATAAGTGTTTAGAATGGAATTGGAGTTAATTCTGGTAACACAAAGTTAATGCTGCTAGGAATAACTTACTACTGTTGGGGTTACTACTGCTGGGTTGTTTAGGGTACTTTTCATAAATACATCGATTAAGGGTTTTAAATCATTCAATCACTCATTTTATCAATTTCATTCATCATAATACTCTCTCATACAAACCCTATTTTAGGAATATAAATATTCATATGAAGGTTCGGTCACCCCGAGTATCTATTTAGCATATCACATAGCTCGTAGGCTTATTTATATAAGCTTAGTATTATTAGTATTATTAGTTTTATTAGATTTGTCGTATCTATATTTGTGGAGTGGGTCGGGGCTTTCCCCACTGTCAGCTCACTTCACAGCCCACTAGGGGCTCTATTATTAGGAAGTATAAATACCCCTTCCCACACTTGGGAAGGGTTGGAACTCTTGTCACAATTTCACCTACAATCTAATATTCACAAGTTTTCCCAACTCTCTCTCTCTAGTTCATCTCATCTTACTAACTCATCTACCATGGATCTAATCTTCCATGAACCAAGACCACCCGAATCATCCACACAATCAAGATGGTTATTTCCTACAATTGGTATCAAGAGCCATGGTTAGGTTCGGGTGATTGTGTGTCCTTCGATTCGTGGTCTCTATATTAGTCGTTGGATATTTCTTTCTGTGTTCGAATATGGTTACATGTGTATATGTGTTTGGGCTTCACTGGTCATGAAAGAATTTCACATGTCCATGGTGTGTTATTCTTGTAACCTTAGCAAATATGTTTGACATAAGTCCAAGTTGCATATCGTATTTGCTGCTTTCCATGTGGTATTTGTTCTATTTGTTCATTTATATTGTCAAGATGTGCTTTGAGCTTTGTTTCACTCCTTTTGGCCGCTGTACAAATTTTGAATTCTTCTCGGTTCTTAATCTTGGGTGGAACAATTTTTTTTGCTTAAACTGTCGAATCATCTCACCTTGTTCAAATCATGTTTTTAATCTACTTTGGTCAAACTGTTTTATACTATATATTATGGTGGGTTTCAAATTGGTTATTCTTGGTGTTGTATGGATGTTCATTGGATGCAATTTGTGGGTTTAGTAGTTATTTCCTGATTGAAGATTGAAAATTGTTCTTGGATGCGGTTTGTGTCCTATGGGATTGGTGTTTGGCTGGTAGCCTAAAGTGGTATAAAGACAAAATTGGGTGATAGTGACAGCGTTGACTGGTCAAAAACGCGGTTTGTCTGTATGATTATGAATGCTGTTTGTCTAGTTATCACGAACGCGGTTTGTCTGTTTAATCACGAACGCGATTTGTCTGTTTAATCACGAACGCGGTTTGTCTGTTTTACTCACGAACGCGGTTTGTTTGTTGAACCACGAACGCGGTTTGTCTGTTTAACCACGTACGCGGTTTGACTGTATAATCACGTACGCGGTTTGTCTAAATGATCACGGATGCGGTTTGTCTGTCACTAGGTAAAACGGTCAAACGGTTTAATTTGGTCAACAAGTTATCAAACATAAAAATGAAAGATTTGAAGAAGATAAAGAAGTGACAAAGACCATGACCCTTTGAACAACAATCATCAGTTAACAACAATTAAAACAACAACAAATTCACAACACAACAAAGCATCCAAACATAATCAAATTGCAAATATGAACCATACGTATTCTGTTCAATTACAAATCCTCAAAACCAAGTCCAATTACACGTCACTATCAACAAACATCTATCCTCACCTTCTAACCTAACATCCAACCTTCATCACCTCAGTTGTTTTGTTTATTTTTAAGGGTCACAAAACCTTGAACTTAAAACAAAAGTATTTAAGAAATCATCACCTATTCTCCTCGAAGCATAACCCTCTTTGCATATTCGGATCTTTATTGATAAAACCAAATCTGGTCGTGGCTAGTCGTTGTTCTTTGGTGGCTGAGTATCCACACTTCATTTGTATTCGACTTAAGATTTCGTTTCATATCTTTTTATTGTTCGATCTGTGGATGTGAAATGAGATGGTTATGCAGAATATTTGGGATAGGTGTTAACTGTGCTCATGAGATTGGAGTGAAAAGGGAGGTTGTGGTTAAGTGTTGTCTGTGTATCCTGTCTTAGAAGGATAAGGATATGATGTAAGATGAGATTAGGAGTTGGGTTTGGGTGACAGATTGTGGAGAAGAGATGAAGGAGAGAAAAGCGGCGGATAGCTTTTATGATGAGGGTTTGAGTTATGTATAAAGTGGGAGTTATATACCGGATAATTAGGGTTAAGAGAGAAATGGATTGGGTTTTATGATTGGTTGAATGGTCTGTGTTATCTTGAATGGTGACATTGGGATGATTAATCATATAACTTGGGCTAAATTGATTCTAGAATGGCTGTTGGGCTGAATTTTGGGATACGTCTTATGTATGAGCCACAAGTTTGAAACGTGAACCAGGCGTGCAATTTTGTTAATCCGATTCTTATATCAAACTTGGAGGTTGAACAACTATTATCAAATTTTCTTAAATTCAATAAGTGTAAATTTGGTGAAATTGTTGGCGAAAAAGGTCGGTATGGTTGGATCCACAAAATTACACGAGTTGTAAGTTAGTCACGGCTGGTAATTTAGGTATATGAAGGTCGACGAGATTACAGAGTTGTAAGTCTGTCAGCATTGTGGATGCCTATGATTTGAGTGAGCCTGCAATTTAATTTTTGCGACTTGAGTTACAGTTGACAACTTGCGATTTGATTAATTGCGGTTCGTCAAGGTGCATTTTGACTTGTTACGACTTGACTGATTGCAATTTGACCAATTGCGATTTGACGTTGCAAGTTAACACTTGCGATTTGACTTATTGCAATTTGGTTGATTGCGATTTGACTTGTTGCGATTTGTCAAACTGCAACTTGACTCGCTGCCATGTGATCAAGTTGAGACTTGACTTCTTTGACTTGAATTTTGAAGATTAGCATTGCAACTCACTCTTAGGTGTTCTTGTTAATTTCACGGTTTCTCTTGTTAATTTTAGAAAATCCCCGAAAGATTCGATTTCTCGGTTTAAGTCTCAAGAGCTGTAAAATCCCGTGAAATTAATTTGCACACGTAGGCTAGACGTGGATTTAGACATAATAAAACTTAAGGGGTTTGACTATTATTTTCGGGATAAGTTTGTGCTTCGAGATCAGCAGGAATTGGGAAATTATGGTGACTTGGTTGGGTTGTTAATTCACGGGTTGGTGTTACTTAGTGTCACAAACATCTCGGGGTAGATGGATGCACGATGTTTGATGACCCTTGCTCAAGCGTATTTAAGGTGATTAGACCTGGATGTTCAAGAAGTGGATATATACAATAAAGGATGGAAGGTTGGGTATATATCACTACCTATATTTAAAGGAGTTACGTTGTTGTGCTCAATATAGGATCTAAATCACAATTTGCAATTTAAGGTGATTAGACTTGGATGTTCACAAAGTGGATATATACAATTAAGGATGGAAGGTTGGGTATATATCACTACCTATATTTAAAGGAGTTACGTTGTTGTACTCAATATAGGTTCTAAATCATAATTTAGAGCAAGTTTAAGTCGCGGACTTGTTCTTTATCAAGCTTCATCAAGTGATTGTTGTTTCTCAAGCTTCTAATGGGATTGTTGTTCAAGATCTTCTCAAGAGGTAGTCAGGCTTAAAGACAAGAGGTGATTTGTTTGGAGACATGTTTTAACCTTTTACTCACTTTAAAGTCATATGCGTTTCATCAAGCGGGTTTGGCATATTACGAGCTTCAATGAATTGTTAATCTACTAAACCATTGATGATGAGGAAAGCAAGGGGTTACTACAAGAGAGTCGTAATCACCATCTGCGTTGCAGTAGTTTCATTTGTCTCTTTTCATGTTTTTGTGCCTAACAAATTCACAAACATCACGGACTCTCAGCTTTGGCAAAAAGGTCATTTCATGTCCTTTTTTAGGGGGAGAATTATCGCAAGTTTCCTAGAAGTTCCGTCTCCAGCGGTTTGAATCTTAGCAGTTTCGGTTACAGCGGGTCAGATCGTAGTGATTCAGGATTCAGTGGTTCAGTCTACAGCAGTTTGATACTTACTGTTGTGCAGTTAGTTGTTGAATTTATTTCTCAGATAAATCTCAATAACTGTAAAATCCTGTACACAGTACGACAACTATTCCACATCCAAGTAGCTGGGTCAGACAGCTTTGTTTGATAGGACTGACTATGAGTCATGGGCACTTCTAAGAATTAGCGCATGTTTCTTCTCTTTTTTGGCTAGTCAACAGCACAAGATGATCACGAAGTTAATCAGGCATTCTTTATTTGTGATTGAAGTTGAATTTCACGAAGGCGTCTACTTATTTTATCTTGAAGTCGGGGTTGGTTGGATGCATGACCATCAATGATAACTTGCTCGTGCATAAAATTTAAGATGAAGACTTGGGTTATCTAGTTACCAGCAGTCGGGGTAACTATCACTTAAGAGTTATTGGAGTACTCAGTGTCACACGTCAATGACGTTGTCGATAATCGCAAGAGGTGTTAATGTCTCATACTTTGGTTGGGTATTGAGCACTTAGAGATCTGCTTGGAGCATTAATTCTCTACACCGTTCTTCCAACATTAGTACAAGCTTAAGTAAAAAATTTGGGGATTTCTACTTCAGTTTTCAGTATTGGTATATCGGGTTTCCTTCATCAAGTGGTCACTAATCTGTGTACAAGGTTGGTTAGTTGGCCAAAGGTTTTAAAAGGTTGTGATGTGATCTGTAATTCTCACGGGATACTCTTAACCCAAACTGAGGTTAACCATAATCAAATCATTCATGCCACATTCAATCTATTACTGTCTCACGGTTTCTTCTTGGTTTTGTAAAATCCCGCGAAAGAACTTATTTCTCGGTTTAAATCATAGATGTGTAAAATCCCGTGATAATGGACTATGCGCTCTTAACCATGATCGGGTTAAAACCATTATCAAAGTTCAGTTAAGCATCATAAAGGGCTATATTTGGACATTAACCACAAAACGTGTCTACGGCGTTAATTCATTATTATTTATTTGAAGCTGAAGTGAAATTTCATGGGTGCGTGTACTTAGTATCTGAAGATATCGGGGAGGTTGGATGAAGATTCTTTGAGATCCTTGTTCGAGCTTTCAATACAATGACGAGGACTTGGATATCTAGTTATTTTCTTTCTCTCTTTTATAAGATAACTATCACTTTAAGGAGTTACGTTGTAGTGCTCAGTGTCACACGAAGTTGTGGATATCCAAGAGGTGATGTACGTCTTATACTTGATGGTTGGTTGGTTGAAGAGTATAGAGTACTTAGGGATTCAATGTTGCACGAAGTCTCTACACCGCTCTTTGTCACGCATTAGTACAAGTTTATGTCACAAGTTCGGGTTATATTACTTCAGTCTCAAGTTCATCATATTGGGTTTTTCTCCATCAGTGGTAACGACATCAAGCCGACAAAATGATAATGGGGTTGGTAACGAGTTAGATGAGAGAAGTAGTAAAGAGAGAGTTAATGACGTCTGTACACTTCAGTGCAGGCCTCGTTCTTCAAGGAAAAGAAAAGTGTACGCTTGAGTGCACTTTATCTTCAAAAGAAGAGGAATCTTCTTATTTATGGCCATTCTCATCAACAAGATTCATGCTCTTTCCGTGCTTATTCAGTCTTCAAGTGGATCGGCGCATATTGGAGTATACTTTTATTCACTTATTCAACCAAAAATTGCAGTTGACAGGCATATGCAATTTTTGAGGGGGGGAAAGGGTGAATAAATGATGCGCGTGATGTGTCGTTGCGGTTTAGCAGTTTTAATGCCTACTCAAGTTTTAAATTTATATTTAGCCGACTTATCAATAACACACACACTTAACGAGCAGTGTACCCGGTCAGTATGAAGATAATGGTAAGTAGAGTGTCGATCACTAAGAGTGGAACGTATAATCTAGTTAATCTAATCAGTATTTTAATATCCTAACGCAAGGGGGTTTCAGCCTGAGAGACTGGCACAGTTTTGTTTGCAATTAAATAATAAAATAAACAATAGGCACGAATCAGCAAGTAGCACACACGTACACAGATAGATACTTGAGACAATAAGAGGGCTGTCCTTATGATTAAGTAGTTTGTCACTTGTTTTATTGATAGCTTTATATGAAGTGTATGTAATTAACCCTTTCTCGTTGGTCCTATTCTCATCGGCGAGTAAACCCTTAATGACGACTTATGTCTAAAAGTTATTCCTAAGTGATCAATTTAGAAACAACCGTGGGAGCCACACCTTGTCCCGCAGTCGGGTGCCCGCAAGCCACTAATAAACACAGAGGTGGTCAATGCACTAATAAGTAGTAACCAAAGACATCAACATATAAACTTTAATTGATGGGAAAGCAAGTATTAAAGGGAGTGCAATCTTTCCGTTGTCACATTACACAAGCCACCAATCCTGATGAATTAAAGTTTGCTAAAACAATAAAACAAAACTACTTAATGAATTAAATACATGCAGCACCTTCTTACAGCTCTTGTATCTTCGATTTGGGTGTGTCTTGTGCTGCCTTCTTGACTGAATTCGTCCTTCTCTTCTGTTCGGTCTTTAGGTTTTCGAACTTCCGAATCTCTGTGTAACTCTTTTTGTGTCTGGTCTACGGGGTATTTATAGTTTGTGTCTGAGGGAAGATGCGGCGCATCTACTTAAGTAGATGCGGCGCATGTACGTAACTTCGCGTGGGGTCCAAGATTATAATATTCAGGAATATTCGTACACCGCCAGAAGATGCGGCGTAACTCTTTATTAGATGCGGCGCATGTCCTCTTGTATCTTGGATCGTATCTGGTGATATCTTGATAGAGATGCGGCGCATGTTGATAGTGAGATGCGGCGCATCTGGAGCAGAATTGACCTGATCTTGTCCATGTCAGTAGACTCTTCACTTTATGTACGTTTCGCTCCATTATTAGTCCAAAATCGCCAAGTTTCACCAAATGCTTGTTTTTACCTGAGAATTACAAAAGTAAACGATTAAGTATCAATCCTCATACATAATATAGTAAAACAAGTCAAATAAATAGGATAAATGATAGTAATAAAATGTACTTATTTGAGTTCATCAATAAACAACATGTCAGTCTTCAAGAACCGTCAAGAGGAGATACTTACCGTTGATGGTATTCATATTCACTAGTTCAATCATCAAAAATTGCAGTTGGCAGGCATATGCAATTTTTGAGGGGGGGAAAGGGTGAATATTAATCTACATGTTGGTTGATGATTGAGAAATGGTCATACGACTCCTGAATACATCTGTTCAGGAGTCGTGCAAACCATGGTTCTCCAACACTACTTCTTCCTCCGTCTATCAAAGTGTTGAAGAACATGGTCAAGGAATGCTAATCGACATAGTCTCACGGGTTGGTACAATCAGCAACAATGGGTTTCTAGTCAATGCTTCAAGTACGCGTCATCAGGCTAGATGTACACATCATGATGATGATTCCGATTAATCGTAACCATCATGGGGGAGAGAAATGTGTACACTAAGGATGCACAGCAGGTTCACGTGATCGGGCTTAATCATTTATTCCGGTGTTGATAACCGCAGAGATGATCAGTGGTTCAACTTGTTACCTTGGTATTTACGTTTCACTGTTACGTCATGGGCTTATTAATCGTAACCATCAGGGGAGAGAGAATGTGTACATCAAGGACGCACAACAGGTTCACGTGATCAGGGCTTAATATCCAAGGATGGATACATACTATAGATGATCGGTGGTTCAACTTGTTACTTTGGTGTTATACTTAAGACTAAAGAAGGTCGAGTCGTCAGTCTATTCTTCATTCTCTGTTGGGAGTTATCATCTCATGTGTATGCTGCGGGCTGATGGGTTACTTGTAAGGTTACTGGAAGGCATTGGGTGAGGTGAAGATGATTGGTATTCTGTTCCTCCACATTGGGCAATCTTGAAGAAGGTCGAGTCTTCAGTCTTCTCTACATTCAAAAATGTTGAGCTCTTTTCTTACAACTTGATATTTAACTTAATCCCATGACAGTTCTTGTTTGATGAGTTGTGGAGTTAAGTTAGGTTCAAGTTGTTTTGTAGTTTAAGGTTAGGTCCAACTTGATTTTAACCTAATCTCATGACAGTTCTTGTTTGATGAGTTGTGGGGTTAAGCTAGATTTCAGTTGAGGCTCAACTTAAACTACTGAAAAGATGCCTAAGGTTTTTGACGGCGTCACTCTAGGACGGGAGTGTTAGAAGATTAAAGACGGCATGCATTTGGTTATCAAAAGACTTCTTCATATTTCGGGCGTTCATCCAAAGTCTTCTTCCTATTATGGGTGTTCATCAGAAAGGTTGTCAGATTGGGGGAGAGCACTAATTCGGGGAGAGTGAAAAGCCAGAATCAATCCCTGATTGAAAGTGCTCACATTGCTCTTCAGCAAGTCAAGTGATGAATGCGGTGAAGATTCAGAATGCTGAGGAGTAATGGTTTCTGGTTCGTATCCTTGTACATATATACTTATTCATATTTTATACCATCTTGTAAATAGATATATAGATATCCTGCATTTGTAAATAGAGAATCTTAAATCCAGAAAAACCATAAAAATTGAAAAAAAAAAAAAAATAGAAAATACCAAAAATAGTTTCACCTAGGCATGTCTTCTGTTTATCGATAACATTTACGGACTTAGAAATGTCATTCAATAATGGCACGGGTCTTTAAATGAAGCTCGAGCAGAAGTTAAAATGGATTCTTAAAACATGTCTAAATGGCTTGCTATTACTTTAGATAGCAACCCGCGCTTCATATTGGGGAAAGCACGTCGCCAAAAAGACGGCTGTTCCTCCAACTGGGTGATGTTCACCTGGGCATGGATTACTTCATATCCATGTTTCCTGATTTGATGTACGTTTCAGCGCATCATTTCTTGTAAAAGAACAGAAATCTTCTTAGTATAACAAATAGTTTTCATTCTATGATTCTTCTGAAAATTATTTGTGAGACACTTGGTGAATATGTGTTGTATGAAATTTTTTTATACTTGGATTATGCATAAAATTTGTCACTCAATCAAAGACTACAAAACCTCATGACAGTTCTTGTTTGATGAGTTGTGGGGTTAAGCTTGATTTTAGTTGAGGCTCAACTAGAATACGGGTCATTGATTGAGGGGGAGAGTGAATTCAAATTTTATATCATCAAACGGGTTTCTTGATTAATTCATGACTCTTAGAAAAGGTTTTGCAGTTAATGGGGCATTAGTTGAAGAGGATATTGCTTAAATATATCAAATGACCAAGTGTGTTAGTTGCTAGAAAGTTTAGGACATTATGTGCAATTTGCTTGTAGTATCCTAGCTTCTTATAACTAGAAGGTTCATTTGTATCTCTTTGGAATCCCCGTTTAATCCCCTAGATACATTAAAACTCAAAATCTGAAAGAAGTTAGAAAACCCAATGTGTTTGATGTTCTTGAATGCTCCACTGACATTTGTATGAACTAAGTGAATGAGTTTCAAATGTTGTTTGTCTCTGCTGCTTAATGGTTGTTGATATTGTGCATATGTTCTCAGGATTCGCTTAGGTAGATTGCTATTATGTTAGAATCATGTTCCTAAGATCCTGAATTAAATATTGAAATCTGTGTGAATTGCCATGTTCATGATTGCTAATTGCTCTTCATGCTAGATAGTGGTTTGACGTAGTTCCTGATTGGGGTTTGATTATAAGATGAACTTGGTATTATAATGTGGCAAGCTGCTGAAGGGTAGCTATCTAGGAATAGTGTATCTGTATGTATGTATATCTGTGTTGATATTCTTATGTAGATTCCATAGAAAAAATGAATGTACCAGTTCCCATTCTAACCATTTGATCAGACGTTCAAATTCTATTGATTGGCTTGGAATTCACCACGACAACAACATCGGCGGCAACAACAACAACAACACCGTCATCACCACCACCACCTTCAGTGAAACAAAGCAATATTTGTTCCGATCTCGCCAAGTGGGGATCTATAATTCTTGGACGTTCTTGTTGGTGGATGGATAATCGATGTTGACCAATGACTCCTTCAGAGAAGCGGATGATCACATCATCTGTGCAAAAGGTCAAACTCATATGTGTCATAATAATCAAATGTGCAAAATAAGCAGTGAATCTCCCTCTTAGATTAAGGGGGAGCATAGTATATTCTCATCATCAGAATATATTAAATCAGACACATTTTCTCCCACATTTTCTAACTTATTTAAATCAATTGGGATCACAAATCTCAAAAGGTTTGAAATTTTTGATCGGGGAGAGAATGTGATTTAAATATGAAACCTGATGAAAATGTGATGTTTTGGACTTAAATGTAAGCTCTCCCATATGTGCTAAACTCTTTCGTATATCGATGCACATATTGAGGGGGAGCGAATTGACAAAAAGGATTTGGCATGCATCTTATGTGAGCACGGCTCAGACTTCACAAAAGAATTGATGAAACAAAACTGTCATCTATCGAAAGGGCATATCCTGGCCGGGTAATAATTTCAAGCTGGTCTAACCAGTGATGTAAGCGTGTCTCGAAAAGGATGTGTCTGAGTAGAGTGTACCGTTTCGAGAAACTTTCTGTGGACTTGACCAGGCCGGGTAATAATTTCAAGCTAGTCTAACTAGTGATGTAAGCGTGTCTCGAATCGGTCATGTTCACTGAAAGTGGATCAATTCAAAAAGTGCGAGCTCTACCTAACATGTGCAAATTTATAAAACAATCAACCGAGCACATGTTGAGGGGGAGCATTTGAAAAATATAAAACTCTCACGTGTTTGCAAAAATGTGTTTCAGAATCATGAATACCAAAGACCGACCATTTTAATTAATGCATGGAGTTATAAGGATGGTTAGGTTAGGCTCAAGTTCCCACGATCCCGCCAGAGCCGGAGGGATCTACCCAGGGACAATCCACTAGTTAGTGTAGAAGTCCTTAGGTATGATTAAAAAGGAGAAAAGTGGATAAGGGAAAAGTGCCGACTGAGATGGAGCTAGTACTGGAACAAACCCAACAAGGTGCTAGTCATGAAGTCTCGGTAAGCACTGAAGGGGTTGAAGAATGAAAAAGAATTGTAAAGATAAAGGGTGAAAAGAAAGAAGCCCTCCTTACAACTTAGGCAGAAACCGGGTCAATACATATGCTGTCAGAATCACTTAGTTGATTGCTGGCATTGAAGACAAAGTATCAAGGACCCAGTGATACGCTGCACAACCCTCCCTAGCCACTCAAGGTCCCTCAAAGGATTCTTGTTTCAATTTTCACTTAGTTTAATACATTCCTATCGTCTTTCTCACTCCGAGTTAGATGATATTGAAAAGGTGGCAGTTCTCTCCAGCCTCCGCTCACTAAATCAAAACGCACTATAGAGTCTAGAGCCACGAGATGCATAAAAAGATCTCATAAGAACATGAATTATTTCTACACTGGGTGTTCAACATTAAGGACACCAGTTGTAAATTTAAGAGTCCTACGCAGATCTTAGCAATCTGCCAGAACATTTATGAGAGAATTTACATATGTAATTCTCACTGATTGAATGGAAATTCCTGCTAGGGTCAACATCAAGCAGCCCTGAAAGCAGGTCACTTTGGTAATTCTTTATGGATTACGCTTAGTGGTCACGGCGGTTTCTAACGGTCTACAGTCGTGGAGTGATCTCCAGTGACTCACCTAATCGTTGATGTGCTACGGTTCGATCTTAAAAAGCCCTCTGTGGGTTTTCGATTAGGAACGGTCTTGGTAAGGATTAGAGAGAGTTTTCACACTATGCTATTAACAATCTCGAAGTCCGAACCTGTAAGTACCGGAAATTTTATTGCTAACTGTCGTATGCAGGAACATCTGGCGGTTGAAGCTGATTGCTGTTGCATCTGTTTGCGTTTGTAGCTGATTGAGGTTGCAGCTGAATGCGGTTGTAGCTGGTTGCAGAAAAGATGCCAATCCTCTACCACATGTTCACACTACATCATCATTATAATTCAACAAAGTCATGATCAACCAAAAAGACCTTTAACACGGCTTCTGCAAACTCTGATGCTAAAGATTATGACACCAAATAGTGTGAGCATGTCGGCTCAAAGATTTATACATCACATGGAAACATACTGCTGAAAGATGACTTGGAGACTCAAGTTGGATGATAGTTTCGAAGAATACTCAAAATCATCCAAGACAAAGAAAAGTCATCAAAAGATCACTGCTAAAGACACAAAGTTTCAAGACGTTGAAGAATCGAAGACTACGAGCTATGAAGTCAAGATCAAAAGATCAAATGCTAGAATTCGAAATATTATTTCCGGGGTGACCTCCCTTAGGGGGAGATTGTTAGGAATATAAATATTCATATGAAGGTTCGGTCACCCCGAGTATCTATTTAGCATATCACATAGCTCGTTGGCTTATTTATATAAGCTTAGTATTATTAGTATTATTAGTTTTATTAGATTAGTCGTATCTATATTTGTGGAGTGGGTCGGGGCTTTCCCCACTGTCAGCTCACTTCACAGCCCACTAGGGGCTCTATTATTAGGAAGTATAAATACCCCTTCCCACACTTGGGAAGGGTTGGAACTCTTGTCACAATTTCACCTACAATCTAATATTCACAAGTTTTCCCAACTCTCTCTCTCTAGTTCATCTCATCTTACTAACTCATCTACCATGGATCTAATCTTCCATGAACCAAGACCACCTGGATCATCCACACAATCAAGATGGTTATTTCCTACACCCTAACTCAATTTTATCATCTAATCGCAAAACCCAACACAAATCTCAAAAATCAACACAATGGCGACACTAAAATTTGCTGATTCACACAACATGGTCGCGTTCTTGTCCAAACCCACTGAAAGTGAAGGGTTTGAAGAAATATTGGATTTTCTGGATGCAAACCCTATAAGGTATGCTTTAACGGTCAGTCCTACTATATATATTTCTTGCATTGAACAGTTTTGGTCTTCTGCTATGGTCAAAACTATCAATAAGGAAGTACAGATACATGCCATTGTAGATGGCAAGGATATAAACATAACTGAATCAACTGTTAGAAGAGATCTTCTACTAGCAGATGAGGAAGGAATTGATTGTCTCCCAAATGCTACTATTTTTGAACAACTTGCGTTGATGGGGTATGAGAAACGTTCTAATAAACTAACTTTTTACAAAGCATTTTTCTCCCATCAATGGAAATTCCTAATTCATACTATCTTACAGTGTTTAAGCCCAAAAACAACTGCATGGAATGAGTTTAGCAGCACTATGGCATCTGCCATTATCTGCTTGGCTACAAACCAAAAATTTAATTTTTCCAAATTTATTTTTGATAGTATGGTTAGAAACTTGGATAATTTATCTAGCAAAATTTTAATGTATCCAAGGTTTTTGCAAGTTTTTATGGAAAAATATTTTGTTGAAAAAACAACTCAAAAAAGAATCTATGTTACGCCCTCTCACACTAAAAAGATTTTTGATAATATGAGAAGGGTAGGAAAAGGTTTTTCTAGTATAGTAACAGCTTTGTTTCCAACAATGGTGGCACTAAACCATCCACAAATGGGTGAAGGTTCAGTTATTCCCACTGATTCCCAACACGCACCCACCATTTTGCAACCATCCACATCTTAACCCCAAAAGCCACAGAACCCTAGGAAGCCTAAAAGAAAGGGCACTAAGATACCTCAGTCTAGTGTACCTACAGACATTATAGCAGATGAGGCTGCCCATAAGGAGAGGGGTGATAGATTGGTGAGGGCTGCCACTACTGCTTCTAGCTTAGAAGCAGAGCAGGTCAGTGGTAACATCAGTAAGATCCAATCCAAGGTAACATCTAATGAATCTAGTTCCTAAGGAACTAATTTAGGTGATGGTCCCAGGTGCCAAGAAACCATGGGGGATACTATCGCTCAAACTAGGTTTGAGAATGTATCTAAACAATCCAATGATTCACTGCTCGGAAGAGGTAACACACTTTGAAGTGATGAGGATAGAATGAAACTAAATGAATTGATGGAATTATGTACCTCTCTACAAAAAGAGGTCATTGACTTGAAGAAGACCACTTCTTCTCAGCAAAATGAAATCACAAGTCTAAAGAAGAGGGTCAGGCAACTTGAAAAGAAGAAAAAGTCAAGACCTCATGGGCTTAAGAGTTTATACAAAATTTGTGCTACAAGAAGGATAGACTCATCTGATGATGAAGAGGTTTTGGGTAAGGATACCTCCAAATAGGGGAGGAATGATGTCATGGACGCATGAGAAGATGAGGAGGTAATGGAATTAGAAACATAAGTTATTGTTGAAGTGGTAAATGATGCTGCTAATGTTGTTGAAGAAACAGTTGAAGGTAATGCTGCTCAAGTTAGTACTACTGATGTACCTGTTAATGCTGCTACTACAATAACTGCTGATGAAATTACCTTGGCTCAAGCTATTGCTGATTTGAAAAGTACAAAACCCAAGGAGAAAGGGATTGTCTTCAAAGAGCCTACAACAACAACAACAATAACTTCACCACAGGGCAAAGGGAAAGGCATATTGGTAGAACCTGTGAGTAAGAAATATCAAATCAGGCTTGATGAAGAAGAAGCCAAAAGGCTACAAGCTGAGTTTAATGGGGAAGAAAGGATTGCTGCTGAGAAAGCAAGACTTGCAGCAGAGAAAGAAGAAGCCAACATTGCCTTGATGAACACATTAATGCTTAATAGAAAAATCCTAGACAAATGATTAGGATACTTTTTCATAAGTTTTATCTAAAGTTTACTTGAGGACATGTAAAGTTCAAGGGTGGGGGGGATATTTGATGACATCAAATAACGACTAATTTATAGCCTCATTTATCCTATTTATATTGCTTGTTTTATATCATTTTATATGAGAATTAATACTTAATCGTTTATTTGTGTATTTCTCAGTTATTATCAAGCAATTGGTGAAAGTTAGCGAAAAGAATGTGTTTTGGAGCTAAATTGGTGAAGTCAAAGAAAGTCTTCTGAATCTGACATCAATACGCCGTATCATGGAGGTGAAGTCAAGGCACGTCTTTTCACGTGATCATTCTACCATTTTGGAGTAAATTTTAGGTAAGTTCTCGTTCTAATTCTACTTATCTGTCTTTAATTTCAAATTTTGCGTATAATAGGGACATTTTACAATTTAAGTGGGGGGACGAGAGTAGAATTAATATTTGAACTTTCTTTGCCCTCATTTTTCTAGTTTATTTTGAAGAATTATGACATTTTTAAAATTTTGACATGTTTTTCTTAACCTAACTAGTGTAGATCTTTGCCAAGCACACAACAACCCTTGATTCCATTGGTGAGGTTTAGCCTAGTATCCGTTTTCTCATATGACATAAATCTACCAAATATTGAGTGTGCCGGTAGTATTGTATACTTTAGAACTTGGCCTTTGCATCATTTCGAGACCATAGATGAGTAGTGCATTAAGTTTTCTTGGTGCACCTGGGATAGATAGTTTGAGAAGGCAATATTCTAGGATTTAAACCAAAACAACCCATATGTGTTATATTGTGTGTCTTTATCGACTAGTCACCTCGACTTGTCGACCTCCTGTGATAAACCTTTTTTGTTGCACTCACCTTTAGTCCAAGATACCCCTAGATACACCCTTCCGAGCCAATCTTTCATTTCTTAACGCAAATTTGTATTGTTTCATTACACCATATTGCCTTAGCCTACCGTGTAGTCTTAAGTGTATGGTTGGGAAGTTGCCGTTTGCCTAAGTCTTTGGTCCAAGTTGAGAGGTTCAGGAATTACACTTTCGTTGAAGACACATATTTGAAGATCGTTGAAGACCCCCCGTATTCCCCATTATTGATACTTATGATTCATCTCAAGTGGGGGGATGACCTTTTTGTTTTATTATATTATAAAAAAAAAAAAAAAAAATGTGTATTATTGTTGTTTAATGTTGATGAAGAATGGATTAGTGTCAACCTCAATGATGGACACTATAAATACTAATCTATGTGATTTATGATGAGCTTATTCGAGTAAACACGGGGAAATGCCTCATTTATACATGATTAAAGGGATGAGTTGGTAACTACATTACACCAAGTAGTTTTTAGAAGGTCAAGTTAGTGTGCATTTATCACCATCATATGTAGACTACTTATGGCACACTAACTTGTTATTTGATGATCCGGTTTCCGCGTCTTGATGCTTGGATTGGGGGTGGACAGTAGGCAGTGATGACTTAATAATGGACTTAGACTATTTGTTTGTTTATTTTTCATTTTTTTCACCATATTATGTGTATCCCATGTATTATCCTACCCATATTGTTTTTGATGTCCAAACCTTCAAGTTTAGGTGAGGGAGTGAGCAATCATTGGTGTTTTGGCCATGAATTTGGTCATGTATAATTGATTTTGTCGCCTTCGATGTAGCTTGCGAGTGACTTAGAAAACAACTCACCCCCTAGCCTTTCTTTTTGTTTACTCAATATTGCCTTTAAGAATTGTCTTGACCTTAGCTCTAGTTGTTGAGTTTTGTGTAACTGCCAAGCTTATGATAGAATACATGCTATGACTGTGCTTATGAGTGATCACCACAAAATTTAACACTTAGATTAGAGAGCGTACGAGTGTTTTATTCCCCATTTAGTGAGGTGTTCGGCTTTGATGTTTCTAGCATAAGAAGTTTTTAAACTCATATCTTCTAAGCTAACTTGGGAGTTATCTTTTAAAGAATGATTCTAATAAGGTCTACTTGAGGGCTAGTAGAGTTTAAGTGGGGGGATATTTGATAACATCAAATAAACCCGATATTTTAGTATCAATTTCCCCTTAATATGCTCACTATTTGTGTTGTTTGGCATGAATATATACTCCTATTACGTATTATTTCATTTCAGGGTATAAATGAGCATTGGAACGAAGAAACGCGGATTTGGAAGGAAAACTAACGAAATTATACATAAGCTTGCTGACCAGAGGAAGGTTACGGCGTAGAAGCCTAACACAACCTACTCCGTAACAAGGATTATCACTAGAAGACTAAAGTAAACATTTCACAAGGTTACGGCGTAACTCCATCGACATGGTTACGCCGTAGATATCCAAATACTTAGCCAAAATTCAGTGATCAAGAAGATTGCGCCGTAACCCAATCACATGGTTACGGTGCAAAAGTGAAGAGTACTTTTACAAGGGTTCTGCGTTCGTAACCCATTCTCAAGGTTATGCCGTAGAAGATTAATTAATGATAAGATCGTCCAGTTATATGAGGGTTACGGCGTAACCCTTTACTTAAGGTTATGCCGTAACTATGTCGAGGCTAAAAATACAAGCCCTAAATATGCATAAATAATTATTCTTTCAACACAACATAAGGAGGACGAATTAGAGCTTCAAAGAGGACAAAATTCAGCAGCTTTACATCATCCTCCAAGGGAGAAATCATTTCATTAATTCAATAGCTTTAGCTTCGTATCAAGTATTTGTATCGAATCCAATGTCTTCTTTCAATATGATTAATAACATTTTTTTTCTGCATTATTTAATATGAGAGGCTAAACACTTCATGTGTTAGCCTAGTTATAAATTTATCAATGCCATGATTTGTGTTTTCCCGTTTATTAATTGCTTTACGTGTTTATCTTTCTACCTTATCACCGATCCCCATGTTTTGGTAGTATTGAAACTAGGTAGTATCTAGTATGCTAGTAAGTATTGACCGTAGAAAGCTAGTGTGCTAGGTTGCGAGGGGTGTGTAAGAATTGACCATAGGACTACCATCTCCTTGTGTAAGAATTGACCATAGGACTACCTACACTAGTGGAAATGCTTAAGAAATACGAGAACCTTAAGTGGACCAAACCTTGGTTTAGTGTTTAAAGCACTAAGAATAGGTCTAGAAAGATAGCCGGCGCTTAGTTGACTATACCATTAAGAATAGATTACCGACGAATTGACCATAGGAGTTGGAGTCTAGGATTATACGATAGGCAATTTGACCATCGGAGCCTAATGACATTTAACCACCACTTTAGGCGATAATAGGCACGTTTAGGAAAACTAGATCATGGCATGATAATATTAGTAACTAGGCTAGCACTTCCTTCTCCCACTGATTTAATCCATTTCATTTTTGTTATTTTAATTAGTTAATTATAATTCAAATCAAAACCCCTTTTAATTGACAGTTAAGACTTAAGTTAGAATCTGCCTCATAGCTCTTGGGATGACCTTGGTTTTACTAAATTCTAGACTACTCACGGCTGTGTACACTGCCCGTTAGTACTCACATAGATCATTGGTAAACGAGACTTATAAATATTAAAACGTGATCTAGGAAAAATAGCATCAGCCGTATATGAAACTTTGGTCAACATGAAGAACAAGATTGTTTTAGTTCCAATACTCCGTATTCACTTATGTGATACGGTGTAACCATGCCCTAACTTCACAAAGATAATCAAGATATGAAGACCCCAATACGCCGTATCCATTTGCAACGATATGCCGTATTGGAAAGCGGTTTATGAATATTCTGAAATATAATAATCCTGGACCCCAAGCGAAGTTACCTCGGTACGCCGTATCGGTCAACCCGATACGCCGTATCGACCCTTATTCGGAAAGTATAAATAGAAAACCTAGCATTCAGTTTTCATAGAGATTTTAACCACCAAGTATGATTTCTAGAAGATTTTAGAAGACAAGAAGTTCCTGCTAGTGCTATCATTCCATAGGAAAACTCTTGTAATCATTATACTCTGCTATAATCGTTCGGTTAGCGTATTTTTTTCTTATGAATTATACTTTAATCATTTTGAATATAATACTGTGTATGATTGCTGAGATTATAGGATAATGCCTATAGGTATTAGCCAAGTTTATGATACTTTAAGGTTTTTGATTTGTTTATATCGATTGTTTACTATTTCGTTGCATGTTGATTATGTTTGTCACTTCATACACGTTTTTTTGTGATGATATCAAATAAGGACTAATATTATGCATTATTTATCCCATATATATTGCTCATTTTATGTAATTTATGTAAGATATGATACTTAATTGCTTACTTTTGTTTAATACAGTAAGTAACGAAGCAATTGATGAAAGGTAAGGAAAAGGACGTGATTTGGAGCTAAAACAACGAAATCAAGCTAAGTCCACATTAAAGGGACCCAATACGCCATATTCATCACCAAGGATAAGGTGTATTCATTCAATACTTCGTCAAAACCACAAGATCGTTAAGGCACTAATATGGCGTATCCAGAATGTGCTATACTTCGTATTCACAGGCGGTTTGTACAAATTCTAGAATATTTTGATCATGGGGCCTATGCAGTATTGCTCGATACGCCGTATCGACTGAATTCCAGAGACTATATCAAGAAACCCTGTATTACGAATTATACACTACTTTATACCACAAGGCTCGATTCCTAGACAAATTTTGAAGGCAAGAAATTTCTGCAAACTCAATCATTGATTAGGAGAACTCTTTGTAACGTAGTTTCATCATATAATCATTCGGTTAGCGTATCGTATTCATAATGTTTCATACTATACACTCTTTGGTTATGGTTGTTGTTGTAGTTACTGAGATTATGGGCTAACACCCTTAGTTGTTAGCCATCTTTATGAGGATTACGTGTTTTTGACTTATTTTACATCGATTACTTTTTTATTGTAGGACCGTAAAGTTCTATGATTTCTGTGGTTCGGGAGGTCGAGGTTGATCAAACATGATGAATCTATTCATAGTTCTAGACAGAGAAAGTAAAGAGAGGGTGAAGTGAATAAAAGATGATATTATTAATGAAAGAATGGTTACACACCCACACCCCTCATGGAGAGTCATGAGGGGTATTTATAGGCTCATCACACCACATGTTTGCCCCGTGTACATAAGTAGTCCCTACGGGTGCAACTTACTACATACCTAATCCAATTCACGTGTAAGAGGTTATCTTTATACAAAAGTGAGGCTAACAATCTCCCTCAAAGATATCCTCACATGTGAATGGTTACAATGAGACCTATAAGTACATAAGCAAAGTAAATTACAATTATAATATCCAATGTTGACGTTGTTGAAGCGCAGAGTCTCTGTAGTCTAGGTACTGAGGATGACTTGAAGTTCTCTCTTCCGACGATCTCGGCATTTGATCTTTGGCTCTGAACTTCAAATGTAATGGTCTAGTTAGGTTATTACTCCCTCCTAACTAGTGAGCCTTTTTCTTTTATCTGTTCCCTCCTGAACTGACATTTTTCTTTCATAAAATCTCTTTAGTCTTTAAATCACACAACGGGATACGCAGCGGATAAAGTAGATACTAGACTGTAGCACAATGGTTGTCGTTCAGGGAGCATCAAATCAATATTATCTCACATAAAAAGCTTCATGGAAAAAAATCCAAAAGAGGAAATGATACCACCAAAGTAACAAGTTGAAGAACTGATCATCTCTGCGGATGTCTCTCCGGCATAAATTATTAAGCTCGATCATGTGAACATGTTGTGCATCTCCGAAGTATACATTTCTTCTTCCGTAAGGATTAAGTTCTTCTATAAAAGCACGATGTACACATTATTGGTACCTTTATGGTTTCTGATTACGCGCAGTTCCCTCAATCAACCAATCATGGAAGATGGACCAATAATACCCGTCTTTCTACCAGAAAAATCAATGGTTTATATGCCTATAGCCCTTCTTCATTGACCCGATAAATCCCCGTGTACACTACTTCTCCCTCCTGATGGTTGCGAGTTATTGAAATCATCATAATGTTGTGTACATGCCGTAAAATCAACTGTTTAAGCATATTTTCTGTGAGAAGATGTCGATAACAACTCTCAATACAATTCTCTCAAATCAACCTTTAATCAAACCTCCTTTTAATTTAACCGGCTAATATTAATGACCACAAATGGAGACAACCGATATGACCAACTTGAAAATGCCAAATAAGCAATACCGTACAAAAACTCGGTAGTCAATTTGTTAAATCTAACGATTCTAACCGTGAAATATGTATCCCTGTTGGGATTTATTGATTTGATGATAAAAAAAAGGACCAAAATCGACATTATGGAATTCTAGAAGATGGATGATTTTAGAAGACTTGTTGAAAAAGATAAAGATCAAGATTAGAAAGATTTAGTTTCCTAATACAATTAGGTTTCCTTTGTAAGTCTAGATGGACTCTATATATACATAAACATTTTTTATGTGTGTTTTTTAATCATGTTTAAGGAAAACACCAATGATCTCACCACTTGAGATCGTGTAAGCCCTAAGGTCAAGGTTTCCTTGATCCCTGTTACAGTTAGGTAACATGTTCTACCATGATCAAATAGAATTGGGGCTGATATGTATGTAAAACCTTGTTAATGACATTGTATTATGTTTAAATTCCGTTGTACAACTTCAATCTTTGGTATTATAGATCCTAGATGAGTTCTAAACGATCTTCACAATTTCCATCAGAGCAAGAATGTTCTTGATCTAGGATCTACAAGGTGTTACTATTGATGAAAGCAAATTTGGATAATTGAATATGGTCGATTTTTAAGGGTTTAGGTGATTATCGGTTTTTAGGGTTTTCAAAGAAATCGACTTGTAGTAATTTTGGAGTTATACATCATACAATTGCACACTCCTAATTTATCTAACGGTGGACTTACATATTATTAAGATCGATTATACTTCCCTTTAATCAGTTTTATCCTAGTCGGTTTCTTGGAACGATTAGGGTTTTATGTTGGGTCAAAAAGATTTGAAGATACAAAACATGAAGAATGAAACATGAAGGACTTAAAGTGATAAGAAGGGAATTACAAAAAGATGGACCTTTTAGAAGATTCTTAGAAGATATGCTTAAAATAGTTTCCTTATTGTATTAGGAATGTTTTCCTTTGTAAACCCTAGATGTCTCTAGTATATAAAGAGTCATAGGGGGATTGAGTTTATTAAGTCTAGACAAGATGTAGTCGACTAAAGGTGTTTGTGTGTGTCTAGGCGTATGTTCTTGTGAAAATGCCTAGGTTTAGTGTTTGTTTTACACTTCAAGGTCAAGTATTGATCCCTGTTACAAGGTGTGTAACACGTTCTACCTTGATCAAGTAGAAGTGAAGTGTGTAGGAGATTGTAACACCTTGTCGATAATAACAATTGATTCTTTGTTGAATATTACGCCTTTATTATTATTTTTCCTAGATAAGACCTAACAAGTCTAGAGCTATAACGATCCATCAGGTGGTATCAGAGCTTAGGGAGCTCGTGATCTAGGGATTCACAAGGTTTTTAGTCGAAGAATGAAGAAGAAAATCGATTTTGGTTTTATTTTCGTAACTTTCTGCAGTGCTGTTTTTAAAAGGCGATATCGCATTCGTTAACTGTTGGATCTTAACGAAATTTTTACTGGAGGTTCTCTATATATCAAGGTATATTCTCACCAGAGAAATTTTGATTGAAAGTTATAGATCGTCGAAATCTGATGCGGAAAGTTTTTTCATAAATTCAATTTTTAGGTTTCTTAGGGTTTTGATTTTTAAATATTTCCTTATCGGTATGGTTTAAATCATTATGGAAATCAATTAAGCATGGTTTATTGGTATTTAATTCATGCTTTAACTTAGATTAAGGTCATTAGGTTTGATTGTATACATGTTTCTTCAAGATTAAAGCTGCTGTGATCAGGATGTGGAGGAGTTGTTAAGTGAGTTAACTTATCAAAGGTTTATGATGAAAATAGGAGTTGGGGAAAGAAACAGATAAGGATTATTGTTTGTCGATTGGATTGTTTTGTTTTGAAGTTCTGGACATGATATGCTTATTGGTTTTCTGGATTCGACTTAGTTTGGATTTCACTTTCAGTAATTTCTTGGAGTTTGGCTAGCATTTGTTGAAAAGAGTTCAGATTCAGTTAACAGTTCACTTTGGAAGAACTTGATTTGTGTGTTACTCCTAATCATAACGTGGATGGTGAGTGGTTTACATGACGATTTGAATGTTAGGGTTTCGAGCACTTAACTTGTTTGAGTTAAAGCTGCTTAGTTAACATTGTATGTTTAATCTGACCGTTAATGTTGCTCTCTATAATTTACTACTGCTTGAAGCTCAAGGATTAATACTGCTTGTGTTTAACAAGTTAGTATTGCTAGCAGTTTTATCAAGTCAATGCTCTCACGTTAATGCTAGTTGATGTTTACTACTGCTCTCGTTATTAGTGCTGCTACTTGATCACTTAATACTGCTACCTTATTCAACCTAGTACTGCTAGTGTCAAGGTGCTCTCGTTTAATGTTTCATGTTGCTATGTGTCCAGGTTTTAAGCAACATTTATGGGATTGGAAAAACCCTAATTGAGTCTCTCATTGGTGCTGATTATTCTTGTGTTTTCAAAACCCTAGCATCAAGTTATGGGTTATTTTTAATCACACTATTTGATAGATTGCTGTGATAATACTTGCATTGATTGGATTGAGGAAAATCCTAGTGGTTCCTAAGGTGCAAGCTGGTATAGGGCATATGTAAAGCAGATGTGTTATGAAGTTTGGTTTTGGTTGGTTTTTGGATTTTTGGAGATATTGGAAACACACAAAAGAAGATTGTTTTTGGTTTATTTGTTCTTAAAAGATTAAAAAGGATCATTTTTGGATTTATTGACAAGTGATTACGAAGAGAAATTGTTTATCTCTTATTTGAGATTGAAGTGAGGTTCACGAAGGCGTTTACTTATTTCAGCATCAACATTCCTAGCTATTGATTGGTGACTTGCTTGTTTAAATATGATTTATAATTGGGACTTGGTTTATCTAGTTTTCATAGGTCAAGGGGTGGATGGATGACAACATAGTTAACTATCACTTAAAGGAGATATATTGTAGTACTAAGTGTCACATGATGAAGTCGATGTGGATAAATTCAAGAGGTTTAGAGATTTGATACACCATAACTCTCTATACCGTTTTCAATTAATAATAGTGCAAGCTTAAGTAATGAGTTTGGGATATTTTACTTTGGTTTCAAGTTTGGTATATCAAGTTTTCTTCATTGGTGATCATTACAAGGAGCCTACAGATTTGAATAATCATGAAGATGATTAACACATTGGTTTCAAGGGAAGCTTATTCTTATGATGTATTTAATCATTTGATGTTCATGTACCACTCAAGCGGAAGTTTTTGATTCTTACTACTGTTGATCATTATTACTACTGCTAGTTGAACTTTCTACTATTTTGGATTCATTTTTCTTATACATGCGTCATGGAGGGAAATTTGAAACATTGGAAGGCTTGGATTAGGAGTGTGGTATTAGTTTGTAGTGGTCAAGATCATATTTGCATACGTTCCCTATTTGATTATAACAAAAAAGGGAAGAGATGTTGTGGTGGCATGGCATGGATTAAGGGGAAGACAAGATTGTTTCATTCATCGTGAGATTTAATTATCTAAACTTCTTTACTACATCTAAGGAAGTTCGTACACGAATGTGTATGTTTTGTAATCATCAAATAGGGGAAGATTGTTGGGGCTAAAAGATTTGAAGATACAAAACATGAAGAATGAAACATGAAGAACTTAAAGTGATAAGAAGGGAAACTACAAAAAGATATGCTTAAAATAGTTTCCTTATTGTATTAGGAATGTTTTCCTTTGTAAACCCTAGATGTCTCTAGTATTTAAAGAGACATAAGGGCGTTGAGTTTTTTAAGTATG
Source organism: Artemisia tridentata subsp. tridentata (assembly GCA_021014915.2). Taxonomy (NCBI): domain Eukaryota; kingdom Viridiplantae; phylum Streptophyta; class Magnoliopsida; order Asterales; family Asteraceae; genus Artemisia; species Artemisia tridentata. The sequence goes on from CP139507.1 coordinate 248,041,331, forward strand.
GACAAGATGTAGTCGACTAAAGGTGTTTGTGTGTGTCTAGGCGTATGTTCTTATGAAAACGCCTAGGTTTAGTGTTTGTTTTACACTTCAGGGTCAAGTCTTGATCTCTGTTACAAGGTGTGTAACACGTTCTACCTTGATCAAGTAAAATTGAAGTGTGTAGGAGATTTTAAAACCTTGTTGATAATAACAATTGATTCTTTGTTGAATATTCCGCCTTTGTTATTATTTTTCCTAGATTAGACCTAACAAGTCTAGAGCTATAACGATCCATCATTTTATTTAGTTAGGGTTTGTTTGGTCGGTTTTATACTTTTAGTGTTTTGCTGTGTGCCAGTTAGGTTTCTATTGGATATATATATACATGCATCACGGGTAGCATACGAGTCATTGAGAAAGCTTCATCAAATGGCGTTATCAATTAAAGTTTTGAAGGAAACGATGATTGGAGGATCATGCTGTTAATACTGTTGATGTTAGGGTTTGTGAAACGCTAACTTAGAATCTGGTTATAAAAAGGATACTGTAGATGCGAACGCGTCTACTTTTGAAGATTATGGGTCTGTGATGCATTACACTGATTTGGAAGAGGTTGCATGGTCTTCTGGTGGTGTGAGTAACCTTACTCCCTCTAAATTTTCATCTCTTAATAAGGTTACTAGTATTTCTAGTAACTCTACTGCTAGTGGGAGTAGACATACTCATGTTGTTTCTGAAGTTACTGGTGCATTTACTAACCTTACTTCTGAGAGCAGTAAACCTTCTTTTGTCTCGTCTACTGTACCTACTTGTAGTGTTACTCCTTTTACTCATGTCCTTAATCCTGATGCACTAGAAGCTGGAAGAATGAGTGCTTCCCATTTGAATACGAGTGCTAATGAGTCTATACATCCTAATTTTCATCAAAGGGGTTTCGAGATTTCTTAGTTGGTGTTTAGGTTTGCATAATCGATCTCATATATAACTGTTAACATCATTAACTTAATGCTACTCGATTGGAACTTAATTCTACTCATGAACTTACTACTGCTCCATGTTATGAAAGAAGAATGTTCAAGTTTGATATAGATGGGTGTGTGAAAAAGGGAGTTTATGTACATTAGGATTGTATGTAAACTCTAGGTTTGTTAATCTCTTACCGGTTTTGCATAAGCCTACATACTCTACTACATTGGATGGATTGCTTGGAATGATTTGAATCTGTTACGATTCTTAGGGTTTCATGGATTCAGGTTTGAAACTTTATTATTATGATGTGATGCTTAAGTAGTCGTTTAAGACCTGGTGTTCATTGATGCTGATTATAATTAAAGGTCAAGTTCGTGTGGAATGTTTATTGAAGTGGCTATCATGTTGACATTAACTGGAAGATAATACTGCTTCATACATGGTTACTACTGCTCAACCATTTTAGTTCTGCTCTTCATTGTTACTACTGCTTGGTATCAATTATTACTGTTAGTCATTTTTAGTGATGCTCTTTCATGGATGGTACTGCATGGTATTCGTTACTACTGTTGGTTAGTTATTCGTACAGTTATTATGGTTCCTTCAATGTTTAACATATTGGTTTCAGGGGAAGAATACGATAAAGTGTTTAACCATTTGAGGGGAATGTTTTTACTACTGCTAAGTCTTTATTACTACTGCTAGTTTAAGTTTCTACTACTTGAATTCATTATTCTTATTACGTGTCATGGAGGGTAAATTGAGACATTGGAAAGCTGGGATTAGAAGTTTAATACATATTTTGTAGTAGTAAAGATCAAAGTTGCATATCTTCAGTGTCCCCTAATGGATAATGACAAAAAGGGGAAGATGTTTCAAAGGAAACAAGTTCATGGAGATCTTAAGTTAAGGGGAAAATCAGGTTTGAAGATGCACAAGATGTTCAAGTGCTCAAGTTGAAGAAAAGGCTTATTGTTCAATAGAGGAAGATTGTTGAAGATTAAGCTACTATGGATCATCTTGGAATTAGTTTACTATTTGTTTCGTCATCATCAAATAGGGGAATATTGTTGGGATTTATTGATTTGATGACAACAAAAGGACCAAGATCGACATGATGGAATTTTAGAAGATGGAGGATTCTAGAAGACTTGTTGAAAAGATAAAGATCAAGATTAGGAAATATTTAGTTTCCTAATACAATTAGGTTTCCTTTATAAGTCTAGATGGACTCTATATATAAAGAGATCCCTATACATTGTTTATGTGTGTTTTTTAATCAAGTTTTAGGAAAACACCAACGATCTCACCACTTGAGATCGTGTAAGCCCTAAGGTCAAGGTATCCTTGATTCCCGTTACAGCTAGGTAACATGTTCTATCATGATCAAATAGAATTGGGGCTGATATGTATGTAAAACTTTGTTAATAACATTGTCTTATGTTTAAATTTCGCTTTGCAACTTCAATCTTTGTTGATATAGATCCTATATGAGTTCTAAATGATATTCATAATTGGTATCAGAGCAAGTTTGCTCTTGATCCAGGATCTACAAGGTGTTACTATCTTTGAAAGCAGATTTGGATAATTAAATATGGTCGATTTTTAAGGGTTTACGTGTGATTATCGGTTTTTAGGGTTTTCAAAGAAATCGACTTGCAGTAATTTTGGAGTTATACATCGTACAATTGTACACTCCTTAATTATCAAATGGTGGACTTACATATTATTAAGATCGATTGTACTTCCCTTTACTGAGTTTTATCCTAGTCGGTTTCTTGGAACGATTAGGGTTTTGTTTAGTTAGGGTTTGTTTGTCGGTTTTATACTTTTAATGTTTTGATGTGTGCCAGTTAGGTTGCTATCGGATATATATATATATATATATATATATATATATATATATATATATATATATATATATATATATATATATATATATATATATATATATATATATATACATGGATCATGGGTATCATTAGAGTAATTGAGAAAGCTTCATCAAATGGCGTTATTAGTTAATGTTTTGAAGGAAACGATGATTGGAGGATCATGATGTTAATAATGTTGATGTTAGGGTTTTGGGAAACCCTAACTTAGAATCTAGTTATAAAAAGGATGCTATTGATGCTAACACATCTGGTTTTGAAGATTATGGATCTGTGACACATAACACTGATGTGGAAGAGGTTGTGTGGTCTTCTGGCGGTGTGAGTAACCTTACTCCGTCTAAATTTTCATATGTTAATAAGGTTACTGGTATTGCTAGTAACTCTACTACTAGTGGGAGTAGATGTAACCACTCGTAAAATTTCACTCTATAATAAACTATTTCGTATTATATCTATTATACATTTATGGCGTGACCCGGCCCGCCTTTTTACTGCTCAATCTACAGTACCCAAAATTGCTGCTTCCACACTCTTGTACTACTTCCATGGGTAGCGGGTATTTGCTAATTCCACACCCGGGATTTGTAACTACAGTGCATTTGTGAGATGAGATACAGTTTCATGAATAGTAACTTTAATAATACTTTAATATCTTATTCCTTTTCCCGGGTTATAATCTCTTCTGTCAATCCATTCACCAACGATATCTACCTTCCTGAATCTTCCATTCAACCACAAACCACACATTATTATCAGCCATCAACAAAAGAAAACATACACCGGCATCCAGAAATCCATTCTTCTGCAAATCTAAGACCTACGAAGACCTACAAATAGCGTGTGATAATACGTCAGTTTTTTTTATTTTAATTTTTTTTTATTTCGAACTTAGGCTTTCGCATTAAATTTGGGTTTTTCGTCATTTAGTTTCCTGATAATTTTATGCCTTTATGTGGTTGGTTACGTTTAACTAGCTCCAAATCTAATGGGTTTATTCTTCTGAAAATCCAGGACCTACCAAGATCCGCAGCTTCCCACCAAATCCTGATTCCACTGCCGAATAAGTACGAATGGTTAAAGGTATTTATGATTTTCTAAATATAAATTTTGTGCAGTTAATTATAAAAAATTAGGTTTTTTGTTCGAGTAGTCGTTGGTTTTGGAAAGTGTTTGTGGATTTTTGCAAGTTTTAAAAATGGTGTTTGGAAATATAATTTTTTTTATATAAGGTTGGAGTTATTGTAATAGTGTAAATTTTTAGTTTTTATAGTTAGTTTTTGTTTGGTTGTAGCAAGATTTTCATTGTTTAAAAAGTTGTAAATTATTAGTATTTGTTATGGGCTTTCGGTATAGGGTCATGGTGGATAGTCTGGAGATGGTTAATGGTATGAAAAAAAGAGAAGGTGTTGTGTTGACTATTGTGTTTGTTATAACAATTAACTGTTTTGGAGCACTAACCAGTTTGGTCCAAAAGTCCCGACCAAAATGCGGTTTGTCCCTTGAACTTTGGTGCGATTGTGTCAACAGGCCCTTATTTCGATGAAAAACAGCCCATTTTCTTTTTGCATTATTGTATAGTTTCTATAATTGGTGAATTTTTGTTCTTCAGGTATTATTAAGGGTTGAACAGGACATTTAAGCAAATGATCAAAATGCAGTTGTTGGACATCTAGCTAACGTGGTAAGTTATTTTCGCTCATTGTAGATTTTCAATATCGTATGCTGTTATGTTATCTGTGTTATGTTGCAAGTATCCCGTATTCAGTTACGCGGGGTTTATCTAATTTCACTTAGGGAATAAGGAAACTAATATGTTAGACGAGTCGTAAACATTGGTTGGGATCAAGTTTAGGGATGTTTTATTTTTGTGTAAGAAATCTAATGTGAGTCTTTTTTTTTAAGATAGATGAACAAATAAAGTCAATAGTTTACGCTTTGTAGCATTAACTTCTTTCCAAATGTTTCATGCTTAGATACCTATCGATTTTAGGAAGCGAAATTGGACGGTAGCCTCAAACGGATGTTTACTGATGTCTTTACTTCATTCACAACGCAGGCATATCGAGTACACAAAGTGACTTTCTATCCATGGCCTTCGACCGGATTCCTCTGCCAGAAGAAACAGCTGCCTCCAATGCACCTAATGCAGCAGCAACAGCAATGTCTAATGCCTGTAGAGGTTTGTTCAGGTCCTCATATGTTATACATATTTGTTGGCTCAGGTCCTCATACGCATACAATTATGAAATGGATTGTTGTATTATGGGGTTTCCGGCTCTTTTGGTGTCGTATTATGGGGTTTTGGGCTTTTTTAATGGGTTATCGGGTCTGCTTAGTAAAGGGTTGTGTCATTTTAATGTTATAAGCAACTTGCTAAATATGGTTTGATTTGGTGCAAATTTTCGGGTCGCTCAATATTGGGTTCAGAATATGGTGATGCAATTTTGCACGTCGCTCAATTTAGGGTATGCATAAAGTCTCCTGGATGTGGGTTTTGCGGGTCTTCCGTAACCGCGTAACAAATCAAGATTACCGATCAGTTACATGAGTGAGGTTACTATAATCAAAATAATGTTTGGTTTTTCTTATAAGCAATTAGTACTAGCTTTTTCGTTAATACTGTATTCAGAATGATCATCAGTAGATTAAGTAGTATCAAAGTATTAGACAGTTTGGTTTTAAAAAGATTAATGAAATCAGAAGAATAGTACCTTAGCTCACTCTTTACCGTTGATTTAAAGAGCATGTACAATTTTGTTGAGTTTCATTGACGCTATAACACTATTATGAAGCGACTGGCAGGAAAAGGATTCTCTTGACTTTTTTTGGGGATAAAACTAGACTTGGAAGTCATCTTAAAATGAGTGGATGATGATTATAGCCAGGTATCTATCCCAGAACTGCTTTTACTTTGTCCACGTACCATATTTTCCATCTACTGCACTGGCGAGTTGGGCAGGGGTCAAAATGGGTTGCTTTTTTGGTTGGCTCAAAAACTTTGTACCATATATATTTCAATTTTTTATAATTAATTAGTGTCAAATAGGATTACACAAGTCATAGTATTAATAAGGATATATACATCTATTTGATCAAGGTATTAAAGTTACTAGGCTAAACTTTACTGCATCAAATGGTCAGTGGCACATTCATATTTTTTTTACCAGTTTACATTTTGGAGAAGATAAACATTTCCACCATCGCCTGGGGTTTACGTTGATAGGTACACCATTGGAAACGTAGCGACAAAAGGAAGGAGGCAAGATGATGACTCAATGTGTCTGAATGCAGGGTCTGTGATATGACATCAGTAAGCAGCGTATTCTCGATTTAATTCAAAGATTTTTTTCTAGCTTTTTATATTTGTTTGTTACTTATGGTTGTTTTCTTTATCAGTTTGCGCTGTTATATGTACCAACCTCTCATTTGATATGTTATATTGTGTCAATTTAATGGTGTTCCATTTCAGGATCTTTCACAGCCGAAGTCAGCAGCCAGATTCAGAGGCATCTGCACCTGATGACGCATTAGAAAATACCTGTATTCACATAACACGCTGAGACCAAAGGTTTATATCACTTGAGGTAAACCCTCAAAACAACTTAATTTTTTGTTACAAAAGACCATTGCTAATGGAAGGGTCAATTTGGCTATGTTTAATCTCTTAGAGGATAAACGGTTAAAAAAAGTTTGCTTAAAGTACAATATCTCAATAGACTGGAAACTGGCTTAAAATACAATAGTTTTGCTCCAAATAGTTACATTATTTCAAGACAAGATTAGCTTTTTAAGTAGTTTGGCAAACTAATTACCTAAAATCAATTGTCGTGTAACTTTGAAGAAACTATTTATGATGGTGGCAAGTGAAAGTTTACTCAATTTATATGGGGAGGTTAATAGTTTGATGCAACAAGTGCCGGGTGATTATGGTTTGGAAGTGTCAATATTTTATTTCACAAGATGGACTGATCTATATTTGCTAACATGATGGTGTCTTGCAACATCAGGGTCATCAAAACATGCCTGCACAGTTGGCCACAACATTTCTCAAGTCACTGAAAGGAAGACCAATTCAGGTAGTGTATCTGTGATATTTTCTTATTCATCACAGTTAATTCAATTGTTGCACTGATGATAAACAAAGATATACTGAAAAAAAATTCTTCTGCAAGGTTGTGTATATCGAGGGAAGGAACCACTACAGTTTGTTACCATCTTTCAGCCTGTGGTTGTTTTGAAGGTACCTGCTTCACATTCTACTTTTTTACTTTATAACATGTGATATAAAACTGAAACGTGCATAAAGCTTATTAACCTCATAAGCATATTAAAAATGTTTTGAACGACCTGACCCAAACACCCCCTAAAAATAAGTTGTTTGGAGTGAAATGTGGAAACTTGGTAAACTGATCATCACTATGTCTGAAATGATAAAACAGAAGTAACATCCCACTAAGTCTATTTTGATTTGCTAAACTGATTATCATATTCTTGCTGTAGTCCTTTTTTTTTATTGTTTGTACAGTTTTTGAAATGATGCTACAACCTTTTTATTCATTCCTTAATTACTGCTATCAGATAAATACTCCCTCTTTCTAGCTTTTTATAACAGCCAACTATAGTTATCAGCATTAAAAGTTATTTGTTTATTGCCATCGTTACGTATAAAATTTTTGGTGTTCGTTTGGATCACTGTGTTTCTTTTCTTTAGACTATATGGGAGGGTTTTTAGATGTATGGGTCACATGGGTCAAATGGGTAACCATTAATTGTATGAAAATACAGTTTTTCAACAGGTATCAAAACAGGTCACATGGGTCAAATGGGTGACTGTTATGGGCTGTATGCCTGTTTGAGTTAAACAAAACCTTCCACATTAAGCGATAATGCCAAACACCCCTTTGTTGCATAAAAATGGTTATTTCATATTTAACTAGGAATATTAAGATTAGCATAACTGAATCACCCAACAGTAGTTTCTCTAAGACGGAAAAAATAATTTTGAATGATAAGTAAAGAGTGGCCCTTTTTCTATTTAGACGGGAAAAAAAAACAAATCAATCATATATGATATGTGAGACTTGAGAATTTTCAATGTCATTGCTACTTAACTACAATTAAATGCCAAGAAGCTAAGGCCAAAGGCCAAGACAACTACGATAGGGAATTAGAGGATGTTATAGACAGGCTCATTGTTGAATGCGACAGAAAAATTGCCAAATCTTTGAAACGTCTTAGCGAGGAGGATGCTAGAGCAGCTACGCAGGAGGATTAAACTCACTTCTTTGGCTCTTTTTCGACCACACTGTTTTTATGCACACGTGTGTCAATTTATATAGCTGTCTAATTTACTGTTATGTTGATTGTCCAGACAATTGTCAAACCAAATAAAGGAGGAGTTGAAGGAAGCTGATCTATATGGTAAGTTCTTTCTTTAGAAGTTAACTTTATACATTTGTCAGCGTATAAGAGATTTTTTTACAATATCAGTTTGCATCTGAACTTTTAAGATTTTGAATGACTGATTCTAATCAGGCATTCATGTCTGCATCCTGATAATAACAAATATGTCTAGGTTCATATAGTTCATTAAGCATTTCAGTGCATCTGCTCTTTGCTAATTTTACTATGTGTGTAGACCTGGAAGGAAAAGAAAATATGAAGATTCGAGCTCTGGAAATGGTTGAAGAATTCAGAACTCAAAGAGCTGACAAACAGGTCCGGCTTCTCCCTTGAATATTTTAATGTAACAGACTGATGTACTTGATTATTGGCAATTTTGGAGCTTCTTTACTTCCACTTCTTCCAAACCCGCCACCACTGGCTCCGTTGCCTATGGATACTCCAATATCTTTTCAGCCTAAAAACAGCGTCAAGAGGTCGTTTGTTTTAGCTTATTTTCCCGGCATATAAGCTTGCTTATTTGGTTTCGATACAATTAGTGTTTAGTATTTTGGTATAGCGAAACTTTAAAGAGTTCATTATTTGAGTTAGAGTAAACTGGTAATGCTTCTAACAATGCCAGTTAACAAAATTTCCCTTTTCGTATACTAGATTGCAAATGTATTTTGGGTATCCGTTTGACGTTTTGCATAAACAGATCAATATAGCTTTAGCAATTGTTTTATATCAGGGGCTTAAATAATGTTACTCTAATGACATGGTTCTATCTTTGCGCAAGTAAATGCATGCATATCGTATCGTAAATTGGGTTGACAACTGAGTTGCAGCAGGTTTTGCAACAAGTTGGAGTTGCGCAGAGATGACAAATGCAGTTCACAACAATCAAATCAGGATAGATGAGGCTATAATGGAAATGTTGTTTCTTTATGTTGGAGTTAACCTCCATGGTGCGCGTTTCCACCTCCCATACTCATATATCAGTTGATACAAGTACAAGAAGAGTAACAGATATCACAATGTATGTATGAGAACTTGTATTTTAGTCTACATAGGGCATAACCATCACTCAAATGCAGGGAATCTGTCGGTTGGAATACGGAAGTTCGACATGGAAGATTTCTAAATTGCATGGGATCACCCAAAATGTGATATTTGCAAGCACTTTGTAAGTTTATCTTTGAACTTTCGAATTTATCGTTTTCCTTAAAACCCATAATAGATGAGATGATGGAATTAAATGTACCATTTCTTTAAGATTTGTGCAGATTCTAAAGAATGCAACTGATTTGATCGAGTACATGGCACATCCTTTTTGGCAACAAAAGTACTGCCCTCTCAGGTATTCTAATTACAAATTTACATATGTTTATAAATATGGGAAAATGGGTGAGCTTCAGTAGCTAAGCAAATTCAACATACTTACGGACATATCATAATAAGAAGGATAGTTAAGGTAACACAAACACCCCTCTAATAATTATGATAATGTAATTCGCACCTTGCGTCTCACTTAAGTCCTTATGTGTTATGCTTACCAAATATGTAAGTGTGTGTTCAGGGATGGCTTATTAAAGCTGTACCTCTTAATCAACCCAATACTGTCGGTACTCCTGTCCCTACTCCCGGCCCCTATTTTTTTATGTGAAAGTGAGTTCCGCAGATATCGTGTTATCAATATTTTCATCTGATTCAAATGTGAAGTAGAATACATGGCAATATCATGACATGGATTTTCGGGTTGTGTACTGTAACCATAATTAACATCACTGATATGTATCTTTGCAATCAGATAGAAATTTTAACGTGTATTAACTTCCTGCAACCCATCTGCACTATAGTTAAACAAAAAGAAATGAGGCACATTTCAGAAACCACTGCTGCTAATATTGGATTAAAGCATCCTATGAGTCGAGATACACGAGATGGAAGATACTGCTTGCAAAAAGACCAATAAAATGGATTTATAAAAGATACACCTACAGGCTGTGATGCGTTTTAGCGAATTTCATAGACCTGAGATCAGCCGTATCATGGAGGGCCAACTTATTACAGGACATGCTTTGGAGATTAGAAATCACAGGTACTTCCCCTTGCCATTTCTTATAAGGATTTTAAGTAACATATAGTAGGTTAAACATTATTTTTTTTCCAAAGTATCTTTTTATTGTCCCTCTACTAATCTATATATTTTTTGTAATTACGTTGTATCTACTGTACCTTGGGAGTTGATCTATTGAAAATGGGAAATGGTTCAGTATGGTTGAAAAAAATTATGAGTGTGTAACCTCTCGTAATTTTCCCTATGAATAGTAAATGCTAATAAATGATTAACGAATCATTACGTTATTTAATAATCGTTTTTAGCAATGACCAAATTTTTTTTTTGTTATTCATGCCATACTATTTTAAATCACAAGGATATTTGTGATTCACCATTTACCTAGGAACGATGCTCACACACGAACCTTGATAGTCTAAAAATCGCGAAATTATCTAAAACAATTAACGGTTAATATTTAACGTTTATACGTCTTGTCAATTAACCAAACGTGATCAAATGAATTCCCGTGCTCACAAAAATTTCCACAAGTACTCAGTAACGACATTGGGCCTCGACCCAATACCCAGTATACACCAAATGGGCTGCTAGACCCATTGGGCCTCGACCCAATAATACTACAAGCCAAACGCACCAAACGGACCCTTATTATTTTCTTTTCGTCTTGGGCCAGCCCACGAAATCAACCCAACTTATATAATCCTAACTATAGACTCGACAAGGACCGATCACTTTGGCCATTTTACGCGCAACATAGCTTAACAACAACGTAATATTTTTACACCACGCAATTCTCGACCCAACTAAGAATCGAGTGTGATAAACCTCGGATTATGATTCGATCCGTTGCCTAGCTAAAATCCATCCAAGCTTAGCCGATGACTACTTCGTTCGATCTACAAACGACTCCACTCGAGCCACAAACGATCTTGGACACATTTCCTATATTACCTCAACCTTAAGAGTCACAAGCGAGCCACACAATTGATCTTAGTCACGTTTTCTATATTACTTGACCCTTGGATCATACCAACGAACCACCTAAAAACCAACATTAAAACTCATTTTGTCTCCTTGCTCTTGGTACTTGGCGTCGGCTAACACAACCCAAAACCACCATCATTGGAAGTCTCTTACACCACTCTATCTACTGTCTTAGCTACTCTTGCACTCTATCATAATGTGTAATCATCACACTCACCATAACACTCAATGTATCACCCTTAAAATGCCCTCAAACTCTCGGCATTCAAACACACAAACATATCCTACTCAAAATATTTCTAAGTGTTTTTCCAGCTTCTAAACTCGTCTAGCTTAGCCTAAATTGGGAGGAGTTCGAGCCAAGCTAAGAGTCACATTTTACTCGTCCCTAAATCATTGAAGTGCCAAGAATCGAGCTACTTCATTCCTTTGGCCTAGCTCAGTTTCGATATCAAGATACGCCCCACCTTTTGAGGTGAAGTGAGCACACTTTGAACCCTCTCATTTTATTATTTTCATGATTTCATTTTGTTGCTCAAATCATCATTTACTTTACGTATATACATTTCATTATTTACATTAACAACACATATGTTATATTCGACATCCTATATCCTTGCTATGCTATTTATCGAGAACAACAATCATTCGAACTTTATATAAACGTATCAACCATAAAATCACACGTTTCTAAGTCACTTTGGACACCTTCAAATTTTATAAAATACATAGAAAAATATTGAACTTGTAAACTTTTTCACAAAGCCTAAGTCGCTTGAGCTTTGGCCTCAAATTTTCTAAATTCGACACATAACATACTGGTTTTTAAGCTCGATCAAATATTTCACATACCAAACTAATGGACTACACAAATTACACTCAGTATCGAACTCGTTTGATAACTTTTCGAACCCCAAAGTGAATCGCATTTGTAACAGTTTTATAAAACTTATATAATATACGTATGGGCTTATAAGCCCACTAAGCTATTTTTAAGCTCTATGAATAAGCTGGGTAGATAAGCTCAATTGTAACATTTTTATAACCCTTAAACAAGCCCAAAGTCAGGCCCAAACCCCCTCTATTCCTAACGAATCGAAAACCCATAATGGGCCATATTTTTGGCTCGTTAAAAGCTCATAAGCTCGAAAATAAGCTTTTATCAAAATAAGTGGTATATATAAGTTACATAAGTTGTTTTGAACTTATTTATGAATTAAAAATAGTGAACTTTGATTTCTATAAAATTTGGACTTGTTTTGCAAAAGTTTGCTAACTGAGGGACCAAAACTGCCAAGTTTGGAAACTTGGGGTACAAACTGTCATTTTGATATCTTGTGATGAAAACTGTAAATTTAAGAACTTTTGGGTATAAAATGTAAATATTAAATGTTTTAGACTTAAAATGTAATAAAACTTAACCGAGGACTAACGGTGCAAATATTATGCCGTTAGGGTATAAAGTGTAACTTTGTAAAACTCAAAGGTTATTTCTGAAATAGCAGATTTTATATTTGTAATAATATTTTACGAACTCAAAACCCGAAAACAAATGTGTTTTAGTCCCGCAAGCCGACATTTAACGTTACATTTTCTAATAATTATATATATATATATTCATATAACTTGTAAATATATATATATATATATATATATATATATATATATATATATATATATATATATATATATATATATATATATATATTATACGTAACCACTTAACATTAAACGTAAAACATAACTTATCATCAACCAACTTTAATTTGTCAACGACGATCTTTTTAGTCAACCTTATATACACCGACAAACGAGCACATACCCGAGAGTTATATATATATATATATATATATATATATATAACTTTATTTTTTTTACTTCAAACATTTAAACACGCATGTTTTAATGTTACAAATTAATTATCAATCGATAAAACCTTGAACGTTATGATTCGCGATAAACCAAACTTGGACTATCAAACCACTAAAACTTGCCATATATTATTTAGGTCGTGTGTTGAAGCCGTTTCCTTTAATCATTTGAATTACGATACTACCACCACTACTGTACTACTAAGGTGAGTTCATAGCCCACTCCTAAACTTTTAAACCCTTTTGTGGGGAGATACATGCTACAAACATGAACACAAACTTTTTGTATGCTATGTCTGATGTTATTATTGCTTAAGTAGCCATTGCTAGAAGTCCCTCTATCATGAACCTTAATCACTTGCGAGTGAACGTAAATAGTTGTGAATAGATCTATTTGGGACTGACAATCCCCGTTTGGGTCTGCTAGGATGAGCCACCTAAACGCACTTTATTTAAACATACTCATAGGTTATTGGCAAATACCTATCCCGAGGGCCTATATATATTTTTCATCATTTTTGATGCCTGTTAAACGTTGCGTGTCATGAGATTAATGCAATAAAAACTTGATTTTAACTAGTTTAATTGTAATTCGATGCAATTAACACTTATACCTTGTGTTCAATTATTAAACTTAAACCTATGAATATCACTCAACTTTTGTTGACTTTTAGCATGTATTCTCAGGTAACTAAAAGCTGGAACTCAAGGCACGGAGTGGGCACTAAACCCGGCACGGGTGCTAAATAAATGTTTTATCATTCAAGTTTAAATAAACATGTTAAACTATGAAACTTCTTTGTATTTCAAATGCTTGTATTTAGAATGATAAACTTAAAACGTCTCTTTTAAGTCGTTTTCTATGGTTATGACTACGATCCACTATGTAATACCCCATTAAGTCTTCCGCTGTTGATATCCGAATTTTGGGGGTGTTACAGATTAACATCAGAGCTCATGGTTATAGAGAACCAGATGTATTTAAACATTGTACTATAAATACATTTTTAAAATGGACCATTTTAAAGGATAACCACCTTATGCCCTCCGTGCCTACACACTCCCAACATTTTAAGAATGTTGCTTACCATATGAGTTCTTAACAAAGTTTAACATATTTATGATTATATTAATAGCTTACATTTACTATTCGGGATTATTACAGTAATATGTCTTCAGACCCCCATCCTATCGCTGTATCGTCTGATTCAGAGAATGAGGATCCTATGCCTTTCACTTCAGACTTTGCTCCGGCAGCTATACCGATGTCACCTGCTACTGACCGGTACATGGAAAGCCAGCAATTTCTACCGGCATCCGACATGGAGACTTCTCCTCCAGCATCACCAATCCCATCACCTGGTCCGATTCGCCAGCGTAGACGAGTGCAACAACTCCAGCCATATGAGCCAGAACCCTTTGGGCAACTTTACCGATGCCCCGGAGAAGGTCATGTTCGCAAGCACACTCTCCGGAAATGGGTACGTGCACCACCAGCTCTGATCATACCACCACCATCCCCACTCATACCAACTTCAACTCCAGCGATATCACCACCCCCAGCTCTTGAGCATTCCAGGACACCCCCACTTACACCACTATCTTCAGTTCTACCACCTGCTATCTTATATCAGCAGACTACCACAGTTCCATTACCATCCTCTATTCCACCAGATGCTTCTCCACCATCAGCTACTCTCAGTGAGCCTCTGCTACCTTGCAGGGGGACATACCGCTTGGTTCCATCTTCATCGGACCCCTATGTCTAGGCCATAGCTGAGGCCGCAGCTCGCACTAGGACCCACAAGAGGGTCGATGCTCGCCGATGATCTTTCTTGCTACCTATTATCCGTTACTGGAGATCCCAGGAGGGAGCCCCGAGAGCTACGGAACTAGGAGAGAGTTCGGCTACAGCTACTTCGAGGATTCTTTCGGTTACCGGAGAACCCCTCCATCACACCATACCCCTACTGGCAGCCAGATTAGTCCGACATGAGGATCGTCTTGACCACATTGTAGACATTCTTGATGACTTACCACTCGAGCAGGTTGAGACTCTTGGAGAAGAGGTGGAAAACCTCGTGATAGGTTAGTTGACAATGGAGACAGTCTTCGATCAAGTAGGTACTAGTCTGGAGGAAGCCATTGAGACTATTTCTATACTAGGAGAGGCCACTACTTCGATGCAGACAGTAATTGAGACACTAGACTCTGAGCTTGACCGAGTTAGCTCTTAGGTTCTGATTCTTAGACTTATGATTGAGGATTCCCAGGCTAAGGAAAGAGCTCGAGACCAGACAGTGGAGACCTTGATGGCTGTGATTGCCAATCTTCAGCGCCGTCTAGATGGTGCACCAGGAGGACCATAGATCAGGGATGCGTCAGTATAACTAAGAGATATCTTAGCCTACCAATGTTGTATTCATAAAGAATCTTGTATCCTTATGTTTTGTAAAACAAATCGAACAAGTTATTAATCTTATGTTGTGTGGATGTATTATATTGATGTTGATTTATGTATTCCATGGTTGTTTCTTACATTCATATGCATTATGATTCGCCCATATATATTGTCTCGTGAAATGTTGGTTCATACAGTACAATTCAATCATTTATGTTCTCATGTGTGTTGTGATTTGATTCAGACATGTCGTGAATGTATTTATGATATAGTACTTGCTGTACCTACAGATATAAACCAGAATTATCATTCTCATAAACTCAGTTGTGTGGTTAATATTATGGCTGTATTATTATAACCATATTCAATTAGCTTACAATTATTCTAACCTAACGTGATCATTATGAGATTTCTAAATATATGCTTTTGCGATATTGATAGAATTATGGCACGTACAAGGAAAGCAACCTCAGCCGCAACTCGTGAAACCTCAACGGCTACACCTACTATGACTCCAGAAGCTATCCGAAAGGCAATCGATGATGGTGTAAATGCAGTCTTGGCAGAACAGGCGCCAGCAAATGCTCGCAACAGTGGCACTAGCCTACCGACAGGAGAAAGTGTGACAGCTGCAAACCGCAAGTGTACCTACAAGGATTTCATGAGTTGTCAACCAACTTCTTACAAAGGTACTGAAGGAGTGACTGAACTTGCTCACTGGTTCGAACGATCTGAAACTGTTTTTCAGAGAAGCGGTTGTACTGAGGATAACAAAGTCACTTTCGCTACTGGAACTCTCATGCAAGATGCTTTGTCATGGTGGAATGCTACTGTCAAAGCCATGGGAATGACAGCAGCCTACCAGCTCACTTGGGCTGAGTTTAAGACCAAGATACTGAAGAAATACTGTCCCTGTTCTGAACTAAGAAAATTGGAAGATAAATTCCATCAATTGGTAGTGAAAGGAGTTGATCTTAAAACATACAACAGGAGGTTCCAAGAGCTTAAAATACTATGTCCTACTGTTGTACCAAATTTCAAAAAAGAACTGGAGAAGTATGTCGAAGGGCTTCCCCGTAGCATTGGGGGAAATGTCACTTCATCGAACCCGCCAACTCTGGAGGCAGCCATTGAACTTGCTCAAAAACTACTGGACCGAGAGGTCAAATGCAACAATGAGCTCAAGAGGAAGCTCGATGACAAAAGGACCACTCACCACCACAGTAACAACAACCACCGCAACAACAACTTCAACAATAACAACCATAGAAACAATAACCCGTACCATCAAAACCGAAACAATCGTCACCATCAACAAAACCAAAGACAGGAAACCGCCAAGGCCTATGCTGCTACTGAAGGCAGAGAATACCAAGGTCAGAAACCCTAGTGTAACAGATGCAAACTACACCACAATGGACCTTGCACAACCAAATGTGTGAAATGCCAGAAAGTGGGTCATCAGACAAAGGATTGCAGGAATCCCGCTACTGGTAGCAACCTACAGCCTGTAACTCCAACTTGCTACTCCTGCGGAGAAGTAGGTCACTTCAAGAGCCGCTGTCCGAAAGGAAATGGTCAGCAAAACAACGCTCGGGGGAGAGCGTATGTGCTAAAGGAGGAAGATGCCCCACTAAACCCTGATGTTGTCACGGGTACGTTCTTACTCAATCAACATAGTGCTAGAGTATTATTTGATTCTGGAGCAGATAGAAGTTTTGTGTCTACTACGTTTGCTCCTTTGCTTAACATTACCCCCTCCAAACTAAACACCACTTTTGAAATTGAAATGGCGGACGGAAACCTAACTGGCACCAACACCGTAATTCGTGGTTGCACCATAATCCTACAAGACTACCCTTTTCCCATCGAGCTCATGCCTATTCAGCTCAGTAGTTTTGACGTAGTCATTGGTATGGATTGGTTATCCAAACACCGTGCTAGAATACTCTGTGATGAGAAAGCCGTGCATATTCCACGTAATGGTAAAACTCTTATTGTCTATGGTGACAAAAATAAAACGCGATACGGTATCATCTCATATATCAGATTTGTGAAATACATGAATGAAGGATGCCAAGCATTCATGGTTAATGTAACGGAAAACAAATCAAAAGATAAGCAAGTTGAAGACGTTCCGATCGTTAAGGAGTTTCCAAAAGTATTCCCCGAAGATTTTCCCGGTCTTCCACCTTCCCGTCAAGTAGAATTCCAGATTGACCTTGTGCCTGGAGCGGCACCTGTGGCAAAAGCACCTTATAGGTTAGCACCATCTGAGATGAAGGAAATGTCAGAACAATTGAAAGAGTTGTCTGATAAAGGTTTTATCCGACGCAGCTCATCACCTTGGGGAGCTCCTGTCCTATTCGTTAAGAAGAAGGATGGATCTTTCCGAATGTGTATTGATTATCGGGAATAGAACAAACTCACTGTAAAGAATCGTTATCCACTACCTAGGATCGATGACTTGTTTGACCAATTCCAAGGATCGAGTGTATACTCGAAGATCGACCTAAGGTCAGGGTACCATCAGTTAAGAGTTAGAGAGGAGGATATTCCCAAGACGGCTTTTAGGATGCGTTACGGACATTACGAATTCCAAGTAATGCCATTTGGTCTAACTAATGCACCTGCAGTGTTCATGGACTTGATGAACCGAGTGTGCAAACCATACCTGGATAATTTCATGATTTGTATTCATAGACAATATTCTAATCTACTCACGCAATGAGAAGGAACATGCCGAACATTTAAAGATTATTTTAGAGTTACTCAAAAAGGAAAAATTGTATGCCAAGTTCTCGAAATGCGACTTTTGGATTCGAACTGTACAATTTCTTGGGCATGTTATCAACAGTCAAGGCATTCATGTAGATCCTGCAAAGATTGAGGCCGTCAAAGGTTGGACATCTCCTACAAACCCCACAGAGATACGCCAATTTTTGGGTCTTGCCGGTTACTACAGAAGATTTATTGAAGGTTTTTCAAAAATCTCAAAGCCTTTGACCGAATTAACTCAGAAGAACAAGAAGTATATCTGGGGAAAAGAGGAGGAATCAGCTTTCCAACTGTTAAAGAAAAAGCTCTGTGAAGCACCAATATTAGCACTACCTGAAGGAAGTGAAGACTTCGTAGTATATTGCGATGCCTCATATCATGGTTTGGGAGCTGTGCTGATGCAACGAAGCAAAGTGATAGCTTATGCCTCGCGACAACTAAAAACGCATGAAGCAAACTACATGACTCATGATTTGGAGTTAGGAGCAGTAGTATTCGCTCTGAAGTTATGGAGACATTACCTATATGGCACCAAGTGCACAGTATTCACCGACCACAAAAGTCTTCAGCATATCTTAGATCAGAAAGAACTGAACATGAGACAACGTCGCTGGTTAGAGCTACTTAGCGATTATGATTGTGAAATCCGTTATCACCCAGGAAAAGCCAACGTTGTGGCAGATGCATTAAGCCGGAAAGAATGACTGAAACCTCTCAGGGTCAGATCGTTAGGAATGACCATTTGTTCGCCCCTGCCCTCACAAATACTCATCGGTCAATCCGAGGCTCTTAAGGAAGAGAACCGACCTGATGAAAAGATCCACAGTATGCCAGAAAATAAGAATGGCTTTGTGCAAAGAGCAGACGGGATGCTCTGTTTCAAAGAAAGAAGTTGGGTTCCTCTATACGGAGGTATACGTGACCTCATTATGCATGAGTCTCACAAATCCAAGTACTCCATTCACCCAGGTTCTGACAAAATGTATCAAGATTTCAAGAAACTTTACTGGTGGCCAAACATGAAGGCCGACATCGCCGAGTATGTCAGGAAATGTTTGACTTGTTCAAGAGTAAAAGCGGAATATCAAAAGACGTCAGGATTACTCAAACAACCCGAAATTCCTATATGGAAATGGGAACGCATTACGATGGACTTTATCACCAAGCTACCTAAGACATCAACTGGATTTGACACCATCTGGGTCATCGTTGATCGTCTCACCAAATCCACTCCCTTCTTAGCAATCAAAGAAACTGACGAGATGGACACACTCGCAAAGCTATATCTAAAAGAAATAGTTTCACGGCATGGAGTGCCGATCTCAATCATCTCAGATCGTGACAGTCATTTCACATCTCATTTTTGGAAGTCTTTGCAAAAAGCCTTGGGAATCAAACTAGATATGAGTACTGCATATCATCCACAAACCGATGGACAAAGCGAGAGGACAATCCAAACCTTAGAAGACATGCTCTGAGCATGTGTTATTGATTTCGGAAAAGGTTGGGATAGACACTTACCTCTAGCCGAGTTCTCTTACAACAACAGCTACCACGCTAGCATTAAGGCAGCACCATTCGAAGCACTTTACGGTCGAAAGTGCAGATCCCCTGTTTGTTGGGCCGAAGTCAGAGATGTACAACTCACTGGACCCGATCTCATTCATAAGACAACAGAGAACATATTCAAGATTAAGCAACGACTGCAAGCTGCAAGGGATAGACAGAAGAGCTACGCCGACGTGAGGTGAAAACCTATGGAATTCCAGGTTAGAGACAAGGTCATGTTGAAAGTGTCTCCCTGGAAGGGAATGGTACGTTTCGGAAAACGTGGAAAACTTAACCCTAGATACATTGGTCCATTCAAAATCCAGGAAAGGATAGGACCATTGGCTTACAAGCTCGAACTACCAGAGGAACTTAGTCGAGTTCACGACACCTTTCATGTATCAAATCTTAAGAAGTGTTTGTCAGATGAATCTCTTGTAATCCCTTTGAAAGAAATTTGACTCGACGACAAACTTGTCTTTACAGAAGAACCCGTGGAAATCATGGACAGAGAGATCAAACAACTAAAACAGAACCGCATCCCCATTGTCAAAGTCCGATGGAACTCTAAACGAGGACCGGAATATACTTGGGAATGCGAGGACCAGATTCGCGCCAAATACCCACACCTATTTTCATAGACACCCCTATCAACTATCTTAGACTAGAATTTCGGGACGGAATTCAGTGTAAGTGGTAGGTACTGTAACCTCTCGTAATTTTCCCTATGCATAGTAAATGCTAATAAATGATTAACGAATCAATACGTTATTTAGTAATCGTTTTTACCAATGACAAATTTTGTTTTTGTTATTCATGCCATACTATTTTAAATCACAATGATATTTGTGATTCACCATTTACCTAGGAACGATGCTCACACACGAACCTTGATAGTCTAAAAATCGCGAAATTATCTAAAACAATTAACGGTTAATATTTAACGTTTATACGTCTCGTCAATTAACCAAACGTGATCAAATGAATTCCCGAGCTCACGAAAATTTCCACAAGTACTCAGTAACGACATTGGGCCTCGACCCAATACCCAGTATACACCAAATGGGCTGCTAGACCCATTGGGCCTCGACCCAATAATACTACAAGCCAAATGCACCAAACGGACCCTAATTATTTTCTTTTCGTCTTGGGCCAGCCCACGAAATCAACCCAACTTATATAATCCTAACTATAGACTCGACAAGGACCAATCACTTTGGCCATTTTACGCGCAACATAGCTTAACAACAACGTAATATTTTTACACCACGCAATTCTGGACCCAGCTGAGAATCGAGTGTGATAAACCTCGTATTATGATTCGATCCGTTGCCTAGCTAAAATCCATCCAAGCTTAGCCGATGACCACGAGTTGATATGTGTTCAACTTAACTTAAAAATCACATTTTGCCTAGGGAATTACTTCGTTCGATCTACAAACGACTCCACTCGAGCCACAAACGATCTTGGACACGTTTCCTATATTACCTCGACTTTAAGAGTCACAAGCAAGCCACACAATTAATCTTAGTCACGTTTTCTATATTACTTGACCCTTGGATCATACCAACGAACCACCTAAAAACCAACATTAAAACTCATTTCGTCTCCTTGCTCTTGGTACTTAGCGCCGGCTAACACAACCAAAAACCACCATCATTAGAAGTCTCTTACACCACTCTATCTGCTGTCTTAGCAACTCTTGCACTCTATCATAATGTGTAATCATCACACTCACCATAACACTCAATGTATCACCCTTGAAATGCCCTCAAACTCTCAGCATTCAAACACACAAACATATCCTACTCAAAATGTTTCTAAGTGTTTTTCCAGCTTCTAAACTCGCCTAGCTTAGCCTAAATTGGGAGGTGTTCGAGCCAAGCTAAGAGTCACATTTTACTCGTCCCTAAATCATTGAAGTGCCAAGAATCGAGCTACTCCATTCCTTTGGCCTAGCTCAGTTTCGATATCAAGATACGCCCCACCTTTTGAGGTGAAGTGAGCACACTTTGAACCCTCTCATTTTATTATTTTCATGATTTCATTTTGTTGCTCGAATCATCATTTACTTTACGTATATACATTTCGTTATTTACATTAACAACACATATGTTTTATTCGACATCCTATATCCTTGCTATGCTATTTATCGAGAACAACAATCATTCGAACTTTATATAAACGTATCAACCATAAAATCACACGTATCTAAGTCACTTTGGACACCTTCGAATTTTATAAAATACTTAGAAAAATTTTGAACTTGTAAACTTTTTCACAAAGCCTAAGTCGCTTGAGCTTTGGCCTCGAATTTTCTAAATTCGACACATAACATACTGGTTTTTAAGCTCGATCAAATAGTTCACATACCAAACTAATGGACTACGCAAATTACACTCAGTATCGAACTCGTTTGATAACTTTTCGAACCCCAAAGTGAATCGCATTTGTAACAGTTTTATAAAACTTATATAATATAAGTATGGGCTTATAAGCCCACTAAGCTATTTTTAAGATCTATGAATAAGCTGGGTAGATAAGCTCAATTGTAACATTTTTATAACCCTTAAACAAGCCCAAAGTCAGGCCCAAACCCCCTCTATTCCTAACGAATCGAAAACCCATAATGGGCCATATTTTTGGCTCGTTAAAAGCCCATAAGCTCGAAAATAAGCTTTTAACAAAATAAGCGGTATATATAAGTTACATAAGCTGTTTTGAACTTATTTATAAAATAAAAATAGTGAACTTTGATTTCTATAGAATTTGGACGTGTTTTGCAAAAGTTTGCTAACCGAGGGACCAAAACTGCTAAGTTTGGAAACATGGGGTACAAACTATCATTTTGATATCTTGTGATGAAAACTGTAAATTTAAGAACTTTTGGGTATAAAATGTAAATATTAAATGTTTTAGACTTAAAATGTAATAAAACTTAACCGAGGACTAACGGTGCAAATATTATGCCGTTAGGGTATAAAGTGTAACTTTATAAAACTCAAAGGTTATTTCTGAAATAACAGATTTTATATTTGTAATAATATTTTACGAACTCAAAACCCAAAAACAAATGTGTTTTAGTCCCGCAAGCCGACATTTAACGTTACATTTTCTAATAATTATATATATATTCATATAACTTATATATTATATATATATATATATATATATATATATATATATATATATATATATATATATATATATATACGTAACCACTTAACATTAAACGTAAAACATAAGTTATCATCAACCAACTTTAATTTGTCAACGACGATCTTTTTAGTCAACCTTATATACTCCGACAAACGAGCACATACCCAAGAGTTATATATATATATATATATATATATATATATATATATATATTATATATATATATATATATATGTATATGTATATAACTTTATTTTTTTTACTTCAAACATTTAAACATGCATGTTTTAATGTTACAAATTAATTATCAGTCGATAAAACCTTGAACGTTATGATTCGCGATAAACCAAACTTGGGACAATCAAACCACTAAAACTTGCCATATATTATTTAGGTCGTGTGTTGAAGCCGTTTCCTTTCATCGTTTGAGTTACGATACTACCACCACTACTGTACTACTAAGGTGAGTTCATAGCCTACTCCTAAACTTTTAAACCCTTTTGTGGGGAGATACATGCTACAAACATGAACACAAACTTTTTGTATGCTATGTCTGATGTTATTATTGCTTAAGTAGCCATTGCCAGAAGTCCCTCTATCATGAACCTTAATCACTTGCGAGTGAACGTAAATAGTTGTGAATAGATCTATTTGGGAGTGACAATCCCCGTTTGGGTCTTCTAGGATGAGCCACCCAAACGCACTTTATTTAAACATACTCATAGGTTATTGGCAAATACCTATCCCGAGGGCCTATATATATTTTACATCATTTTTGATGCCTGTTAAACGTTGCGTGTCATGAGCTTAATGCAATAACAACTTGATTTTAACTAGTTTAAATGTAATTCGATGCAATTAACACTTATACCTTGTGTTCAATTATTAAACTTAAACCTATGAATATCACTCAACTTTAGTTGACTTTTAGCATGTATTCTCAGGTAACTAAAAGCTGGAACTCAAGGCACGGAGTGGGTACTAAACCCGGCATGGGTGCTAAATAAATGTTTTATCATTCAAGTTTAAATAAACATGTTAAACTATGAAACTTCTTTGTATTTCAAATGCTTGTATTTTGAATGATAAACTTAAAACGTCTCTTTTAAGTCGTTTTCTATGGTTATGACTACGATCCACTACGTAATACCCCATTAAGTCTTCCGCTGTTGATATCCGAATTTAGGGGGTGTTACAGAGTGCAATAGATTGCTTGGTCACTGGTGGTTTAAACTGAGGTCAAATATATATATACAATTTATTGGTTGGGGATATTGGCTTTTTAGTGTGTGAGCAGTGACCCTTTAATTATAGCAATTACCTATATTGTGGATTATGATTTAATGTTTTCATTATATTTAAATCCAATTCAGATTTGTATCTAGTAAATGCTGTTTGGCTCGGTAACGTTATTGCTAGATCAATGTGGAAAATTAGTTGATTGTATGCATTTTATGTTGCAGCTAAGCAACCTGGTATGGGCCACCACGAAACATGATATATACCTCATGTCTAACTACTCACTCATGCATTGGTCATCATCATCACACAACTTGAAGGAGATCCTTAACTTTTCTGGGCATGTAGCCCCTGCTGAGGTAATTTCTGTAACTTATATGTAATTTGGCCAACCTACTTCATTTCATTTTTTTAATATTATATGCTTTTTGATCATATAGAAACATGCTGGGACTTTGTTAATATGTAATGTACGACTCTCCCTTGCAGCTTTGCTTCTTGATATTGACACACAAGATTCACGCAGCTTATGGAGCAAGACAACAACGTACATGTTGAAAGCTTTTTTTGTCATTTTATTTGTTTGTAAAAAGTTAACGTTTGTTGTAACAACACAAAAACAATATACTTCTATTTGAATTTATTTAAGATGCCGTGTATAACATGGGTATACAACAATTTCTAACTTCAACCTTTTTTTTGTTTTTTTTTCCCCCTAATTTACTTATACAAACAATGGGTCGATTTCTTACATAACATATATTTGTGCAATATGAATACAAGCAAAGATACATAAAACCGTTGGTTTTTTTTTGCCTAACTTTTTACAAACACCCCGCAGCAAGGCGCGGGCATTCCAACTCGTTCTATATAAAGAATACTTATCCTTTTTCTACGAATAATTTTTTTTATCTGATCATGACTACTATCTTATGTGACGTAACTCGCATCCTCAATAAACGTGCTCTCACGCGGACCAACATCAACTTACCTAATGTTTATTTCACACAAACATTTCGATATGTCAATTATAAAACTTTACGATAAACCATTTGCCACTTTACTTTAATCCGTTAAGATACGATTTATAAACGTTCAAACTAAACGTTTCCTATCTATTAGAGTTTATATGAAACTCTAAAACCATTATAACTATAATTATGAATAACTAAGCCCTTAAACAATAAAGTACAACTCATCCAAGCTGGTGTACAAGCTTCTAAAGCACAGAAACCCTAAATTCACTATAACTCCCGATACAAACCCTAAACTCACAAAACTATGATTTTATGTAATAAAATCACAAACCCTAATTAATATATATATATATATATATATATATATATATATATATATATATATATATATATATATATATATATATATATATAGTGTACAATTCATTCAAGCCAAGGTACAAGTAATTTATGCATAACAACATAATATATATATAAATCACATTATAAACCTCAATGTACCTATTTTAAAGCACATTATCCATGTCCTTTATGCACCAACCTTAACAATAGATTTCTTAAACTTACTAAATATAAGTACAAGTCCCTAAACCTAATGTACAAGCATCCAATGCATAAAAACCAAAAATTACATTTATATATTTTTAAACCTAATTAGAACAACGTATAATTAAATTTATTTAAGCAAACCCTAAAAATATATTTTTTATATTTCTTAACCCTTAGTACAACCATATTAAGCCCATAGTATAACCCTTTAAAGCACCACACGATTTCCTTTTTCTTTCTACACCAATTCGACATAAATAAAATATATACAAACCATAATTATTTTTCTATCCAAAAAATAGTTAAACATAACCCTAAATAGATCTTGTTATTTCCCTAAACCCTAGTGTACAATACCTTATAGCCTATGTACCACCCTTAAAGCCATTCGATCCCTACTCCTAATTCCTTAGTTCGATTTTAACTCATCACTAACCCAACCATTACCTCACTAACCCCTAAGCATGTCTTGCACCCTAAACTTCCTTCTATGTTCCAAATACTTCCACATAGCATTGTCTCCTAGATTTTTACCACAATTTAAAGAAAGTAGTTAGTTTCCATGGTCTAGGATGAAACCACTTCACCACCCTCCCAAAACCTCATGCCACCTTCATCTACACCACATATAACCTCACAAGCCTTACTAATCTACCTCACCTTGTCCCCCTCACACACAACAAGGTGACTAGAAGCCCTAGAATTCTTCCTCTATATATAGATCGACACATCTATATTTTCTTTTCACCCTATAATTCGACAATCACCAAAACAACCCACACTCCCTATCCCACTAATCTAGAAGTCCCAAATAGAAGTTAAGAAGGAATTTGAAGAAGCTAGAAGGAAGGAAAAGCCTTGGTATCGCCTAGGAGCCACTTAGTCGCTTTCCTCCATAAATAGAACTAACAACTTGTAAGTATACTTAGCCCTTTTTCATTACTTTCGTACACTTTAAATACTCTTAAAAATGATACTAAATAAACTCTAATAGCCAACAAGATCAAAAACTAATTTTTTTCTTTTCTTTTTCTTTCTATCGAGCTAAACAAAACACGCCCTAATTATATTTTTTTTAAGCATTGCTAATCAAGAGGCAATTAAACTTTTAAGAGATAGATTAAATACGCTTAAGATCATAATAACATGCTTTAAAAATTAGTTGAAACACTTAAGACTCAAAAACCAATTCGTTTTTCCTTTTCTTTTTCTAACCGAAATAGTCCCCAAACCCCCAACTTTGAACAATTATTTCGACATTCAAACGACTCCCAAAAATTCTGAAACTAGGCCATATTAAAAACCACCCAGCTAGCTAATAGTAGGAACAAGAAGGTCGTAAAAACATTGCTTTGCCTCGCTTTTATTCGAGCCTCTTTATGGCCTGTCGCAAACTGAATCTAGCTCACCATTTTAATTAATTCGAGCACTATAAGATCAAATCATAAGCTTATAAACTATAAATAAGATGTTTACAAACTTGACATAACTTGTATAAAAGAGTCGTAGCAAGTCGTGTCTTTTTCCTAAGCGTAAAACGCGTAAAATGAAATAAGGACCTCGTATGAAATGACAAAAATGCTTTGAGGGTATAAACTGTCAAAACTCTAACTAATTTTATAACAAGGATGTAAAATGAAGTCGACCTGAAGTTTGAGGGTAAAATTTGCCAAATCCAAAAGATGGAGTTTTATTAGGCCAAAAGTGTAAATATTTCAAAGATATTAAAAACAAGGACTATTTTTGCCAACGACTTATAGTTGTGAGTATAAATTGTCATGTTTGAAACTGCAGGGGTAAAAATTATCATTTTACCAAAGTTTGGGGGTAGAAATTATCATTTTATGAATGTTCAGGGGTATAAACTGTCAATATACGAAACTATAAGGGTAAAAAGCGTAACATTTTATAATTATTATATATTTTGAATATATTTATAACAAAAACTAGTAAACGAAATACATTTATCTCGATAACAAACAAACGAAGCATAAACATAAACACATGAAATAAGATAAAATCTTATCATCCACCAACTTTTGAAGAGACTTCATGTTGTCTCATTTTAACATTTAACTGTCAACCAAAATGTTACGAAACGAATACTAAAACTTACGTATATCTGAATACGAATACTGAAACTTGACATACCAACCCAGGTCGCGTGCCGAAGACGTTTATCAACTATATTTAACTTGTTTTCCATCCAGACTGCTAAGGTGAGTTCATAGTCCCACTTTTTATACGTTTTCCAAACTTGTGGGGAGATACATGCTACAAAATCGAACACAAGTATTTTTCTGTATGCTTTCCTAATTGATATTCCATAAGTTACCTTTTGCCCTTAAAGACCCTCCATCATGGACCATTAATCATTTACGGGTGAGCGCGAATATAGAGAATAGATCTATTGGGTTTGACGACCCCTTTGTGTTACAGTAACGTGACCAAATGTACCTTATTTGAGATCAATAAAGAGACTGGCAATCTCATACTCGAGGGCATAATTACTACATTTAATTATGTAATAATTTACATCATTAGCTTATAACTATGATGATAAACCTGTAATGTTTTGCGTGTCATGAGACTTAGGGCAATATACTGAACTGCAATATTACTGATTTACTTTCTACTTAGCTTGTGCTCAACTGATTATTACTTTAAACACTATGGATTCACTCAAACTTTGTGTTGAATTTTTAGCATGTTTAATCTCAGGTAACTAAAAGCACGATTTAGTACGGAGTGGCAATGGACTTTCTTCTTATAAAAAAGGTGTCCATTTTGTTATCATTCAACAAATAATGTAGCTTTTATAACGTATTTCGAAACTTCCCACTGGGACCTCTATTATGTAACTCTGATTCAAAATAATTGAATGATAACAACTTTATTTAAGACGTCTCTTTTTGAGTCATTTTCTATTTTCATGACTGTGATATTTGAAGTAATACCCCAACTTATATTCCGCTGCGTATATCAAAAATAGGGGTGTTACAGATTGGTATCAGAGCCCATGGTTATAGAGAACCAAATGTTTTAAATCATTGGACTATAACTACACTTTCAAAATAAATGATTTAACACCATACCATTTTATGCCCTCCGTGCCTGCATATTACCATGCTCTGTATATTACCTGTTAGGATTATTTTACACTAACCTTCAAACACTTGATGTTTACTCTTACACACTTAATTACTTCACCTTTATTTTCACTCCCTTAATGTTATTAATTACTTATAATTTTTATTTACAAATTACTACAGTACCATGTCCCCCGAAACACCTGATATTAACGAAACAACCCTCCGTACTACTTGTACATCACCTACCCACTCGCCTCCACATCAGAAACTTAGGAGAACTACATCAGATGAAGAGTTGATTGGTTGTCCGACAACGTTTGAGGTTGGACAAAAGTCACACCAAGAAACGATTCGGAAAGATCTTGAGTCAAACCCTCCACTACCTGACACTCCAGATTCCCCAATACCAGACATCCCAGACGACGTATCTTCACCTAATTCCCCTGACCATAACTTAAACCCTCATGATTCAATATGGACTCTTCTTTATCAACACGCTCACACCCTAGACATTCACACTGAACAGCTAGAAGGGTTACAACCATTACGTTTCGAATGGTACGACCGCAACCTTGACACTCTGTTTAGAAGAGCCAATGTCGAGAGACGAGCAGTGTTCGACTTAGGAATAAAGGCTGATAAGATGAAGGATACTTACAACCATAAATTTAGAAGCCTGGATTCCAGAATCCGCTATTCAAGAAGAGAACACGGTCAGATACATAGTAGAGTGGAAGACATTGAAAGAACCCTATGGATAGCCAGAGACACGGCAAGAAACCAGGGTCAGAAGATTTTCACCTTACAAACCATGTTGGCCAACCAAATGAGGAGGTACCAGGAATTTCAGGAGCGCTTCTTAGAAATGGAAGCTGCACAAATGAAACTTGAGGCTGAAGTTAAGCATCTACGTCAAGGACGTAACTGATCTTAAATTCACATGTATCATAGTTTGTGCCCACTAAACCGAATAGTTTTTGGTTAAGTGTATCCTGTATTATCCCAATAAGCTCGAAACTTTCAGAACTTGTAACCGACTTCTAAGCCTATAGCAACCCCTTTTGTTATATCTCTCTGTTATGAATAAATTCTCTCTGTTATGCTCTACTATGATGCTATGCATGCATATAATGACTTTTCATGACCTCATAGAAAATCCCACCATTTGTTACTCTCCTTATTAGACAAATGGATCCACGCTAACCAAATCATACTTGAAATGCAATAAATGTCATTTTCCCTTTTCCTCCAAACCTAGTCAACCGACCAACTTGTAGCACAGCAAGTAACAGAAACTAGGACCACTATTGTCAACAAAGGACCAAACACTTATACTAGAGACAGAAAAATCCTTAACCTACGACATGAAGCATTAATAAAAGACCCTGTATCAATTGCTTTTCAAAAACAATCGATCATGTTATTAATATCATGTTATTTTCAGTGATTATATCCAGACCTACCATGGTTACTTACAATTATTATAATTCCTTATACCTACCATAACTAGGCTATAACCATAGAATTTTTCTAAAACAAATTTCGAAAGAAAAACTTGATGAACGAAGAGAAAGTTGCTGAATTTCAGCATTTGCAGATGAATTAGTTTGTTCCTTAGCAGTTTTATACCAAAAGTTAATCATTTATCTACGATATTAACCAGACACATCGTACTTTTATGAATCTCAATTGGTTATAACTTCGCATTGTGACCACTTGTTAGGATTAATATGTAATTACTTTATTACTCGAATTATTCTAACATGGTCATTACGTGAATTCTAAAATTCATGTTTCTTGTGATATTGATAGAAGAAAGGCAGCATGAAAAATACAAATACCCTACCAGCACTAACCACCCCAATGACTCCTGAACTATCGAAAAGTTGATAATCAACATCATTGCAACAGTACTCGAAGTAGCTACAGTAGCTCACTTTAGTAGCAACAATATGGCAATAGGAGAAAAGATGACGGTTGTGTCTTGTAAGCATACTCTTGAAAGTTTCACGGGTTGTAGACCAGCTCACCATAAAGGCCCAGAAAGAATGACCAAACCTACCATCACTCGTGCACAAGGAATTAAGCAAAGTGTTACACCTAGGAAAAATAACCAAAAGCGAAAACTTGATGAATGAAAAACCATCATCCCCACCTACTGCAAGTATATCAATGACCACGACTGTCACCGCAAGCATCTTCAAGATCGCATCAACTACCACCACCAACTAGAGTTCAGAAAGGAAACTGGTAGAGACTGCATCACCACGCTTGCTAACAAAGCTGGTTATCGTGGAAAGCAACCTCTATGTCAACGATGCAAGTTGCATCACACTGGATTTTGTTTTGTTAAGTATGGGAGATGCCAGGAAATAGGTCACCAGACAAGAGACTGCAAAACCATGGGCAAAAAGGAACAGCCATCGGCTGTAGTATGCCACAGATGTGGTGGAAAAGGACACCACAAGAATCAGTGCCCAAACTACAATACCAATTGGAAAGACAAAACTAGTACAAGAGAATGAGAACTCATTAAGATCCCAAGAACGTCAAAGGATGACATCAGTATTTAAGCAGAAGATAAATTCCTGTAGTGGATAAATAAACTGTAGTTTAGAACTCTCTAAGTTGTATTTCCTTTTGTACTTTACCTTAGTTACGATGGATGTAACCTAAGTGTAATAACTACCTTTCTACTGTATGAAACCTCTACTTTATAATACTTCCATAATAATCACAATCTCAGTTTCTATTCCATTTACCTTGTTCATAGTCATTACGTAACAAAACACTGTTATACCATTAGAAATTCGACTAATATTATTTCTGACTAAACAATAGACTAAAACTACCATGTAAAATTCTCATACGAACCCCAAGATTTATTTCAAGGATATCCCATTAGTACCCGAGAAATTCCTAACTCATCACTATAGTGTAAGCCAAAATTTTCTTATTCTTTTAATAATTATGTTTGCTATTTTCCAAAAACAACACGTTGAACACCATCTAAAACTTTTTAAAGTATAAATACCAAAATGACTTAGCCACAAATCACATCGTTTGGTCCTCCATTATTCATAGCCTGATCAACTATGACTAATTTAGGAAGAATCATGTAATAAATGGGATATTTATCCTTTCAGATTTTCTAATAACAATTTTTATTCAAAAGAAATATATTGAAACAAAATAAATCTATACTACATATAATGTAGGGATAAATCTCTCTCCTCTTATTCTTAAAATTCAGACTTACAAGAAATAAAGCATGATTTACAACACTTTAATGCACATAATTTTGAGACTTACAAGAAAATAAGCGTATTGTACAACAAACACCACATTAATGCTATTAAAGTGGTCAATTAATACACAATTTAATTTACCCCTTCACCAAAATATACAACCATTTAACCACAATGTACAATCTAATCAAGCTTTCAATGAATATTCATATTGTACAACTAAATAAAACACTTTTTTAAACAAAATTAAAGAGTATTAACATTTTTAACAAAATCATAAATCTGATAAGATGCATATTACCGATTTGAATGTATTCACATTTATAACAGCAAAACACATGGTAGTATCATGATGATATGGTAACATCAAAAGAAGAACACAACCACACAACAATAAAAGATACCAAACGTTTATTACTGATTTTTAGTTAATAAAAATGTAAAACCCATTTGTTTTAACCCTCAAATCGAACCAAAAACTATAAATATAACTCGACACAGTCGAGTTGTTGCACACCGAGCCACAACCACGGGTAACTCGGTGTTACCCACCTTTAATACACTCGGATATCAACGAATCTTGGTCGGAAAAATTATGTAATGGCATGTGGTGATGTTGGAATGAAATTTTTGATCGCATGTTGTTTAGAAACGGGGTAAGGGTTGCAAGAGTTGAGGTTTGGTGGTGGTGGTGTAATAAAAGGAGCGGCGGTGTGGTCTTGTGGAGGTCGCCGAATTTTTAGGCCGGAGAAAAGAGGGTGAAGAGAGAGAGATAGGGTGCGGCTGGTGAGTGAAAAAGAAGGAAATAACCCTAAATGAGGGTATAACTTAGGCTTTTATAGTCAAAGGACTAAGAATAAATACATAATGTCCCTTAAGGACTGATTGTGTAACTTGGGCGCGGGGTGGGAAGTGGCATTTGGCCAAACATCCTATAACACGTAACCGGGATAGATTTGAGTACCGAGACATTTTCCCAAATGATTTTAATGTGTTCCACTGATTTTAAAACATTTTTTCCAATCAAATTAATTATAAATACGTCTATGTTCGAGTTATCTCGCTAAAATCAATATTTTACGTGTTATTAGGTTTATTTGTGCTGACTCGCGTGTGTGGTCTAGCTCGCAAACATACATAATAGTGAACACATAACCTAAATAAATAGATCATATCGAGCTTAAGGTTGCGCAAGGACCTGGAAATTCGCGGTTGTTACACGGTGCAAAGAGTTGGATGGGTATAATGGTATTTTTTTGTGTTCGTATCTGATATTTGAAGAAATGGAAAAATACGTTGCCATTATATGCCATTAACCCAATTTAATAAATACCCATATACTTTATACCCTATATTTTATATTTTACAAAAATCTTACTCCTTTATAAAGCATTAATGCATTTTTTAAATACAAACACTTAAAATTCAGCATTACAAGTTTTTAAAGCTAAAAGTACAACTAATTTAAACACATTTTCTAACACTAAATACAATTACAAGTTTTCTAACACTAAATACAATTACTTAACTAAATACAAATTTTACATTTTCTAACATTAAATACAATCTTTAAATAGAAATACTTAAAATTCAGCATTACAAGTTCTTAACCTAAAAGTACAACTAATTAAAACACACTTACTAACATTAAATACAATACAAAGCACTATTAATATGGTCAAGATATTTAATGTAGTCAATTAATTAACTGGTCAATAAATAAAATTAATGCGGTTATTAAAACAACCCTTACATTAGAAATAGAAATTATTAAGCATATTATACAACCAACTTAAACACAATTCATGCATTAAATGTTACTAATACAAATAATAAAGCATATTAAACAAATATTCAAGCCCAAACGGGCAACGGGGCGAATGAGCTCGAGCCCGAACGGGCACGGGCCAAAGGGCTCGAGCCCGAATGGGCACAGGCCAAACGGGCACGGGGCAAACGGGCACGGGCTAAACGGGCATGGGACAAACGGGATTATGTTATACAAATGGCCTTAGAAAATACCCAAAAAGACGAAATAAATTCCTTAGTTAAAGAGTTGAAATACGTCACATGAAATTCTTGATATCCGTAATTTATTGTCAAAAAAAATATAATAAACTAAAATACATGATTCACCGGAAAATATTTTTTGAGAGTACACGCCACCGCAACGCGCAGGTACCCTGCTAGTTATTCATAAAACATCACTTTTGACTAAATACAATAGATGTCTACACCTATTACCCATTACCTCCATGATAGGAAATCGACAAAAATATGGATAGGGAAACCCTAAGAGTTCAAAAATATTTATAGCAAACACAAATAGTACAAATTTTATTAGAATCCACGAAAATTCATACATAACGACATAATTAGCAACGGGAGTGCTGTTACAATGATTACAAGAAAAGGTATAGAATCGCCAATAGGTTGACCCGCCATAGCAACAAAGACCACCACCAACCCAGCAATAGCGAGAGCCACCATGGGATGTATCACCTTGATTATTCTGTATGATAAAAATAACAAACCATTACACACGATACTAAGACTAGATCTTAAACATAAAGACAAACAAGTTTTATTCGACATTTATTATGGATTACATAGAAACGCAACAAGGACTCATTTTAAGGAACCATAACTCGAGACTATTACTCCCATATCATGTCTACACCAATAGCGAGGATCACAATTTGCATAAGGACCGCTAGAACACAAACTAAGAATACGCAATCTTCATTTGGAACATATGCCAAATAGGTAATCGCAAGAACAACATACACGATTGCTAAGATTGTGATAAGATGCAGCATTTTGAGATTTTAGTGAGAGAATTTGGTGGTGGAAGAATGAGGATTAAAAATGGGGTATTTATAGGGGAAAAACTAGCCGTTATTTTACTATTCACAACCATTACATTTTACTGTTCATAGCCGTTATAATTTACTGTTCATGACCGTTATAATTTACTATTCACAGTCATTGGATATATTAGTTGGCGAGACATTCAAATTTATTTCATCTAGTATGAATAAAATTAACGAAATTACGTTCTCTTGAGTACCGAATGGAAATTCGTAGACAACCCTTTTTGGACTAAGAGTATAACCAAGGACTGATAGCAAAACAAGATTATTATATTTAAATGACATAAAAACAAGATAATATTATATATAATATTATTTTTAAACTTTCAGCATTTTAAGCATATCAAACTCACATCACCAATCAAATCATTATACGATTTCCCATTCTCAAACTCACTATCTGAATAAGTCAGAATCTCGAATTCCCCTATCTATTTAGATCATGTGTTACAGCCATGTTCCCGTCATTAAGGTTAGATGTAACCTTAAGAAAAGACCAGAATTCGTATAGAAACAAGAAAATCAAATACGGGCAAGATACCCATACCTTTCTCCTCACACCTCAACCAACACAGACTGAATCTCGGGACGAGATTCCCTCAACGGGGGGATACTGTAACCACTCGTAAAATTTCACTCTATAATAAACTATTTCATATTCTATATAAAGAAGGCTTATCATTTTTCTACGTATAATTTTTTTTTATCTCATCATGACTACTATCTAATGTGACGTAATTAACATCCTCGATAAACGTGCTCCCACGCGGACCAACATCAACTTACCTAATGTTTATTTCACATAAACATTTCCATATGTCAATTATAAAACTTTACGATAAACCATTTGCCACTTTACGTTAATCCATTAACATACGATTTATAAACGTTCACACTAAATGTTTCCTATCTATTAGAGTTTATATGAAACTCTAAAACATTTATAACTATAATTATGAATAACTAAGCCCTAAAACACTAAAGTACAACACAACCAAGCTAGTATACAAGCTTCTAAAGCACAGAAACCCTAAATTCACTATAACTCCCGATACAAACCATAAACTCACAAAACTATGATTTTATGTAATAAAATCACAAACCCTAATTAATATATATATATATATATATATATATATATATATATATATATATGTTTTTCTACAAATTATAAGTGTACAAGTCTTTCAAGCCAAGGTACAAGTCATTTATGCATAACAACATAATATATAATATATATATATATATATATATATATATATACTATATATATAATATCACATTAAAAACCTCAATGTACCTATTTTAAAGCACATTATCCATGTCTTTTATGCACCAACCTTAACAATAAATTTCTTAAACTTACTAAATATAAGTACAAGTCCCTAAACCTAATGTAGAAGCATCCAATGCATAAAAACCAAAAATTACATTTATATATTTTTAACCCTAATTAGAACAACATATAATTAAATTTATTTAAGCAAACCCTAAAAATATATTTTCTATATTTCTTAACCCATAGTACAACCCTATTAAGCCCATAATACAACCCTTGAAAACAACACACGATTTCCTTTTTCATTTTACACCAATTCGACAGAAATAAAATATATACAAACCCTAATTATTTTTCTATCCAACAAATACTTAAACATAACCCTAAATAGATCTTGTTACTTCCCTAAACCCTAGTGTACAATACCCTATAGCCTATGTACCACCATTAAAGCCATTCGATCCCTACTCCTAATTCCTTTGTTCGATTCTAACTCATAACTAACCCAACCATTACCTCACTAACCCCTAAGCATGTCTTGCACCCTAAACTTCCTTCTATGTTCCAAATACTTCCACACAGCCTTGTCTCCTAGATTTTTACCAAAATTTAAAGAAAGTAGTTAGTTTCCTTGGTCTAGGATGAAACCACATCACCACCCTCCCAAAACCTCACGCCACCTTCATCTACACCACATATCACCTCACAAGCCTCACTAATCTACCTCACCTTGTCCCACTCATACACCACAAGGTAACTATAAGCCCTAGAATTCTTCCTCTATATATAGATCGACACATCTATATTTTCTTTTCACCCTATAATTCGACAATCACCAAAACAGCCCACACTTCCAATCCCACTAATCTAGAAGTCGCAAATAGTAGTTAAGAAGGAATTTGAAGAAGCTAGGAGGAAGGAAAAGCCTTGGTATCGCCTAGGAGCCACTTAGTCGCTTTCCACCATAAATTAAACTAACAACTTCTAAGTATACTTAGCCCATTTTCATTACTTTCGTACACTTTAAATACTCTTAAAAATGACACTAAATAAACTCTAATAGCCAACAAGATCAAAAATTAAAATTTTCTTTTCTTTTTCTTTCTATCGAGCTAAACAAAACACACCCTAATTATATTTTTTTAAGCATTGCTAATCAAGAAGCAATAAAACATTTAAGAGATATATTAAATATGCTTAAGATCATAATAACATGCTTTAAAAATTAGTTGGAACACTTAAAACTCAAAAACCAATTCGTTTTTCCTTTTCTTTTTCTTACTGAAACAATCCCCAAACCCCTAACTTTGAACATTTATTTCGACATTCAAACGACACCCAAAAATTATAAAACTTGGGCATATTAAAGACCACCCAGCTAGCTAATAGTAGGAACAAGAACGTCGTAAAAACATTGCTTTGCCTTGCTTTTATTCGAGCCTCTTTGTGGCCTGTCGCAAACTGAATCTAGCGCACCATTTTAATTAATTTGAGCACTATAAGCTCAAATCATAAGCTTATAAACTGTAAATAAGATGCTTACAAACTTAACATAACTTTTATAAAAGAGTCGTAGCAAGTCGTTTCTTTTTCCTAAGCGTAAAACGCGTAAAAATGAAATAAGGACCTCGTATGAAACGACAAAAATGCTTTGAGGGTATAAACTGTCAAAACTCTAACTAACTTTATAACAAGGACCTAAAATGAAGTCGACCTGAAGTTTAAGGGTTAAATTTTCCAAATCCGAAAGATGGAGTTTTATTGGGCCAAAAGTATAAATATTTCAAAGATATTAAAAACAAGGACTATTTTTGCCAACGACTTATAGTTGTGAGTATAAATTGCCATTTTTGAAACCACAGGGGTAAAAATTGTCATTTTACCAAAGTTCAGGGGTAAAAATTATCTTTTTATGAAAGTTCAGGGGTATAAACTATCAATATACGAAACTATAAGGGTAAAAAGCGTAACATTTTATAATTATTATATATTTTGAATATATTTATAATAAAAACTAGTAAACGAAATATATTTATCTCAATAACAAAAAAACGAAGCATAAACATAAACACATGAAATAAGATAAAATCTTATCATCCACCAACTTTTGAAGAGACTTCATGTTGTCTCATTTTAACATTTAACTATCAACCAAAACGTTACGAAACGAATACTAAAACTTACGTATATCTGAATACGAATACTGAAACTTGACATACCAACCCAGGTCGCGTGCCGGAGACGTTTATCAACTATATTTAACTTGTTTTCTATCCAGACTGCTAAGGTGAGTTCATAGTCCCACTTTTTATACGTTTTCCAAACTTGTGGGGAGATACATGCTACAAAATCGAACACAAGTATTTTTCTGTATGCTTTCCTAATTGATATTGCCTAAGTTACCTGTTGCCCTTAAAGACCCTCCATCATAGACCATTAATCACTTACGGGTGAGTGCGAATATAGTGAATAGATCTATTAGGTTTGACGACCCCTTTGTGTTACTGTAACGTGGCCAAATGCACCTTATTTGAGATCAATAAAGAGACTGGCAATCTCATACTCGAGGGCATAATTACTACATTTAATTAAGTAATAATTTACATCATTAGCTTATAACTATGATGATAAACCTGTTAACGTTTTGCGTGCCATGAGACTTAGGGCAAGATACTGAACTGCAATATTACGGATTTACTTTCTACTTAGCTTGTGTTCAACTGATTATTACTTTAAACACTATGGATTCACTCAACCTTTGTGTTGACTTTTTAGCATGTTTTATCTTAGGTAACTAAAAGCACGATTTGGCACGGAGTCGCAATCGACTTTCTTCTTATAAAATGGTTGTCCATTTTGTTATAATTTAACAAATAATGTAGCTTTTATAACGTATTTTGAAACTTCCCGCTGGGACCTCTATTATGTAACTCTGACTCAAAATAAATGAATGATAACAACTTTATTTAAAACGTCTCTTTTTGAGTCATTTTCTTTTTTCATGACTGTGATACCTGAAGTAATACCCCAACTTATATTCCGCTGCGTATATCGAAAATGAGGGTTTTATAGTAGATATACTCATGTTGTTTCTAAAGTTACTTGCGCCTTTACAAACCTTACTTCTGAGAGATGTAAACCTTCTTTTGTCTCGTCTACTGTACCTACCAGTAGTGTTACTCCTTCTACTCAATTCCTTAATCCTGGTACACCAAAAGCTGGAAGAATGAGTGTTTCCCATTCGAATACAAGTGCTGATGAATCTACACATCCTAATTTTCATTAAAGGGGTTTCGTGATTTCTTAATTGGTGTTTAGGTTTGCTTAATCGATCTCATATATAACTGTTAACAACATTAACTTAATGTTGCTCGATTGGAACTTAATTATACTCATGAACTTACTACTGCTCCATGTTAAAAAAGAAGAATGTTCAAGTTTGAT
This sequence comes from Artemisia tridentata subsp. tridentata, assembly GCA_021014915.2. Classification (NCBI taxonomy): domain Eukaryota; kingdom Viridiplantae; phylum Streptophyta; class Magnoliopsida; order Asterales; family Asteraceae; genus Artemisia; species Artemisia tridentata. Next base: position 248,081,078 of record CP139507.1, read on the forward strand.
ACAGATGGGTGTGTGAAAAAGGGAGTTTATGTACTTTAGGATTGTGTGTAAACTCTAGGTTTGTTAATCTCTGATCGGTTTTGCAAATGCCTACATACGCTACTACATTGGATGGACTGATTGGAATGATTTGAATCTGTTATGGTTCTTAGGGTTTAATGGATTTAGGTTTGAAACTTTATTATTATGATGTGATGCTTAAGTAGTCGTTTAAGACCTGGTGTTCATTGATGCTGATTATTATTATGGGTCAAGTTCGTGTGGAATGTTTATTGAGGTGGCTATCATGTTGAAATTGATAGGAAGATAATACTGCTTCATACATGGTTACTACTGCTCAACCAGTTTCGTGTTGCTCTTCATTATTACTACTGCTTGGTATCGATTACTACTGTTAGTCATTTTTAGTGCTGCTTTTTCATGGATGGTACTGCATGGTATTTGTTGATGCAAATAATGTTCTAAAAACGTTATTTATATCTTTTGATAACTTCACGTTTTGAGGATGGCAAAATGTGAAAACACTTTACGTTAAAATTAACCTAAACAAGTTTTTAGTCGAAAGATCCCATTTCTATGCAAATCACTCTAGGTATGCACAAACAAATTTACAACTTGACAAATGATCAAAGAAGTGAATTTGTGTTTAAAACATCACATTTTTAATGTGACAACATTTTTTCAAAAATATACTTTAGAAGTTATTTTTGAATAATTAAGAAATGTTTTATTGAAAAAATAAGTTCAAATAACATAACAGCTATTCTTCCCCCCCCCCCCCCCCCAAAAAAATCAGCTCCAAAATTCCCCAAATAAAATTTCACCACTAAAGACAAAAAGATGAGCATTTTTTTCTGGCATGGTACCATGGTACCACTAAATTCGGTGGTACCGTGGGTGATTTAGTGGTACAGTGTACCTGTAACGGCCAGATTTTTTTTGCCTATAAATACCAGCCCTCTTCACAGTTTTTGGGCATCCTTTTTCGCACATATATTTTTGAGTTTAATACTCTCACCACATATTTTCTTCTTGATCATTTAGTTTAGTTTTCTTTTGTTTAAAGATTGATCCAATCATCCAACCTAGAGATCGTCTTCATTCCTCTTCTAGTACAAGAGAAGAACACAAGGTATCAAAGAAGATACAAAGTGTTTTAGTTGTAGTTTGAGCACTTGTAACACTTGTTACATACTTGTTGTATCTTTGTATACATCAAGTTCATTTTAATTTTGAGAGTTTGTGAGAGAAGATCATTGTTATCTTATAGAGATATTGAATATCTCTTTTAGCTTGTGAGCTAGTGAGTTGATCAAGTAGATCAAGGATAGATCGGGTAGATCGAGTCTAGTTTGTTGATTGTGTGAAGTAGAAAGGATCGGGTGGATCATGGTAGATTGGTGCTAGCTAAGATTAGCACTCGATATTTAGCTTAGTGTCGGAAAATAGGATAAGCGACATTGTACGGTTTTCTCCGCCTGAAGGGAGGTTTGTTGACATAATGCATGAAACTCTCGAGTGTGGTACTCGAGGAGTGGAGTAGGGCGATGAAGAGCTTCGTGACCGAACAACTATAAATCCCTTTGTCCCGGTTTGATCTTTTGATCTCTTTTCATTACATTCATTGTTAATATTAGATAGTATAGTGTAGTGTTCATATTGGTGTTGATTAATTACACATAAGATTCGAATCATAGTTTTTCAAAAGTAAAGTTTTAAGAAGATTTAAAAACCGGTAAAACTATTCAACCCCCCCACCTTCTAGTTTTCCACAATTGGTACCAGAGGCAGGTTAGTAAAGATTTTAAAGTAAATTCTATTTTAAACTTGAATCGATCAATGGCTTCCGAAAAATATCATGAAGGGCAATCTATTCAAAGACCACCACTTTTCGAAACCGATTGTTTTATATATTGGAAAACAAGATTCGAAACGTATGTGAAATCAAAAGACATTGATCTTTGGCATATTGTTACCGAGGGTGACTTTTAACCGATTCAAAAGAATCCAGAAACTAAAAGAGATGAAATAGTTCCTTATAATAAACAAAGTGATGAACTTAAAAGAAAATTAGCCAAAAATTTTGAGGCTAAAATGATGATTTATAATGCTTTGCCTTAAAAGGAATTTGAAAGAATTTTCATGTGTAATACGGCAAAAGATATATGGAAAACTTTGTTAGTCACTCACCAAGGTAATAATCAAGTCAAAGAGAACAAGATAGACCTTCTTGTGCAACAATATGAACAGTTTTCCATTTCGGAAGATGAATCTATTGATAATGCTTTTGCTAGATTTAATACTATTATTACTAGTCTTAAAGCTCTTGATGAAGGTTACTCTAGCGAAAACTATGTTAGGAAGTTTCTTAGGGCTCTACATCCCAAATGGAGAGAAAAGGTCACCGCCATTAAAGAGTCAAAGGACTTGGCGACATTATCACTCTATGAACTAATAGGAAACTTGAAGGTTCACGAGATGATAATCAATAAAGACTCCGATATAGTTAAAGGCAAAAGTGCGAGAGTTAGATCTCTAGCATTGAAAGCCAAAAAGGAGTCTAGTGATGAGGAATGTTCGGGTTTCGATAGTGAAGATGAAGAGTACGCGTTAGCCGTTAGAGAATTTAAAAAGTTCTTTAGGAGAAGAGGTAGGTTCATTAGGCAACCTCGTGATGATAAGAAGCCATCACAAAAGAACCGACTTGAAAAGAAAGGAACGAGTGATAGGATATGTTTTAGATGCGGAGATTCTAATCATCTCATAAGAGAATGTCCTAAACCACCGAAAACCAACAACCAAAGAGCTTTCATTGGAGGCTCTTGGAGTGATAGCGGTGAAGAAGAAGATAAGAAGCCCAACGACGAAACATGTCTTATGGCTCAGGCTTCGAATGAGGTACATTCCGGCTCTTCTTATTGTAGTGATGATAATTCGTCAATAGATGACAATAGATTGTACGACGAATATAATAAACTATGTGAAGTAAGTTCTAAAATCATAACTAGAAACAAAACACTAAAAACAAAATTACATGAACTCGAAGTGCAAGTTTTAGAACTAAAGGATCAAGTAAAAAGACTTGAGAATAATAAAGAAATAGATGTAGGTTGTAGGTCATGCATAAGTCTTTGAGTAGAGAATGAAAAACTCAAAGAAAATGCTTTAAGGATCATTAAGTTTGAAAAATGAACAAAGACACATAATGATATGCTTGAAAATGTTAAGTATTGTGAACATGCCGGAGCGGGCTTAGGATTTGACCCAAACAAAGCTTCGACAAGTAAAACAAAACAAGTAAAATTTGTCAAACCCATAAGTTCTGTCAAAACAGTGGATGGTACCATTAAAGGTATAGACAGCACCACTAAAATTAGTGGTACCGTGGTACCGTGTGGTACTGGAGACAGAACTGAGTCGAGTTTGAAAAATAATTCAAGTCCTAAACCAAGTCACATACTTGTAAATGGTACCAAAGTACCTATTGCTAGTAAAAAGGAAGTCAAAAGCTTTTACAAACCTTTGTCAACCCCCGGGCTTGGCTTTGTAAAACCCGACATTAGGTCAAAGACTCCTCCACCTAGAAAAACAAATGTTCCTAAACCTCGGTCAATAACTCCTCTACCGAGAGGTAACTCTAGAAGACAAAGTTATCCAAGTAACTATCCCGTAACTTGGAATAACCGTCAACTACAAAGTTACTTACCATGGGAAATTTGTCCTCCGTTCCAACATCCTAACCAAATGCAACTAATGCATGGGATGTTTAATACTAACAACTTTGGGCCCATGAGATATTGGGGACCAAATGTTTGAATGTTTGTCTTATACAATAGATATGCTTGGGAATCGACTTGGAGCCCGATGAATGGGTCAAAGATAGTGGATGCACTAATCATATGACGGGTAACCGAAGTCTATTCTCATCATACAAGGCATACAACGGCGGTAATGTCACTTTTGGTAGCACACTTTAGGGCAACATCATAGGCAAAGGTACGATTACTCAAAACTCCCTCACTATTAAAAATGTTGAGCATGTTGATAACTTAGGATTTAACTTGCTTAGCATTAGTCAAATGGTAGAATATAAGTGTAGAGTTATATTCTCCGAAGACGTTAGTGAGATTACTAAGAATGGCAAAACCATAGGCAAAGGATTTAGGAAAAATGGCTTATTTGTTATGAAAATAGGAAATAAGCCTTATGATAAGATTTGCCTAGCAACCATAGATGATAATTCCACTCTATGGCATAGGAGACTAGGTCACGCCAATATGCGTTGAATACAATCATTGGCGTCTAAAGAACTAGTTAGAAACCTACCTAAGGTTAAGTTTGATAAACACATTTGTGATGCTTGTAAAGTTGGAAAACAAGCTCACTCTAGCCACAAAGCTAAGAATATGGTCTCGACCTCTAGATGTATAGAACTCCTTCACATGGACTTATATGGTCCATCTGTTGTAGGGAGATACGAAGGAAATTACTATAACTTAGTAATAGTTGATGACTACTCTAGGTATACTTGGACTAGATTCCTTAAGAATAAGACACAAGCTTTCGAGAAATTTGAAATCTTTAGTAAGAAAGTCCAAAATCAACTAGGGTGTACAATAGTTTCTATTAGGATGGATCATGGTCGGGAATTTGATAATGAAGTGCAATTTGGAGTATATTGTGATGCTTATGGTATTACACACAATTTCTCGGCTCCACGCACTCCACAATCAAATGGGGTAGTTGAGCGGAAAAATTGTACTCTACAAGAGATGAGTAGAACGATGTTGAATGAACAATCAATTCTGAAAAAGTTTTGGTGTAAGACGGTGGAAACCTCAACTTACAAACTAAATAGGATTCTAATTTGACCTATTTTAGGAAAAACACCATACGAGATCTCGAAAGATAGGAAACCTAGTCTTGATTACTTTAGAGTGTTTGGAAGCAAGTGCTTCATACTAAACACTAACAACTACCTCACCAAGTTTGACCCAAAGTCTTACGAATTTGTTTTCCTAGGTTACTCCCAAAATAGTGAAGCCTATGTTATCCTAAACAAGGAAACAATGAAAGTCGAAGAATCACTCAACGTGACATTCGATGAAAGTCCTCCACCAACTAAGACATCACCCTAGGTGGATGATGACTTAGATGAGGAAGAAGCCATTAAGGTTAATGGCAAGAAATCCTTAGAAAATGACATTGAGGATGAGATAGTTGAAGTTGACGAAGTTGTCAACATTAAGGAATCCAAGAACCATCCTATTGAAAATGTCATAGGAAACCTAAACCAAAGAACTCTTAGGTCACAAGCATAAAACAAAAGTAATTTCTTTTGTTTTATATCTACAGTAGAACCTAAGAATGTCGGTGAAGCAATTAAGGTTGAAAGCCTATGTTATCCTAAACAAGGAAACAATGAAAGTCGAAGAATCACTCAACGTGACATTCGATGAAAGTCCTCCACCAACTAAGACATCACCCTAGGTGGATGATGACTTAGATGAGGAAGAAGCCATTAAGGTTAATGGCAAGAAATCCTTAGAAAATGACATTGAGGATGAGATAGTTGAAGTTGACGAAGTTGTCAACATTAAGGAATCCAAGAACCATCCTATTGAAAATGTCATAGGAAACCTAAACCAAAGAACTCTTAGGTCACAAGCATAAAACAAAAGTAATTTCTTTTGTTTTATATCTACAGTAGAACCTAAGAATGTCGGTGAAGCAATTAAGGTTGAAAGCCTATGTTATCCTAAACAAGGAAACAATGAAAGTCGAAGAATCACTCAACGTGACATTCGATGAAAGTCCTCCACCAACTAAGACATCACCCTAGGTGGATGATGACTTAGATGAGGAAGAAGCCATTAAGGTTAATGGCAAGAAATCCTTAGAAAATGACATTGAGGATGAGATAGTTGAAGTTGACGAAGTTGTCAACATTAAGGAATCCAAGAACCATCCTATTGAAAATGTCATAGGAAACCTAAACCAAAGAACTCTTAGGTCACAAGCACAAAACAAAAGTAATTTCTTTTGTTTTATATCTACAGTAGAACCTAAGAATGTCGGTGAAGCAATTAAGGTTGAAAGCTGGGTAGTTGCCATGCAAGAAGAGTTAAATCAATTCACTGCAAACCAAGTTTGGGATTTAGTACCTCCACCTAAGAATCAAACCATCATAGGAACTAAGTGGGTGTTTAGGAATAAACTCGATGAAAATGGCGTCGTAACTAGGAATAAGGCAAGGTTGGTAGCACAAGGCTATAACCAACAAGAAGGAATATATTACGATGAAACTTATGCACCCGTAGCTAGATTAGAGTCTATTAGGATACTCCTTGCTTTTGCTTGCGCCTTAGACTTTAAATTATACCAAATGGACATGAAAAGTGCATTCCTAAATGGTTATATCAACGAGGAGGTATACGTTGCACAACCTCCAGGATTCGTTGATTTCGAGAAACCGAATCATGTTTATAAACTCAAGAAAGCACTCTATGGTCTCAAACAAGCTCCTAAAGCTTGGTATGATAGACTAAAGGCATTCTTGATTGAACATGAATATACCATGGGAGTAGTTGACAACACACTTTTCATGAAAAAACGTAATTCACATCTCATCATTGTTCAAATATATGTCGATGACATCATATTTGGCTCAACTTATCCAGAACTGTGTGATGGTTTCTCTAAGATCATGCGTGATGAGTTTGAGATGAGCATGATGGGCGAATTAAATTTCTTCCATGGTCCACAAATAAAACAAATGGAAGATGGTATCTTCTTTAATCAATATAACTATAGTAAGGAGATGCTTAAGAAATTTAGTTTAGAAGAGTCTAAGCCCATGAAAACTCCCATGTCCACGAAAACGAAACTCACGAAAGATGAAGAAGGTGAGTCCGTGGATAGCACTAAGTATAGAGGTAGGATAGGAAGTTTATTATACCTCACGGCAAGTAGGCCCGACATCATGTTTAGTGTCTGCCTTTGTGCTCGCTTCCAAGAGGATCCCAAAACCTCTTTGAGAGGATTTAAAACACTTAGGATGTTACTCCCTTATAATGTGTTTGAGATACTTTGAGATTATGTAGTTAAGTATGTGGAATCTACTCAACCACACTTAGAAGAATTTGTTTGATGGAACAGTAATGCTTGTACGAACAATGAACACAGAAAGTTTAATTTCAAATGATTCAATATTATTCAAGAATAATACGAGTGATCTCAATATCACTGGGGTTACAATGACCTTGAATCTTGACAAAAACTATATTCGACTGATGTGTGTATATCTAACCTAGGATCTCCTTTTATAGATTTAAGGAGTCCTTTACATGATAATTATCCTACCGTATATTTCTATCTAATTGTGATATGTATAAGATCTATTCCAAACTTATCCTTAATACATATCTTCTAAAACAGTTATCCATGCAGCAGTATCTTCATTAGTATACTAGCAGTACTAACTTGAACTTTGTACTGTTAGTTACACTTCAGCAGTCTTCACTTATACACTAGCAGTTTGTACTGTTAGTGTATTCTTCCAGCAGTACTAAGTCTTGAACATTTAATTCCCAACAGTCCTCCTCTAAACGTGTGATTTACCCTAAATCATTAAGTTTTTCTGAATTAAATGGTGATTGTGAGGACTCTTCCAAACACTACATTGTAATCCTTAGTCTTCTGGCTTTCCTTTCTTCTGCAAGATGAAATATCTTTCTGATTAGCTCTTTTGCCATCTCTGAATCTTCTTCAACTTTAAGTCTTGATATAGCATAGCCATTAAGATAACTGCTCTTTGTGGGTAATCCTTTTCCACATATAAATTTCCACTCCTGCTTTAGTAGAAACTCTGTGAACACCACAGTTATCAAACAGTCTCCATGTGATGTCTGAGACTTGATCTTGAAATCTTCATGTCGCTTCACCTGTATCAGGATCATATATTCTCTTCAGTTCTACCCAAAGCTCTTTATATTTATCATCTGGAGGATCTTAGGTTTTGAATCTCTCTTGAACTAAGCTCCATAGTTTATCCAAGTCATCTCTGTCAAAATCTTTGATCATGTCTTCAATGAATTTGTAGACTTCAAACTTTCCTCCTACTCTGATGATTTTCCATCCCTTGATCATTCCATCTAAGTACACTTCCCAATCAATTATGGGATGTTTGGCTTGAATAGGATCAATATTAAGAAATTCTGGAACTACCACCATCATGCCATGGATCTGTTCATCAGTTAAATTCTCATCTATCTTTTCTTCCTCTACTGGTTCTTCTTGAACTGATTCTCCTTCAGTTCTTTGTTTCTTGGATTCTTCTGATTCCAATTGTTCTGCTGCCCTCTTCTCTCCTCTTCCTTCACTTCTTTCAAGATCACCTCTTAGAAACATCTACATTCTCCTATGAGAGTCAATGTAAATTATTTCAACTTCCTCAAAATATCTTCCCTTGAAGTGATGTTACTTCTAGGTATCATGGTGCTTTAGATATGTCTTCATGTAAGACAGTTTTTCTGCCCTGGTAAGGGGCTTCTTCTGAGCAGTTTTCTTCTTGCTTTGTTTCTTTCTGATTTCCTGCAGTAGGTCACCAATAGCTTGTTCTTGTTCTTCTCTTGTAAACTGTGACCTTTCCTCTTCTTGTAATTTTGCAACTAACTCCCTCTCAGCAGCTTCTTGAGCAACCCTTTCTTGTACTTCAGTCAATAGCTTTTGCTCAGTCAGTATTTGAGCAATCTTTTCTTCTTCAGCTACCTTTGCTAGCTCTTCTTCATGAATTTTTCTAGCTAATTCTTCATCTAAAGCAATCTGAGCTTGACTTTTCTTGGTTGACTTCTGTGAAGATTCTTCATCTATCATGATCCCTTTTCCCTTGTCTAAACTTGCTTTCTTGTACCTTTTTGTGTATACTGCTCCGGCAACCTTGAGAGACACCAGTACCTTCTTCTTGTATACTAGCAGTATCATGTATAGCACTACCAGTACCTTCTGTAAAATCAGCAGTACCTTGATCCAATTGTTGTTCTTGCCTCCCCTGAGTATCATACTCCTCTTGAACAAAAGTGACATGAGGTTAATCATCTAATTGGGCAATCTTCCTCCCCTGTTTGGAAGATTCCTCACCTTGATCTGCACTTGGACCCTCTGAGGAACTTGATGAAGAAGATGAACTACTTGATTCAACCAAATAAGCTGACCTCTTTATTTTGAGTGTCTTGACCTGATCCTCTAATTTCTTGACATTAAGGACCAGTTTTGCATATACTTTCCCAAACACCTTCTTATGAGATATCAGATAAGCTTCCAAAGTAGTGACTTTTTCAGACAAGTTTGTACAAGTTTCCATCAATTCCTTAAGTGTCTTACTGCCCTCAGCACTTCCTGATGTGTTACATTCAGGGAGAGGTGCATCATGGGGCAAAGACTCATAGTCCAACATATGGTGAGCGTCTGAGCCACCCAAAATTTTTGGTTGGCTTGGGATTCCATCTATAGTACTGGGTTCATAGGAACTTGGTACTGTTGGTGTTGCCATGGATTGGGTCTTAGCTATGTTACTTCTGTCTTGCCCAGCTTCTAAGCCTGAGACAGTAGAAGTAGCCCTTTCCATACTCATAAAGTCAGCCTCATCTGCTACATTGGGAGGGGTAGGAACTCTGTACTGAGGTACATCAGAGTCCTGTCTGGATAATGACCTATCTGGTGATGAAGTAGGGTGTGAAGGTGATTGTTCAGATGTTGTGGGTGTGTGTTGGTAATCAAAAAGTGAAACTTCTTCCCCATTATATCCTCTTGAGGCCATTTTCATATTACTAAAAAGCTTTTGGGTAAGTTTGGGTGTTGGATAAACAGTTTTGCATGGAAGAAGTTGATGTTTTCTCATGTTCAAAATTGTTTGGATGAACCTAGGATACCTCAAAAACTTTGATTTGCTATCAACATTTTTAACCACTCCTTCAAAGATAAGTTTAGAAAAATTAAAAATTCTATCAATAGCTAAGCAGATGAGAGAAGTTTCAATATTGCTACTGAATTATTCCCATGAGGTTTTCTTAGGACTGAGATAGTGAAGGATGGTGTGTATCAAAAACCTCCATTGTGGGGCAAAAAAACCCTTTTGAAAAGTTAAAGATTGTGATTGAGTGTTGTACCCCATCCTGGTTAAAGTTTCAAGTATTTCAGTGTTTGACATAGAACTAATACCATGTCATCATTTAGTTGGAGATGCCTCCTGAGTGATGATTCAGTAAGAGTGATAGATTTACCATCCACTGTGGCATTTAACTCTTTGTCACCATTGTCAAATGTTTTGACAGTTGCAGTCTGCCAAAACTCTTTGATTTGGGAGACGTAGATGTTAGGAACACGTTTTATTTACATTACAAGTCTTGTTCATTTAGTTTAAAATGTTGCACGATTAAGGACTTTAAGTTAGAATTAAGGTCCGGTCCATTAGAAGTCCATGGGCCGGCCTTCTTATCATTTTTCCTTCTAGAAACTTTCATGTAAGAGTTGCCCTAGTCTTCGCCTATAAATAGAAGGTTAGGGAGCTCATTTTATTTGTTGGTTATTCATTTGTATGCGGAAGCTATGTCAAAGTCTTAAGTGAATGATAATCATCCGACTCTTCTTCTTCTTAACCTCTTCTCTATTGTTATCAAATCTCTCGTAATTCTCTTATAGTTGTTTGTTTCATTTAGTAGCATAATAGTTAAGTAGTAGTCGTGGTTTATCTAGTATAGATTAGCTTGTGTTACATTAATTAAGAGGACCTACAAGTGGTATCATTCGCCTAAGGATAGTTAATGTGTGTGTTTAAGAGTAGATTACATCATTATTAAGTTTGGTTTTTGTCATTTACGTTTGGATTTTCATTGAGTTTTTGTTCGAAGTTGCGTTAAAAAACAAGTTTTCTAATCGTTGTTAGTTGTAGATCTTCACAAAAATCTTAGTTTTTCACCTTAAAAGTTGCAAAAATCTTCGTATTTACGTAGCTTTAATCGTTAAAAACCATTGTTATTGACTAATCTTCATCGTGGAAAGTTCTAGACGAAATTCGAAAAAAGTCGGTGAAAAGAGGGTTTTTCGAAATTGGTGAAAAGAGGGTTTTTCGGAATTTGCGAAAAGAGGGTTTCTCGCAATTGACAGTGTTTCTCGCAAATCACAAGAATCTTCGGAATTGGTACTCAATATTTTCTAGCTTGTAGAAGTTAATGAAAATACTTCGACTTGGCGTTAATTCTCACCTCTTGTATGAGAGATTGAGAAAGTGATCGAAATTGTAATTTTGATACTCTTTCGAAATTGCTTGATCTTTCGCAATTCTAAATAATTTATCGGAATTGCCTTTTCATATGGCAATTCAGATAATTTTTCGCAATTGCTAAGTTCTTTCGTAAATTAGATAGTTTATCACAATTTTCAATTCTCTTTCGTAAATTGTTGAAGTTTCGGAATTCTTTGTTCTTTGGCAATTGGAAGTTTCTCTCGCAATTGGACGTTTCTTTCGCAATTCGCAGAATCTTTCGCAATTTTTAGTGTGAATAGTGTTTTTCGCAATTGGAGCGAATAGTAACATTTCTTCGAAATTGGACAAAAACATCAATAAACCAAAACCAAACCTCATAACACATAACACACATCTTAATTATCTTAACGATCAACAAAAACACAAGAATGTCTCAACCACCACATTTCAATTACTACTACCAGCTACAGCAATATCCACAGCAACAATATCATCAGCAACAACAACAATTTCATCCTCAATATCCACAACAACATGCTTTTGTGCAACAACATCAGTTTTTCCCTCAACAATCAGTACCTCAACAACAAATCCTTCCGCAAACTCAAATGCAGATGCAAAATTACCAACCTTCATTAAGAGAACCTCATTGGTTTACAAAAATGTGTGAAGCTATCAGTAGTCAGCAATCAAGGCATGAAGCAGGATCGTTTGAAACTCTACCATTGCTAACTCCTGGAAACTATGTGCAATGGTCTAGCCGGTTTCTTCGATTTGTTGAACTAAGGAAACCCCATGGTCCTTATCTCAAAAAGGTCATAATGGAAGGACCTTATCCACTTCCTTCAACATTGGTTCCGGGTGATCCAACTGCTATACCTCAATGGGATGACACTACAACTCCCATTCCAGTATCTCAATATTCCACTGAACAAACTCTTCAGCAAGAAGCCAATGAGATGGCCATGGCTTACATACTCCAGGGAATTCCTAACCCAATCTTCAGGAGTATTGATTCTCAAAAAACAGCCAAGGACATGTGGGAGCATGTACATCTTCTTATGGAAGGCACATAATTGAACCAAGAGGATTTGGAATCCAAACTTTACATGGAATACAATAACTTCATGATGGAACCAGGGGAATCCTTAAAATCATACTATCACCGCTTCACCAATGTTGTCAATGATCTGGAACGTCATAACATACCTCTACCAAAGATTGCTATCAACTCCAAATTTTTAGGTTGTCTTGGACCAGACTGGCAGAAGTATGTGACATTCGTGAGGCAAGCCAAAAAGATTAATCAAGTTTCTTATGGGCTTTTGTATGATTATCTCAAGCAACATCAAACTGAGGTAGACAAGGACATTGCAGCAAGAGGAGGTTACTTACCAGTACCAACTCCAAACTTTCTTGCTCTGATAGCTCAATCACACTTTCCTCCCTCAAGTCAAGAATTTGTTCCACCATGGTCTCAACCAAGTTTCCAACCACAACCAAACAATCAGATTGTTCCATATGAAGCACCATCTCAGAATTCTGATAACCAACTGGTTCCATACAACAATACCGACTCCATGTACTATTCGAATGCTGATTATGATGACGAAGATGATGTGTTTAACTCTCTCAATGAAGGATTTGCATTAATTGCAAGGGCATTCAACAAGTTCTCTAACAAGTCAAACAACCGTCTTCGTTCTTCATCAAACACCAGGAACCAAGCAGTCGTCAATGATGGTCGAGTTGAGATTCAGAATCGGTCTTCTAGTAGATTTGGGTCAGGAAATATGGGAAATTATGGTACAAGGTTTAACTCAGGGGGTCAGAGGTTCAACACAGCTGGGGGCAGTGGAAATAATCTGGGGAATGCACAAAGGGGAATTCAGAATGTTGGCACTAAAAGAAGAGGAATTGCAAATACGTCAATCACTTGTTACAATTGTGGAGGCAGTGGTCATATGGCAAATTCTTGCCCTAAGCCTAGGACTCAGGGTAGTGCATTTCATAAAGAAGCTCTTCTAATGGCTCTCAAAGATGAAAAGGCTGCAGGATGATGAGATGGAAGATTTGGAAGCAAATGCTGCAGTGATGCTCATGGCCAACATGCAGGAAATTAATGTTAACGAGACAGGCCCGGTATATGATACCGATGGCTTATCTCAGGTACTTGAATCAGAATGCCTTATTCATGAGATTGCTTCACCATCTGCATCTTCATCTTCACAAGAAAATCCTGTTCAAAATGATTCATCATTCTTGTCTCAAGAAGATGATCAAATAAACACTGTTGTTTCATTCGATGATGATAACACCAATGTCTCATTTGATGATCCTATTGATGATGATAATCATGATCACCTTGAACAAGATGATCTTATGCCTGATCAAGATCCAGAGCTTATGACCTTATTGCTGACCACCCAATCAAAATTGAATGCACAAAAGTCAAAGATTGAAAAATGCAATCAGATTAACCAGAACTTAAAAGCAAAAATTGCATTGTTAACAAAGGACAATGAGTGCTATAAAACACAACTTTCAAGTTATGAAAAACAAGCACAACGTGAGAAAGGCTTTGAGGTTTCATTTCAAAAGACATACGTTCAGGTCAAGGATTTAGAGCATCAAGTTCATGAGCTAACAGTTTCCAAAGTGGATTTGCTTTCACAAAAAGAAAAGGAGCAATTTGAATTCAAAAAACAAATTGATACTTTAAATTCTGAGTTGTTAAAATCTCAATCTGAGCTTTCAACATCTCAGAAGGATCTTCTTGAGGAAAAGCAAGCTACTAGGAAACGAGTTGACTCATATCTTGAGGAGATTGTGGACTTGGACTCCAAGCTCAAAGAATTTCAGAATGTTGTATATAAAACGGGTAATTCAGTGACACAAATTCAAAGACTAACTGTGAAACCGATTCCTAAAGGATTTGGTTTTGCACTTGGCAGTGACAAACCACGTTTTTTACACAAAGCACTCAAAGATAATCCTAAGTTATACAATGCAGAATTTCTGTTTGATGATACTTTTCAACGTACTGTTGTGTATAGTAATGATGAAGAAACTAAATATCTTGAAAATAAGATTGAGAGTCGATCAAAGTCAGAAAAGAAATTTTCAAGAGTCCCATATGATTATTCAGAAAGACCACACATCAGTAAATCTTTTGTTCCTCCGAAGGACAAACCAGAACAAATACTGTCTTTAACTGAAAAACATCCATCTTCTGAAGTTGCTACTCTGACCACTCCTGTTACTCAAATCAATGGTCCAAAAGATACTGTAGATACACAAATGCCTTAACAATGTCGGATTCTTCAATATTTTAAGACATTTATGGATGACATTAAACTTTTGGAACAAGTGCTAGAATTTAATTCTGAAATCAAAATCTCTTCTGTATTTTCTCCTGCTGAGAAAGAAAAGAAAGAAATTTTTCAGAAACAATTTTTACCACATGTTAAACACCTGAGACTTTGTGCAACAATGTAGGAACCGGAACAACAGACTGAAGTTGGATCAATGATGAGTATTTTTAAAGCTAAAGATGACAAAATTGCAAAACAAAAGTTTCAAAAGAAAGCTTTAGAAAATGAGGTTGATCGACTCTTGAAACGTGTTTTGTGTGATGATGTGATTTCTGTGATCATGAATTCTATATTTGAATCTTGTCACGCCTTGCTTATGGATGATCATGCTGTGAATGTTGAAATGTTGCAAATTGAGATTGATAATTTGGTAAAAGAGAATGAGAGTCTTAGACAGATCAACTTTGATGTGGAAGATAAGTGTGAAAAAGAAATTTTCAAACTTAACAAAAGACTGGAATGGTGTCAAACTCAAAGTGTTGAATTTGAGTTAAAGTACAAAAATCTAAAAGAGTCTTTGTCTTTCCAAAACAGTCATGCTTCAGAAAGTCAGAATAAAAATGAAATTGATGCTTTGCGAAATAAACTGTTTGAATATGAGAAAGACATAGATGAAGTTTCTCAAAGTAGTAGTTAATGTTAGCAGTTTGAATAAAAAGCATGATATGTCAGAAGTAGAATCAAACTTGTCTAAGTCTAGTTCTATAGATGATGTAATGAATGCTAAATCGTTGAATGTTATGAATGATATTATGGTTGATGCTAGTTGTGTATTTTGTCATGCTAGTATATTATCTGGAAATCATGAGAAATGTGTTGCTAAAACTCTGTTGAATCGCAAAAAGAAACGTTCTAGTGGCATTTCCTCTAGGCCCACTACTGCTGCCAAGTTCATATTAGGAAAACCACCACTAGTAGTTTCTGATGAATCAGTTGCCAAACCCATAGCTGCATCTAGGAAAAACAAATCACCAAGTGCATTTATTAGGAGAATGGCTGAGACTAGTTGGACGTGGCAGCGTTGGTTACATAAAACACATAGATTTAAATGGGTACCAAAAATGATTAACTCATGTGTTACTAACCAAACGGATTCCACCGTTACCAAACTTGCCTCTGTGTTAACTTCTGGTGATGCAGGTGATCCAAATTGTTCTATGGATTGTTGATAGCGGCTGTTCCCGACATATGACCGGAAATCTCAAGCTTCTTAAAAACTTTATTGCAAAGTTCATTGGAACGGTTAGATTCGGGAATGATCACTTCGCAGCTATTATGGGTGATGGAGACTATGTAAATGGGAACATTGAAATTAGCAGGGTTTATTATGTTGAAGGCCTTGGTCACAATCTCTTCTCAGTAGGACAATTTTGTGATGGTGATTTGGAGGTAGCATTCAGAGAGAAAATTTGTTTTGTAGAAACTAATAACGTGGTAAAGATAGTTTCTTGGATCATTTTGAGCCTTAGGGTTTAACAATAACAATGAATAAACATGCACAGCGGATTAAAACAAATCAAAGTTATTGACACAAAGTTTCTCTTCACAATCACCTCCAATTTCTATTCGATCACAATAGAACGGTTACTCAACAATAACTGGATCAAAGACACCTCTGATCTTGGAGGCATGAAAACTAGTTCTAGGCGTTTACAATGAACTACGCCCTAGAACACACACACACACACACATTTATCGACTACATTATGGAAGATATAATATAAAAACCTGTACCTCTAATTTCTTTATATAATAGAAATTAGGGTTTACAAAATACTACGAAGGACTAAAATATAAATCTTCTTTTGCAAGCAAGTCCTTCATGTTTCATTCTTTCTTGTTTCACTCTTTATCTTTTGTATCATCAAATCCATAAACCCAACAATCTTCCCCTATTTGATGATGACAAAACAAACTCGTTCTTGTACGAACTTCCCTAGACGAAGTAGCAGAAGTTGAGATAATTAAATCTCGCCACGAATGAAACAATCTTGTCTTCCCCTTAAGCCATGCCATGCCATCACAATATATTAAAAATGCAAACATATTAATTGCCATTCTACTACAGGGCTCAACATTTACATGCCTCAATGGTTCCCGTAGTTGTCTGTTTATAATAAGTTGTAGGAACCTTGGGTACAAGTAAAACTTCTTCTTAACAAACTTCTTCATCCCCTCAAATATCATAGCAGAAAAATCAAAGGGCTGCCCTGTAGCTAAACACACTAAAGCCATAGCCTGAGAGGCACTAAACTCACTCCATCCACCTACTTTGGGAAACAGGCAGTGTTGAAGTGTATGTAGCAAAAACTTCCAATGTGGACAGAGACGACCTTTCAAAAATGTACCACCAACCTCAGGTCTCTCATAGCCAATATTCTCAAGCTCAGTCATAATAGTTTCTTAAGAGCGTGCTAAAGATAGTTTCTTGGATCGTTTTGAGCCTTAGGGTTCAACAATAACAATGAACAATTATGCACAGCGGATTAAAACAAATCAATTGCTATTGACACAAAGTTTTTCTTTATTATCACAATCAGCCTCAATATGACACAGTTACTCAACAGTAACAGGGATCAAAGATCCTTGAGGCTACGAACAAACTTTAATCTAGTCTAGGCATTTACAATGAACGATGCCCTAGAACACACACACACACACATTTATCGACTACATTATGGAAGATATAATATAAAAACCTGTACCTCTAATTTCTTTATATAATAGAAATTAGGGTTTACAAAATACTACGAAGGACTAAAATATAAATCTTCTTTTGCAAGCAAGTCCTTCATGTTTCATTCTTTCTTGTTTCATTCTTTATCTTTTGTATCATCAAATCCATAAACCCAACAATCTTCCCCTATTTGATGATGACAAAACAAACTCGTTCTTGTACGAACTTCCCTAGACGAAGTAGCAGAAGTTGAGATAATTAAATCTCGCCATGAATGAAACAATCTTGTCTTCCCTTAAGCCATGCCATGCCATCACAATATATCTTCCCCTTTTTGTTATCAACAAATAGAGAATGAATAAACAGTAGAAACTTCCCCTCGAGTGATGCATGTACATGAAATGATTCTTCAAATATGTATGCTTTATGTACTGTTGAAGAAAAATAATCATCACCAATTTGATGTTGAAGTAGAAGAAACCAACCTTGTGTCCTATGCCTTGTACTAAATACAACTTCGAACGTATACTTAACGTATAAGGAGACCACAATCCCTTGACAATAACCACTGAGCACAATAACGTAACTCCTTCAAGTGTTTTGTCAATTCGTAGTCACTTGAACGAACAAACAAGCTACCTTTAAAGTGTAACACCCACCTCAAGATATAATAAGACACAACCTTGATAAATTCCACTACATCATCAAAGAAGCAACAAACACTCCTCTTCGCCAATAAGAAAATTAACTCGAGCCTTTAAATCATTAACGAACATATAAACAAAACTCCTTGTGTGTGTGAACTTCCCCTGTGTGTGTAAACCAATAACCATACTTACTTCCCCTCACTGCTCGTAAATAATGCAAGTATCAATCGTGTAAACCCAGCAATAACGTAGCAGCAGAGAGTAAGTCCAACAGCAGAGTCCAGCAGCAAAGTCAATATGCGTAACAGCAGAGTGATATATGTCGAGCTGCAGAATGATCAAAGCTAGCAGCAGAGTATTATAACTAGCAGTAGAGTGTATTTACCACTAGCAGCAGAGTTATATAAGCGTAGCAGCAGAATGAAATTATGTAGCAGCAGTATTCTCGAGCAAGCATACTGACCCCACATGATACAAATCAGCTTCACAGCCTTCAATTCGTACGAGATATCATAAAGAAATCGATTATAATAAATAAATCTATCCTTGCGAAATACGACAAATCGATCAATCAAACTTTAGTACCCACGTGAAGCTTTGACCAGTCATATAAATCAATCCAAAATAATCAAAAACTCAATTAAATCACCTTCAATTAATACGTCGCTTTGGCCACGTGAAACAGCAACAAATATTATCTTTGACCAATCATACTCGAATATAATAATTAACCAGACGACAAACCACAATTAACCCTCAATCGAATATGAGCCATCTCGTTTGCAACAAATTGATTAATTGCAGAATCACACATTGATGAATCATGAATATCACCAGTCACCCACGTCTGATAACTCAATTAATGACCCATTGACCCCACAAATAGAATAATTGACAACTAGTACAAGGTCAATAGAATTCAAATACGACAGCCACAACAGATCGAAAAAAAAAATTTAATCCGTTAATACCTTTTAAAAACCAGTCCGATCCTTCTTCAAATCTGCTTCTGCCATCAAATAAACTTTGTGAATCCCTAGGTAACGAGCTCCCCAAGCTCTGATACCAATTGTAGAAACTAATAACGTGGTAAAGATAGTTTCTTGGATCGTTTTGAGCCTTAGGGTTTAACAATAACAAAGAATAAACATGCACAGCGGATTAAAACAAATCAAAGTTATTGACACAAAGTTTCTCTTCACAATCACCTCCAATTTCTATTCGATCACAATAGAACGGTTACTCAACAATAACATGATCAAAGACACCTCTGATCTTGGAGGCACGAAAACTAGTTCTAGGCGTTTACAATGAACTACGCCCTAGAACACACACACACACACATTTATCGACTACATTATGGAAGATATAATATAAAAACCTGTACCTCTAATTTCTTTATATAATAGAAATTAGGGTTTACAAAATACTACGAAGGACTAAAATATAAATCTTCTTTTGCAAGCAAGTCCTTCATGTTTCATTCTTTCTTGTTTCATTCTTTATCTTTTGTATCAACAAATCCATAAACCCAACATGTTTTATTCGAGATCTTCAAGGAAATGATTTGATGAAAGGGAAACGCGGTACTAGTTTATACAGAATTTCCTTCGAAGGCATGGCAGCTCCCTCTCCCATACGCTTACTTTCAAAGGCACATCCCACAAAGGCCTGGCTTTGGCACAAACGATTGTCTCATTTGAACTTCAAGACGATGACTGATCTTGCAAGGAAAAAGTTGGTCGACGGTCTTCCCAAATTCAGATGTGCCAAAGATCACTTGTGTCCTGCTTGCGAACAAGGAAAGACTCATCGTGCCCACTTTCCTCCAAAAGCATATCACAGCACAGATCATGTCCTACAACTGCTTTATATGGATTTGTGTGGTCCTATGCGTGTTCAAACCATCAACGGGAAACGGTACATCTTGGTAATAGTGGATGATTACTCGAGGTGGACTTGGGTCTACTTTCTATTCACCAAAGACCAAGCACCTTCGATGATCATTACTTCTCTCACAAAGATTCAAGTTCAGGTTCGTAACACCGTTAGAATTATCAGAACAAACAATGGTACTGAATTCAAGAATCAAACTCTTCGGGAGTTCACTGAGAAAAATGGGATTGTTCATCAAACGTCAATTGCTCGCACCCCTGAACAAAATGGCGTAGTCGAAAGACGCAACCGTACGTTAGTGGAGGCAGCAAGAACTATGTTGATTAATGCCCAATTACCAGACTACCTATGGGCTGAAGCTGTCTCAACTGCTTGTTATACCCAGAACCGATGCATGATCACCAAACGCCATGACAAAACACCATATGAGCTCATTCATGGTCTTAAACGAAATATCAATTACTTTCATGTCTTTGGAGCTCTCTGTTATCCAAAGAATGATCGTGATGATTTGGGGAAACTGAAAGCCAAAGCAGACATAGGAGTATTTGTTGCTATTGTGAGAATTCGAAAGGATTCATAATTTGGAATCGTCGTACTCAGGAAATTCAAGAGACAATCCATGCTAATTTTGATGAGCTCACAGAGATGGCTTCTGAGCAAAATAGCTTAGAACCCGCACTCAACCGTCTAAATTTTCCTGAATCTTCAGCTGAACCATTACCGTTTAACAGAAAGGATATAGAAGATTTGTTTTCTCCTCTGTTCGATGATTCTCTAGTTAATCGTGCCTCTATTGTATCCACTAATTCCGCTGCTTAAACCGTAAACAATCAAGCACCTGATACACCTGCAACCACTTCCGCAGTAGTTGCTGCCGACGCATCTCAACCAGAACCATCATCGTCAGTAGATCAAACACCGTCACCTTCTACACCTCCAGCTAAAGATTCCCCCCACCACAATTCTGTTGAAGTACTCACACCATCAGGTTATGACGGAGATGCATTCTTTAATCCATTTGCACCTGCACCAACCATTCCTGATATTGCAGAATCTTATTCATGCAATTTGGAACCATCAAACCTGCACCACAGTTATCAACACTATCCATCCACTCATAAATGGACAAAGGATCATCCCTTAGTAAATATCATTGGTAATCCAGACAAACCAGTCATGACAAGACAAAGACTCCACACAGACGGTGAAACCTGCATTTATGCACTCACCGTTTGTCAAGCCGAACCCAAAAACATCAAGGAAGCCCTCACTTATGACAACTGGATTGAATCCATGCAAGAAGAATTGGAACAATTCAAGCGGTTAGAAGTTTAGGAACTGGTAGAGAGACCAGATGGGGTTTATGTCGTTGGATTGAAGTGGATCTGGAAAAACAAGTTAGATGCAGATGGTACTATGATTCGTAACAAGTCCCGCCTGGTTGCAGAAGGATTCAGTCAACAAGAGGGAATCGACTTCAAAGAATCATTTGCTCCAATCGCAAGGCATGAGGCTATTCGGCTGTTCCTGGCTTACGGGGCTCACATGAACATCACTCTCTACCAAATGGATGTGAAGACTGCATTTCTCAACGGCCAACTCTGGGAAGAGGTGTACGTTTCTCAACCAGAAGGCTTCGTGGACCAAGAACATCTGAATCACGTATATCGGCTAAAGAAAGCCCTTTACGGCCTTAAACAAGCCCCAAGGGCATGGTACGACAAGTTATCTGCTTTCTTACTTGCAAACCATTTTACTAAAGGAACTGTGGACCCGATTTTGTTTATACAAAAACATGGGGAGGACATTCTCATCGTACAAATTAATGTCGATGATATAATTTTTGGATCAACAAATAAAAAAAATATTCAAATGCTTTTGCAAAACTGATGAAAAATAACTTTGAGATGTCCATGATGGGTGAAGTGAAGTTCTTCTTAGGACTGCAAGTTCATCAATCACCCCGTTGTATATTCCTTAGTCAGTCCAAGTATGCTCAGAAAATCATGAAAAAGCATGGTATGACCAGCTGTGACACCTATAATACACCTATGTCCTCCTCATCCCCGAAGCTAGATGCTGACATAAATGGGACACCCATTGATCCTGCAAAATATCGTAGCATCATTGGGTCAATCATGTATCTCGCAGCTAGCAGACCGGATGTTGTATTTGCCACGTATCTATGCTCCCGATATCAGTCAAGACCAACTGAGCGGCATTTTTCAGCCGTTAAAAGAATCCTTAGATACATAAAGGGAACCATTAATTTAGAGATCTGGTATCCAAAGGATTCGGGCTTTGAACTTGTAGCTTTTTCAGACACTGACCATGCAGGGTGTTTAGACACGCGAAAAAGTACATCTGGAGGAGTACAGTTTTTGGGTGACAAGCTCGTCTTTTGGCAGTCAAAGAAACAAGATTGCACATCACTGTCGTCAACAGAATCTGAATATGTAGCCATGTCTGCCTGCTGTGTTCAAGTCATTTGGATGCGATCACAACTGATGGACTACGGATACGTACTCAATAAGATTCCTATGTATTGCGACTCCAAGAGTGCCATTGCCATTTCATGCAACTCCGTGCAGCATTCCAAGTCCAAGCATATTGATCTCCGGTACCATTTCATCAAGGAGCACGTGGAGAAGGGTACTGTTGAACTGTATTTTGTGGGTACTGAACACCAATTGGCGGATCTGTTCACAAAAGCCTTGCCTCATGCAAGATTTGTGGATTTGGTTCACCGGATTGGTATGAGATGTTTGACTCCGAATGATTTGGAAAATTTTCTCAAAAAAAAATTAAATGAGTCAAACATCTAAACTATCTGTGTAAATATTCTTCTTAAATGCATGCATTATGAAATTCGTTGCTTCACAAAAAAATTTTTGGTGATAATCTCATATGATGGAAATGTTGTGTGCCTATTTTTGCTAAGTTTGAGACTAATTGTTAATAAAATGGTGGGTTAGGACTAGGATTTAACTGTTTCAAGGATTAGGGGACTAAATGTGACAATGAGTGCTAAGTTTAAATGAGTCATATAAAAGTCAATTACTACCGCAGTTAATTCGCTTCAACTACTTCTCTGACATAATCAACTCAAGCAGTAAATACCATCACCAAACCAATCAACGGCCCACATTCATTCTGCAAAAAGATTAAAGATTCATCAAAAGTGTGAGTGTTCTAATGATTATTACATGATCTTAAGCAATGGTTTTAAAGGATTTTACAATCCAACTGTTGAAACTCAATTTTAAGTGTTTGTGATATGTTTATTGGTACGATGATGCTTAAAATATGATTGTAATCCACGTATGCATGCTTATTTGAACCCATAAACTTGCAATTTGAATGTTCTTGATTTAGGGTTTTAGCGTACGAATTGGGGAAAATCATGTGCAAGTGTTGTAGTGTAATTAAGGTGTTCTAGTGTTATTGTTATGACTTGAATTGAGTAAATATTGCCTTGAGTTGAACCCAGAAACATCAGATATGATTAATTGATTTTAAGGGTTTATGAAGAACACGAGTGCACGTTCGGATTGATTCTTAGGATTGCGTGGTTAAAAGTTGTTATAACTTGGTCAAAGTGCTTATAAATGTCATAGGGTTCCACTGAAACATGCAGATAACATAATCTCAAATTAATGTGAAATGCGAAAAATCTGCTGAGTCACTCGTCTTCAAAGGATATCGAAATTTCTTGTATGAGAAGTTTTCAAAATTGAAAATTTTTTTCGCAATTGGAAATTTTTTCACAATTGGAAATTTTTTTCGCAATTGGAAAAGTTTTTCGCAATTGGAAATTTTTTTCGCAATTGGAAACATTTTTCGCAATTGTCAAACTTTTTTCGCAATTGTCAAAATTTTTCGCAATTGTCAACATTTTTCGCAATTGTCAAACATTTTTCGCAATTGTCAAAACTTTTCGCAATTGTCAAAAGTTTTCGCAATTGTCAAAGTTTTTTCCAAAATCATGTTTCAACTTGTGTTATAAATTTGAAATATCATGCTAAGTTAAGGATCTCATGTGAATCATTAAGTTTTAACTAATGCTAACCCACATGTATCTTGCAAATTGGTGTTGAATGATGTTTCAGATTTTTCACGATGTCTGCACCAGTACAACAACCACTACCCATGATCTCTAAGGAAGAACGGTTTCCTCAAGGTTACAAGGCTAAGTATGGAAACAAACATGCAAGAGTAGTCTTTGACAACATCAAATGTGCTGAGCCAAGTTGCCAAATAGCCATTGAAATTCTCAGAAGACATGAATGCAACAACATTTTGGAGAATTCAGATAATGTCCCAGAATTGTACATTCATCAAATGTGGAGTACCATTGACCTCGATGACTACAACAGATAATTCACATGTACTCTGGATAGAAAACAAGTCAAAGTCACACCAATACACCTTCGAAAAGCCTTATCCCTACCAGATCCACCTGAAACATCTAACAAATTTTGGCCTGTACCATCAGAACAAGATATCCTCGAGTTTCTTCTCAACATTGGTTATGATGAGAATCCCGATCTTCCACTCACAACAATTTCAAGCATCAATGCTAAATCAATTCCACAACCGTGGAGAGCCATTTACTACATTTTGGTTCGCTCGGTTTCAGGAAGAGATAGCGAACATGAGCACCCAAGACTTTCACATGTTCAACTCTTCTGGGAAATTGTTAACAAGAAAAATCTGGACTATGCTGAACTCATATGGGAAGATCTTGTGTTTCAGCTAAGAGGCTGTAAGAAACCTGTAACAAGAATTCCATTCGTCCGATATACAAAGATGCTTATCAGCTATCTCTTTGACAAGAACTCCGACATCTCTCCTTGACCTGAAGACAGGGAACTTCATGTGATAAGGATGGATAAGCCTCTCAAGTCAGTCTATTTTCCTAAAGATAGTACTCACAAGCTAGGGTCAAGACTACCGGATGAATTGTTGACCGAAGAAATCAAGGAGACTAAAGCCTACACAGACTATGACTATGCATACAGCAAAGGCCAGGTCGGGTTCTCTAAGCATCGTGAAGGAACAGGTTCTACAAAAACTCGTTCTAAAAGCAGTAGGACTGGGAGTGCCTCTAGTGCTTCAAAACAACCACAAAAACATCCAAGAACAATCAAAAGAAGAGTGCCAACTCAACCAAAACCTAGAGTGGAAGAAGTTGGGATACATGAGGAAAAGGAAACTGACTCAGATGAATCAGAATCAGAGGAAGAAATTACAGTTAAAATGACAGATGCTGAAATTGAACTTCAAAATCAGCTCGATTTTCTTAATGCAAAGAAGGCAAGCATGAAGTCAACAAAGGAAGATGATGCCAGAAGGGAGAAATTGACAATTGAGAAAATGAGGAAGTATGAAGAAAAGAAAAGAGCTGGAGCATCAGGAACTATTCAAGAAGCCGCCTCGATCCACTCTGATCTGGTTAATCAACCCGGAGGGTCTGGAGCTGCTACATCCACAGTTCAGCATGATACGGTTATTCAAACCGAGATGGCTGAATCTGTTATTTCTCAACCACCAAGCTCGGTTAATCAACCCGACTTGGAAGCTCAAACGTCAGAAAAGGAGAAAGATCAAGAGAGTAACATAGTTTTAACCGATAAAGAAATTTCAGATTCCATGTTTAACAATGACCAGGAGGAGGAACAACACTATAATGATGATATGGACTGGAATGTAGAAGAAGAACGGGAAATATTTGGAGAGAAAACTAATGACGATGCAAAGAAGCTTGAGGCTGAGCATGTAGCAGCATTAAAGAAAAAGGAAGAAGATGAAAAAGCAAAAAAAGAAGCCGGTAGCTACATTCGCTCACCATCAGTCCCTCCATCTGACCTTGCTGTGGTAGTTAACGTACCTCAACAAGAGCAGACATCTAACCTTGTTCAACCTTCTCCCATATCATCACCAAAACCAACAACACCTCCTGGGTCACCTCCCAAGAACCCATCACCACCATCCTCATCTCCTAAGGACTCTGCTCCTCCCAATTCACAATCATCTATCCCTTCACTTACTTCATCACCAACAAGATCTCCATCACCAAAAGCCAAAGCAACAGTTTCCGAACAAATCAAATCAGCAATAAAAGGTAAGAATGTGAGAAGAATAGCTCGAGTGAGTAGAGTGGAGGTTGTCTCACCAGTTGCAAAGAAACTCAAGAAAGCAGTTAAACTAGCACAAGCCAAGAAAGTTAACCAAACGAGTGCACAACTGGCTGAGATGCAAACCTTAGTCAAGAATTTGTCTCAACAAATGGGAGAGCTGCAGGAGACAAAGATGAAAATGGATGAGTTTCTAGCTTATGATGTAGGCGATAAAGTCAAAGCCAACACGAGACATTACGTCAAGAAGTTTCTGCCAGATATTCAGGAAAATATTGAAGCTCACATCAACGCAACAGTAGATGAGAAGATTAAAGATCTTGCACTCCAACAGAAACATCTTCATGAATACTCTGTTGAAGAACTTCAAGCTACACTGAAATTCCCATCCTGGATGATATTCGAGCGAACATGGAATCATGTAAGACTGCAGCTGATAAAGGCAAGCGTCAACGTGATAATGATGACCAAGATCCAGACACCACTACAAAGAAACAAAAGACTGGTAGCGGATCTGGGATTCACATTACAGAGCCCACCGGAACAACTACAACATCCTCTCAACCTCCAAAGAATCCAGAATCTGGTCCGACAGCAACAGAGCATCATTATGAGCACTTCTCCACAGAAAACATAGATTTTCAACCACAAGAGGATCAGCCACAATCACCACCACCATCACCATCAAAATCAAAACCTTCAAGCAGCAAGAAAACCTCCAAAGAACCAGCTGTTGTCACATGGCTTGATGATGATAAAGATGTAAACGGCAATGAATGGTTTGATCAACTTGCCAGTGCTCAGATCCAAGACAACGAAGCTTCTAAAGTTGAAAACAGTACGTTTGAATTTACACACAAAATCAAACATACTCTAAATGTGAAGAAAATGACAAAGAGAGAACTTCGTAGGATCAAAAATGATGCCTTCATTCTTCTTAAAGACAAATCTGCAAATGCGGCTGAGCTGGAGTATCACCTTGAAAAAATTGCTCGTGCAATGTCAAGTGAGTTTAACTGGATGAATCCAGACATACTCAGGGTGGGTGGCCGTCACAACAAAAACCATCCGTACATCACAGACTGGACTAAGCCACTACCCGTGATCAGAAAACCTCATGGAACTTCAGAAATCCCCTTCCAGTTCTTTTTCAACAAAGATCTTGCACTACTCATGCATGGAGCATCGAGCAAAATGAAGTATGCAACTTCAATTACCTTCACTCCTGCGGCAAGTTACCAAAATACTGCCATTGAGGAAGCTGCAATTCACCAGAAGATCTTCATCAAACAACAAGTGATCTATGATCGTGATGCTGAATTAGGAATCCATCACTGGTATGATAAAAGGAAGAACTGGTACAAGTATAAACTTAGCCAAAAGTCTCGTGAACAAGTCTCCAGTGACCTCAAGATCATGGCAGTGATTAGTATTTCAGGATCGAAGAAGTATGATTACACTTTCTTATCTGAGATCACCGTCAGACGACATGACAACCAGCTCTACTCGTTCTCAGAAGCATATTTTCCTAACTTGAGTCTCAATGATATTGAAGACTTGTACCTCATCAAAATACAAGGAAAACTGCAACATCTCTCTACCGATCTTCAGTATGCTTTTAGTGCGGCTATCTGCCACTTCATCCGAAGAACGATTATCAAAGAACGAGAAAAAAATCTTCAGTTAGGAGTGGAAAGTTATCAGCAGAAGTTGAATCTCGTTGAGCCCATAATGTTCTTGGAAAACAACCGCGATGCTCAATATACCATGAAGAATTACCCAGTCTTTGGGTTCGTCTACAGAAGTGCAACTCATACAAACCATTTCATGTCATTTCACGAGATTCATAAATTCTGTGACGATACGCTGAAAAACGTTAGAGATGGGTTAGTTCTTAGAGTTCGGGATCATGAGTTGAAAAAGTCAACAAGGTGGACACATAATTAGCTCAAACAAGTGATGCAGTTCATCTTGAAGATTGAAAGAAGGTTGTACCAGAGGGATCAGATTAGGAGACTAGAGAGTTATGTTGGCGGTCGTCCACCATTTCCTATCAGACTATATCAAAGGATGGACCCAGAATTCACAAAGTTTAGCAAAGGAGGCTGATGTAAGCACTTGAGTTCATAATTCATCAATTCTTATTTCACTATTCTTACTATATGCCTGTGACATTACGGCTTGTGTACACATAACAGTGCATAACCCAGACCCTAAAGAAAGGACCCTGTGGTACGCTTCAGTGCCTCAATCCTGATCAAAGGAGCGAAAGCTTCTTTCTTATGAGTAGAATTAAACCGGAATATTTTCCAAGTTTTTTCAAAACATTCTGCTCATAAGAACAAGTATTCCCTCGTCAAGGGGGAGTATTTGTAAATATAATCTTTGTTCTGAAAAACAAAAGTTCTTCAAATTCTTCTCTAAAACTCAAAAACATCATATTTTAATCATAAAAGTTTTTCAAAAACATCATGAGTATGCTATTTTTGAGGGGGAGAAGTAAAATATGATCAAAATATGGTGTCTCAATGCTGGAATCTCATAAGTGCTAACTCAGAATTGACCCTTGAATTGACGGTAGGAAAAGTCAGTAGTCGAAAGGAAATGTCCCGGACAGGTAATAATTTCAAGCCAGTTCATCTGGTGATGTAAGCGTGTCTCGCAAAAGACATGTCTGAGTAGAATGTATCGATTTCGAGCGATTTTCCTTGAATGTGATCTGGACGGGTAATAATTTCAAGCTAGATTACTAGTGATGTAAGCGTGTCTCGCGATGATCATATTCATTGAAAATCTATCAATTCAAAAGTGCCCACTCTTCCAGACATGTGCAAATTTCAAATTAATTACTTATGAGTAAATGTTAAGGGGGAGTCCTTCTGAAAAACACAAAACTCTCAAGGTGTCAATAAAATGTTTTTACAATCATCGACACTTTGAGAGATTTTCAAAGGTTTTGGTAAATGGCATCAACATAGGATAGTCATGGAGTAATAAGGTGACTAAGGTTTAGGAAAACTGTCCTATGATCCGCCAGAGCCGGAGGGATCTACCCAAGGACAATTCTCATAGTTTAGAACTAGAAAGTCCTAGGTATGATACAAAAAAGGAGAAAATGAATGAAAGGAGAAAGAAGGGGTTAAAGAATTAAAAAGAAACGCAAAGAAAAGGGTGAAAAGAAATTGCCCTCCATTTGTTCAACCTTATGGCAGACACCGGGTTCAATACATAATCTACTGGTTGACTGAGCATCACCGGTATTGAAGACAAAAGACGTCATGGACCCAGTGACACACTGCACTAAACCTTCTAAGCCACTCAAGTGTCTCTCAAAAGACATTTGTTTCATTCACACGGAGAACCCTTCATAATCTATCGACCTCTCATTACGAGAGTGTTAATATTGAAAAGGAGGCAATCTGCTCCACGCCTCTGACGACCAAACAAATGTGCACTAATTGAGTCTAGAGCCATGAGATTCATCAAAGGTCTCTTAGGTACACTTAGAATTACACTGTTGTTCTACATCATGGGCATCATTTGTAAATTAGGAAAGTGTCCTTCGCAGATCCTAGCAATCTGCCAAGAACATTCTTGAGAGAATTCACAATTGTGATTCTCAGTGATAGAATGGAAATCCTGCCAGGGTAACATCAAACAACCCTAACAGCAGGTCACTTCGGTAACTCCTTGTGGGTTACGCTTAGTGTTTGTTCCAAAAATGGTCTACAGTCGTAGGGTGATCTCCAGCGACTCACTGAATCGTGGGTGCACTTCGGTGTATCCGTGTTAGCCCTTTCGGGGGTATCCGGTTCAGAACGGCTTGGGTTTGGATTAGAGAAAGTCTTCACACTATGCTGTTGATGATCTCAAAGTCCAAATCTGTAAGTGCCGGTTGGTTATTATTGCTGCTGCTGTTGCTACTGCTGCTGCTGCTGATACGGAGGATCATGAAGACCTGGAGTTCAACCACCATCAAGACTCCATCATGCTCATATACAGAAGATTAGTTCTCACAAAGACTCAAGACAGCAAAAGTTCAAAGTTATTAAAGAAAAGTCAAAGATCAAGTATGTTAATCTTTCACAAGTCTAAGATCAAGCTTATGAAGAGAGAACTACGTGATGTATGAAGAACAAAAGTCAAAGATCATATGAGCATGATGGAAACGACATGAAGAAACCAGTACTAAAGACCATTGGAGGATGGCAGATCATTACCATACCACATCATATCAGATCAAGAACAAAGAACAAAGATTATCAAGACGTCAGAAACCTATGAAGCAAAGACAACGTCGAGAAAAATTAATGACCAAGACTTAGGGGGAGATTGTTAGGAACACGTTTTATTTACATTACAATTCTTGTTCATTTAGTTTAAAATGTTGCACGATTAAGGACTTTAAGTTAGAATTAAGGTCCGGTCCATTAGAAGTCCATGGGCCGGCCTTCTTATCATTTTTCCTTCTAGAAACTTTCATGTAAGAGTTGCCCTAATCTTCGCCTATAAATAGAAGGTTAGGGAGCTCATTTTATTTGTTGGTTATTCATTTGTATGCGGAAGCTATGTCAAAGTCTTAAGTCAATGATAATCATCCGAATCTTCTTCTTCTTAACCTCTTCTCTATTGTTATCAAATCTCTCGTAATTCTCTTATAGTTGTTTGTTTCATTTCGTAGCATAATAGTTAAGTAGTAGTCGTGGTTTATCTAGTATAGATTAGCTTGTGTTACATTAATTAAGAGGACCTACAGTAGATAGTAGGATTCACTATTTGATGGAATTGGTGTCATCCTCTGCTTTTTCCAAATAAGCTACCATGTTGTGTTTATCGACAAAGGAGAAAGTAGCCATGATTGTCAGTAAAATATTGATTTGACTGCTGGGATTAAAGAAATGAAGTATAGAAAGTAGATGAAGAAAGTGAATTGAGATATATTAAAAATCTTATGAGAGTTTCTATTTGACCGACTTTAATTAAAAGATAACTTTTAATTGAAGAAATGTGAATATAATATTTTAAAAGGAAAATGTCACACCCCAAAATTTCGTGACTTGCAGCGGAAGGAAGCATTCGAGGGCATGACTGGTCATAGCACAAAAGTTGTAGTTATATTGAACGACCTAAAGTGTCGTTTAGAAAATACATCGTTTGATTATTTAAAAACATTCAGAGTTACAATGCTAGGTCCCAAAAGGTGAAACAAGTTTTCAGAAAACAAGCTCATACAATTCAAACGATGGATAAGTGCATAAAATATAAAGTGAGACGCGTCAACTCCGCGACTCCATGATATGTCCTTATGCAAGCCAACATGCGATACGTTAATTACCTGAAAATACATTGCTAAAAATGGTCAACAAAAATTGTAACACCCAAACCCGGCAAGGGTAGAAGTATCCCATTAATGGTTTCATATCAGATCAAAACACAGCATACATTCAATAGTAATACAAGGATTCTCAAAGGTTACAAATGAAATACTGAATACACAAGGCTACAAAGGAACAAAAGCTAAACATTCAGTCTGCAATTGCAAATCCTTCTAATAACTTCTACTTCAGAATAACTATCAAGGTCTTCTAAGTCCAAAAGTCTCTTCACTCATACCCAGCTTCCAACTAAAACCTGTCACGGGAAAAGAAACGCGCTGAGCTTAAAAAGCCCAGTGAACAGATATATAATAAACGGAAATGAAAGCAAATGAAACGAACATGTATGGTTTAGTGCATTGGGATATATAAGTCATAGGCAAAGAATATAAATAAGAATGGAATGAAAAGAAAAGGAAATAAAAGGATCAGTAATCCTCCACGAGCCCGAACAAACCACTTATAGTAACCATGTCTTCATAATCATATAGGGGGGAGACCTCTATATAACCAGATACTATGAGAGGTGTCCTCATTCTTCCAATTGGAGTAGCTAACTCCTGAACTTGTGAAAGACGTGGATTGCACCCAGCATCAGTCACCGAACAATATATAATATCAAATCATGTTAAGTCCACGAACACGGACACGAACCTAGGATGCATCCATACGCCCCCCGAACAATAATATAAGCCATAATAAATATAATGTGCATGCAACGAACAATATGGGGACGGTGTGTAACATCACTCGAACACACTGGAGTCATGCCATTGGTGCATCAATGACACGGCCATGTTACCTTCATGGCTAGGAAACGAAATTGGCTCGGGTATCAAACTGAAAGGTCAAAAGTCTAAATCAAAGCAAAGGTCCAAATAGTCTAAGTCATCGAATCAGGGTCAAAGTCCAAATATCAAAGGTTCATGGCAAAGGGCTCATCATCGAAGGTTCATAATCAAATGGTTCATTTAAAGTAATCTTTATCAATTGATTTTATAAAAATGACCTTTAATAACGGTTTTCACAAAAGTAGTCTTGAAAAGTAGTTTTCACAAAAGCTTAGTCAAATTCTAAATAAAAGTGGTATCGCATATTTCATAAACATCATCTTTAAAAATAATTTTTCCTCAAAACGTTTCCATAATATAATGGAAAAGGTTTTCACATCTAATTACCAAAATCAAATGAACCCTCGAAGCATCAAGTGATTCGAATACTAATATCACAAGGTAACGAACGAATATCAAATGGATCATTATAAAGGCTCAAAGCAAAAGGGTCACATCGAACATCAAAGTCTAAATGAATCAAACAAACGAACCAAAGTGTAGGGGAACATAGCAATTTCTTGGGAAATCCTAATGAGTCAAAATCAGAAGTCAAGAGAACGAAGGCACCTTACTGAGAAGGGCAGAATATCTGTACCTTATTAGCAGAACACCATGACAGCAAATGACAAGGATCAAATTACTCATTCCTCGAACCTAAGGGAGTAGAAGACAGAATGACAAGTGGTTTTTAGTTATCTTTTCATTTTAAGTAACTTTCCTTGTTAGGTAACTTTCCTTATTTAGCAAGTTTCCCGAATTAGCAAGTTTCCATAATTAGAAAGATTTTAATATCACCAATTTAGGTTAAGTCATTAATCAAGCCTTATTATGGGATTAAGGTATATTTTAACAAGTTACAAAAGTCGAGGGTTATTTATGACAAGTTTTCATAGTTTAGGGTTCTAATTGTAAATTCACCAAATTTAAAGGTCTAATCATGAAAATACTTTAAGTTACTGATTTAAATACCTATGTTATTCAGAATGACACTTTAATCCCTTAAGTTTCACAAATTACCATTCATACCCCTCTAGTTACATTAATTACAAAACAAACCCTATATTTACATAATTTACAATTTAACCCCTATCATGTTTATATTTGCACATCAAGCACTATATTATCCAAGATTACAGAATATACCCTCAATTTAACCTATTATACAAATCATACCTTCAGATTTCACCTAATTACAAAACTAGTCCTTTAACTTTATAAAATTACCATTTTAAGAACTAATTTCATTATACTTACATATCAAGCCCACAATTACCCAAAATTACACATTACACTCTTAATATCATTTTTTTACACAAAATAATCATGAATTTCAAGAATTGTCACTTTTAGTCCTTCTATTTTAAATAAGTACAATTCGTACCTTATAAATACAAATTAATTCTTTTCTTGCAATATTTACACTTAGGACCCTCATGTTATATTTTTTTTATACATTGCTACTGACCTAAATATCATTAAAAAAACATCCCACAAGTTTCAAAGTTGGCAAAACACACCCCTCTAATTTAATTTCCTAATCGGTATACATTTAAATTAACAAACTAAACCCTAATTTGTCCCCATCATCACACAATCATTAAACAATCATACGATGCATTTGTTACTCAGATTTCATCAAAGAACCCTAACCCTAAAATCGTTCTTAGAGTTTCTTTATTTTCTTTTATTCGATATTCATAAATCCGATTACAACAAAATTAACCACGAACAATCTAAGCTTCTATAAATTGTTCCAACATTTTTCCCAGATCATATGGTTTGCATAAGGTCCAAAATAAATGATTAAAACACCTGGTAAAATCGTATTGCTTGTGTTGGATTTTTAATACGTTTTTGTCCTCTAAAATTATTACGATCTATATATCATGCATGGTTCATGTTATATATTTTATTTAGATCTTATAGGGTACTAAGAACATAAGAAAAATAATACTTGAAGGATCGAACGAGCAGAAGGGATATATGGAATTATGTACCTCTCGTATGCAAAATTCGACAACCAAAAATCCTAGCGAACAAATGAACAAGTCCACGACCTTTTAACAAATTTTCCTAGCTTCCTTAGATGTTGTATAACTCTAGAAAAATGTCCCACGAATTTTCCCAAGTCGAATGAAGGCATATCGAATTTTTGTTAGGGTTTTTGAGTTTCGATATATATAATATATAGGATAAAATCTTGGACCGAATAAAATAGGGAGAGGGAACAAAGATTTCAGTCCAAGCTATTGTATTTAAGATCAAATACTGATTTTTGAGATTTCCTAATTTTATTTGTAATTATCTTGCTTTTTATATATTTTAAATCGAATTAATAATAATAATAATACACAAAATTAATTAAACCGGCATAAATATTTATTTCGTATAAATACAAATTTTTGTACACTTCATAATGTTTAATTATAGACATAAAAATTACTTCGCTTCATATCTTGCTTATTCCCGAAGGTTTGGGATTTATTTGGTACTTTAAATGCTTATTAATCAAATTTTAAAATTATAGGGGCAAATTGGTCTTTTTGAATGTTTTAGATTTTTTGGTATTACAAAAATGTTGGTGAGATCATAAGTTTATGTAAATGAAATGTTGTACGGATACCACAAGTATAAAGTGTATGACAAAACAATGCCACATAAAAATGATACATTAGCTCTTAAGCTCATGACCCCGAAGCTAGACTTAATGAAATGCCCCAACTGAGTGTTTACCAATCACTCTAATATGACAGAAATGAAATGCGTTCGTTTGACAAGTTGGCGCTACCAACCCGAACGGAGGAGTCACCCTCAATAGATCTATTCACTCACTCTCGCTTGCTCACAATTAACGGTTCATGATAATAAAGGGGATTTTAATCTGGGTAAATGATGTAACTTAAGCAATGTAACGAGTTTGTATACTTTGGTCCGCATATGAAAATGGTGCAATTTATTCTCCCCCGAGAGTTTAGAAATCAAATAAACAATTGAAAACAGGGCTATGAAAACTCACCTGTTATGATATAGCAACAATGACAATGATGGATATGATGAAATAAAGCTCGGTCTCTAACCGCGACCGATTATGAATGATGTGATCCAATGTAAGCAATGAAACAATGCAACACATGCAAATACGTATGTTAACGATACCACTTGTTAATTTTGAAAATAACGTTTATCGACGAAAAATACACTTTTGACGTCTCGTTATGTTGTAAATTACTTTTCGAATAAATATGTTGAAACGGTACTCCACGATCCTTATTTGGTGTTCTATCGGCAAAATATAGCCTTTTCATCTCAATTTAATATTTTCTTTAACTTGTGAAAATATGTCCAAAATGGCTTCGTGAAACTAGTCGCGAAATATTGTACGTTAAGTGTTAGTGATCAACTCGACATTTTTGAAAACCTTGTAACAATGTATTAATGTTGTTTCATTTAACTTTCGATTTACACGCCTCGATCAATTAGAAAATCGGCTATCAATGTTATGTCTCGCAAAAACACTAGTTTTCATACTTAAAACACTTTCTATTAGTGGGCTGTCAAAATAAACATGGTACGTCGGGCTTCAAATGTTTATATCTCGGTCGTTATAAGCTCGTTTGCTACGTTCTTTATATCCACGGCCTCGTACAAATATGAAACTATCATATTTTCAATAGGTCGGCTCATCTAGATCACGTCTATATCTCGTTTTGTCCCTTGAAGTTTGGAAAACAGCAAGCTATTTTCAGAAAATAGTTTTTCGTCGCCTAACTTTGAAAAATCATATCTCCTTCGTTATAAGTCGGTTTTTCGTGATTCAAGCGGCCACGGTTTCGTTTTTGAAAGGAAATTTCTAAATATGAAGGCTAAAATAGTTCAATAGTTTCTGAGTTTTTCAGACTTTGCAAAAATGGACAGCACTATTTCTATTGTTGGAAAAATCAATGTTTAAGGTTCAAGAAAAAGATCATACCACTTCAAATCAACTCCACAAGTTTGCAAATCCTACCATACACCTTCTTAGGGTGTCATGGGGTCATAAACATCACCAACTTTGGTGGATTTCTTGAGGTTACTAGTGAAACTTATAGATCTAGTGTTAAAGATAGTTTATGTGCAAAGTGGTATCAAAAAACATAAATATGTTGCATGATTAACAAATATAACTTGAAAATACATAAACATATGAATCAAATGAAAGTATAAGATGATCAAAATGTGTTCTTGAAACTTACTTGGATATTTGATGAGTTTTGATGAGAAATGTGTAAGAAACTTTGAGATTTAACCACAAAACCTTAACAAGGAAGGTAAATGGAGCTTGATTATAACTTTATCTTGAAAAATTGATGGATTGTTCTTGATGTTCTTGTCTTGGCCGAATGGGGAATAGTGAAAAGGAGAGAATGTGTGTTAACTTTGCTAGTTGATTTTATTAATCAAGTGCTATGTGAAAATGGGAGAGCTAGGGGGGGAGGGGGCACATGTGTTATAATATGGAAGGATTTGATGTTAATTAATGCTCATGTCTCCATTTAATTAGAAAATAGCTTGTTTTGAGTATACAATGAGTGTTATCGGGGTACCGAGTTTAACTAGAAATAAATCATGACGAGGTGAAATAAAATACGACGAAGTTGTAAAAATTGTAAAATCATATCCTTGCAAGAATCGGGTGTTAGAATGATTATCGGATTGAATTTCGTAAACCGACGGAGTTATAAGCGTCAAACGAAAATATAGCGATTTGTTTAAAACACCAGGTAAAGTAATAATATAATCTCTATATCATTAAAATTAGTTTGAAAATGTGTTAGGATCATAGTTGGGAGTATTGGGTATAACGTTAGTAGTAATGATGAGTGTAACGTTAATTAAACAAAAAAATTGCATACGTTATGAAAAAAAACCCCAAACCCCTGCATGAACTGATATGATAATGATGTTCTAGA